>OY796660.1:64447639-65153248 GCA_963680705.1 Rhagium mordax
GTAAGTATTCTTTATCATAATTGAATTTTAGAAATGCAAGAATAAACCAAAATAATTGCTACCAGCGGAGATTGACCATTAGCAACAAGTTATTAATTACGTACATACCTGTCAATCTCAAGACTAAGGCAAATAATCGCTGATCCCAACGAAAAGGTTCCCTGGTCATCTCTGAACCAGGTATGGGAGAATTCATAGGTAAATTAAATTCTTCTTGAACCCCGTTAACTAAAAATGATTTCAATATAAAGCTGTTCAAACAAAACTAACCATAATAACAAATAATAATAATTACCTGTTGTAAGTTTTCCCCCATCAGTAATCAAAACAATAACAGCCGTTTCTAGGAAAAAGGGGCACCTGCCTTGCCCATAAGTGTCAATTCCAGATGTCATTCTATTAATGTTCAATATATCGAAGGCTTGTTTTACAGCTACACCCATTGTGGTTAAAGAATATGATTGCAAAATTTTTAGTTCGTTCATAAAAGTCGCTAAATTTTCTTTCCAACCTTTTATAAAATAATAATAATTAACTCCATACATTATTTGCTTGTTAGTAAAAGTTACCTGCTTTAATGTTATTTGGAGACTCTTCGAATGTTAATAACATGTAACGATCTATACGGCTGTCCAAACTTCTTGCCTAATTTTAACAAACGTTTCAACTGCAGACTTGGCGACGTCTAATAGTGTAGTTCGACCACCTATGTAGGTTCTATAAAAATGGATTAAAAGATAACCTGTTTTCTGAACGGATATAATACAATTTTTTACCTTTGCAACATAGATGCCGAAGTATCTATTAGAAACACAATTATAGTCATTTTTTTCGTAAATCAGCTAAAACTACCTCAAAAACATACTTAAGAATGAAATATTTCAAATATTTAAGTTCTCCAACCCGCGCGAGACATGACAGAAAATCAGAAGAAATAAAATAATACGCTGTGTTTGTGCTATGCAAAACGCAAAACTCGATTCGAACTCGAACTCGAACTCTACCAAACCCACAGAACACCAAACCACAACATATGTTTTGTGACCACAACTACCAACACCAACTACCCCTCCCTTCTCAAGCAAGCTTAACACATACCGAATCCGAATGTGATGTGAAACGTTTACGTATGTACTTTGCTATGCTGGCTATGCAGAACTTCTTCATACCTGTGACACAGAATTAATAATAATTCTGTGCCTGTGATATGAATATGATGGAACTTCTTTAGCTGCTTACAGATTACAGAATGTTCTGCCCACAGAATATATAAAGGAGTTCTGCCAGTGTGATTCTCATCGCTCACTTCCCCAACAAAAGAGATATTATGTTCATTTTTCAGCAAGTTAAATAAAGACAGATAGAATCGAATGATGAGAATCCAGAGTTGCTTTACTGCTGAAAGCACAATGTGTGTCTATGTCCTATGATTCTGTGCATGTTCTAATTCCGTGTCACTGCTGTAATAATCCATAGTCTGCGCACTCATATGAAATTGTTTCATAAATTAAAATTTAGTTCATCTCCATTTTGTAGAGGGCACAAGAAATGCTGCTAATTTTACCATATAGAATAATTATTACTTCTATCCCTTCTACAAAGAAAGTTGGTTTTACAAATCGTTAGAAATGTTAGAATTTATTAACGTTTTGGTAAAACAGTACCTTGTTAATAATTTTAAAGTTAAGTAATTATTGGAGGGTGGATCACTCAGATAAACAAAGAAACATCTGAGGTGGATTATTATTAGTATTGAGATACGGATGCTTAAGTTTGTGAATTAGGACTTTTATATAAAGTTTTAAATATTATTTAAAATTGAAAATATTTCATTTTACCTACTTGCACGCCACTGACTTGTCAGCTGTTCTCTTTAATCCGAAGATAGTCTCAAACTAAACTATACGTGCGAAGATAGTCTCACACCAAGTGAAGGTCACGAAATAAAAACTGGGAGTGAGGTGAGGCTACTCTATGGTATTCGTTTTGCACAGAAACTCAGCTCATTTTGAGTTAACTCAGAGACTCTGGTTAACTGAGTCACTCAAGTGAAAATGAACGTTCGTTTAAGCCAAGAACGATAGTTGTCTATAATCGTTGCGTTTAAGCATCTCATTTTGAGATTATACTGAGCGACTTACTTCCCCCCTGCCTTCTCAAGCACTAGCAATTTAGTTGACTCAAAATGAGTTTGTTATGGAGGTTAATTTGCCGGTTTTTTGTTGTTTATTTTATCTATTCTCATGAAATATTATTAAACAAAATGGTTCAAATAATATTAGTTGATCCTGAAACAAGTAATCAAACGTATTTGTGTAAGAATTTTAACTTATACGCTTCTTAAACAGCAAAATCTATATACACTTGTTTACTACTTATTACTACTGCCTTGTTTCTGTTGTCCATAGTTTGTTTCACAAGTTTTGCGGTTTGTTTGTGTGATCAACCAATAGAATCATAGATAATAAATGTGATTATAGTCTATTGATCATTTATTAGAGGTTATGTTTTTGCTGACAGAAATGTTTGTTCGTTTTAAACCTTGTGAGTTGAGTCGAGTACAGTCTCAACTCTTTCTGAGTCACTCACTTCTCTCCTGCCAAAACGAATACCCCTTCTACTCTGGCCGTAGTCAGCAGATTTTGACAACTTAAAATTATTTTGAAATGTAATGTCATCACTATTATTATCTTGATTTTTGAAAACATCTAATTACAAGCTACTACTCTCTAGTTTTTTTGCTCCCGCTCACAGGATTTAAAATTCCCGCTGCACTACATACTACATCGCAGTGCGCAAAATCATTGGGTTGGGACTCTGCGCAAGGGCGCAAGAAGAACAAAGCGTATAGCTTGCACATTGCACATATTACCGATTTATTTTTTTAAATATGCGATAAGGAGAGGTTTTAGATGCTGCGGTGCAAAAAATAGCATATTATTACACGGGACTAAAGTGCCTTAATCCCTCGTGTGATTGTTGCCCTCGCTAGTGCTCGGGCAACAAATTTCACTCAGGGATTAAAAGGCATACTTTAGTCCCTTGGTATAAAATACTATTACTACTCAAGCAAGTTGCAATAATTGTAGTGGCCAACGATTGTTCGACTATTACCAAAGATTATGTATACACTAGATAGTCAGATCTATTGTTTAATTTTATCGCTCATAAATGGACCCCAACTTAACCTTCATCTCACTTTAACTCATTATACTGCAATACTTCTCTGTTATTTGGCATCCAATTTTGCACGTGTTAGAGAGAGAAGATGGGGCGATGAAATAAACAGTGGCTTTGACTATCTAGAATATGAAATGATCTTTGCTATTACTAACACTACCATGGAAATTTACTAGCCTCATGATTTTAAATTTAAATATACTTGATTTCAGCAAAATATAAAAACTTATCATAAATATGAACGTGTCAAAAAAATCTTATATTCAACTCTGGAGTAAATATAAAATTTCCTCCCTTGGATGATTGCTGCAACTTTCATCCGTGGAGGGCAGTGGCGGCAAGACGAGCCGCCACTGCCCTCCTACCTTGCTACTCAAGGTAAACTTTACATCACTCTACAGTGTCCAAATTTTCTGATTTCCACAAACATAACGATTCTCTCCAAAGGTAAGTTCATGCACTCAAATACAGAGATCTTATACAGTAAGAGAGGATCAGAGCTTGAATGCACAAAAAATTTAATTGATATCTCTATGAAGAAAAGCGCATGCAGTTTAAAACGATTTCAGCGATAATCGCGAAAAATAGAAACCATTTCTATTTTCCGGCCTCCCCAAATTTAAATTCTGCGGTTCTCGCATTTAATTGAATTGCAAATAATTTTGTCAAAAACATTTGGAAAAATATTTTTGTCAAAAATATTTGAAACTGACCAATCAAATTAAATCCGGAAAATCGCAAATCACAAGTGCATAAACTTAGCTTTATTCTCCGAAATGTGTGCCCTATCTGTTGTTATACTTATTTCCTTGTATTAACTGGTACTTTATAATGATTTTTTTTGTATTTATTTCACATTTGTGAATAAAAATCATGATAAATCGAGAAAATAAATTAAAAAAACTAGAATCTTAATCATATGCAGTAGCTCAGGAAGCTCATATAGCAGACATCAAACCTTTCATTTGCAAGGCTTCTGAAAAACCGTCTTCGTATAACAAAAAAGAGATGTACGAGATAACTCATTACACAAATCTCTTCAAAGAACAATACTTCCACTCATATTCTATATTATTATTTATAAAACAAAAAAATGCATGAATACAAATGATAATATTTTATTAATGAGTGTTGTGCTCGTTATAAATAACCAATGCTGAAATTTACAAAATAATAATTAACAATAATACAATATCACGTTTTTAAAAACCTTAGAGCACAAAAATAAAAAATGCACAGCATGACATGGTAGTTTACCATATAAAACAGATTACGTACTTATTCAATATATGCATATTGATTGCTAATCTATTCTTCATTACACTTTAATTACTCATATAAACTCTCATCAAATATACACAATTTTGATTTAAATTATCTGTCTTTAGAAAGTATATAAATTTTTTATGAATCACTGTAACCGCACTGTATTTTTCGATTTAAAACTAAGTTCTATACTGTCTATTTCTGCCCACGATGATCGCACATCAACAAACAACTGTAACAAAAAAAAATTATTAATTATATGAATGTTTGCAACGCATTTCTTTAACCAACCTGATTTAGCCAACTTTCATCAGCTAACAATTCATTTAATATACACGTGGTATCTTTCGTGGGATCAGTAGTCCGTTTTTCACTAACACGTTTTGCACATTCTATATACATTAGATACTTTTGATGAGTCACTTTACTCAGAAGTTCTACACGAGTTGCACATATTCTACACATTAAAAAGTCCTGGAACAGAAAAAATTATGTCAATTAATTTAATATTTATCACAATATTATGATGATTAAGAATGTTTTATTTTGTTATTATCAATGTTATCAATGTGTTTATGTGTCTTGTTCATGACATGCAATTGTATAATTATAATATCTATGGTGACCATATGTACTTATTTTAATAGAACAGTACTTTAGAACCAATGTCCTCCTGTCCTTAACGTTGAGGTAAAGTACGTTAAAATGTACTACTTTTAAAAAAATGATTTAGTAATCACTAATCAGTTAAGGTTTTTATTTCACATAAGATTTTTGTTTTGAATATCGCTTTAAAATGTTGGGTTGCGTCCAGACCAGAAGTACAACATATTCGGTAACTCTGATGTAAAATAAAAAGAAGGAAATACAAGCTGGAGTTCTGAAAAAAACACACTAGCTATTCCCACATTAGAAGCAACAATGCAGGTGTACATGGATTTTAATGAAACTTGTTAATTTTAAAAATAAAGATAAATATTGGACTTGACAATATTTATTTTATTATTGCGTTCCGGTTCAGCAAATTTTGCGACTACACCACTGACAATTACCCAAAAGAAATTGCAGGAGAAACCATGGGGATTTATTTCAACAAAAAAGAATCGAACCTGAGACAAATTTTCATCATTAATTAATAATTGAAATAAGAAATAAATAAATCCAAAATTAAAACTACCACAAACTATTAGTACCGCCGAAAAATATTCTAAAGTATATATTTAAATGCTATATACTAACCTTTTCATTTATGGCATTAGGATCAGGTTGGCAACCTTCCAATGTTGTTGAATTATAAGGCTGCCCATACATTAATACTCTAACCGCAACACCAATTCTGCCGCAAGCCACACAGTTTTTCGATTGTGCGTCTGAAATGCTAACTTCTCTAATTACATTGAAACAAGGCCACGTACATACAGCAGCTTGGACGGCAGGGGGCCACCTTAAGAGAGCAAATAATTTCTGTTTCTTGCTATCTGTGATTTCGTCTATCGTTTGAACATTTGACAAAAAGTAATCATCTGAAAAAGAATTAATAACTTTATCTTCAAACAATAATACAAAATGATTAATACTAGCTACGCTACACACATTTTAAGGAAGATTTTAAAACGTAATGGGGAATTTCAATACGTAGAAGTAAAATAAAATTAGTTTGGGGAAAAGGCAAACTTGAAGTCTTCGATTACTGCTAGGATAATAATTAACACAAAAAGTGTTGTGATTGTATCATTGTATCTAAAATTACGACCATTGTCAGCGTCAGCACTAAGCCAAACATATTAAAGTAATGATATGCATTTTGGTATCAATTGTCCATTTTTTTTAATTATTACATATAGTTTAATATTAAAATCCTAATTCCCCATTTTACAATTTTTGAGATTTAGTGTGTAATTGTTTTATAGATATACCTTGATTACCTTTTTCTTGGAAAATTTCCATGAGGAAGTTGCTATCTAGAGCTTGCGATATAAGAGTCTGTATATAAACCTCAAAATTATCTTGATAAGATTCGAACACTTTCATACAGTGCTCTAGGAAGTCATGATCTATTATAGTCATCTCATTCTTCAGGAATTCAACTATAGTTTCCAATTGACCCTGTGATCTATACTTAACTGGAACTGACATATATTGCTTTTTACTTTCCGGTGTCCACGATGTATACTAAAATTTGTAAAAAATATATATTTAAAATATACAAAGAAAATTTATACAAAGTAATTCAGTTTTTTCGAAACAAAAATATAAATAGAAGGTTTCTAAACGCAAAAATTTTACTGTTAGTAAGTACCAGATATTCAGTATTACTCCCACACAAGGCTCTTCTAGAGCCTTCCGGGATAAAGGGGGTCGTAAAGTAACAGACCACGAAGCAACATATCAATCTCAATTTAGCGTGATTTTGTTTCACGTATGCACATTGCGTGAACTCGATTTTAATTGAACTTCCATCGTTTATTCATTTTCTGCTTCATTTCGATTGTGCCCTTTGAATGTTAAAGTGTCGAATTTGACTGTTGTGCTTCCGTTTCTATTCTTATCGTGAAAAATACAATTTTTTGTTTTATTCTTTTGTTTCCCAATTTAAAAATATTTTTGTCAATACATACTTTCCAACATTACCAAAAAAATAAGGATCATTATTGGCGCCACACATAGATAGTCAACTCAAGGCACAGCACTATTTGTTACGAAATTAATTTCTTTATAGCATGTCAATTTTTTCAATTTTTATAAGAAAGTATGATTTTATGTCAGATTTATATAAGAAGGTAAGAATAGATGCATAATGCCATTTGCAAAAAGTTATATTATTTTATGGTAAAAATATTGGTCTTTGGACTTACAGTGGAAATGTTCCTATACAAAGTAATACCATTTTGTTCAAAAGGTTCGTATTTTTGAAGCAAAGTTTTTCCATCCACTCTCCAAATTGCTGGCCATTCCTGTTTAAGCTCTGATTTAATCACAACAAATTCACCGGGCTGCAAAAATAATCACAACTTGAAACAAAAAGAACAGGAATAATAGCAAACTATCACAAAATTTTTTATCTATCACTTGTTCTTTACATTTAAATTACCTGATGCTGTTTTTCTCTTAACCTATTCGACTGCATGTATAGAGAAGAAAAGAATTTTTTAGAAATATATTCAGCAACTTATTTTCAATTTACCTTAAATGGGTTATCGTCGCTTATAGGAGGAATACTGTTTTGTAATGAAGCTGCTATGTTATCTTCCAAAGTTGGTGGAATGTTTTGCTTGCTTTTGTGAGATTTTTTTCTATGGGAAGAATGAGATAGATCACTCGTATAACCATCGCCTTCATGGATCCCTGCTCCATGAGCAGCTGCAGTAATAAGGTTTTTGAGATGTTTCTTTGATTTACTTCCCACTAAAATGAAAATTATACTTTATGCATAGAATATACAAGTATGAGCCATTTATTTCCTAAGAGAGATAGATGGTATGTTTATATTATTTTTATTATTATTTTACAACTGAAGCACCTTGTAGGAGTAAATACAAAATTTAATAATGGAAAAATTAAAGAAAATCTAACCTGGTCTACCCCTACGGTTTTTCTTAATGGGCAAAATAAGGTCTTCTTCATCATTGTTTGCTGCTGGTGTCCAAGCTGGATCTGAATCAGAATCCTGAAATTCTGGCGGCTCCTCCGGTTCATCGTCTTTACCAATTTCTGATAAATTATTCTTCCCTTTAGCTGCTCTTTTAGTTGACTCTCTTCTCGGCACATTTTCAGCTTGCTGTTTGGATTTCGATTCCTTATTCTTCTCTTTATGCTTTTTTTCTTTTTCAACTTTTGGCGGTTTCTCTGGTTTCGACTTCTTCTTTTCTGTGGGACCCCCAGGTTTACTTGATCTACCTTTCTGCTTTACTTTTTCTTTCTCCTTCTCCTTTTCCTTTTCTTTTTCTTTTGGTTCAGTTTTTATAACTTGCTGTTTGTGTTTATTACCAAAAAAATCATCGTCAGAACTGAATCCATCATCAGAACTGTCAAAACTATTTCTCTTTCTTTCTTTAGGTAGTGGGAAATACCTAGGATCATCTTGGGGATCCCCTTGAGAGAGTCGGGTGATTGGAGCAGGTGGTGGAGGTGCAGGGACTACAGGAACAGTACTTGGTGGTACTCCATTACTGTCGGGTGGCTTGGTTTCAATAACTTTATTAGGTGTTCTTGGCCATGCCTGCTTCCTACCACCCCTCACTGCTGGTGGTGGAGAGGTATCCCGTTCACCTTGCAGGAATTTTAAGAAACTGCTCATGAAATCCCATCCTGGACCTGTGGGTTTTTCTGTAGGTTTCACCAACAATGTCGAAGCTGGCTGTGTTGATTTTGGTTGATTTTGTGAAGAATGTGAATGTTGGTGATTAGCCGTCGATGGAGTTCTTGTCGTATCTATAAAAAATTGAATTTAAGAGAAAAATTATGAGATAGTAAACCAAATACCAACGTCGGTGTCGTCCATTACCTTGAGATAAAAAATTGAGTTCCTCCTCAATGTTTGGCACAACAACTTTTGGATGTTCCTCAGGTTGCTGTTGATACTGATTGGAAGCCTGAGGTGATTGCTCACCATAATTCGGTAAAGGTGTTAGTTCAACAGTGGATGCATATTCGGTAGGATGAGGGGCAAGGTGGAAAGGGGCAAAGTATGGCAATGGAGGGGGAGCGTGATGACCATGAGGATGTGGTACCATTAAACCCTGATGTTGCTGATGCAAAGCTTGGGTGGTAAATATTTTGGAAGTAGGAGGAGGAAGATTCCATCTGTCAAAGTCGAAATACGCTCCATTTTGCTGTGGCTGATTGGCACCTGAACTGTGAGCTGGAGGTGGTAATCGACCTGAAACAATAAGAAATATTATATAATCATTTCATGTGACAGTTAACATTTAATGGGAAGCAATTTATTATTGACGATGCTAATAACTACAAACCACCTTATGCCAATCTATTCATCAAATTTTCGTATTAGCATCAGCAGGTTTGAAATATTTAATATTTTAGGTGATATATTCGGCCAAATTGCTTGAAAATTTTTTTTATATTTTATTGTGATTAGGATTAGACCGTTATATATTTGGGAAAAATTTCGAACTGGAATAAATTCTTTAAATATCCACCGCACAGGTTTCGATTCCAATACTGATGTTATTAATTGATAGGGGGTAAGTGGAATTGACTCCGAAAGTATTACCTCCATTTACAATTTACAACACTGAAATGATTCCAAATAAGGTAATGGTGCCAGATAAGACGGATTTTTAGGTTTTCACGAGGGTCTTCATTTGTTCATATACATATAAATACCTATGTGAAATAATAATACTGCATCAACACAATTAGAACTGAACAAAAATCTATATCTATATAAAAAATGAAGTTAAAAAAGTCAACCCATTCTTAAATTATAAGTGTTAAATGTTAAAAATTTTTTATTATGCAATATTATTTTTTATTAATACATATTGCTAATAGAGCATATACAACTTACTTGGTATATTGTGCAAATCAGGTACGTTAGGTTTTTCACTACTTTTTCTCCTTTTAATGGGCGGTTTAACCTCTGTTTTAATTTCATTCTGCGCCACTTGACAACTTTGTTGCTGTTGTAAATTTTTTACGATGCTCATAGGGTCACCCCTACAACTTGATAAATCCTGAAGTGTAACCTGATGTCCACTGTTTGTTTCAAAGTAAGATTGCTGTCTCTCCCCTACTCCTATCACAATTCTCTGTTGATTTTGTTCACTTCTATTCATTTCAATACTGCTACTAGAGTTATAATTATTGTTCGACTGGGGTTGGGGAGTCGATTGATTATTTTGAAATTTACGTTGCCCCTGTCTTTCGTCCCAACAGTTTTGATTCTGTTGGTTATTATGATTAGTACGTTCGTACCTTTCTGGAAAAGGTTTGTCTGGATTTAAAGCTCTAGTTATTACCGAAGGATATGCAACGTTCCCAGTTTGGGAACTGGGACGAGGCACCGACACATCTAACGGTGAAGGAGGGGCAACTTGATTGCTTGAACTTTGCTGAGGGGATGATATTGAATTCATGGGACTATTGTACATTGGGTATGCCGGGCTTTGTGCATGACCTAAAAAATAAGAAATGAAGATAAAGATGAAATAAAAAACAATATTATGAATTTTACTAGTCCAAGCAATCTACTGTCAGTATGATCTTGAGGAGTATAATTTTTCTTAAGATGTAACCAACATATTACAATTAAATTTCCTTTAATCCCTTTCTCCTAATATCACCTTACTACTTGGTGCTTGGTGTTTCTGAGCATTAATGAATTATTAATATTCTTGTCAATTTATAAAATAATTATAAAAAATAAATATTCTGCTCTTTTACTTGGTCTTCCATACCCATTTTTACTTTCAATACATGACTCTCGGAAATTTGTAATGAATAATGAATACTGATTTTAAAGTTGGCGGGCAAATTAGAAAAAAATGCTTCCTAAATTCCACACGCTGCAAATACATGTACCAACATTTTTGATTCAATAAAAATGTTTTCTCATTCTAAGAAAAGCGTTTTTGAATTGGACAAAATCAGTAACCAGTTCAAAAAAAAATTTTCAACAAATATCGCAACATACTACAAAGATGTACTGTTTTGTATGTATATTATGTTTACTGTTTATGTTTCTCTACCTTGGATTTTTTTTTTTCACTTACTCTTATGGATACAGTATCCCACAAATTTTATGTTCAACTTGAAAACAAGAACAGAGAATATCAGTAATGAGTATAAAATAAAGACAGATACCAGAGCACTAGAGACAGAATTCTGATTGGTACATAGGTACCACTTCAAAGAAAAAAAGCAGCCAAGCGACACGCCTATCTCTCCATTGGCATGCGGCCGCGGTGTGTCGGTCAAATTGAAACACCTAAAAACTTGGGCAAAAAACGCCGCCAAACGAATTTAATAGGGTATCACTTACCCGTATGTATGCAAGTCGACCACATGAGTAACCGGCATACATAAAACGATATTTACTGATGCTTTCATTGACATAGCATATGACCCAGCATTGTCTGTTAAATTCGTTTGGCGGCGTTTTTTGCCCAAGTTTTTAGGTGTTTCAATTTGAAATAGAAAATAGCTGTCACTCTCCGTGTGGGCGTTACACATTCACCGTTTGTTTTCTCTATTTAATTCACGCTTTTCGTACTATAAACCCGTCTTTGTTTCCATTGAACATAAAATTTTGTGGGGTACTATATTTAATTTTTTACGGAAAAGTTAACTGTGATAATAGTTTAATCAAAGAGGTTTATATGAATATTCATAGGTGCTCTTGATTGTGTTTTTTGTTGATCTTTCAGTTTTCGATCTTTTATTCTTTTGATGTAGTTACTCGGGAAGTTTATCAAAAACTTAAAAAAATGCAATATACAGGGTGGTTCAGAATTTACCGATTAAACTTCGGGAACTAATAGAGTACGTTAAAATAAATGGACTTTCTTTAATAAACTTATATCTAAAACCGCATAGTTTCTGAGATACAGGGGTCAAAGTTTAATTTAAAAAATTTTTTTTTTTAAATATGTTCTTAATTAGTTGAGGTATTGTAACGAAACTTGCATGACAAATTAAAAGTAACAAGTAACGTTTTCCGAAAAAAATTCGACTCGCTAATTTATACAGTGGCGGAGTATTCAATTTTTTTATTTTTACTTGTTAAAAAATAGTGATACGCCACCGGATAAATTTAAAAATATTAACATTTTTAAAAACTACAATTATTTCTTAATAAAAAAGTATTCTTGGCATTTTTGTCATAACCCAAAGCTTTGTCCATAAAATTGGTTCAGAAAATGTTCTGCAAAGCTATAAATTATATTCTTGAATACTCCGCCACTGTATAAATTAGAAAGTCGAATTTTTTTAGGAAAACGTTACTTGTTACTGTTAATTTGTCAAGCAAGTTTCGTTAAAATACCTCAACTAATTAAGAACATATTTAAAAAAAAATTTTTTTTAAATTAAACTTTGACCCCTGTATCTCAGAAACTATGCGGTTTTAGATATAAGTTTATTAAAGAAAGTCCATTTATTTTAACGTACTCTATTAGTTCCCGAAGTTTAATCGGTAGGTTCTGAACCACCGTGTATATTAATTTAACTTCTGTGATTAATCCTTTACCGATGTGATCTTTTGGATAATGAACCATGGTAAAATGAGAAAAGTTTAACTGGACATCTAAATTTTCCATTATGTTTTCAAATTTTATGTAACACACTTCATTTTTAAGTAGTTTTAAAAAATTGAGGTTTAATTGAATACTAATAAAATGCCGCTTGTATTTCAAAAATGCATCACAACTTCAAAAAATGTTGTATCAAAGCACTGTTTTGTAAGAAAACATTTTATATTTAGACAAGATACTTTTACATTTTCTAAATAACCATCAATATTTGGTGAATTTTCTTAGGACAGGAATCAGGCAAATTTATTTAATATCCACTAGGCTGCATCGTTTAGACTATAATTTGTTTCTGTACAGGAAAAATTCTAACACAACAATAATAGTATATTATTCTACAAGTGGTAATATACTAAATAACTCGCGCTGATAAATTTTGCATGCGAGCCGAAGACGAGAGCTGTAATTCATCAAGTGAGTTATTTAGCATTAAACCGAGTTGAATACTATACTTTATCTACGATTATAACAATAAATACTAACCATTGCAAGTACGAATTCATCATTTTCCATAGATGTATTTTCATAAAGAATTCTAATAATGTATGGATTTCCACGTGAATAAATAAAAATCACTTGTGGGGAATATATTTTTTTTAAATTAACCAAGTGGGCTACATAAAATTTAAAAATCGAATTAAAGACATTCGAAATGACTACAAAAGTGTGCAAAACTTTCCTGATTTAATCAACATTCTATTTGTGTTAATAAGTAGCGTTAAAATCACCAAATTTGAAATATACTGTGAATGAATAAGAAATTTAATCGTGCCATATACCCCGAAGATGAAACTGGTGCAGATACGGACACAAGTTTATTAAATTATTATTTATTATTAATAATATATTAAATTAAATTTCTTCATATTATTTTATTACATTATAAATTGAATTTCTTATTTATATTATTTAACCCCCGCTAAACATCACTCTCATACTGACACTGTGAATATTAAATATTGGAAAATTTAGTAGGTATAAGTATATGTATCAATCCATTAAGTGTTTGTTATTTTAATTACAAATGTTCTGAGATTATAAAACTAATAGTCAGTTTTGAATTGTTCAAATATAAGGTCCCGTGTGCAACTTAGTGAAGCAATATCATGCGATACATCAAAATTTTCAGAAAAGTGTGAGGATTACGAATTTCAATGGGGCGTATCTCGCAATGGTGGCAGAAGGGTAAAAACTACCCCTACTGCATATATAATGGGAAAACCTATTTTTTTAATTTAAAATTGTCACGTATACCTACTAAATGCACCTCTTAGTATCCATATAATTTGTCATTTTTATTTCAGAGTACGTCGCAGTTAAAAATGTTATGAAACCATCCCCAGACCGGGGGATAATTTCATAACCCAACCCCGAGTGTCCATATTATTTATCATTTTTGTTTCAGATTACAGTGATAGTTAAAAATGGAAGCTATTAAGAAACTAAGTTTAAAAAATGTTTAAGTAGTGATAAGTGTTGCTTGTGTACTCTAAAGACTAAAAAAGGATTTTGAAAACTCCATCACAGACAGCTTACGACACCCTTGCTGAAACTTTGGTGAAAATCAAGAAATGGAATCCACAACAGGAACAAGATGTACCGATACTTACTTTAACAGCAGACCAGTTTAGTTCGGATAAAATAAAAGATTTGAAAATCATATGGCACCTTGAGTGTTACAAAACAATTACAAAAAAAATTCCTTGGGACGAATGGAAAAGAAGTATAATACCCAGCAATTGGAAGGTACAACTAGCCTTCAGGAAACCAATGATATTGTCGCTGAAATGCCGCTTGATGTAACAACATCAAAGTTTACACGAAGCAAAACAACACCCTATCTAAAAAAAGAGGTTTGTTTTCTGCGACAAAGAAGGTACTAAGCGTCAACAACTAAGACACATTTCGTATGAGTCGCCGGGTCATCTCTTAAAAAAAACGGTTGAAATATCTAATAACGAGGTTATTTCTGTGAGATTATCAGAATGCATCAGTCCAGGGGATGCTCACGCTGTAGACATATGCTATCATAAGATCTGCTGGAATAAAAACGTTAATAATGTTTTAAGGGCAATTAGACAGAAAAATAAGACTGAAGAATCATCGAAAGTAACTGGATCATCTGTTGAGTTTCTTAACTGTATAAAGTCGTTCCTCAGGGATGGAAATATAAGTTGTATGGCTGACCTGCACAATACTTATTTAAACATATGTCAATCTAACGCAATAGACATTGAAATTACGCGACTTATGTCTCGCAGAGATTTAAAATTATTTTTGCAGGAAGAAATTCCTGGAATCATTTTCTCTGTACCCAAAAGAAAAAGTGAATCTGAAAGAGTTTCGCTACGGTAGATGCGGCTTTACAAAAAACTGAAGCCAAATAACTAATTTAGATGTACTACTGAAGGCAGCCCTTATTTTAAGGAAAGTGTGTTCGTCTTGATTATAGCAAGATAATTATCATAGAAACAGATATGGCCAAAAGCGTCTTAAAAAAAAATTACTGATAATAACGGAGTGTATATTCCACCAGAATTTCAAGAAAAAGAGTTTGTTCATTTTGCGGCTGATAATCTTGATTTCTATGATGTATTGGTACTTGCTTTGAGAAAGTGTATTCATTTGTTCAATGTTCTAGCTGTTGCGAAATACCATTACACCCAATATACGAATCCCTTGGCCAATTAAAAGCTCAAGCAGGTCTTCATGTCCTCTCGGGAGCCGATGTCACAGGAGGTTTTAAATGAAAAGCTAAAACTAGTTTTTGGAAAAAGTTTTTGGAAGTGACTCCACCCACGCTTCAGGCGTTGGCATCTTTAGGCAAAAGTGAAACGTTAAGTAACTCCGATTTCGAGCAGATTGAGTTTTTTATTTGTTTATTATATTCACCATCCAAAACAAGTGTGAGAAACCTAGCAGAATTAAAATGGTGGTTGTTCACGCAGAAGCAAGTTTCAACCGAAAATATGCCCCCCACTCGAGCAGCTTTGAAAACAGCAGTACACAGGTGTCACTATCAGTGTATTGGATGGAATGGGGATAAACAGGCTCATCCTAATTTACCACCACCAACAAATTGGAAATTCGGCAGTAATGGATTAGAACCAATTATGTGTAGTTTTCCCTGTGCACCTGAAGAAATACTTAATCTTGTAAAATGTTTCTGTAAGAAGAACAATTGTACACAACGATGCAAATGTTCTGCTCTAAATATACTTTGCACGGAAATGTGTGAATGTGAAGCCGATCCAGAATGTTGTTCAAATATTAAAGCAGATGAAAAAACAACCTATAATACTGATCCCGACGATGCATTGGATAGCGAATTCAATGACGACTAATATTTTATGTTATGTAAAATTCAAAAATAGGCTGTTATTTCATATTTTCTTAACTTAACTGTAGCACATAACATCGTAACTTTTGTATCTTGTTAAAAATATATAAATATGAAGATATATGATTTTTTGGAAATATTTTCTGCCGTTTTTTTATAACAAAATAATTTTTTTTATGTAAGGGTGGTTTAAGGGTGATTTTCTCCCTTTTGCCACCCCTACAAGGCACGCCCCAATGCTATTCGTAATCTACACATTTTTTCGAAAATATTGATGTATAACACGATATCGCTTCACAAAGTTGCACACGAAGTCCTAATTTAGAACTGACTATAAGGTGCATTTTAAATTCACACAAAAAATTGTTATTTAAATTTAATTATATCAACTAAATTATATTAATTAACAGCAAATTTTATACTTTGAAACAAACTTGAACCAGGTATCCACTTTATGTTACATTAATGCGATAATGTCGTGTAATTATATCGTTTACATATATCTAATGGAAAATGCTATATAATATTATTGCACATCATTCTTTCTAACCCATCAAGCTAAAATTCTAAATAAATATTTGCAATTGTATATAATATCAATATACAGTATCCACTGTGTGAACTAGATCACCAATGCCATTTCATTTGCTTGTCTCACATGCGTTGGTTGTAAACAAAGACGTAAGTTGAGGCAGAAACAAACATTTCCCTTTGTTGGACTATTGACATTAAGAGGTAATGTTGCAGAAATCTTTTCTTTTAATTTTTATAGTATATCTTTCAGCAACTGAATTAATCTTAAGACGAGGATCAATTCAAATTTTTAGATGGAGACACTTTTTTGACACAGAGTAACTCAATATATTGAAAATGTTTAAAAATGTGTTATACCTACAGGGTAAATTTGAAATACACCAAGATATTTTAACCTGTAATTCCTTATAACCTCCCTTATGAATCCGCAGTGTGTTAATTTCAAAATTTCATGTTTCAATAAAAAAACTAAATTCGTTCCACTGAGGAAACACTGACCGATTATCTTGACACAAACAAATACTTCTACGCTGTATTCGCGTTGTTGCCATACTTCAAACAATAGAAATCATTTCACTGACTTACATTAATTTGGTTATAATTGTTCAAAGTGGAGCCCATAGTTTTTCACATACAGGGTGTCCCAAATCTAAACGGACATAGTGAAATGGGGGATAAAGCACACTTTGCTGAGATCAAAACACCCTCACACTTACTTTTGAAAGTGAATGGTTTTTGAGATACGGGGTGGTTTATGGTTCTTGACCCATTATTCATACCGCCATATTTTCCGCATATATTGGGATAAAATTTGGTATAAATATTATACTCAATCAAAAGCATAATTTATTTGGGAAAAAATCCAGGACCGAACTTATTTTTTTTATGTTGCTTTCAGTGCACCAAACAACACCCTGTATATCATTTATTGGTAAATGTTAGTAAACATTTAAAAAGACAATGGATCAGTGTGTAATATAATGTCGTAATATTTGTTGGCACATTTACCGTTATTTTTTAATAAATTTTCAAAATTGTTGTATGACCAAATTTTAAATTCTACAAATAAAGTAGTCAGCTATCTAACGTCATTATACTGATAATTTCACTTAAATAATCTACAAAACAACTTATTATTTGTTTTTCTATAAACGGACGGTATTTAAACTTTCTCTAAGAGAAATTTTGCCCAATTTATTGAGAGACAATGATATCAGCAAAATAGACTAGACGGTCCAAGCTTATGCACGGGTTCATGGCTCATAACACACCACTGTCATCTACCTTTAATTGTTAAAACCGAGCTTTCACACAGTGAATAGATGGCGACACCGATAACACTTTCTAATTTCCCCCTTCCTAATCTCCTCATGTGGTGGATTCACCTAGCTGGACGATGATGTCGCCAAGTTATAGTATTAACACGCTGGCATGCACTGAAGAATTGTAAACGTAAACAATTCTTGGCATGCACTGTGCGCTCGAGAATACCTACCTATTTGTTTTTATTTCGCAGATAATTTTTTACATCATTATTAGATAACATTGGTTTTATTTAAAACAATTATTATAAATATTAAAAAGTAAAGAAAAAATACTAGGTTTTGCGGCTAATTTTATGTTTTTTTGTGTTTGTATTTTTAATTAGTATTGCCAATATACATACAGGGTGATTGAAAATAGCATTGAAAATAAAGGAACCCGTATTTTTTTATTTTGTCGAAAACTAATTTTTAAGGGGTCCCATAAAGAACATTTATATTTAATTTTGCAAAAAGTACCGAACCGATTTGGATGAAATTATATGTGCGTCTTCCAGATAATAACTTGTGTAATAACTTTTACATGTATCAGTTTTGCAGTTTTTGATAGGGGCGTCACTTGTACACATACCCAATTTATGTTTTTATGTTTAACTTTTTTTCCTGGTGAATGAGTCCAATTTTTCTTTTAATATTCTTATTCAAAATTCATTTTTACACAAAAATGGTCCTCTTATTTTGTGTCGCTAGAAGACCCCTTTTCGAGAAAAATGTAATAAACCATCGGGGCGCCTTGTCAATAACTATCAAAAAACGATGACTGGAATCTTCTGAAAGTAAAATTTATAAATTTGTTAAATTCTTTGTTGTTTTTAGCTGTTATTATTTCAGTTAAAAAGATCTACCATTAAATTAAATAAATTTATAAATTTTACTCCAAGTCGAAGATTCCACTCATCGTTTTTTGATAGTTAGCAAGGTTTATTACATTTTTTTCGAAAACGGCGTCTCCTAGCGAAACAAAACAAAAATGGATTTTGAATAGGAATATTAAAAGAAAAATTGTACTCGTTTACCAGGAAAAAGATATAAATCATTTTTGTCATGAAATTCTTTTTGCACTATTTATTAGTGCAAAAAGTAATTTTGTTGCTAGGCAACGAAAGTTTATTCATAGTTATTTATGGATGGCGTTGAACAGTGACAATTTGTCTAGTTGTCAGTTTGACTTTTGACATTTGAATATTTTGTGTTAATGTAATATTCTGTTCAATAAAATGTTAAAAATATCTATTTAATTCGATCGTAGAAAAAAATGTTGTGTGTAACACTTGCAGGGAGTGTATTTGTTGCACTCGGCATGATTGCAGCTCTCGTTTCGCTCGTTCTGCAACAAACAAATATACACTTTTTGCACTAGTTACACAAATAACTAAGTATGTGTAATTTTTTAGAAGTGCTATATTTTTAGGTACTTACTACCCACATAGCATTTGACGTCCTATGGATACGCAAAATTGATACATAATGTTCAAAATATACCAAAAGAATCCTTGTTTGTTACAAGACAATAGAAGTAAGTGTAGGTACGTTAAATATTTCAAACACCTATAGAAAATAGTAACTTCTATTTGCATCAATCAAGGTTATAATAATTATTATAATTTTGTTATAATCAATGATTATTCAGACAATCTTTATTATAATAAAAACAACATACTTATAACGCCAGATCGGATTATAGGCAAAAAACCTATCGCCAATTTTTCAGGCATCAGTTTTTAATAACATACAAATGTGTTTCGTAAAATTCTGAATCATCATTTTTAAACCGTATTTGATTTACCCTCTTTTTATCTGTTTTTTTTTAGGATTTTTTTTTTTAAATCTCCCGTTTTACTACCACTGCCACTTTACTTCCGATGGAAAGTATTATAGGGCACAAATATTTCTTTATTCTTGCTTTTCATTTTTTGGAAACTTGTACTGTTTTAAATTGGGATAATTACGGCGACTTTTCCCACAATTTATATAAATACATTTGTTGCCACATCCATAATTAATAATTGCACTATTTGCAACAAGAAAGCGGAAGCGGCAACACCGGGCACTTGGTACTGACACCACATCGACAGCTGAGTGCCGCGATTATTAGAATATTTTATCGTCGCCGAATTTGGGATCCCTTTTATGAGCTGTAGTTTGTTATAAAGGCATAAATTATCTAATTTGTAGAATTTAAAATTTGGTCAATCAACAATTTCGAAAATTTATTAAAAAATAATGGTAAACGTGCCATCAAATATTATGACATTATTTTACACACTGATCCACTGTCTTTTTAAATATTTACTAACATTTTCCAATAAATGATATACAGGGTGTTGCTCGGGGCACTGAAAGCAACATAAAAAAAATAAGTCTGGTCCAGGAATTTTTCCCAAATAAATTATACTTTTGATTGGTCTAAAAAAATGAAATATTTATACCAAATTTTATCCCAATATGTGCGGCCGTTCTGGAAATATGGTGGTATGAATAATTGGTCAAGAACCGTAAAACTCTCGAAAACCATTCACTTTCAAGGGTAAGTGTGGGGGTGTTTTGAACTCGGCAAAGTGTGCTCTATCTCCCATTTCACTATGTCCGTTTAGATTTGGGACACCCTGTATACTTCCTTATATTATTTATTTTAACATAAAAATTATTAAATACGGTAGGTATTTTTAAAGTTTTTTTACTGTATGATTTCTTTCTGAAAAAATTTTTAAAAGCTACTACCCATTGTCACCATTTTACTAATCAAGACATTCTGCATAAAAAAAATGCAAGTGTCCTCATTTGTGTTTAAATTTCAGTTCAGCCTTTGTCTTAATTATTTATTAATTAAGAATATAAGTATTTCCTTCTTTAATGAAAATTTCTAAGACATATTGGTATTATTTTATATAAAAGATAATCTAAATTAGAGAGAATTATATTCTCACATTCGATTAATTGCATTTTTCATAATTGTAGCACAGATACTTTTAGCAGTTTTCTGAGTTAAATCTTAGCTTTCCAAATCATTCTTATAATAAAGTATGCTGTTCCAAATCACGTTGTTTAAATAACAATAGGGCTACATTTTCCTGCTGATGCCAACCAACCTTCCAAGTTATCGTTTACCTTTCAATTTTTATGAAAAACAATTCTTCCTTTAGCTATACGTACAGACAGTCCAAATTTCGATATAATAGAATTTTTCGTGCTTGGATCACTGGATTGAAATAATTCTTCAAATTACTGCTCATCTTTTAAAGTTATCAGGAAGTCAGTGATGTCATCTGTGTCCAAGGGATTTATCCACATTTTTTTTTTTTTAGTAGCAACTCCTTTGTGATTTTTCTATAAGCAGTAATGAGCAACCGAAATAAACTGACAAGAAATTACTAGCAAACGAAAGAAACCACGAGCAAAAACAAAAGTTATGGGGATTATTACTTGATGGATCAATCAATAAAAATGGTATTGCAGTAATATTTGTAAAATCTGTAAAAGCAAAGGAAGACTGAACTCATTCACAAGTGAAAAATACCAGGGCTAGATATTCATCCATTTTTATAAAAAACTAGGGGACAAAACATGTTAGATATTCTCTACTTGCATTTATAAGGGAATATAATAATACCCACATTTAACAATAAATTTGTTATTTTATGGCACAAACCATAACTAATTTAACTTTATCTTGGCATTTACAATTTGTCATGAAAACTTATCAATTTTAAACTAAATTTGAACGTAATATAAAAAAGTAGTCCAATCTCTAGATTAAGAACAAACCTTTCATCTTACCAACGACATACAAGGACCATACATTTAAAATTTAAAGTAATTTCTAACATGACCGGTGTTAATTAATAATGTAAATTTATTTTTCTTACCTAAAGGCGATGCTTGGGAATGTGCTTGTAAAGGACTTGGTCTTCTAGGTATCACGACACTACAGTCGGGCCCATTCGAATTATTATAGTCGGATCCACTTTTAGGCCTCTGGAAATCTTCAGAATTAGAGCCACCTTGTTGTTGATAATGTCGGTAATTATGTTGAAACTGCGGCGGACGTTTACCAGAAGAATTACTGCCCGAGTAGTTTAACCGACCAGGTGCATCCATAATGGAGAAACTTATAGGAGATGATTGACTTTGAGTTTCCTCATTACTCCTCTGCCTTTCCTGTGGGTTAGTAATTTCTGAATAAATTTTAGTCTGTGCCTTTGTTTGAATTTGCACAGAAACTTGCTGTTTGGTTGGTGGTGTAGCAAACGTTTTTTCTATAGTAGTTCTTGATGGATTAGGAGAACTTAAGAATGATCGTGTCGGTGCTTGTGGTACCCTATATTCCTTTGTAACGGCTGTAGAGGGTGAAGAAACTATACATGATTGCTGAATATTCGATGTGTTAGGTGAAGAAAATGTTTTACTGTTATTAGGACTATTTTCTGACAAAGTGACTGGCACTTGGAAAAAGGGGTTGGAATTGGCTTGTGATGCATTGGTTTTTGTTGATGTCGTAGAAACTTGAGGACTTTGAGCCCTATTTGACCCTGCTTTAGCTATTTGGGAATTTAAATGATTATTTAATGTTTGTGCCGCCGCGAAATGAGCATTAAAATTCTCATAAGTTTTACCAGTTGTGGTCGCTACAACACTTTCATGTGGTAATATGCCAAAGGGACTGTTCTGTTGCCAAGCACCGGCTGCACCTTGCTCAAAAAATGCTTGCGCTTGGGGGTGAAACTCTCCATCTCCAGATTGTTTCGATGCCGCTGCTTGGGCCAGAGCCTGAGCTCTCTGTTGCGTAACTTGGGAGACATAATGAGCTGCTGGTTTTGCTCCTGCAGCATGGTGGAAAAGGGGACTAAATACTGTTTCATAGCCAACAGGGGGTGGTGATAAAAATCCTCCTGGGAGGAGCTGGGTTGTTGTAGTTGGTGGGGCACCCGTGGCTGTAGTCGTGGCAAGATGATGGTGTAGTTCGCCACTTCCTGATCCAGCTTGCACACCCGCAAGGCGGTTATAAGAGGCATACCATGGCCCTACTGGATCCATGTCTGGATAATACTAACTTATGTCGTGTAGCCATCCCATCTGCAAAAAAGCAAAAATTAGTCAATGTTGTAATATTCTAATTCATATTATGTATTCTTCAGCTGTTTTATTAGGATTTACCAAACTAAATAAACTCATATATTGCCTCAGCTTTCATAAGTATGTGTTACTACACAAGATATGGAAACGTTCCTGTCTGAGGCACCTTTTAATTTGTTACTAAATACTCAGGTAGCAAAAGTTAATACATCATCTTCAACAGACAAGTGGAACTTAAATCTCTGTAGGCCATATAAGTACATTCTAAAAATATAAAAAACCACGGTTCCTGGTGAAGCTATTAGAACTCAACAGAGTACTACTAAAGTGGACGCAAGGACACCAAGGCACTATAAACAATGAAAGAGAAAACAGACATGATAGCTAGACAAGGCACACAAACAATCATGATAGGATCCAAACGAACTTTTGTGAAATATCATACAGCACCGCAAAAGCAACAAAAGAATTAGAAGATAAGTTGACTTGCATTACACAGAGGCATCAGAAATGAGGCAGAAAAGCATGTTCGTTGGTAAACTGTTCAAATCAAAGACCAACAAATCGTTAAAGCTAGGTACGCAAAAAATAGTTGAGATATGTAGTGAGTCCTACAACAGGAGATCGTACACTAAATAAACACCCAACCAAGATAAGGGTGTGTTAATCTGGAATGTGTGGCGAAGCAGCGGCGGCTGGTGAATTTTCGACGTTCAATTTTTTCTATTTAGAGACATGGGACCTCTACCAAATTATAAGAGGTTTCATTTGGGATCAAAATGAGAACATTGGCGGGAAAAAAAAATTGTAAAATAATTTGCGAAAAAAATTTCCGAAAATTCCAGTCGTTACCTGGAAAGTCCAGAAATTTTATAAATTTGATTTTTTTGCTTTTAAAAAATATTTATTTTTGGAAAAGTTTCCAGCATTTGAAATTTTGAATGGCAAGGATCATAGTTACAAAAAATTACAAATGCTCGAAACATTTCCAAAAATCAACATTTCTTCAAAAGCAAAAAACCTTGTTTTACATTGTAGTGAAGATTATTCTAACATTAAAAAAAAAAAAATGAAATATATAAAATTTCTGGACTTTCCAGGTAAGGCACGGGATTTCTGGAATTTTTCATTCGCAAATTGTTTTTAATTTTTTTTTTTTAGAGGTCCCATGTCTCTAAATAGAAAAAATCGAACATCGAAAATTCACCAGCCGCCACTGTGGGAAGAGGATGAAATAGCTATAATAATAATTGCCTTAAAAGCTATAAGGCCTTAAACATTTTGATAGCAAGAAACTTCCCTATCAATACACTGACGCCCTTGACTCAACAGTGTTACCTTGGATCTTCTAATAGTAGCTGTCAAATTAATTTTTAGCAAAAAAAAAACGCACCAATACTATCTCTAAGTTAGGGCTTTTCGACAGATTAGAATTTGTCAACACAATTACGACCTAGTTGACAATAGCCCGACAGTTGGCAAATTAATAAATGGACAAATATAAACAATGGAGCATCTATAATACACTATCATTCTCACCTAAATCAGCTGTAGTTTTGTAATAAAACTACACACTACACCGGTATTATGTACGATAGATACCCTTCTCTTATTTTTGTGTATTTACCTGGTTTAAATACCAAACTTACCTACTTCATTAATTTCCCCAATATTTAGGTTGCAGCTGTTGGCCAATTTACTTTGAAAGCTTGAAAAGTCTGCCTTGTTAGATAGTAGAAATGATACAAAACAAATTTTTAGGTAAATTAATCCAAACTAACATGTTTTCATGAAAAATGTGAAAATACCCTCTGGCGATATCTGTCAGTTTTGAAGACGTGGTGGTGTTCATAAACCTCTATTATTATGTTTAAAAAATTGTTCTATGGTTTGTGGGTATTTTGTAAATTTTCTGAACTAAATTAAAACATAAAAACAGTTTTAGACCAGGCAAGTATAAAGCACACAATTTTAACTTGAAAAACCAGACAATGTTTTTTAATCGCATCTCGAGTAACCGAAATAACATAACCCCTAAAAAAAATCTGGGATTTTGTCGAGGACTTTGTGTTAAGAAAACAGAGAGGCCGTACAGTTTACTGCGGAGTCCGAACCACATCTAGGACATTAACAATTCCGTCTCTATCTATGTGCGAAGCAAATCACAAATAAATTTTGCATAGATTTAAACTTTCAATCTTCGCAACCAAGGCATCAACGCATTTACCCACTAGACTACCGTGCTGTCCATAAAATATATCAATTTTATTGATGTACTCTTCACATTTAATGTAAAATTACAGAGAAACTTGTGTTCGATACCTATTCTCCTACATGTTATTTTACATAATAATTATTAATTATTGAATATCAATTTAATCCCCAGAAAATTTAATATAAAACCACTTAATAGTAGAATAAAATAAAGGCTTTTGTTATCTGACGTCCCATTAGTTGTTTTTGAAGTTGTTTTCTAAATTTGTCAACATGAAGTATAATATTTTTCCAGACTATACAATAATGCATATCCTATGCGTTTGAAAATTTGCCAATAATACTAGTCATTACCTTTACTGTTATTTATGAACTCATAACCGCCAACTACTGACCAATCAGGAACTCCCGACTTTCATAACCACCGGCCTCTAGCCAATCAGAAACCCACAATTTTCATAATCACCGGGTTTAAATTTTCATGTCACACAAAGTAGGCTAAAGACAAGTGACATTTTAAAATTAAACAAAGCTCTTCTGGCAGTTCTGACAATTTTTCTCGTGTTTGTCAATTATTTGATGTGTTATAGTTTAGTCGTGACAAAAGTATAGTATTCTACTCATGGGTTATGACCATTACTCATTCGGTTTACAAACTATACGAATGAGTAATGGCTTCATAACACAGTCGTTGAAAAATATACTATTAATTTACAAGTAATTTTTCCACCTCCACCAAACCTCTTGTAGCAAACTAGATAATTCATAGCGTTTTAATCATTGAGTAAAGAAATACTATAAAGAAGCGCAACTGTCAAAGTTTCGAGATTTTAGTATTGTATTTTTTTGCCAATAGCTTAAGGATTGTCTACAATTTTTAGTACTACGGGAAGGTATTTGTAGTGGTATTGTGTATCCCTAACTACTGTGTAGATATTTCTGTAGTTATAGTATAGCTCGTAGTATAGCATACACCTCGGCATACACTAAAATCTTGAAACCTTGACAGTTGCGCCTCTTTATTATTATTTACTCAATGATTTTAATAAAACCTTAAAAGACAATGGGGGGTGATTATTGATTTGCCTTTATTTTATGTGCTTTATTTGCAATCTCCAAAAATTACATTCGATGAATGTTGAGCAAATTACAAAACAGTGAAGTCCAACTGAGGAAGAATTATTATGTAACAAATTTTAACAACAATTATTGTTAGAAACATAAATGCTATCATCTACAAACAAAAATGAATACCAGATTTTGAATAACCTTGAACTGTTAACATAGCTTCTTTGCTTGCAGAAAATAAATTTTGCATAATAATTCTATACAGTCAAAATACTCTTAAATAATGGTTCAAATAATTAACAATATGAAATAAATCAGTATTTTAAAAACTAAAAAGTTTTATGACCAGTAAAAATCAGACCAATCATGACCTCCGACATGAAAATCAACAAGAAATCAACGCTAGCCACTTGAAGGCGATACGTTGAAAATAATGTTTGTAGCAAGTTCTTCACGACTGCGATATACTATTTAAAAAAAAAATGGAAATTAAGTACTTACTTCTCATTGGAAATATCTTTAATTGACAGTCTTATTAATATAAATTTCATAAATATGGCTCCATGAGATACGGACAATGTCTATTCATAGGTGAAAAACACTTGAAATGTCGGCCAAGACAGCATTACAAATGCTGGAAAACTTCACAATTGCCACTTTTTATTACCGGCTAATTATTTACAATGTTTATATTTAATATTTTCATGTTTTGAGGGTTTATTTGTGTATTTTCGAAAGCACTAGCTCACCAAACTTTGGTCCGCCATTTTAGAATTTTCACTAACAATGGGAGGCGCCATCTTTTGAGATAATAGTTATTGGCGGTAAAATTAATTCAAACAAAAAAGAATAATTGAATAGAAATTGTATTATTACCGTTACGTTCAGCTAAATGCTACATTCGACACAGGTAAAAGCAAAAGTGTACATTTTATATGTAAAATAGTGTATATTAAGCAAATTGTATAAATATAATATAATTCAGTCAATAAAAGTTTTTCAGTTCTATACCTATGGGTTCTGGAGTATTGGTTGTATAGAGCCCATCAGAGGTCAAATAGGTATTTAATTATTATTTTTCTCCAACATTTTCAGCACAGGAAAACAATTAAAAACGTTTGCTTTTCTAAAAATTATTTTTTCTTTATGAATAGTAGAATAGTACTATTAAATTTTTTTTGGCGCCAAATGACGTTTACATTTAATTTAAAAGATGGATAAAAAAACTAAAAATTGATCTAAAAAAAAAATTGCTGCAATCACTTTGGGAGGAAAATAAACATTTTTGAAAATCCTAGATGATCTTTTTAATGAATTTTATTACCAATTTTAAATTTATTACCAAACGCAAAATTTGTCTTAAATTGTTTTTTAAGTTATTCAATCCAAAAGTAATTTCTAAAAAATGTCTGTCAATCTGTAGGGTTTTAAATGTGTTCCTAACAGTCTCTTAATGAAGTAACACCCCCTGGAAAATTCTAGAAGTTTGTGTTAGGCAAAGCAGTGGCGGAACTAAGGGGTGGGCCCCCAGCTCAGGGGAGCCCACCAACATCAGCCGAGATATTGCAGATTTATATATTCTTTAATAATATTTTACGAAAATATCTACAATTTGCAAGATATATACTTGGAAAGCTCCTATAGTTTTAATAAGTCCCTGATGTTTAGTGGAATATAAAATATATGACTGTTTTAAGATAATAACTTTTTATTTACAAGAATAATCTTGTACCTACTTTTTTAATAGATTTTTGCATCTATATATTATTTTGGGGCCCACAAATATTCCTGGAACACGGGCACCTTCCAATGAAGTCCCGCCACTGAGGCAAAAAGAATCGAGGCCCTACAGTTTATTGTGGAATCAGAACCACATCTATAGGACATCCATCATCCACCAGTTCTCCATGTAAGTCCGAAGCAAATCAGAAATAAATTTATAATTTTGCCTTATTAGGATATATAATTTTGGAACCATTGATCTTCACAACCAAATAAGTACACATATTATCACATATCAACACATTTACCCACTCGGCTACTTAATACTTATATATTGTGCCCCTATCAACCTATATATTTGAAAACTTAATAGGTAGCTTTTGAAATATTTTGATAGGTAGGTGTATATACAGGGTGAGTCAGGTTGTGTGGGAAAAAAATTAATATGTGAATAGAGCATGAAAAAATAGTATTGACGTGTCTCAGAATTTTGCTATATACCCCTTAATTTTTTTTATACAAGGTGTTAAAGTTGAAAATTTTTCGTTGAATTTTTTAAATATCTTTTGATTAAAAAAAGTCGTATCAATGAAAATTGGTTGGTTTATATTTTTCATAGGGCGCTATCAACTTTTTCCAAACTAATCCAGTGGCGTGTGTTTACACATTTTTTTCTGATAAGAATACCGATAACTGTGCGCCATTGGATTTTTTCATAATATTTTGGAGTTGAAAATCTAACGTAATAATAATAAAATAGGTACTTTAAGGAAACAAAATCTTTAATAACAAAAATTTAAAAACAACAGCGCTTAATTACTATTCTGATAAAATGATAATCCTGAAGGTACTATTAATAGTATTAATACCTACTTTTTTTTATAACTCTCATAGTAAAGTACGGATTAGTAAAATATGAAATTATTTTCTTATGCACATATGAAAGGCTTGCGTTTTGTTATAAACAAAGAACAAATTACAAATGATTAATTAATGTTAAAAATGTATATATTTACCCTACAGGTAAATATACATTGTCCTCCATAATTGAAATAATTAGGGAATAACTCTCAATAAACTAAACAAATAGCACACTTAAAATATGTCTACCTGAAACAAAGCTCGGTAATAAACTAAACTTAAGAAGCGCATAACATTTAAACTGAGTAGGGGATGGAGTTAACAGACGCTAACAGGCGTAAGTCGTTTTGTTGCATTTTGGGTGACAACGGTGTACCACTGCGCATCACTTAGACTGCCTTGATAACTTGAGAGAACATATAACATTTATGTTCAATGGTAATTGTGAAAATGGTCAATAAATTTATTTGCATTGAAAGAGGTGGAAATATTTTAATTCGAAAATTTGCTAAAAACGATAACGTTTCATATTATAAAGACAGTAATGAAGGAATATATTCATTTATTATTATACTTTTACTGAATTCTGAGAGCGTTGATAACGTTTAAAGTTTTCGATTTTATTTTATATAGGTGTACGTGTGTTTTATCAGAGATTATAAAGACTCTAGATAGTTACCGTCAATGTATTTACTGAACGCGGCAAAAATGGATGCAGAACTCAAGTAATTTGGAAGCAGACCACCGAAACTTAGATTGGCGCAGATAATGTTCGTTCATAATGTTCGTAACACATTATGAATGAATATCATCGGCACCAGTCTAATAGCGTTTTCGGTTTACTGCCCTTAGGTGATCTAAGATTGCTCCCAATTAGATTTTGTGTTCGATTATCAAATACAATTTGCTCACGCTCAGAGTTCTGTGTTCGATTTAGAAATTTTACTGCTCTAAAATCTTAAAGGGAGTGCTCTCGACTGCTCTGTAAAATTTGGCAGAGCATTCCAGAGCAACTGCAACGAGCAATCACAAAGATAACCTAGAATTTTTAGTTATGAACGCATTTAGGGCAACGACAGCACTCGAGATCGGATTAGATGCGATCTTGGTCAGATTTGTGACATCATAGATCTTATTAGGAGCATTCGCAGAGCATGTAAACCGAAAACGCTATAAGTTTCGGTGGCCTGCTTTCAAATTACTTGAGCTCTGCATCCATTTTTACCGCGTCCAGTAAATACATTGATGGTAACTATCTAGAGTCTTCATAATCTTTGGTTTTATGTATAGGGTGATTGTCTATGGATTATCCGATTTCAATCCTCGATATTTTAATAACCATTGGAGATATAAACAAAAATGAAAAAGATCCTTAAATGGGATTTCATGTAGATTACGGACGCATTAACAAACCTTTATTTGTCGTTCATACATACATAAAGAGCAAACGGCCATTCTATAGACTACTATAGAGGGTGAATCTTAGAGTGGCGGCCATATTTATAGGAGGCGACACCGTTCACTATGGGAACACAAAATTACAATTTTTTTTTTTAACGCGCTATGAAAAATGAATATTGTTTAAACCCTTTTTATTTGAATTTGGGTACCCCGCCAGTGGAATGCGCTAGCGAGAGTTTTATATCATCTACACTTGGCAACACTGGAATTACAGGAAACTTGAATCGCAAATTTTTTTTAAAAATTCAAAACTCGGCCATTTTACAACAAAAAAAAAATTCGGATTCATGTTCATGACGACTAGTACTATTAACCCCAAAAATATGGCCGCCACTCTAAGATTCACCCTGTATACAGTGTGTCTCACTTTTCACCACTACACCCCAATATCTAGGCCATTTGTTGATCGATTTAGATCAAATTTGGTATACAATTCTTTTCTTTCAGATTGTGATTAGAAAGTTTTCAAACTTAAATACGCCTACTATAGTCGAGTAAACTTTAACTTGGCGTGTGGATGAGTTGATATTGTGCGTATTATTGTATTTTTTCTTGCACACAAAATTAAGGCAATGGCCCAAAATCATTGTTTACGTATAAACATACATGAACAATGTTTTTGGGTTATTATTTTAACTTTGTGTGCAAGAGAAAATGAAATAGTATGCACAATTACAACTCATCCACATGCCAAGTTAAAGTTTACTCGACTATATGATCAAAAGAAATTGGCAAAAATTAGGAATTTATATTAGCGATTGAGATAGGCTTTTTGTTTTAACAGATTCTTGTTCAGCATGACCTCAAACGCCTGTATACCAAATTTCGTTAAAAAATATTTATTCTCTTTTTTACAAAAAAAGTAATAAAAATCTAAGATTTCAATAATAAAAAATAATAAAAGTTGAGTTATTTGATATTTTCTAAAAAAAAGTGTCCTAATGCTTAATTAGCATCATTATATCACCCGACTACCAAGTTATGTAAATATCCGACAATAAATAACTGGAATAGTACGGTGATTATTATTGAAATCTTAGATTTTTATTACTTTTTTTTTGTGAAGGAATGAATATTTTTTAACGAAATTTGGTATACAGGCGTTTTAGGTCATGCTGAAAAAGAATCTGTTAAAACAAAAACCCTATCTCAATCGCTAATATAAATTCCTAATTTTTGCCAATTTCTTTTGATCATAGTAGGCGTATTTAAGTTTGAAAAGATTTTTTATTAATAACTTTTTAAACACAATCTGAAAGAAAAGAAGTATACCAAATTTGATCTAAATCGATCAACAAATGGCCTAGATATTGGGGTGTAGTGGTGAAAAGTGAGACACACTGTATAATATAAAATTTTTTCTGGTTATTCATACATTTAATAGTTATTTATGTATCAAGGCATTAAAGTTAATCTTTTTATCATGAATGTGGAGTTTAGTTGACGAGGCCCATAGGGCCGAGGCAAATAAACCACGAGTGATAAAAAGGAACTTTAATGGCGAGGTGCATATTACATTTTTTTTTAAATCCAAAAACTATGAAATTAAGATTAATTACCTCTATTTTTCAAATAATTTTCAGTGACATTAAGAAATGTCATAATTATTTAAAATTTCAAGTGACATTAGGAAATGTCATAATTATTTTTAAATGTCAAGTCGGAATAATTTTTTATAAGAAAACCATTATTTTTAGGAATTATAATAGTGATAATACAATTCTGAATGTAAAAAACTGTATTTATTTAACTTTTGTTATAACACAATTATTATTACAAGCAATAAAAAATTAATGTTTACGTTTATCTGTCACCTCGGCCAACTACAAAAATCGCAAAATGGATTACTTTAATGACTATTTCTATCATTTTAATGACGATATTGAGGTACTTTAATGCCGATTTAAAAAAAACTTAGTTTATTGAATAGCTCACTAATTTCTCAATTAAACATATATAACATCTAACTTCATTTTCTCTTTTTATGTGCGGGAGTTCAAAGTCAAGCTCCAGTGAACGACCTCGACCACGATAGTCGCATTTGAAATCCTGCCCAATTTTCCCAATCAGCGGACTGGGCTGACCACTGGAATATTTGTTCACTGAACGCTGCCGATATATTCCTCCCTAATTGAACAAATAGCTATAATAGTTTTTCAATATTTCACTTAAACTAAAATGGTTTTTATAATCGAGTTTTGTTAAAAGCATCACCAATTTGAATTTTTATTACATTTTTCAAGATATTTGATAGAATGATATAGGTGTAGATAATGAGATATAGATAATCTCTCAATTAAAATCGAAAATATGTTTTTCCACAAAATGGATAGGTATTAGAAATGTTCTACCGTACGACTCGTACTATTGTGATTCCGCTTGATAAGAATGGGTAAGTACAGCAAATAACATAAAAAACAAATTCACTTTTGGCAAGAATATATTTTAACTTTAAAATTGTCTTTTTGGGGTCTACTATTAAAAATAATATTAAATTCAAGAGCGCGGCTTAAAGCCATCAAAAATATTTTTCCTTAAGTCATAAATTTTTTCATGCAAAATTAAAATACAGGTAAATAAGTATTTACAGAATAATTTACACACCAAACTATACTTATATATACAGAAATAAAGCAAAAATATCACTTTACAAGGTAATATCAATCATTGGTAATAAATCAGGAAATAAAAAGACTAGAAATGATTTACAATAATCTAAACATGGGGTGAAGGAGATGAAATTCCATGAGATACAGATTTTTCTAGTACAACATCTAATTCATCTAACGGGAGTAATATTTGCCGAAGAAACGTCAATAAACCTCGGTTTCTTAAAAATGAGTTTTCTTCATACATTTCTAAGGTTACTTTACATGCTGCCATTGGAACTAACATCCTATGTAATAAATGTTCTCTGGAACAAAAAACGTTGATAAATTATATAAATGACTAAAAATTATGAGGTTGGTATGTCGGACATTATTGAATTATTTACCTAACACTAAGACATATAAACAGTTGAAACTTTCCATCTTTTCCAAGTGTTTTGCTGGTTTGCATCATTTCATCTATAAGATGACAATAACATCTCCAAACAGCTACAGTTTCTTGATGATTCCGCTCTAAGCTTGCAGATCTACTACCCGATACTTCTTCTACCAACTCTAATTCAAACTGTTCTTTAACACGAACTATAAAAAAGTTTTATTAAAAAATATTTAAAGATTATTATCAATATGTACCAAAAATCAAGAGAAAAATAATTTAATTTTTGTCGCACGTACAACAAATACAACAATACAGTAAAGAACTGAAATTATAACATAATAGGTTAGATCATGATTTTGAGAGAACACAGGTTAGTCACTGGTATATCTCTTTCAACTTCAAATTTTAGTTTGGGCAAGTCTGCCAGGAACTAACTAATTGTGTTGTGTTGTAACGTCAAGATGAAAAAACAAAAAATATATTATATTAAAAAATTAATATTTTCCGCTGCAGATAAAATATAACCTATTCCTTATGAATCACCCTGTATATTATAAAGGGTGTTTTGTAGCAAAATGTTACTAAATACTTTTAATCTACATATATTTATATATCGGCAACATGACCATAGTTTTCTTACCAAAATAATCCCATAAATAATGCTTTCCCATGAAAAGCCGAGCAGATTTAAAACCAAGTAAGAAAACATTTTCGAGGCAGAAAACTAAACCATTTTCACTGCATAGAAGTGCAGTTAATGTTGTATGCCTTTCAGAATTTCTTCTATAATGCCATTTCACTATTTTATTCACGCAATCGCCTAGAATCAAGACCAGCAAGTTTATTAGTCGAATATGAATGTGAGAAAAATCAGTAACAGACTTCAAAATTCGATAGAAAAACTAGGTCTATCTCTAAATAGAAGTTATGTTTATTTTGATTTGACAGACAGCAACCATGTTTTGTAAGCAGAATAATAGCAGTCAACCTATAGAATCCTATAGGTACTGCCCTATTTATTATATTATATATTGTACTTTCCAATCTTTAATAGTTTTATTCCTGATTTATCTGACACATATTCATAACCTAAGCTACGCTATGACGAAGAGGAGCAATAACTCCGAAACATGTGTCCGTAGCTGCATCATGTTTGTTTTTTGAGGTCTATGTCACTAATTCATATTTTTATTTATTTACCTAATATGTGTTGGATCTGGGAAGGTTTTAACTCAATTCTAGGTGGTGGTGCAGGAGACCTTGCTCTTGGTGTAGATCTACCAAGGCTACCACCAGATCTCACTGATTCTTCAACTTCTTCTTTTCTGGACATAAGGGTACCAACCAGAAGTCTCTCTGTTGACCCGTCATCGACCCCTCTGCCTAGCCATCGTCCACAAGGGAACCTATAAATATTCTAGGTTTGCACAGAAGACAAGTATTTTAGAAATATTGGGAAATATTTGTAGGAAATTGAAGCGCTCTTTCGGTAATTAAAAAAATAAGAACTGGAAAATAAAGAAACACATCCTGCTTTCATTGGACAATTAGTTTTATTATCTACCACATAAACCTAATCATCTGAGTGATGGATCATTTCCAGTGATGTTTTTTGGAAGATATCAGATAATACCGAATCAAAATTGATGGTAACAGTTCGAGACAGATAAAGTATAGTAAGTCATAGCAATAAAAAAAATTCTGCCAGTGCTAACAGACAGCCTTGAAAGTTACTTCCCAGGCCCCTCAACTAACGTCATAAAATACCAGAATGACACATAAGCCTCAAGTTAGGGTAATTTGGCCACAGCCTCTCGGTAAATGATATTATCCTAGCGATAGAATACCAAATTTTTAACGACATACTATTTATTGTAATATTCTTCAAGTCCGTCTTACAAACAGCCATGTAGATTGTAGAAGCTGATAAACTAAGCTAATCAACCTTGAACTGATGCGTTCATTTTGATTTAATATAATCAGACTCAATTTATTTATTCATCTTCACCGTATGACTTATGCCCTGTACCAAAGATTATCTCATATCCTAGATAGTTAAAGCCATTGTTCGTTTCATTGCCCTATCTTCTCTTTCTAACACATGCAAAATTGGATACCAAATAATAGAGAAGAATTGCAGTATAATGAGTTAAAGTGAGTTGGGGTCCATTTATGAGCGATGAAATTAAACAATAGGTCCAACTATCTAGTGTATACAATGATCTTTGCCTATACTAATTTGATGTTGGTAGTCGATGACGCAGGTAATCTTGCAGGAAATATTTGGACTATAATCAATATTAATACTTTACACAAAATTAAAGCCTATTACTATAAGAAACATGTTATCATAATTCTAAATGTTACATTGACAATTTTGTTTCCATTGCAGATTGGAATTTTTTGTTAATATAATTTATAGGTACTTACTTATACGTGTGTCCAGTTATTTCATTACGAACAATAATATATTCAATCATCCACTTTGCATAAAGTCCAGAATTATCATGTCCAATTCTCAAAGTTGTCAGAACTCCCAAATTTTGATGCTGAAATAAAATTCCTCGATAAAATCTTTTTTTTTAAATCTCATAATTACATACCTTACATTCAAAATTTAAGGTGGCTTTTGGCACCGCAACATGATTGGTTTCAGAAAGTGTCCCCGACAAAACAATCCAAACATTGGCAGATGAGGTTGTGCCTTTTTTATTTGGTACTATCACAATTCGGTAAGGTATCACTAGAAAAAATATAAAATCCTATGAAACGATGATTATTATCACATTGAGAACACATGTTTAACCATAAGTTACGTCCACTCGAACCTGTGTGAATATAAGCATTATTTAAAGTCCTTTATTCCAGCTAACGACCACTGAGCATAGTTAACGAACAATACTGGAAAGCAATGTTTGTACTCAAGCTATAGAAATATGCTTACCAGTGGTTGGGTATGTACTTGTAAAGCAAAAATAATCAACTGCATTTAAAGAGAGCAAATGATACAGAAATTGTTCGCGTTCCTCTTCACATCGTAGAAACGCTGACCGCTTATATTGTCCGCGTAGTAGGCCTTGATCTGAAAGCAGTGTGCGAAAATGTTTAGATAACTGCTTTTTCTCTAAAGCAAGACGAACCCAAGCCCTGGCCATTCCTATTCCTGTCTTAACGTCTGGCATAGATTGAATATTTCTGCAAAATTAGGGATTTTATTAATATATGACCTAATCGCAACAATATTATGTGTCATGTTCTTATTAGTCATTTCTTATAATACTTCCCCTAAACTTAAAAACGTACCAAGAAAATTTGGAAAACTTATTATATAGTAGAGTTATAAAACTATGAATTTGGTTTGGTTTTTTTCCTTCTTCTCAATAAGTAATTAAAATTTTAATTAAATCTAGTAGTATAAGATTTACATTTTATATTTTATAGTTATAGTTTAAGTATAGTTTTGTATCAGATATTACTATTAGTTCATTGTAATTTAAAGGGATCTCCCGTATGTATGTAAATAAATAAATGAATCAAATTCAGTAACACCAAAATATCACACGTTTATACAGTAACGTTAAGATATATTTATCAACCATATAAAATTTTAAACTAGTATACTTAACTAACAATTGGGTCTAAAAAAATTCTTACACAGGATAAAATATAAGAAACTTACACGATGTCAAACAGTAATGAAGAAGGGAGTTCAGGGAGATCTGTTCTCAATTTAGCATCACTAACTTGACTGCTCCAATTTTCCAAGTTTAACGCTAACCGAGACACCTCAGCTGTAAGAAAAGTTTATTACAGAATTACCAAAAGCAATAACTCGGACAATAATCACCAGAAGATAAATAATTATCCTTTTTATTTAAATGGTGATATTTTTCTTGGTAAGCAAGTAAGTGAGACCAAAGGGCAGATTTCCCTCTTTTTCTTTGAAGTCCATGAGACCAGACTCTTTCAAGAAAATCACACAAAGACGCTACTAAAGTGCTTTCTTCAACCGCACCAAAACTATCGGAGGCATTACTACTCGATAAAGTTACACCCTCTGCTCCTAATTTAGCCAATAACATTCTTTTTGTTTTAACTTTACAGTCCTAGAACATAACATTATGAGAAAATGGTTTTATTTTTTGAATCCGCTCACCTTTAATAGCTTCTCAACAAATGTCCAATTGGCTTGTGCTATAAGGGCCGGTGACATATCTTGATTATTAGCAGATTTTAAAGATTTATCATTCGGACCAATAGGAGGCCTCGAAAACGTCAATCCTTTTCTCAATGCACTAGCTCTGGGTATGCTGCCTTTATTAACCACAGGAGTTTTATTTAATATTTCTTTGTCCAAAATAGGAAACTGCCTTGATATAAGTGTTTTATTGTTCATAATTTCTCTAGGAGAAGGAGATTCAAAGTCAGGATTGGTTAATCGTCTGTCGATAAGTTTCTGAGTATCATGAGCACTAGTACAGGGCTCATAACATAGGGAACGCATCAAATTTTCCCCACCATATCTTTGTTTAAGAAGCTTTATTCGATTATCAAATATAAGAAGATTATTATCAATATCATCCCAAATTGACAATATTTTGTTGTCTATGAGCGTTGCAAACATTTGCGATTCTAAAAACCTCCATAAAAACAGTCTATCTTGTTCGGGTTGATCAGATAAAAATGAAGCCTTATCAAAATTTTGCATTGAGTCTCTATTATTAAACCAGTCTTCTTTGTCCTATAATTATAATAGAATTTAGTTTATTTTAGCAGATTAAGTAACTTTTGAAATAACTCACCTGATTAGGAAATATAACGAAGTTTTCATAAGATTGAAAAATATGCACAAATCTGTTTAAAAATGTTTCTCTAATGGAATTATTAAATCTGAGATCTTCTATATATGAATCCGCAGGTTGTGAGGTATCGTTTTGGTCCAAAGCAACACCCGTTCTCCGAACTATATCTGCAATTCTTTGCAAAGCTTCAGATCTTGCGGATCCAGGAGGAGAAGGGGGTCTGTCATTATCTAAAGTATCATGAATTGAGAGCTTTCGTCGATTTTGTGGCCGCCCAGGTAATGTGCAACTTCTCGACATTATGTCCTAAAAAACATAGGTATAAACTAAGTTTTCCTTTAAATAATAGATAATAATAGATACTCTTGCAGCCAAATTAAAGTAATCGATTTTTTATCAAGTGTTTTTCGATAAATTTTGTTTTGTAAATAGGAGTTTTTGCGTCAGTTATGTCAATTATGATATTTTGGTAACTAACAAAAATTAAGTAATTTTTTTTTATTATAAGAAAACAAAAGGCTATATCATCTTTGAGAAACTTTAGATAAGGATGATCTTCTAGGTATGAAACTAATTTCATTTTGCAACTTTACTCTTTCTTTTAGTCACATTAAACTTTAAACATTAAACAAATTAATAGAAAATATTTATATCAAACCTGAGTGCTCCTACTATTCTCCGAATTTGGTACATGCACACTATATTTGTCAAGGATAGACCAGATTTCAGCTGTAAATGCCTCTAAATGCGGAAACGTTCCCATTTCTTCGGGTAACTGCACTTTACATTTATCTATATCCACATAACAAAGACTAGCCTCTGACGCAACTTTGACATTCTCAGAAGACGCATGTAAGCCTACAAGAAATTAATATTATGAGCTTTTGAATTGTCTATTATTGATTAAGTTATTGAGCAAAATTTGAAATAAACAATAAACTAATAAAAAAACATGTTCTAACCATTTTCACCCAGCTAACCCACCATAAAATTTCGAAGTGTACCACTACTTAATGGAATATGATGAGGGACTATGAAGGTGAAAATTGATACCATGTTACATATAAGTTTTTCAACTATATAAAATATTAACTAGGTACTTATTACAACAAAATTTGATACTAATTGAGAATATCATCAAGCAAATTATTTTTATATGTAAATAATAATAGAAACATAAATACTATTTCTTACCCATAACAAATGGAACAGGAGCATCTAAAAAATGATGTAGAGCTGCAGGTAAAATTGGTACGTACACATGTGGCCACGTGAATGGAAATAATAAAGATGTAATCCCCTCAGCCACCACCATCAATCTCTGACAATCTAAGAATAAAATTATGTATACAAGACAACTGTGGTAAAACATTACCATTCAAATTAAAAAAAAAACATTGTTTTTAATATTTTTTAATTGCACTGAAATAATAAAAACTTTCAAACAAATTCATTCAAATAAAACGGTACTGATTACAACACATAGATATTTCAATACTTATTTAATTGAACCTCTGGTATAATAAAGTTATCATTTTTTTTATTGTTTTACCTGCACTACGTAATAAGTTTTATAACACATATTTTAATGTTTAATTGAACCTCTGAGATAATAAAGATATCATTTTTTATTATTGTTTTACCTGCACTACGTAACAAGACTTGATTTTCAAGCAAAAGACAAGTAAATAATTGTACTACAATATCAACTCCCAACCATAAAAACATAAGCCTTAGAGGAAAGTCTAAATGAGGTAATTCAATTGGTGGGGAAGCGTTTTGTAGTATGGCACTTGTTGGAGGCAGTTGCGGATCAGAAGGTGGCAAATAAACTATGAGGCTTTTACCAGGAGCTGGTAATTCTACCTGAAAGAATAAAAACAATTTAACAATAACTTTACACCCAGATATGTTGTAGACATACGAAAATCATTTTCAGGATTTTCTGTGTAAAATATGTATAGAAATGTCATTTGTCTATTACTGCTTTATTGCAAACATAGCTAACAAATAACTTATACGAACAATCCTAATTTGATTTATAATCATTATTTGAACTAAATACAGATATTCGATATTAAAGTTTAAACTGCGCACTTCTAATGATATTGCAATCCTTTGTGCACAACAAATAAAGGTCTAAACAATTAAAGCTTTTTTAATTTGATAAATTTTATAGTCTTAATTTTAAGTTCTATTTAAAAGACTAATGCCAGTGAATTATACTATACTTTCAATTTTTTTTTTATTCCACTCTATATTTAAATTTTTGACTAGGCAACTGAAAACCCTCTTTCACAATGCATATAATATTTTCAAATTATTTATAAACGATAAATAGACCAATTTCAGATTGTACTTGTAAAATGTCTAGTAAAGAGTATAAGAAATATTTTATTTTTGTTAGGATTTTAATATTAGGACTTTTATTTCTTTATAATTCCCATCTGTCATAATATACTACTTTGGCAAATATTTATTTGCAGATTTAACTTTGGCATTAGAAGTGAATAAAATTAGCAATACCATGTGCGAGATCGCAATAGTATAGTGACGTTGTTACCGACACAACAGAACTGCATGCAAGAAGGAAAATGTTACACAGCAGCATTTTTTATTTGTTAATTAATGGTGAATCAGGGTTAGGCAATATATGATTTTTACAAAAATCATTAACTTTTTAAATTTTGGTAATTATATGTATGCATTACGTGTACCTCAGATTTTCCTTATTTCTCCACAGAAACGTATTTTTTTAATTTACATATACTTACAGGGTGTTTGTTTTTAATCCCAGGACTTTAAGAGGTTGGAGAAAAACTTATTTTTTTTTAGGCAGAATATTTCTAGTAAATTTATACTCCAAATCGCTTCCTAACGGAGCTACACTCCAATAAATAATTATGATGGAAACCCTTTTTTCACAAATATCTCAAAAACTGTTGAACGTATTCTGATATACTTTTATATGACGATTGTTTTGTCGAATGCACTTGATTACATTGTTCTTTGGTTTATGTAAAATAAACAGAGGCGTCTCATTTGGGGGTTCTTGACGGTTTTTTAACAATAATTTTTTCTCCGAAAGTAATTTCATCAAATCAATAGGGGATTGAGAGTCTATAGAAAATAATACATAAATAATGTACTCTTAGAGTCGATAAGATGCATCGTTTTATTGTAGTAATTGATTTAAATTGATTTTAATTCAAAATATTAGCCGATTTAAATCAAAACAACCCTGGCTTGGTTAATTACTTAATCAACTATAAAACTTTTGTAGTATCATAATTTATTACAAATGATTGAAGATTTTTATATACACACATGTTAATATTACGTAACAGATGATTAATTGAATGGCAAACTAATATGTCTTACATAATGCTTAATAATATATACATAAACTCACCTCATATAATATATTAAACACATAACTTTCTAAACTGAGACCATATGATGAACTGGATCTTTTAGGAACACATCTAAAAGTAACAATTTAAAAATATTTAAATTTTGTCAATAATTAAAATCGGTATCATACCTGTATAAATTTTCCAGAAATATTTTTGCAGCCTGAACATAAGCCGATTGACAAATAATGCCTATACTTTTCGAAACAAAAAGTTTATCTTTAGAAATATCATAGTAGGTTAAAGCTGCGCCACTGGGATTATGGGTTAGTTTAAAATGTCTTGGTAGAGACCTAGACTGCGGACCTTGATTTTGGGTATTCTGTAAAGCTCGAGCCTTTAAACCACTGGAGAGTTCAGTAATATACATTGCCTAAAAGTAAGTAAGTAGTTTTCTTAATCACTTACCATTACATTATAATTTTTAAAACATACTTGTAAGGTTTGCATGGCAGTACAAATGTCTCTGTTCCGTACTTCCTCATAAAAAATAAGACTAAATCCATAACATCTCTTTCCATCTTCTCGTGTTATAAGAAAAGAATGAAAATTTGGTGCCTGTGTTACTGAATGTTTTTGGGTACGAAATTTTAGTCCAGATGGCAAGGATAACTAAAAGGTACTTATATTACTAGCAAAACATATTAAACATATTTTTACTCACCATACAAACAGCTGATGCATCAAATGGATTTGTTTGTACATTATCAGGATAGTGCGCCAAAACCTTACCTTTGTAGGACCTTTCTAGTGGTGAAACGTGAAGGTTGTCTTCTAAAGTTTAAAGAGACATGTAATTAATTCACTATAAAGCACAATCAAGCTCACCTACCCGAAAATTTGTCCGGTTCCAGGCCGGAATTATAATCAAGACCACAAATAACAAAATAATCAACAAATTTACTCATTTTTATATTTTATCCTAAAATCTAAATTAATCACATAAACCTAAAAGAGGGCAATTTCTATATCACAAAACATTGTTAGTATTTTGTACTTTAGCACATTTAAAAATAATATGTTACTACTTCATATGATTTATTTTCTTATTTTCAGCCATTTTGTTTTTGTTTTTGACGTTTCTACTAATAACTTTCTAAAATACTTATTAACTACCAGTCAAATGAACTACGAAACAGTCTGACAAAATCAAGCCTTGTGACAAAACAACACCCCCACAGCTGGCCGCCATGATAGGATGCCAGACCCGTCTTTTAGAATTATTTGCCCAAAGTCAGGGCAGGATTGCGAACATATAATTTACTCACCAATAAGGTAAATCATAAGGGAAATACGTATTTTTAATTCTTCATGAGGTGACCCATCATCAAATTTCTGGTAGTTTAATAATAATAATTAAATAAAAATATTTACAAATTAGAATCATATATAATTAAAACTTTAATTCATAATATTTTGTTACACTTCTTTTCATAATACTATTATTTATTGTCAAAAATTTACCATTTAGCAAGCGTTTGAAACTCATTCATAAAAACATACGCCTTTGTATTTTTACATTTTTTAGTTTCTATAATATTCTATATTTAAGTTAACAATAGGGTATGCGCATATGCTAGATATTTAAGCAAAATTGGCTATAAAAGATAGTGCTAAAGAAAATGAATAACAATAAAAATTTTTCAACAATGTACCCTATATTTATGTATTTGTTAATTAAAATTTATATTATTTTTAAGACCGAGAACAAACGATGGAATTCGAATCACACCGTGTTGGGCGTGACGTCAATCACTGGTATTTTTTTTACATAACTTTAGAATATTTAATGTTCGCCGTTGTGCATATGTTTACGTATAGATTTAATTTGCGATTTCGGTGTTAAATATTAACATTTTTTCACGGAAAAGTGAGTGGAACAGATTTTGTTAAAGCCCAGAGAGATATTGGCCACTGTTGCTCTCGTATACATTAATAACTACCTATGCAGAAAAATATCGGTAATAATTCGTTTTTAAAAAAATGCCCCCCCCCCAGTCCGCCCACCATAACAAAAAGTTCCAGAGAGAAAAAAACTCTCTTGTATTTATGCGTGGTATCTTCGATTTACCGACCGGTCAGACGGGAACCTTTCATGTCGATTTTGCACGCCATTTCCTATACTATAAGTTAATTTTATTACGGATGTTTGAAGGCATTTTCGCAAACTGTGAAGCAACAAGCAACCACCTCGAATCGAAGATTCGAATTCAGGTTCAATAAGTTAATTATATCTTCTATCTTCTATGCTGTGACTTAATAAATGATATTATTTTATTTATTTTCTGCGTTAGTGAATTATGAATAACATGCAAGAAGAAGAAAATCTTCTTTGAGGTTAAGAAACGAAAACAAACATACGTTCGTTTACTTCAAGAAAAGTGTTAGTGATCGTGTATAATTGTCACGTGACATCAAACAACCGAGTAATTAACCCAGAGTAGTTTCCGAAAAGATCTTAAGTAAGCATATGGAGGCAAAAGCCCCCTTTAGTGCACGTCACTGGATAAACTTGATCCTTGCTCATTTTAAATGCATTGTTAATTTACACTACTTGATTAATTAGTAAGTTTCATAGATTTAAATGACAGTCAGTGATATTAGAGTCTTACCTAATACCTGATAGCCTGATAAATCATCAAATTAAAAATTATATTTTGTTCATATCTTTATTTTGATTTTGCCGCCAGTGTAGAAACAGGGGTATCCGGTATATGTGACGTGACCAATCATAAGAGTGAGAATGGCCGTTTCCTTTGTAGAAATTGTCGGCTTTTCAATGGAGAACTCCCTTGTGCTGTCAACAATTTTGTAACATTTTAAGTGTTATTTTCATTAGGAAGTCCTCGAAAATTTCTTCTAATCTGCCTCTAGTAGTGGAGAAATTGCGGTAAAGTTTAAAATAATATATAAACTATAGAAATGCCGTCAGCGGCTAGTGTCAAAATTGACAAGCAAATTAACCCGGAAAATGCTTTGGCTGACTCTTCACATAATTTAACTCCCCTTAGACAAGCTATTACTATTATAGAACATAAAATTAGGAATTTGGAAAAAAGGAAGGTAAGTTTTCTGTATATTTATCAATATATTTTGCAATTTTATGGTACTTAAGTACTAACAATATCGTTTGAGCGAGCAGTGTGTTGCGTTTGAAACGTCCCCATTTTTATATATGGTTTTTTCCCGTTTCGACATTAACATCAATTTTCATATTGCAGCAAAATAATATGTGATAGGCGATTTACCAGTGGTAACAGAAGTGTTGGTATATTGTTAAAAATATGAAGGACACGTATTTCTATAGCTCTAGTCTTTGTTTACTAACTTACGAGCTATCTATAATGGGGGCACATAATTCTCCTTGTTTTGTTTTAATTTTAAGTAATTGATATATTATATTACTTGATTGTTGACTACTTGGAATTTACATGTTTTCATCCGTCCCTATCGGCTTACGTTATAATAGAAGATATCCATCTGAAATGATAATACAAAAATAATATCGGAAATAATACAGGCACCCAAATTAAAAAAAAAGAACAGAGACCTTGGAACTTTTGCTTTCTGTTTTATTAAAATAAATACGTCAAATATAATTACTGTAACTTACCTAGGTACCTGTTAGAGTTTATGTGGCAATCTTATTAGTCGTTTTAATTTCCTATGTTAAGATCGTATAAATAAGTAGATGTCACAGTAGGGTTCTAACACTTTGTGACCAAGATCGCGTTGTAGATTCAAGTAATCCTTGCATCTTAAATACTTTTTTTTTTAGTAAATATATCCTTTGTTTTATCTCTACAACATAAAGATTTCGTTAGGTTAGTTGCCGTGTGCCAACATAGTTATCTATATTATAGCTATTAATGTAACGAGATTATTATGCGATTTATAATAATCGAGGACGTTGCCAGGTGACGAGGCGCTAGCCGAGTCGCCTGGCATTGTCCGAGATGGTTTAAATCGCTAATAATCGAGTTACATTCAAAGCTTTATCGTATCATTGAAATTTGAGAACTGTCAAAATATTCACGTCAATGTTTATAATTAACATAAAATTCGTATCTAGGGTATTATTATGGTAACCAAAGTATTATATATTGTGTAACTAACGTATTATGTGCTACTAAGTTATTGTGAAGATGTTGTAATGTTATGATATTTATAATTATCAATAAAGATTTAACTTAAAGGAAACTTAATTTTCAATGATATGATAAAAATAATTAAAACGTATTTATAGATACACATATAGGTAATTAGTCTTTGCTTGACAGATTGTGAAAACTGGTGTCGCTGTTTAGCTGATGATATTGAACTAGTTATCGAGCATGAGAATTTGGCTGATAAAATGACGACAATTGCAACTACCATATGTTAATGTTTGTCTTGTTCCTACTATAAGGAGCGCAATATTAATAATTCTGATAAATATGGATCAACCTTTGTACTTTTTTCCAAATTTTTCCCTTAACGTCGTATATTGGACATTTCAATTTGTCGGTTTGGGTTTAGAATGAAACTGTCTTACTACTACTCTACTTATTAACACTCTAATATAATAGCGAAATTGTATATGTTCGATAATTAAATATAAATAAAGCATTATACAGGGTGATCTACCACGAGTGTGCAAAACTTCAGAGGCCACTAATTTATCAGAAAATAAATGGACTTTCGTTAATAAACATACTCGTATGTCCTAAAATGCATAATAAGAGAGCTACATCTCCTTGAAGTGGGATGATAGCATCAATTTTTCGATTATAAGTCCAATATGGTGGTGATTAAAAAAATTGAATTTTCATACATTGTGACCTCGATGTAGGCGGATAATTGCAAATTTCATATTTAACAGCTTCCTTTATTGGGGTAGTTTTGATGGGTAAGGGGTAGTTTTTTTACTCCAAAATTATTTTGACGTCATTTTCAAAGCAAAAGTTTTAAATCGGATTATTTCGACTCTGAAGAAAATATCTTTGTCACACCAGCCATTCTTGAATAATTTGCGTTGAACAGCAATAGAGTTTTACAGCAGCCTCTTTCCATTCAACGCAAATTATTAGAAAGCGGCTAATAAAGCAAGCTGTTAAATATGAAATTTGTAATTTTATGCGCCCTCAGTAAATCAAAAGCTGCTTACACGTATTTACTAATAACACAGTTTTAGTTTATAGTAATAGAATGTGTGTAACAGTCTGTGCAATACACAATGAACTGGCGAAACAAACAATAGTTTTATGGCATCAAATAATAATTATTGTAGCCTTCACCAAATGCGTTAAATTTCTAGGCGTTTACTTGGATAGTAAATTAATGGAAAAAAGATATTAATTCCGTTTGCAAGAGAGTGTCCAAAAACATTTTTCTTTTATGATGTTCCCTTGTAAATTGTGTCTGCCTCACAGACGATTACATTCGCTGCAGATCACAGATTAGTTCATTCTGCAATTATCTATGCGCTCTTGATTTCGAGTTATTTCTTACACACTATATCTGTGTTTGATATCCAGAGAAGAGCAATGCAGGTATGCTTAATACAAAACAAAATCCGTTGCACATCATCACGCACATTTTGTTTTCTATTAGATATAATTACAGACTTATGTTGCAAAGTTGAATGTAAATATTCGTTTAAAAAATTACAAATTTTAACTTTATTTAATGTTTACATATTGCAATGCCTCCTTTATGTTAAAGACAGTGAGGCTAAATATACAACACGCAATCAGGCCCAATTTTTAATGTGTTACGTCATCAGATTTAGAAACTAGATTGTAAACGTTTCAAAATAATAATAAGGCCTTTTATAACTGCAATGAATTTTTAGATTCCAATTTTTTCTCCTTCAGTTATGATTTTTTGTTAAGTTTTTCTTTTAACACATGCATCAACGCTTATGTTTTAACATGTACACGTGTGTATGTCTACCGGGTGCCACAGAATACTGGCTCGCCCCTATATTTCCTTTATTTTTTAACTTATCTATTTGAAATTTGGGTGGCGTAAACTACCGTTAAAAATGTATTTTTGTACATTACAAATAATATGATACCACTTCCGGTTTATCCGGAAATTACCTCAACTTTCGAGTTTCAAATGGAACACCCTGTATATTTTTAAATATTTAGATGCAGGGCAACATTCTGAATGTACCTTGTAAGTTTCGCGAATTTTTGAGCCGATGTTCAATTTTTTCAAGCATTTTAAGAAATTCGTCTAAAGTGCTTTGGAATCCCAAAATTCGTTATACGGGAGGTAAACTCCAAAGGAAAAATATAATTTTTCTTTTTGTTTCATTAACAGCTGTTTACGAAGCCTTCAAAGTTGAACATATCACTTTTTTATCGAAAACTTTTTTAGGCCTCTAATAAAAGAAAATTGAAATAAAGCATTGATTAAATGTATTTATTATTATTATTATTAAGGGATGAACAAGATACTAGATGCAAATGGTAAAGTGCGAGGCAAATTCTGGCGGCGAGATTCTCAGTAAGGTTTCATTTGGAACAAAAATTAGAATACTGGCGACAAAACAATTTGTGAAAACAAATTTGTAAAATCTCCCTGCCGGTCCTGAAAAATTCTGAAATATATTCAGATTTTTTTTAAATTATCTAAATCTTTGATACAATCTAGGACAATGGTTTTTTTGCTTTTGGAGAAATATTAATTTTGGGAAAAGTTTATTTGGTATAAATTAATTAATTTAATGGCTTGAATTTTAGTTTTAAAAAATTTTGCAAATCATTCAGAATTAATCAATGACACAAACTGGTGGGTATTTTGAGGTTACATTACGTGACGCAATGTGCAAATCTCAAAGGGAATCTTTCCAAAAAGTTTCTGGGAAACTTTCGAGGTAACATTTAAAGGAAAGTTTCCTTTACTATATTTATTTACTTTCCAATTTTGGAAAGTTTCCGATTTGGAAAATTGCTAATCTCTATATTTTACTCTAAAATACCTTTTTTTTTTTAGTCGAAATTAGAATCATATAAAGAATTGCAAAACGCTGGTAAAGAACTGAATGCTGATCAAAAGACTGCCGTCGCTAAATTTAATGAAGTGATAAATACCTTAGACTTTGCTAGAGATTTATGTAAACAGTTCCTAGGTATTGCTACGGTTACGGAAAAGGAAGCTAAGAAATTAGCTAAAAAAGAAGCTGCTGCTAAGTATCAAGCCGAACTTGCAAGACTACGAGAAATTCTCTTAGTACAGGATGCGTTAAATCAAATGGGCAACGAAAATGTCAGAGACGACTTCTTACATGGACGAAATGGTGCTGCTCAACTTTCCGAAACAGATCTCAAGTAAGCATTTTGGTATAATAATAAAAATAAAATAACACCTTGCTTTTAATAAACACGAACAATAATGGAAAATTTTTAAGTAAACCTACATAATAAGAAAATATTTATCTAGACTATGTTGTATTTCATTTATTTTATATCATTTTAATTATCCGTTTTTATTATATTTATTATTTATGCATGTTATGTGTTCAAATATTATTGTTTTTGTAACCCATTGAATTCGTAGGAAATTATTTATTATCATTTAATTGATTTTACTGTTTTGTTGTGTTTTTGAGAATAATATAATATGTATGTCTTTTCTAGATTATTAGATGACCTTTACCCTGCTGTGACTCCAAAACATGAAGCTGGTAATCCTACTGCCTTTACGAACGAAGTCCAAGCTGCTGCCGAACATTTATTGGCAGCAGTAGACGGAAAACCGAAAGACGTTTTTGGTGGAACGTATAGTCAAATAAAGGAAATTCTAGGGAAAATTCACGAAAGCGGTTACTTTGATCAAGCTCAAGTAAGTAAATATTGTTTGCCTTGTTCTAAACTTGGTTTTTGCTTTTTGCTTTTGAACATAATATCACTTTAGTTCAAAAAATACAATTTTCAAATGTATGTGACGCTTTCTTGAAATCATCTCTTCATAAATAGTTTAAGATAAAAATATATACAGGGTGTCCCATTTAAAAAAAAATGTCGACTTCATATCCGGTATAACGATGAAGTCATAACTATACCAAATGAAATTCCGCAAATATATTTTCTTTTGTTAAAATATGGAATAAAAGTAAATAAAAAATTAGCTATTGCATTATGCATGCAGGTTGACGTTATTGGATTTTCAGGTTTTTGAAAGTTATGTTGAAACTGACGTAGTGGTAGAAACTGAAGTGGTGCCTGTTGAACCTGTTCTTAACCATGAAGTGGTCCCGCAGCAGGAACAACCCCCTCATAACATGACCATTATTGAAAACATCACAATAGAATCCCGACCTGCCGTCCACCCTCAACAACCTCCTATAGAACCGCAACCCCCTATTGAACAGGCTCTACCTCCCGAAACGATGTATTTTCAGCCAGTACCTCCACCACCTCAACCACAGCCTCAGCCTCCTCGACCTATCACGGAAATGCTTGGAACTGGAAGTTTCTTTTTCTTACAAGTAAGTACGGTATTTGTAGTAGGATTAATTTTTTAAATGGTCGAGGTAAAGGTAACACCTTCTATAATAATTTATTTATCGTATCATTGAAAATTAAGTTTCCTTTAAGTTAAATCTTTATTGATAATTATAAATATCATAACATTACAACATCTTCACAATAACTTAGTAGCACATAATACGTTAGTTACAATAGACACTTTAAGTTGTGTCAAAAACGTAGACGTAAACGTAGGTTTTGGTAGTCGCGCTTGCGCAGTTCATAAATTTTCACGTTATCGTCTTACGTACCTACGTTATCTTACGGATCCTCACGTGTACCTAAAACGGTAACGTACGCTAACCGAAGTGTACCGAAGCGGCGGCGATAACTCGCGAAGTTTATTTTGATGCATTTTTAAATAACTTACCTAGTTGCTTTATAGGGTTTACTTTAATAAATAAAAAATTCAAAATTTCAACTCGACAAACATAAATGTACGTCGGATTTTTAAGGTTATATATTTGTTGACACGTAGACAACCAAAATTTTAAGGTGACCTACAAACGTACAAACTACTTAAACTGAATTGTGAAACAGGACGTAAACGTGAAAATTGTACGTTAACGTGCACATCTGCATCTACGTATCACGAACAACTTAAAGTGTCTAATATATAATACTTTGGTTACCATATCATAATACCCTATACTAGGTTCGGCGTCCAAATGGAAATCGACTCCGCCCCATTAATTTTATGGCAGCGCAGAACGGTGTACGCAATAGTCAGTTTTACGCGATGGAAATTAATGAAAGTTGTGATAGCTTCAACAAAATTTGTTATTATACGTGTTACATTTTCTACTACAGCTGTACTATATTTTTATAATGTTTATACCCATTAAAGCTTCTATTATACATCTTCAATTTTGGACTTTTAAAAATAATACTTTATTCCCGCAAAAATTTAAACGTTTCCTTTATTAGTCCGCACTGCGCAAACTCAAGATACTTTTACTCGGCCTCGGCCAGCTGATTGCCTGGTTTGTTTACGTTTGTATTCGTTTTTAGGTTAGGTTCTTTCGCGAGTTATTTCCCCATACTTTAAAGAACGTCCGTGGTTATTTAATTCAAAAAAGTTTAGTTTGTGATTTACTATAACAATTTACATAGGTTACTTCACTGGATAAACCCATTGAGTATAAAGTAATATACTCAATGATCAACCCCAATGCAAAATACTCAAAAATAGTCATATCTGCTAAGAGTCGTTTACTTTTCGGTTTTCACATGTCCAAATAAATAAAACGTGTTGTTTACCTACCTATTTTGTCTTTATTTTCACAAGGTTCTACTACAGTTCGTTTAAGAAAGTTACGAGAGATATAAATATAATATAAAATAGAATGCTTTATTCATCATTTTAATACATTTGGTAAATCAGTAGAAAAAATAGACTTTCAAAGCCCTACGTATTGCATATAACAAATTTGTAAATAACATAACAATGATAAGTAATATAATTCTCAACTAAACCGTCCTCGGATCCTATGTGGTGGACTATAAGATGATTTCCCTTGTCCGATGTATTTTTTAACCCCATCGTTAAACATTGGATGAAAACCTGCCTTGGAATCAGGATTGTTGTGTCCTTCCATACTTTACTTACAGTATGGCCAGCGTTCACCTAAGTCACAGATTAGTATAGTTAATCTGTGCCTAAGTCTCGTCTAAAAAGTACAACTTCTTATGCTCTTCCCGGTATTTTCTGATGTCTCGCAGCAATCTTCGCCTCCAAGCGATATCTTATTTTTTTCCCTTGGGCACTATTTAGTTAAAAACCTATAATGCCAAACACAATTACATTACAACACGAAGAAATAAAAAGTCCGTTTACTCACTGAAAGCCAATTTCTGTTCATCGCCTTCAAAAAAATAATGGATTATACGCTTGAGAGCACTTTTAGTTCCTTCATCAATATTGTCCAAAACACACACTTTTGGTGGTTGAAGTTGGTGTGTTTGTTTGTATTCACCAAGAATATTATAAACACTTGCAACACTCACACCTGCTGCCGTTGCAGTGAACTTTATGCCTTCCATCTTTGGTTCCTCCCGATTTTCCCCATCGTACGCCTTAAAAATGTTCAGCACGCTTTCCTTGTCTTCCACCGAAAAATGTCTGGACGTTCGTTTTTTCGGTGGAGAAGTTGGGTCCGGGCCCCCTTCAGCCAATATCCGATTTAACCTTAAAAAAAAACGAGATTTTAACATTTTATCAATGATCATTTTAATCGTTTGCATTACGTAACTTAATACTTTATACACAAAACATATAATGTTAATTTAATTCTTATACGTACCTTCACAAAAACGATCGTAACTGTAGAAATTTCAAAACACAGGCAAAGAATAATACCAAGGAGTGATGCAAAATTTCATGAAATTTAAAAATTGTGAAATATTTCATGAGAATTTTTTGAAAGTTTCAATTTTCATCTGAAATATATGAAACTTCTGAATTTTATAATGTAATTTAAGTGTCATAAAATGTTACTGAATTATTTCAGAAATTTATGAAACTTTCGTTTAATGAAACTTTCGAGAAATTTAATTGAATATTTCCTGAAACTTTCAATGAAACTTTCGAGAAAATAATTAATTGAATTATTTCCTAAAATTTTCAATGAAACTTTCGCTTAATGAAATCGGTGGCATCATTAAAATATTGTTTTGTTTATACAAAAAAAAAATATATTTAATAAATATTTTAATTTGATAACGATTTTTAAATTTTTTGTAGTAGGTACTTTTTTTCTTATCAAGTAAATAACATTAGAGGATATAGGATATCTATTATCTAGTGATAAAAAACGAGTTTTATGCTTAAAAAATATCTATTCATAAAGAAAGTACTTTAGACACTGACTGCATAATTCACATGATTGCAAATACAAAATTTATTTTTGTAACTCTTGCAATGTCCATGTATTTGCTTCAGGACTAAATAATAATTGTTTTACATTCGTTAAAGTGCTTTCTATAATGCAAGGATAAGGATCCTCTTTCAAATTTTGACTATTAAGATCTTCAACAGTGCTAATTTCAGTATTATCTTTATGCTCATTTATGCTATTATCACTATCGTCTGGCGAATCACTTATGCCATCAGAATACCCATTATTACCACTAATGTTAGAATGCCACGATCTTTCCTACAAATTACAACAAAAGTAGTAAAAATCATAGAGGATTATAAAAAACAAAAAATTAAGATCAATATAATTAGAATTTCCAGACCACAATTTAATTAAAGATTTAGATTAACAGCTGTTTGGGCGTTCGCAAAAAGGCGCGAAATTTAAATTTGTGTTGGTTTACAATTGAAATTGTCATGAAATTTATGAAACTTTAGAAACTTTCATGACATTTTTAAATTTAAGTTTCGAAAGTTTCAAAAATTTCTTAGTTTTCAGATTCATCTGAAAATTTCATAAAATTCAGATATATGTGAAACTTTCAATGAGCCTTTGGAAATTTCAAAAATTTCAAGTTGAAATTGAATGTTTCAAAATGAAACTTTCAAATTTACATCACTGCCAAGGATAGAGAATAACACAGCAGTTGACGTGAGGCTGGCTCTCCATTTATTCGCGTTTTCCATATATTTAGCGTTTATACGTTTCGCGACAATGATAACATATGCTGATTGGTCTGTTGCCAAAATACGTAAAAATTTAATATATGACGCGAGTATTGTAGAGTCGGCCTTCGTCAAATTTAGTGGTTGCTTTGTAATTTGGGTCGACCAATAGAGAAGTTCCATTCAAATGTTGCGGGCATTTTTGGGGAGGAGTCGAGTTCCATTTGGACACCGAACTGTGTATAGATACGAATTTTATGTTAAAACTATTATTTATAAACATTGACGTGAATATTTTGACAGTTCTCAAATACGATAAAACTTTGAATGTAACTCGATTATTAGCGTTTTTAACCATCTCGGACAATGCCAGGCGACTCGGCTAGCGCCTCGTCACCTGGCAACGTTCTCGATTATTATAAATCGCATAATAATCTCATTACATTAATAGCTATAATTAAATAGGAACCCCAATATAAACAATTATTAAATGATAATAGGTACATAAATATAAGACGACAATAAAAAATAGTAAGAGAAAAAACAGGAACAATAATAAAGAATAACAAAAATATAATAAAGTAAATAAAGAGTAGTTCGATATACAATTACTTATAAAACCAAATTCAATTAATACTCCTTGTTAACTATGAACAATAATAAACTTTTTAATTTAGAATTTTGTCTAGTTTTAAAATTATCTATTGTGTTAAATCAACTGAAAATATAACGTTACCTCAAAAGACAGAATAAGAAATTTAAAAAACCCCATTACACATATAAACCATATAAATATATATAATAAATATAACAAACACAAGAAAAAGATGTTTTAGTGTAACTTAATACGTTATATACTAGTGTGCAAATTGATTACTACCCATCCGTACTCCTGGGGATTGGTTACCGTTCCTACCTGGTTTCATGATTGTACAGAATCATTTTAAATTTTAATGGTATACAGTTTCAAGGCTAACCTACGATTCTTTTGGACTAAATGTGGAATTTTTCTGTGACTTACATGAATCAAAATCACACTAAATCGAGATGGAAATTTCAAAAATAAATTTCTCCATCGTACCCATATAGTAGTCTCCCGTTCTGCACACGCAGGTTTTCAAAAAATCTCTAGGGCATGCCGCAGACCTGCTGTTAAAAAGGAAATATATTCCCAACGAATTGATTAAAAGGTCTTTTCCGACAACAGTAATTCCGCTCATTATTTAATATTAATTTCATTTGAATAAATAGTAAATTATGACTGCTATTATTGTATTAACAAAAAGTACCTGTGATATTACAAGTACTTTAAAAAATACCTACCATAATAATTTAATATTTAGTTTGACACAATGTTGTCAAATACTGTATAAATTAATTTTTTCAAGCAACAACTTGTAACAATATTTGTTTTGTTTTAAGGAATCTGAAATTGATCCACCACCAGAACAAATTCCAAGCCAAACTTTTACAAATCAGAACTTTGGTAGCCATCCGCAACATCCAGTTCCATTACCGGCTCATTTTGCAACGATGCCTAATAATTTACCTCCCACCAATCATCAACTATCTCCACCGGTTGGTAACAACGGAATTGACGAAAGTCTCATTCAGCCTGACGAACAAATTCCACATAAGGAACCCCCTGCTGGTATGAATCGAGGTCCCCCACGGCCAGCTAATAACCAGTCATATTATCAAAATAACAATGGTTATAATAATAGGCCCAGACATCAAAACCAGAACAGGAACAATGGTCCTAGACCTGCCAATAATAGGCATAACTGATACATTTGACATGCCTTAATGCCTGATATGTTCTCATTCTGTATTGGTTGAGTTTATTTTTATTTATATTAAGTCAAACAAAACTCGAGTAGTATTGAATTTTTGTACATTTCAAAAGATAACCTCAAAGGAACCGTTAGTTTTACTGGATTTATTTCGAATCGAAATGTTCAATAGTCAAGAGTTTGATATAAATTCGGTAAACAAATCCTAGATTTAATAAATTATTTATTAGTAAGTAAATAAATAAATATTTATCTGCTTAGCTTATAAATAAATAAAAATTTAATAAGTAAGTGTAACCTACTTATTTTAAGTAATATTTTAACTAAATGAGTTATGGCTAACAAACGAAATGTTGCTTAAAATATTCCGTTCTTTTAATGTTATCTTTCAACATTTTAAATAATTAAAATATATACCATTCTTCCTACCATAACGCAGCACAACTTTCAAAGGGTTTTCTATAAGGATATAATTACTACCTTTCGGATTGTAAATTTTTCTTTTTAATTTTTATTTTTTTTACTCTTACCTTTTCAGTATAATGTCTAGTGATAGTAAAAATTTTATTGTTACTTGGAATACTATCAAGTTTTATTCCTTTAGTATAATTTTAATTATATTTGGATTAAAAAAGCTGAAGATTATTTGGCATTTTTATTTATCTCGTGTAGATCCATTTGTCCTGTTAAACTGTATAGAATATATGAAGAGAAACTTCGAAATATTTTTATGCAAAATATAAATCCAGTCAGAAAATTATGCAGTGCTCAGCACTGCTCCGTGAATTATTTATTGCTGATGTGCAGGTGCATAGAATACTAATGTCCCTCGCTCACGTTTCTGCTTCTAGTAGCAGCGGTATACTTAGAGTAGGCCCAAATTGTGGTTAGAGTGTAATAGTGTAATCTGTAGGTTTTCTCTTTAAGTTTTAAAAAACTTGAGGACATGGTTTTTCTTAACTGGCAGATTTGATAGCAAGAATTATCGTCTCGTCAAACAAAACTTATTGTTGGGTTATGAAAGGTGCAATTTTGTAGTTCTTCGTTTATATCTACAGAACAACAAACAATTATTGTTTATTTTTCTACTGATTCTGTGCAAAACTAGTTTTACTTGCTTGTCCGTCTACGACCAATAGAAATAAAGATACAATTGTTCACATACAACAAAACAGCATTTCCCTGTGTTGAAAGAATATAGTGCATATAAGTTTGAATAAACTATAGTAACAAGGAAAATTACGTTTTTTCATTATTTTTAACCGGTTATATTTCGACTCCTATTGATCGTAAATCAGTTTTATATAGAATTTAATAGTGTATAAAAATGTACGGAAGTATTTTGATCATAATACCGATTGCTTTAAGTGAAAGATAGTAATAATTTTTGAATTCATAATTATCTGAAGATTTTTACCTAGGGACCCCTCAATATTTTCGCCTGTAACTTTCTCAATTTTATTTAAGAGGGATATTTTAGTATTGCAAAAAAGTGGTCTTCCCGTTTGTTGTTTCTTTTTATGTATTTTTCAAATATATTGAGGTACTCTTAAATATACAAGACCATGACTAGTGACACTATAATTTTACTGTTTGTAATCAGAAAATGCAGTTTTAAATTAAAGTTTATTATAACTTCACATTTAAGATGGTATGAAAGAACAATAAAATTGTTCTTAAAAAATTCCAAGAATTTGTATTTTGACAACGGTTTGGTGCGTCATGTCATCTGGAATAATCGGTCCCTGCATTTATGAAATATCCATGGCTGCTCCGTAACTGACGTCTGACTAGCCAGTATAGATTTTTTTTGCTGCTCTTCGTGATTTTTGAGGGTACGATTCAGATTGGACCTGGTTTCAACAGTATAGTGGTACGGCACACAGAGCAACAGTATCCTTGGAAACTATTCAAAAACTCTTCCCAAGCACTATTATTTCAAAATTTGATCTCCCTCCAAGATCACCTCCCAGATTTTTGTTTGTGGTGCTATATAAAGAATGCTATGAGCGAAACGGTCGACATTTGGACATTTATTTAAAAAATAAAACCTTGCATTTATGTATGAATTGGTTAATAAAAATAATCCAACAGTTCGCATAATTTTGTTCCGATATTTTAAAAACTGAACACTGAATCACCCTGTATATATAAAAAAAAACTAAAAAAAAAAATACTCTTCATCTTATTTGATTAATATATTACTTTTGTATAAAATTAAATAACAAATTGATATTACGCCAAAAATACAACAAAGAATATAAAGAAGAATATAAGAACTCCAAAAATTTTTATCATTAGCCAACGATTCGAAGATATTGTTTGAAAATATTTAACAATTTGCGCCTGTGCAGCTTCTATATTCATTTCTGCATCTTGCACATTTGTGTCTATCCTTTCTACCATCTCTTCTTGTTCTTTAACCATATGGGCAAGTTGTTGGAATATTCCGCCGAGCTCTACAATTGTCGATTCAATGTTCTGCATAGTTTCGGCTCTACTCTGCAGGTAATTATCCGTCTCATCGTACATTAAGGCCGCCTGCATTTGACTTTGCTGTTTTGGAATTAAAGCTGTTGTCTCTAGATTTATACTAACCTGGTCCTGCTCTTGGAACAATAGGCTTCCTAAAAAAGATTTACATTTTTCAAATAACTAACCTGTTTGGCTTTAGTTAAATGGAGAGATTTCACAACATAATAAAAGCTACTTGGCCACAAAATTTCTTCTTTTAGTCTTGGTAATGATTAGGGCTGGTAAATTATGTTTCGCACTCATTATCGAAAGAAGGGGTGCTTTCGAAGGATTGAAATTTATTGTATTCGTGCCTAGTTCAGTTGTTACACAATGCGAACACAAGTCGCAAATTAAACTATTTTTTTTTTGCTTTTGCTTAAATATAACGCATGCATACTGTAATAAATAATAAAACCCATACGAGTATATAAGTTTCAAGGCAATCTTGAGATATTTCAAAGCGATTAGAATCAAATTTTGATGCATTTGGGATATCTAAATATAAAAATACCTTGGGCCGTTGAGGAAACAGGTGGAGGTGGCAATCCGCCTTGAGAAAATTGGTCTCTTCTATTTTTCTGATGTCTGAGATTTTCAGTCCTAACCTCCAATATCTGCTTAAAATCAGTGGACATACTTGCTAATTTGGATTGTAGTGCTAACACTACACTACTCGAATGTGATTGTAAATGCTTTCCATTGGTACTCTGCCTCTGTCTTTTGGAAACGTCTCGTAGTTGAGCTATTTGTTGATTTAAACTACTAAGATCCCCTTTTATTATATACGTCAGTTCTTGAATTTCTGCGGTTCTGTCATCAAATAAAGATTTTCGTTTTGCCACTAAAAAATACATAAAATGCAGCATTTGCAGCAACAAACATTAAATGCAGATACAAATACACCCAACACATCAAAGTATTCGAAACTATTTTTTCAAATTTTTCGTATGATTTCAGATTCGGAATGCCTTGAAAAAATTCCGTCTTTTTATGGGAAACTGCATAAAGTTAAGGTAATAAGGTGATGTATAGAAAATGCCAACGTGGCAAAACATTTAATCAATATCAACTCATAATAATTGAGCATGCACTTGTCAGAAAGTCCTTTAAATTTGGACACTTTTTTTGTCTCTTTCTAAGTTTAGTCTTTAGGATATAATTTATTTTCTTAAGCCATGTATGGAATCTGTTTTAAGAGGTCATTATTGTTATAACTATTAATAACAATTATTTGAATGGTTTCGATAAATTTGCATAAAATCTGCTTAAATTTAACATTAGGATGTATAGGACTTACAGGAGAGTATATAAAGAGGTTGATTTCATATTAAACGATTGAAAAATGAAAGGAATTTGGTGAAGAAATAAAAATGTCACTGCATTTACATAAATAAAAAATAAGGTGTAATGTTAAAACAGATAAAACATCTCTACGTCATGTATAATGCCAATTTTATGATAAAACGAATATAAATAATTTAAGTTATTTATAAAACATAAAGAATTAAGTACTTAGCTATACCAAATTTTATTTTTTAACGCAATTTAAATAGGTACATTTATACTTACATAATGTTAGTTTCTCTAATTTTGCATAGGTACTGGCAATATTCCTTCCTACAGTTTTAGCAATGAGCATAAACTCCGAATGACTTTGTATAACCTTCGATTTCTTAGGATCCCTTGCAGCAATAGCCCTTTCAATGTTTCGACCCTGTAAAGTCTGGATAGTATTGACAAACTCACTGGTACGATCTCTTGCTGTCATGACTGGTTCTAGTTCAATGTAATCTTCAATATAATCTTCTTCTAGGTAATAATCTGAAGAAACATTGTTTGGATAAGCCGAGTTGGTCGGAGTTATCGTTTTTGGTTGCGATTGAGACCAATATCTATCGTTGCCCACAACGATTAGAGGCTCATTTTCTGAGCCTGTTCGGCGTCTTCTAGGAAGCATTGCATTCTTCTTAATACTATTTACATAAAGACAATTAATGTACAAACAGCCCTTTTACAATTACACATATGTTGATAATTAATAATGTTAACTTTTTTTAAAGTATTGCTTCCAAGGCCAAATTAAGTGAAAGGACGTTCACTTAAGAATATTAATAAAAATTAATAATATGATTAAAAACTGCAAAACTTATATACTTCTTTTATTCATTCATTTCTCTTGCACTAGACACGTCTCTGACATTTTAGACATTTTACCAACACGAAACAAAATAGGACACCAAAACCATTATTTTAGCGAATTTTCAAACATTTGTAATAGAATTGGTTTCTATTGATTAGTTTAATAATAAATACCCTCAATTTCTGTTAACCTTAATTATGCACTATAATTGAATTATTTGTTTATATTTGTATAAAATATAATAAATTTTTCATCATAAATTTAAAACTCTAAACCTTATAAGTTGGTATTAGAGAGTGTGACCTTCGTAAGTTGCATTGTGGTTGGTTGTTTCATTTTCGTGTCAGTTCGTAGTTCGTGTTTTTCGTCTTTCATCGTTAAAGTGTCAATGTTCTGTCAAATGTACACGTATACAGTGTCAACACTGTCAACTTCAAAAATAATTAGTTTTTTTAATTATAGCATTGCATGAGTTAGAAAATCTGCATAAAAATGACGAGCCTCCGCCAAAAGCAAATAAGTAGGTTTTACTTGAATTCTAATACTTCTAATTATTTACGTAAGAAATCAAATAATCTAACCTATTTTTTAGGTGCTGTTAAGCAAATGTTAAATCTGAATCAGCCCCAATCAAAGATTGGTTCTTCGGAGCCCGTTTGGAAGGTGTTAATATATGACCGTGTGGGACAGGATATTATTTCTCCACTAATATCTGTAAAAGAATTGAGAGAACAAGGAGTTACTTTATTTGTGTAAGTTTAACCAGTTCACAACTGATGTAATAAATTACGATCAATCATATAGCGTTTTCCAGTGGCCGAACTTTCGTGCACTCGTGTATCTCTATTTTATTTTCACCAACAGTGGTAGTAAAAGAAAATGATACACTGAGTGCATAAAAGAGCAGTCACTGGAAAAGGTTGATAATCTAATAGCTAACATATTTTCATGTATACCTAAAAAAATATTACAGGCAACTACATTCAGATCGTGATCCCATACCAGAAGTGCCAGCAGTATATTTTTGTGCCCCAACTGAAGAAAATTTGGGAAGAATAAGTCAAGATTTTCAAACGGGAGTTTATGATATATATCATCTGAATTTTATTTCGCCAATATCAAGGCAAAAACTTGAGGATTTAGCGTCAGCTGCCATTGTAGCTAATTGTGTTGCTAATATTCATAAGGTAAATAACATGGTAAATATACGGGACAATCTTACTATTTTAGACGACAGAATTTAATGAGAATTTCCCATTCAAATATCCGAGCAAACATGTTATTCTGTAGGCAGATTTATTTAAATGCAATATCATTTGCATTCTACATATTAATCAATAAAATAATATTTTTGATTTTAGTAAACAGAACATTTTTTAGGTGTATGACCAATACGTAAACTTTATTTCATTAGAAGATGATATGTTCATATTGAAACATCAAAACAGTGATGCTGTATCATACTATAGTGAGTACATTTTTTCAAGTTCTTCCTACCTATATTTTACCTAAAGCTCGAAATTTGTTTTGTTTTAGATATCAATAAAGGGGACATTAAGGATACAGAAATGGAATCAATAATGAACACAATTGTCGAGAGTCTATTTTCAGTATTCGTAACTCTAGGTGAGTGCATTTAACAAAAATTATTTAACTTTCTGGTAAAAAAATCGGTAAATATTCTACAGTATTTCATAAAAAATAATAGCGCAATCTCTGATAAAGAGATGAGTATAAGGAAAGTCGAAGGTTTAATGAGTTTTGTGCCGAAAGTATGCACGGGGTATACAATTTTTCATTATTAAATTTATTAAGTTTACAATAATAAATAAGTGAAGTCCAAATCATTTATAAAAAAAAAGTGTTTGTTACAAAATAAATATTGTCCAACTCGAATATACTCATATGTTCAGCACAAGTTACTGAGGATCAATAAATGACAACATATTTAATTTTGTTTTTCGCCTCGCATATAACATCAGCAGTGGCAGAGATGCAGAGATATGCATAAGCAAATATAAGCATTGCTTAGGGGCCCTGGGCACAAAGGGGGCTCTTTTGTTCTGTTTGTTTGATTTATTTTCATCCAGTAGTTTTGTATTTAGGTTTGTTTAATATTTCTATATTTAATTTTGTTAAATGTGTCCTGTATAATGTTATTTTATTTATTGTTATAAAATTATTATATGAATTTAAGTATAATTTCTTTGTTAGGATGTGTGCCTATTATTAGAAGCCCTAAAGGCAATGCAGCAGAAATGGTAGCTAAAAAATTAGATAAGAAATTAAGAGAAAATTTATTTGATGCAAGAAATAATCTATTTCACGCGGATGCTCAATCGGGAAACTTCAATTTCCAAAGGCCTTTATTAATTATTCTGGACAGAAATGTTGATATGGCTACTCCTTTACATCATACGTGGACTTATCAGGCGTTAGCTCACGATTTACTAGATTTAGCACTAAATAGAGTTGTGATTGAAGAATCAATTCCTACTGGAGGTTTGTAAGAAATTCAGTTAGTGCATTTCTATTTCCATAAGCCTATAATTTTAGGTGCACGAGCTAAAAATCGTGCTTGTGAGTTAGATTCAAAGGATAAATTTTGGTCGTCACATAAAGGTAGCCCTTTTCCAACAGTAGCAGAAGCAATTCAGGAGGAGCTTGAACAGTATAAATCTTCGGAAGAGGAAGTAAAAAAACTAAGGAGTTCAATGGGTATTGATGGTGAAAATGATATAGCTCTATCGTTGGTGTCTGATAATACTGCCAAAATTACTTCAGCTGTAAATTCCTTGCCGCAACTTCTAGAGAAAAAGCGGCTTATTGACATGCATACATCTGTAGCTACAGGTACTGCAAGTTTTAGTCTTTACCAGAACTTGTTAAGAATAATTTAATAATATAATAATTAAATAAGATATGGCCCATCCCATGGCTTTTTTTTGTCTGATTCCCGTAGAGGGACATATTTTGATACATAATTATTTGGGTACCTAACTAAATGGATTTCGAGACATGCTGTGATGTAGGAAATGATTTGTATGAATTTGAATGTACATATTTAAAAATGGGTACAATTTTTTTTTTGGGATTTTTAAATTTGTGAAAGTTTTGTGGATATATTTTTAAAAAATGTGATATGTAGGCAATTAAAAAACATGCAATTTTAATTGCTAATTTTATAAAAATTATATTATAAAGTGAATATGATTAATATTAAATCCATTTTAAATTGCCGTGACTTGCGACACATGTCTAATCCCTCGTTTATTTTGATATTGCTGGTGTAATTTCTCTTTTCTTTTTCAGCTATTTTAAATTGTATTAAATCCAGAAAATTGGACACATTTTTTGAGTTAGAGGAAAAAATTATGAGCAAAGCGCAAACTTTAGAAAAGACGCTTTTAGATATTTTGTCCGATCCCGGAGCTGGTACATCAGATGACAAAATGCGATTGTTTATTATATTTTATATTTGTACTCCGCACCTATCTGAATCTGATCTAAAAAAATATGAAAATGCATTAAATGAAGCTGGCTGCGATCTGTCACCAATATATTACATTAAAAGATGGAAGTAAGTAAAATACGACGCAGTTAATGCATTTTCTTAATTTTGAAAACTTTAAGGAGTTATACTAAAATGGCCTCCGGAGCAAACGTAAACCAGTATGAAGGAGCAGGTACAAAAACTGTTAGTATGTTTTCGAAATTAGTATCTCAAGGTTCCAATTTTGTCATGGAGGGTGTTAAAAATTTGGTTATTAAAAGACATGTGAGTATAAATTAAAATATGTGTTTATTTTACTTAAATATATCAGTACAAACACATTTTATGTGAGGGATAATTATTATTTTCTAGAACTTGCCTGTAACTAAAATAGTTGATAATCTTATGGATTTCAAAAATAGTCAAGAAATGGAGGAGTACAATTATTTAGATCCCAAACAATTAAAATTAACAGATATTCCAAGGAACAGATCTCCGTTTCAAGATGCAATCGTTTTTGTAGTAGGAGGAGGAAATTATATAGAATACCAAAATTTAGTGGATTATGCAAAGGTAAATAGATATTCAGTTTTCTCCTAAATGGTAATTTCTTAAGCGATAGTGGACTTCTGTCTAATGTGGAGCATGATGAGGTTGCTAGAGTGTATTATTATAAGCGTAAACGTAACTATTGTCTATCACTCATGGATACGAATCCCAGCTTTGGTAGATTGAAGTTTTAGGAAATTTATTAATTCAACGAAGAATTCTGTAACTATTATGTTTGTGTTTTATTTAATAAATCTTTTTTCTAGGCAAAAACAACAGCTGGCAGTACAAAACGAATAGCATATGGGTCAACTACGTTAAATAATGCTAAACAATTTTTAAAACAATTATCTCTATTGGGACAAGAGATGTAAATTAAGTATATACATAGATATTAGGTGATTTTTTATTTATCTGTTATATTTTATTGTAAATATTTTTTTAAATGTTAATTCCATCTATTTCATATAAAAAATATATAAAATAAATCTTCCATTTGTCTTAAGCAATTCCCCTCATCGCATCGATTAGAATAACCAAGAAAAATCTGTTTTCCCAATCCCCATATGGTAAACACACCATTTTTACATTATTTTAAGAGAGGTAAGTTAAATTTACTAGTATAGGTATTGGTTATCATCGGCGGACAGGAAGTAATCGGGAGCTTACCTCCCTAGAGATAACGAGTAAAAACACATCGATATTGTAAACCATTTCGTAGCGTTTTTTTGACCTGTCTGGCAGTAAAAAAGAACTAGCAGCTTCTTGTATTTCACCATTATCCCTATTAACGACTAACAAAACTAAAAATATTAAAGAAAATCATTCTAGATTTACACTTTTTAAAACATCATTTACCTCCTTAGGGATAAAAAGTAAAAACACCGACTTTGTAAGCTTTTTCGTAGAACTAATATATCTGACAACTAGTGTTTAATTTTCTTCAAGGATCAATATGCCCTTTTCGTACAATTTTATTAAAAGAAATGTTCAGGAAAATATTGTTTAAGGATATCAAGAATAAAAATATAGTGCTATATTCAACAAAATATATATTTTAGAACAATCAAATAAATTAAAAGGGCTTTGTCTAGTTAGACAGGTATTTTTTTCCATATAGCTGAGCTTTCTTCTCAAAAGCAACAGATTTGATTGAAGTATCTTCCTCATAAAAAGGATTCATTAAGTGTTTAATATAAGTTTCATATATTTCTGAAAAGAAATTTTTAATTCCATCGTCATTACGATTGTCATGAACTATCACGAATCTTATTAAACTTGCTGTAACAAAAGCCGACACAAACCATTGATTAAATTTATCAACAGATTTTAAATTCATATTGTGTGTTTTCCATTTATGTTCATCTATTAAATCTAAAGCAGAATGAGCAATAAATTGATTTAAATGCCGATGATCTTCCTTCTGAAATACCTTGCAATAATAAACAATTTCATATCCAAAAATTTCATTTTACCTTTGGGTCTTTACTGTTTGTAAATTCCATTTCAAAAAGAGGTTTATCATTGTGCCCTACTATCACAAAATAATATGTACCAATCATTATTGTATCAAAATAAAAAATTGGTTTTATTCAATAATCAACAACACCTCATATTCACCAAATATTTCACTTTTTGAGTTTTGACGTTTTGACACTTTTGACAAATGTCGAAATGTCACGATCACTATCAGTGTTGCCACAGGCTGTCTTACCTGTGGTGTTGCCAACTGCAAATGATCAAATATCTACCGAAAATGCTACCATTTTCCTCACAACTAATCTACTTTAAAATCCTCATAAGCTCAGAAACACAATTTAGTCCACCATATTCTTAAAATACGGGGGAAAAAAAGTGAGGCGATATTTTTATATTTCATTTACCAAACAAACAAGGGATCACTGATCAGTGATCACTCACGATGCTACCAACTTTGTATGCATAATATATATAAAAATAAAATAAAATCCCTACAGTACATTGTAGAAAAATCATAAAGGTTATTGACAACGTCACTTCAGTTTAAAAACAATAAATTAATATTCATATTTAACATGAATCCAACGAATGGTTTGTATCAATGCCGTTTGTGTCTAAAACAGACCCCTACAAAAGTAAACGTATTGGCTGGAGACTTTCCAAAAATGTTGGAAATACTAACTTCTATAAAGGTACAACTGATGTGTGTCTTAAATAAAAGATAATATAAATTATATATAATTAACACAAAATTTTCTTTCTAAAAAAAAATATGATTAATTTATGCCCACCTGTCCATATAATTTATATTTTTGTAGGTAAAAGAAAATGATGGCCTACCAAAATATTCTTGTTCGAAATGTGCACAGGATGTTAAAACAGCGTTAATAATAAAAAGACGAATTATAAAGGCACATAGATTGTTAATTGAAAGTATAAAAAAGAAGAAAGCTGATTCGGTTGAAAGAAAAATAGTAGAAGTACTTAGCGAGTACAATGCGGTAAAAGTAAAAGTAGAACCACAAGTAACACTTGAGAAACAAATTTTATTGGAAAATAACACAAGAAGTATGAAATTTCCCGGTATAGTGAACGACACCTCTCTACAGAAACCGATAGAATTTATAGATGTAGATTGTTCAGTTGCAAACACGTCATTAAATAGTGAAACGGTTAAAGTTATGAAAAAGGATGACTGTAAAGTAGTCACATTATCAGTTAATGTAAAACCTGAACAACAAACGCTTAATGAAGAAGCTTCTTTGCAAAGTGTTATAGATAAAGTTATGGTGAGTGTAAGTAAAAATTTAACGTGTGAAACATGTAATATTACGTTTAAGGATAGATCTAGTTATTCTTTGCATTGTGGGAAACATAAAAAAACCAAATGCCATATTTGCAGTCATTTAGTAAGAACAGACAATTTTAAAAAACATTTAATGCTCCATACATCTGGACCAACTGTGTGTAATATATGTGGTGCTACTTGTAAAAACCTAGAAAGTCTACGAGGCCATATTTTTTATCAGCATAAAAGTGCAGCGAATGAGTATGTCTGTGAGGAATGTGGAAAACATTTCCGAATAAAATACAAATTTGAACTCCATAAGAAAAAAGAACACATCGGAATAAGAAATTTTAAGTGTGAAACATGTGGAAAAGCATTCTTTACAAATGGCAATTTAATATCTCATATAAATATGACACATAAAAAGTTAAGACCTCATATATGTGAATTTTGCGGTACTGGTTTTTCATCATCTTATGCCTTAAAAACTCATAAGCGGCAACATACTAATGAGAAACCATTTAAATGTGAATTTTGTAACGAGGGATTTCGGCAAAAGGTATCATTGCGTTCCCATCTGAAATCTAAACATAATATTGAAGAACCAAAAGATCACTTCTGTCAAATTTGTGATAAAGGCTTTGCTACTAATTATGCCCTAAGTATTCATGCGAGGCTTCATATGGCAGAAAAATGTGAAGTATGTTCAGAAACTTTTGCAGAAGAGGATTATTTAAAAAATCACTTAAAGGAAGCTCATAATATAATCGAAGATAAGGAAAGCATAAAATGTGAATTTAGTGAAGCTCATAATGTAATCGAAGATAAGAAAAGCATAAAACGTGAATTTGGTGATTTATAAAGTTTCTTATTTTATTATATTATTTGTTATTATTCGTACAGGAAATATGTTTATTCTCAAGTGAAAATACAATATTTTGATATTGTTGAAAGCCAAGTTTTAAAATAAAGTACGTTTAATTAAACATGAGGAAAATCAATGAGAGTTAAAAACTTTATAGAACTTGAGGCATTTTACTCTTAATAGTAGTCAAAAGATGTAGAATTGCAATAAACATTAATTGTTGTTTTTTATTTGATTTTGAAAGTAGTTGTAAGTTATGAAATATTAACCTTTGGAAGTTTATAATTTGTATCACTAGGTATAAAAGGCAAAGTACTACTTATTCCTCTAATTTTAGTACTTTACTCAAAACCCGTACAAAAAGAGTGCTATTTTATCTATCATCTTTTCCCTATATTATTTCACTGGACAGAACGTACTCGCCCAGTTTATTTCAATTTTGGTTTTTGTCATAACGAAATAGTATTAGATTTAAGATTAGTAATAGAGAAATTATGCAATTTTCCAAGGAACCAGTCAAAACAAAATTTCTTTTATATTTAAAATTTTTTTAGTAATATATTACGATTCATGACATCCGAGTAGACAATTTTCCCTAGAGAAACCACGAGCGTTTATTATCCTGCGGACTAGAAAGTTCGCATATACCTTAAAAGAGACTGAAATGAATATTTTTAAATAAAAATAAAACGTGTAAAATGACCCAAATAATTGTGAAAAACCACTAAGCAATTTCAAGTAAGTAAGTAACCCCTGATTTCGTTAGTTTAACCTTAATGAAGATCTGCTTGAATTGCTATCAGACTTACAATTATCTTGAGGATTCCTCGCAAAACTAGTTCTCTGATTCTGCAGTTTGATGACCTAGACTGTTTATTTTCATATCTACATTGTGTAATAAGATTATCAAGGATAAATTAAACAACAGATATATAAACTTTCCCAGATTTTAATCAAGAACTTTCATTTACAGTAATATAACTAAATAGTTCCAGTAATCCAGGAGACGTATAGAAATTTATTGCGCCTTCTAGTGTTATATCGAAGTTAATAAAGTAAGTTTCTCATTTAATTGCAACTGTGTTTTTATGAGTTGTGATAAAGTGATCACCATAAGCAAATCCTTAACATTACTATTAAACATTTCTGAAAATTGTTCGTTACTCATGTGAGGAACTGAATTGACTAAATCTAAAAGTGATCTTCCAACTGCATTATTAGGTGGAACCCTATTAGCTAAAACATCTTCCACATAATTAAGAACTTGATCAAGTAAAGAACTCATTTTACTTCCTGCTTCTGCTACTTGAGTTAAATCCAACATAGGATTGACATTCCTAGATCTTCCAGTACCAGCGCTCATAGTTTTTTGACATAATTGAAGTCCAAAAACTTCTGGGTCATAACAAGTAACATCTATTGGAATCGATGTAAACATACATCCTTGTTTACCATTTGGCACTCCCAGAGAAACACAAACGTAGGCTTTGAGTCCCATTCTACCACCTTGTAGGCTACTATCTACAGTAACATGCACAGGATTGTTGCATTCACGTGAGTAATATTCGTGTATAACTGAACTGTGGTTGGTAACTTCGTGACCAGTTGCCCACCATCCAACAATAGCTTCGTTTGAATTTACTCGTCGGTTCAAGTCGTATACATCCATGGCATAAGATAGTTCTGCTTCAACCTGGTCATCATATTCTTTGTGGGGTACACAAAAACAATTCGTGACTTCAACGATACCCTTATCAACACTACCTAAAACGAGAGAATTTAAAAATATGGATATGTAGGTTATGTTTTACATGTCGATGGTTTCGACGTGTTTGAAATAAAATTAAACTACGGAAGGCTACATCGATAAACTTACCAAGTAGGGTACCAATGACACGATGGGAATCTGCATTTCTCCTTTCATATGCGTCAACGATTTGAAATAAAACCACGGGGTGTACCTTTACCTGCAGATTGAGCGCCATTTTGCTGACGATTGAAGGGGTTATACATGCGCAGGCCGCAATATGTCAATTTTCAGTTTCGCCATCTTAGTAAAAAATTTTGTTACTAAAATTCGTTTAAAACCCAAAAATACCCGGTTTTGTTTTGCTTATAAATGGTTTTAGAAATGGAAATATGAGACTATTTTCATTTAAATTGGTTCAGATGAGAAAGAAGTTTATGTTGGCGTATAATATATGACATGTAATAACTCTAAAACGTGTAAATTTCTTCTATTCATGTTTCGGTTTTAGTATTGATGGCTGCTACCAAAATGGTTTCGCGGCCAGTCGCTAGACGTGAATATGCGTTGTTTTGGTATATCTATATCCGCAATGCAGGCGTGCCTGTGTATTACCAGTTAAAAGTGTGTGCTCCGAGATATTTCTGGATAAAACATAGCTCAATAGTAAAGGTGTGTTACGTTAAATTTTTAAAAATGTCCTCACGTCCCCTCCCCCGCCTTTTCAAATCAAACTTGATTGTTTATTGATGGTACCTCTATCATCATGTAAAATTGAGTAATTAATATGTCTGAATAAACATTCCACGCAAAATTTAACCGTATTATACCCATTCCACTATAAAGGTGACCTTGATTAAATATGATATTCTCACAGACATGATGCTTTTAAAATAACAGCTCAGTAGAAATAAATAGAACTTTTGACTAAAGAGGTCATGAACCTGTGGAACTGTTTAAAGCCCAACTATATCATGATTTAATAGTAAAAATATGGTTTTTAGGATATAAATAACCTACATAAATATGGATGATAATACTAGTACTGAAGATAGCTCATCTGATTATACTACAGAGAGTTCTGAAGATGATGGTATGGAAACTGCTCAAATTAATGGTATTAAAATACAACTACCACAAGGTTTATGTGAACGACAGGATATTTTTAGAGAATTATTTTCAACTGAAGTATGGAACTCTCTATCTGATGTAAACAAGCAACACTTACAAACTTTTTTACCAAATTTTCCAGAAAATGATGAACTCGAAAAAACCAAAACATTGCAAAGGTTATTTGATTTCGATACTTTTAAATTTAATAGCCCTTTAGTTAAGTTCCACGATGAATTGAAAGCTGGATATTTTAGACCAGATATAGCTCATATGCGCAAAATCATTAATAAAGCAGAGAGAAAGGAAGCAAAATATAGGTATAAAACCTTTAGAGAACAACTAAAGCATGAAGTAATAGAATCTCAAACTAAATTATTAAATCAAATTAAAACCTTACCACCTGGTGTCGAACCGAGACAGGAAAAGAGAAAGGTGAATGTAGACTATGTATCACATAGAACGAAAAGAAGATATTTTCAAATATTATCTTCAATTAGGCTGAAGACTGAAGATAATGGTTGTTCCTCGGATGAAAATTACCCTGAAGGTCCACCGGTTTCCCTATCAAGAAAACAAAAAAGACATCTCAACAGCATAAGAAATAGTTTAAATAATTCTAAGGAAACGTTTTTTAGTTCAACAATGACAACAAAATTAAACGGTTTCTCAATAGACTTGGAAAAATACATCACACCAAATCACAATCCATTTTACATTAATGACGAATCTTATAGGAATTTAATTTATCAGCATAAAAGAAGAAAATTAGAAAATCCCAATGATTCAGAACTCAACACAAAAGGTATAACTATTAGTGACATTGTACATAGAACTCAGCTGCCTTATAACAAAAATCTGCCAATAATTTCAAAACATCAATTAGAAAATAAGGTTGTAAATAAGAAAAAAGTAAAAAAGGAGCATATAATTTATAGAAGATCTCCAGAAACACAGTTTAATAATAAAGTTAATGCCACTACTCATAGCTCTAATTCAGATTCAGACTCTGACTCAATAATAGATGCAGTATTGACAAATTCTAAATCGAAACATAAAGTAAGTAAACAAAGACTGCCACAGAGAACCCCAATTCCCAAAAACAAACTAGAAATTAAAAAAGAACCTTCAACCCCCGAGTTTAAATCATCAAATATCGCCAATTGCGCTAGTGGTAATACTGCTAAATCTAATATAATAAAACCAGTCAATAGTATTGCACAGTATGGTAAGATAACTCCAGTTCGAGTGGAGGACCTTGATGGTATAGATGTTATGAATATACCAATAGATTTAGATAATTCAGACATAGACATTTTAGAACTAAGTAACAAACCTGAATTGATGCAGGAAACACACGCAAACTTTTTCTCGTTAATAAGAGATGTAATTTGTTCAACAAATGAACATCGCATGAATATGTATACCTTACAAGAAAGATTAAAATCATGGCAAGAAAACCCAATCAGTCCTCTTAATGATTGGTATAGTTACACTGACAATTGGATAGGTATATTACCATCTGCTATAACTTTTCTTTGTGGAAATGCATCAGAACAACCAGACGATTTTGTGCCATATATGGAATATAAAGTAACTCTGGATGTGTATCAATGGATTGGAGCTGGACGTGATTCAGATAGTTTACTTAGCACTCTATGTAATTTTTGGTTGGAGCATAGGACAGAAAACAAACACCTTTCACCAAGTAAAGATGGCGAGTTGGATTTGGATATAATCGACAGAGCAAACACTCCTCCTCCACCACGTTTTCCCACGTCTTGGACCGTTCGAAAAGCTACTCCAGAGGAAATTAAAGATTTTAGAGAACAGGAGAGGCGAAGATATGATAATCCTCATAAAGCTTTTACTTACCGCTGCAATAATTATGAATCCGTTGTTGGACCACTAAAAGGCATCTACAATCCTGCAGTAGGCAATACAAAAGCAAGAGGTCACACTATGTTATCAGCTGATAGACCCAATTTTGTCACCATTCTTTCATTAGTAAGAGATGCAGCTGCAAGGTTGCCAAACGGAGAGGGTACAAGAGCAGAAATCTGTGAGCTCTTAAAATCCTCACAGTATATATCTAGTTCGGCACTAGAGAATATTTTGCAGTCAGTTGTATCGGGCGCGTTAGATAGAATGCATACACAATGGGATCCATGTGTTAAGTATGATCCGAAAAAGAAAATTTGGATTTATTTACATAGGAACAGAACTGAAGAGGACTTTGAGAGGATACATCAGCATTATCAAGGTAAGGCAAATGATATGTAACGTACAATTTACAATAGAATTAAGTGGTTTACCATTGGAATACAAATTAAAACGATTTCTTAGTGTTTTAGTTTAGTAGAGATATACAGTAGAAACAGCCGTTCTACTCGAAAAGTTTAAGCATTATACGAATAAATTAAAAGATAACTTCTTTCTCCCAAATTGAACACAGATTAGAACAATCTCAAAATCAACTGCGCAAAGCAGTGGCGATACATAGTTTCGACGAAAAATTTAACTCCCCCACCTTGTGACGGCACTATTAGAGGTAGTACAAAGGCAAGATTCCATAAAACAATAGAGGCTTAAAAAAAGAACTTTTCTACTTATTTTAAGTCCCTCTATTACCTGCCGATGTTTGTTACGTAAACTTTGGACCACCCTGTATGTACAAGTTCGCACTTTCGTTGTCTGTATAATGAAATGATATATGTATTCAAAATTCCATTACTTTATAAATAAAATTATGTTGGGGCTTAAATAATTATAGTATAGTAGTCATGTTATAAAAATTTACTATTCTTATTTATTATACAGAGTGACCCGTTTGAAAGTGGGGCACCTCTGTAAAGTGGCTATTTTTGGTCCGATTTTGATCAACTTTTTTTTCGGTTGTTGCTCATGGAAAAAGGCATATTGCGGTCAATTTATAGATTTCTATCACAAAAATCAAGGCCTACTTTTCAATTTTTTGGAGCAAAAATTGGAGAAATCGTATTAGATATTTTTTACTTGAAAACTAAGTACGCCACTGTATTCAGCGTTCCCTAAGGTACCAAATTTCATCCTAATGTGCCGCATATTAAAAATTTATATTATTACTTTTAAAAATTAGTTTATACCCTGAAATGATAAAAAAATCTTCTCTATAAAATAATTTTTTTATAAGGTGCTTTTATTCGCTTATTTTATGAGTTACTTGATGTTCACAATGCATTTCCGGGTATAAACTAATTTTTAAAAGTAATAATATATACAGGGTGAACCCCAACTTATTTCATTCCTTTTAAGGAGGGATCTCTATTGATATTTGTAACACGAATTACGAGTAAAAAAATATAAAAAATAGGAGGTTGAAAATCTGACCTACCTTACGTAAAAATCTATTGAACTTTTGACCACTGCATATCACCACCGATTCACATATGAGGTGAACAACATGCTTTGTTTATCTAAGTTTTTTACAAATTCCAAAGTTATAAAAAAACACCATAAAAGCACCGACAAAGTTGTCTTGGGGCTACATGTACTTCAAACGATAAATTATCCAAAAAAAACTTCACAAAAATGCCGCTAATAAAGTAAGCAGCTGTTTGACGGGATGCAGCTTTGAGAGCAGAGAGAGCCGTTTGATTCTTGTGTAAACAAATGGTATAAAAAATATGCGTTCCACAGACTTTTGCCCAAAGTTAATTGATAGTGGTGCGGTAAAAGCTAGTGAACCCATGTAAAGAATAAGATCAACCTGTCCTATCTTATTTTGTTTTAGGTTGAGATAAGTCAGTTGCTAAGTTTTCAAAATGTCGACGTGTTTTAATTTTTTTTCTCGAAAACTGCTGCTTGTATTTCTTTCATTTTTTTATAAGGATTTATTGTGGCACTTTAGAAAGAAATTTGATACAGACCCATTTTAGGGGACGCTGAATACAGTGGCGTACTTAGTTTTTGTGTAAAAAAAGTGATAATACGATTTCTCAAATTTTCGCTCCAAAAAAATCACAAAGTAGGCTCAGTGATAGAAATCCATCCATTTGCCACAATATTCCGTTTTCCATGAGCAACAATCTAAAAAAAATTGATCGAAATCGAACCAAAAATAGACACTTCACAGAGGTGTCCCCTTTTCAAATGGGTCACTCTGTATGTTTTCGATTTTACTGAAGATAAATGTCTTGCTTATAAAATGTCTGTTGGTTTGCCACCCTCGTATTTATTGTTCATTTAGAAGCTAGAAGTAGTTTAGTTGCTAAATTTTAGCAAAAGCTAAACTGCTTTTATTCAGCGTAAAACTATTGTCATTGGTGGAAACTTAAAATTTTGCGAAATATGTATCGTTAGATACATATTGACGAGGAAAGCAATACCATTTAAATAATATTTTTATATTGACTTTTTATTTTTTAAAGACGTTCTCGAAAATCTTTCAGAATTTGATAACTTCATAAAAGGTGTTTATTTTAGTGTTATACCTTGAATGCATTACTATTCTTGAATTACATTTTAGGTATGAATAAATCTAAGAAAACGTCGACCAAGAAGTCTCCTGCAAAACCAAAAACAAAACAGTCTAGTGAAAAATCTATAAAGGCCATCAAATCAGATGGCCTCCAGCCAACACAAACTGTCAACCAACAAGAACAAATAGTTAAAATTGCACGTAGACCTAGTCTTCAACAACAGTCTTCAAAACCTGCAGCTCAAATCACCAGTACACAAAGTACACCAATGCCTAATTTATTATCTGTGGCATCACAGCAAAAAAGTACAAGTTTGTTATTAAGCAATAACTTAAATTTACCAAAACAGCAATCGGCAGAAATAATTCAGCAACAGAGTCTGAAACAAAATTCAGAAGACCTCCTGACTGCATCGATACCTGATAGTAACGTTAAACAATCCAAGGAAGACAAGGAAATCAACGAGGCATTACAGGCGATTGTGCAGAATAGAGTTTCTAGTCCCACAATTAAAACAGGCAAGTTTAACATAAAATAACATCACTTTCTTAAAATCATTTTTATTTGCGATAAAAACTCTCAAAGAATATGGAAAAGGGCAAGATTGGGGTTAATAAATATACATATATGCTATTCACATTTTATTTACATGAGGGGTGGCTATGATATGTTTTTCTTATGTTGTCTCAGGGTTGTCCGCTATTGACAAAATATTGAAGTATCAGATTTAATTGATCGTCACTGTCACTTATTTTTGGCTGAATTGCCAAATTTTTTATTGATAACATTGCTGTGCTTTCTTTAGGGTCTCACTCTGGCAACTATGTAGAACCAATTTAAATTTGTGGTTATGTTTTTGACTTTTCAACATAACCTCAGTAATTAAAACAGTCATTCATACCAACAGAATTCTGATTTTCCAAAGCCTACTCTAATGTAAATAAAATGTGAATGGCAACCACCACCTGAAAAAAACGTGTGATAAAAAACATGAAATTCATGTTACCTATTGTGGGTACTTAAACATTTAAGGAATAAAGACAGTATACACAGTGTTATAAGAATACCGAAACAGCAGAATAATTCGAAAAATTTGAGTCTTAGAAAAAATGCTTAGTAGTAGGGATTTCTCCCTGGCTATCCTAATGACCTTGGATTTGACCTTGACAGTTTAAGGTCATTTCAAGGTCGGGCCCATTTTTCAAATAGATATAAGGATTTATCAGTTTTAAATAAAATGCTATTTTCTTGCCAAAACACATCAATTTCACTAGAAAATTAGTAGTTTATGAAAAATAGGTTTTATAAAATAATCTTTTTTTTAGGTAAAAGTTTGGTGAAGATTTTATCTCCTGCGCAAGGAAAATCTCTGATCATACCGACCACAAATCCCCAATTAATCAAGCAAATTCAAGAACAACGCAGTACCCCTACCAAACAATTGAATCAAGTTGTTACTCAACAACTTCTGCAGACAATTGCAGCTCAACAAAAGCAAATTTTAGTACAAAAACAAAATGCAGAAACGGCTGAAAATCGATCGGAAAAAATAAAAGTCCCAGCCAGTGTTCAGCAACAAATTATACAGAGCATCTCACCACAGCAGTTGCAAAACATCAAAAATGTTACATTACTGCGCGCGCAATCAAATCAGAATGTCAATTTGACTCCAGTAGCTACCATTTCTTCTCAATCGTCAAGTGAACAAAGCAATGTCGTGACAGTGGCTGTGACAAAGCAAGACCAAATTGTAGGGCAACAAGGAGTGCAAATAAAAACTCATGGGAACTTGACGCCAGCACAGCAGCAGCAAATTCTGCAGACTATAAAGCAAAAAATTTTGCCTAATGCTGGTCTGTTGACCAACCAACAACAGCAGATTATACTTAAGCAGAAGAGTGGGGTCATGCAAGTTCAAAAACAAAATGCTATGGCAGGAACTACTCAAATTATTGGTCAACAAAAAATTGGAGGTACTTATAAGTTTAAAATAAAATAAAAATTTTTATCTTGATTTTAATTTCTAAATAATTAAAATTGCGACTCAATTTATATTGGATACGTTAACGGTAAGATACCCTATTTTGAAAAAAAACTCGGAAAAAAATAGTAATCGATATCATACCATTGAGTAAATAATAATAAAGAGGCGCAACTGTCAAGGTTTCGAGATTTTGGTGTTGTAATTTTTTTGCCAATAACTACAGAATCATCCTCAATTTTTAGGGCTATGCAGGCAAATTATAAGTACCTTCCCGTAGCACTAAAAACTGATGACAATCCTGAAGCTATTGACAAAAAAATGCAATACTAAAATCTCGAAATCTTGACAGTTGCGCCTCTTTTCCTTTACTCAATGATCATACGTCAATGTTTCGTCGCTCTTTCTCTTATAATGCAGTAACTGTTTATAATAGTTTAAATGACCAGTTCAAATCTCTTTCTTTGAATAATTTTCGTAATAAACTGAAATCATATTTGCTCTCTAGTCAATAATCTAGATTCTCTTCACACATCATATCTATTATTTTAATTGATACATTAACATAAGTATATACATACTTTTTTTGGGTTTTTCTTTTTTGGTTTTGTTTTTGTACTTACTACTACTAGTTTAGGCATAATTTGTACTAATTATAATATTTTTGTTCTTTTTATCTGTTTTTGGTAGCTCTTATACTCTTCATCTTTATTGTATTAAAAATAGTTTGCTATCTATATATAAACCTATATGTAATATATATAATATATTATGTATGTTTCTTTTTTGTGAAGGTTAAGTTGAGTAGCAATCTTGCTAGACTTCGCCTTGAATATTGTGAAAAATTATATATATATTTTTCTCCTTATTCTCAATAAAGTCAATTTATTATTATTATTATTATTTGCATAACAAGTCCGGAAAATACTGTTTTTTTCGACGAGTAGACAATATTCCAGGACGAGCCGCAGTTTCCGGACGTGTAGTATACACGTTTTTCGGCAACCGTGTGGAAGAACAAATCAATATCAAACATTTCAAATCGATTTGTTTGATTTGAAATGTTTGGTATATTTAAAGCCGGTCCATCTCGAAGGAGCTGCCAGTTATTAAGCACGAAAAAAACTGAAAAAATTGCGAAACCACGAAAACTTCAAATACTATTTCCAAACGAAAAAACACCACCGGGCCGCCGTTCTGGCATGAAATGGAAGCTCAAGGGTACAACTTAGAACTACATCGTGAATTGCATGGTCCCGCTGCGCTTTTCGAGGCAGCAGGAGCGAACGGAAAATTGGAATTTTGATGTTTACCGAAACGTAAAAGTTGGGTTAAAATTTCGAAATTTCTGCGCGCTCACATTGTTCTAGTCCAGTAAATACGTACTTCCAACTTCCCAGCCTAGGATATTACTTAAGTTTCATGCTTATAAAACACACCACAGATATTAGACAACCCCCAATTCCAAAGACAAAGGCTGTCCGGAAGGGGGCTACACATTAGAAAAAATGTAGACAAACATCCATACCCACCAACATTGCTATCTGCCGGTGCAGGGCTTCGAACCCGGACACGATAGGCAGTGTAGCCAGAGCCATGACTGTCACTTCACGCTCTAGCCCACTGCGCCACCGAGTCGGTATAAATAGAATAATTAATTAATTTAATTAAAATATATTATAAAATAATCTTGATAATAAAACTTTACTCTAAACTCTAAAAGTTATGTTAAGTATGACTTTCTAGATATCGTAATATACAGGGTGTTCAGAAAATCACTAGCATAAATTCAGGGCCTGATAGAATTTAAAAAAATATTACAATTTGTTCCTATGAACCATGGGCGTATCTTTTTCCGTTTTCAAGATACAGGGCGTTAAAAATAATTTTTTTAAATCTAGTTTCGATTCTATCTTCCACAAAATTCGACCAAATGATCTGAAATTGAGCTATGTGGGGTTTCTGGGGATGCTAAATGCTCTGGTGTTATTAATTTGGGTGGGAAGTTAGGACCTAAAATTTTTAGGTCCTAACTTTTTTGAGATTAATCTTTTTGCCCCTTTTGTCACTTGCTGTTATGGCAAATTTTATTCTAAACAAAAAATGTGCTCTTGTAAGAAGTGCTAAAATTTGCCCGTTTTCGAGAAAGACCAGGTATAGTGCACCAAAGTCGAGCAGCTGGTATCCCAAATTGTTGGTTTTTATTTCAAGTAGGCTTTGGCACCTAGTTATTATTACTATTAGTTTCATTAATAAAACTCAAAATCAAAGTTATTATTTGAATGGTAATGATAAAAAGTAATAGTTTATTTCTGGAAAGTTTAACACATACTGAATACAATTGAAAAAAAGAATAACTAATTATTACTAACAGAAAATTAAAATTTAAGGAAAATTATTTTTAACACCCCGTATCTTGAAACGTGGTCACATTACAACACACCTCAGCGGCTCAGAGTGCGTTTTGTTTACAGTGTGTAATATTAAATTTACATAGATGGCAGAGAGTGAGTGCATTTTCAGCTATCTACATTAGTGATCGTAGGTTAAATTATTATAAACCACTATCATCAGTGGCGGCTCGTGATGTTGATTTAAGGGAGGGCGACAATTTTTCTGGAAATTCAAGGTTAATGTATTTACAAGTACCTCAAAAATTGTATTACACGCTACATCGTCGTTATTAAAATTAATAATAATAATAATAATCGTTTAAAATTTTGGCTAAAAAAAAATTATTGCAATCGTGGTTTAAAAGAAATCTTTTAAATTCACGAGGGGGCATATTATTATGTTTGGACGGTATCATTTACAAATATATTATACAATACAACTAACACAAGCAAATATTTAATTACATATAAAAAATTCAAAGTTATTAACTGTTTGTAGAAAAATGTTACCTTATCCTTATGGTCCTTATGCCATAGTTTTATATGCAAACCCAGCTCGTCTTTCATTTCTTTAGTTCCAAGCTATGCGTGAATTTTTAGAAAAGTATTAAAATTAGCTTATTTTATTACTTTATCGCATTTTGTTTCTCGAAAACTACTAAAGATCAGGCCCGGACTGGACCTCATTCTGCTACCGGGCAACTTTTTTGACCGGCCCCACCCCAACCGATTTTTTTGTAACTATGATGAGATATAGCAATAATTTTATTATTTACATATTTTCTCGCATATTTTGTATTATACGCGATAAAAATATGAGTGTACTTTATATTAATTTAATATTAGTTTTATAAAAGTGGGTTCTCGGCGCACAGTGGGACAAAAGTTACTTGTTTTGTTCAAATCAGTCTGCAGGTCTTAATATCTTCGTTTCTTAATTGCCTATCGATATGTCGAGGCAGATTTTCGATTTTTGTGTAAATATCACTATATACAGTGTGACACACTTAAGATGAAGACACCCCTGTATATAATTTATTTTTAGAAGTAGAGATTTGAATTTCGGTACAGAAGTAGAACTTCAGGAGCTGCATTTCTCACATTACTCAACTCAAATGTCAGGTGTAACCCCAGCCTACTGCGCCCTCGTGAATAGGACACATTCTCATTATTTTGCGTCGCATTGGAGATATCGAAAAAAGTTACTAAAAAAAGTTGTTCAGAATCTTATTTTAACCGTAGCTACCGAGTTTCGAGACAAAATTCGAATTCTGAAATGTTTTGTAATTTTCACAAAAGTTCGAAATTTTTGTCAGTTTTCACTAGTAAGCCATGATTTTATTTTTATTTCATGATTTTATTTTTAATTTTAACAATTCTAATTGTTTCCATGGCTTACTAGTGAAAACTGACAAAAATTTCGAACTTTCATGAAAATTATAAAAAATTTCAAAACTCGAATTTTGTCTCGAAACTCGGTAGCTACGGTTAAAATAAGATTCTGAACAACTTCTTTTAGTAACTTTTTTCGATATCTCCAAAGCGACGCAAAATAATGAGAATGTGTCCTATTCACGAGGTCGAAGTAGGCTGGGGTTACACCTGACATTTGAATTGAGTAATGTAAGAAATGCAGCTCCTGAAATTCTACTTCAGTACCAAAATTCAAATCTCTACTTCTAAAAATAAATTAAATACAGGGGTGTCTTCATCTTAAGTCTGTCACACTGTATAAGTAATCACGACAATTTTTTTTTTTTAACATCTTCGTTTGTTGATTCTCTATCGATCTGTCGAGCTAGATTTTTGACCACAATAGTATACCATATCGATTTCCGTAATAATATACAGAGTGAAAAAAAATTTGGAAAATTGTTTTTTTGGCAATACCTCGTATATTAGAGGTTCTATCATTCGACCTTTCAATCGGATTCCTCATAAAAAAAATACACGAGAATAGATTTTGCTTTTTTATTTTAGCCCAATAATAAAGCCAGGAAATCGAGTAAGGCTCTTACGTGAAACACCCTGTAGATGACTTCCTTCTTTCAATATTTAAAGGATAGTTCTATTTTATATGTTAATAGGAACTCACCAGTCTAGACTTCTATCTTTACATAGTTGGACTTTATACATTTACGATTCCAATGCCAGTAATGAACTTGATTTCTTGTAATTCATTACATTACAAAGTACTATACAATAATTATTGCATATGTTTTAGATAATACAGGGAAATCAGTTTCCACTCCTCAAGGGCCAGTAGTAGCAAAAGTTTTAACCAATGCGGCTGGACAAGTCATATCTGTGGAAAGTCTCCTGGCTCATCAAAAACAGCATGGCTCCTTACCCCAAGGTAAATAATTAATTAAGATATATTTATAATTAAATCATTCCATTAATGTCGGCTATGGAAGAGTTACATTGCTTATGAACAGTTGCTAATAACACGTCATTTATTTGTGAAACGTTTAAATAAATTAAAAATTCACAAACAAAACGATAATTCTTCTTGCTCAAAATAAATTTTTCTTTTATTAATTTAAATGCCTTTCATAAAATTTCCTGCAAGTGCCCGATTAACGACATTTACAACTACTTTGACAATTAATTAGGGATGTATATCAGCCAAGTTGTTACATAATCTTACAATCAAATTGTCTTAGACCCCCCCCTTGTGTCACGAGTTTCTTAATAATTATATAAATATTTTTAGGTACCACGTTAAGAGTTTCTGGCACTAAGGGTGGTCCTCAAAATATTATTCATCTAACTGGAACAACCAAGCAAAATGCTATAACACAGTTTGCTGTTGGTTCGCAAAACAACATATTAGCAATAACATCACAACCGAAACTTGTAGTAGCTTCTCAAACCTCAACGGTTACATCTTCTGTAACTACAACGAAACCAACTTCCAGAACTTTGAATAAGACGCAGACCCTTAGCAAGTTTAGTTCGAAAGGAACGCAATTAATAAATGCGAAAATTGTAACTCAAGGCTTAGAAGGTCAAAAGATTGTACAGCCTAAGCTTGTTGTTGGGCAGAATCAGGTGAAGCTTTCTAGTGGGAAGAGTATACCGCTTACAAAGCCTGTCACATTGAACATGGCTGGCAATTCGAATACTATCAGGATGGTGAATGCGGCAAATTTAAACTTAACACACATAGCAGGTAAACCAGTATTGTTAGCTAGCAAAGGAGGTACAATACAAAATTTACAAGGTCAAAACGTAATACTGCAAACCCAACCTAACGTTAGCGGCGCTTCGTTGGTATTACAAAATACTGGCAAGAATGTTTCAAGTAATCTGCAATCAAATACAAACAGTATCAATATTCTGAACCAGTCCAATATTGTATTTAGTCCACAAGTAAAAGTTCAACAACCACAGCAAGTTGTCTTCAGCACTAGTGCTAAAAGTGGTCAAGTTGGCAGTCAACAAACCATATCCCAAGGTCATATTATGTTAGGAGGGCATCCAGTAAGGTTACAAACAAGTAACGCTACAAGTACGCAGCGGGTGGTCTTGGCCAGTCAAGGACAGGGAGGGCAAATTGTTGCCCAGCAAATTTTGTTGCCGGCAGGTTTTCAAGGAACCGCCATAAACATAAAAGCCTTACAAGGAGTGAAAGTTATACCAATAGCTCAAGCTCACGGCCAAAGTAAAGGTAAGATAATTTTATGTAACTTTTTTATGAAGTGAGTTTCAACCAATTCGTTTCCAATATGGTAATAGTAATTTTCGTTTCAAGTCCGGTAGGTGACTTGTTGCAGTCAAGCAGATATTATGGCAAATAATATTTTATTTCATTCCGTCATTAATTGTCTATTTGTATAATTTGAAACTTGCTTATTTTCTTAGAACATTTGACAGTTTTGAAACTATTTTTTAATTTAAGGTTAATTTTTATATGTCAAAAGGTATAATAATAGTTTATGATTGGTTCTCATTGAATTTCCGGTGGCTTCCGGTACATTACAGTATCAAGTACCGTAATACCTCACTTCCCGGCCGCATATGAGTACTGTAATGTAATGGATGGGATGGAATAAAATTATATACAGTACCCCACAAAATTCTATGTTCAACTTGAAAACAAGAACAGAGAAAAATTTACAGCCTTTATTACCATAACAGAGGTTTTATGCAGAGAAAAATCATTCCATTTATACAGGGTGTCTCAGGTTTTACTCGGGAAAATTAATGGGTGATAGATCTCGCAAAAATAAAAAGAAAAGTTCATATGAACTTGTGTGTTAAATTCGTTTTCGAGATACGGGGTGTTAAAGTTAATTTAAAAAAACCTTATTTTTTCAAATATTTGGCTGATTTTGATAGAACTTTTCACGTTTTTAGTAATAAATAAGGAGCTTAATTTGATGTATAGATTGAGTAATTCAAAATATAAGTTATTTGTCTCTTGAATTTTTTATTTATTTTTCGCTGCGGGCGGATAATCAATTTTTTTTTCTCGAAAAGTAAGCAAAATAGACAAAAAATTCCAGAGACAAAAAAATTGTATTTTTAATTACTCAATCTAAATATAATACCAAACTTATAAAAAAGCAGTGATGTGCTCAAATTTTGTTTTAAAATATCTAGTTAGGGTGCCCCAGTGCCGCTTTTGGAATGGTTAAATAAAACATAATTACATCAAATTAAGCTCCTTATTTATTGCTATAAACATGCCAACTTGTATCAAAATCGGTGAAGTAGCTTTAAGGATATTTGAAGAAATTACTGTTTTCTTAATTAACTTTAACACCCTGTATATCGAAAACGAAACTTTAAAAGATACAAGTTCATATGAACTTTTCTTTTTATTTTTGCGAGATCTATCGTCTATTAAATTTTTTCGAGTAAAACCTGGGACACCCTGTATAATGACGACTATGTTAAATATAACAATTTGTTTTGACACACTAAAGGTGTATTTTTTGCATACTATTAGCTTGATCTTAATTGGTACATTTAAAACATAACTTTTGATGTAATAATTGTGTAACATTTTTAATATTTGTATTTTCAGGGGTACAAGGTAGACAAGTATTTGCACGTGTAATGAATCCTACTGTGGTTAAGCAAGCTACGCAAGTAGGATCAACAATAGCCGATAAAATTGCAGAGGTGACACTTCCATCACAAGGAGGAGAATGATAGTATAATGATTGTTATTGCAAATTTGTATATATATTGTTGATAATAGGTTAAAAGAAACTAATTAAATCTATTAATATTTAGATTTAACAAAGGTTGTATGTATATTATGATTTAATAGTTATTATTAAATATTTGTTGCAAATGTATATATTATGATTACTATGGTTTGTGATGTAAATAATACGTTTTAAGACTTTTTTTATTCCAGTATTTATGTGTATTAATTATTAACAATTAAAATAAATAATTTTTTTATATAAATAATGCTCCTTATTTCCATATTCGACTTCCCAAGATTTTACTTTCTACATTTGTCATAAGGTAACATAGGTATCTTACCTGCAGTTGGGTACTTCCAATTCCTTTGTATTTACTAGTTACAACTTCCCTCCACCGTAGTACATGAGAAATGACCATCATAAATTAGAAAATCAGAGGATATTTCTACTGCCACCATACCTTGACTCGCTCGAATAGTCTCGTCCTCTACATTGTTTAAGGTAACAAAATTAAGGAAGAGCTAGTAACGCAAAAGAGAAATCTTCATTTCATATCAGAAATCTCTAAGATTTTATTGAAACTATCAAAGAAGCTACACGTGTACGCACGCAATAGTAATTCGTGCCTGTCGAAATAATTGACATCTCTGTCTTCTGTGTTTTGAGTTACTTCTTTGAATAACAAAAATTTTTAAAACCTGTGTGAAAGTTTTCAGTTATCGTCACTTCTCTAAATTGTCTAAAATAAAACTAATTCTCCAAAATTTTCTGTAAATATACAAAAGGTTTCGCATACGCACAGCTTTTTTCTTATGTAATGCTGGGCTATTTTTTTAACAGGCCAATAATTGTCACTGCCTGAAGGTAAGCCGTCCCAATCACCAGGAAATTTTACTGACTGAACCTCATCTCTACCGAAGAGTAGAGATTGTTTACATGCCTAACATGTAAACAAGAGACCTACTGTTTTATAGTTCCTTTGAAGCATGGTATATACACGTCTGGCCATCTACATGTTTCTGATAGGATTCACTAAACTACACAAATATTGCACCAATCTCCCCTAACAAATTCCGTCTCCAAAGGTTGAAGTGGAATAAATAATAAAACAGCAATGCGCTTTGCTTTAGGTATTCGGTTGGTTCACAAAAAACGGAACTAGACACGTGCGCTCCCAAAGCGTGATCCTATTTAACTAATCACGGCAGTCCGAGGCGGTGCGACCGGTTCGATTCGAAATTGATAGGAGAGATATATGTGTGCAACTTACTGCACTGTATCCAAAATAACTGAGTGGCCAGACGTGTATAGTATAGTAGTGTTTGTTACCAAGTTATCGGTAATGAGATGCTTTATTAAAATAACGTAGTGAGCCACGATGGTGCCATTTAAAAAAAATTAGTTATTCTGGAAAAAAGATTTCCGAAATTTTAAGATCTTATAACACAAATGTCATATGACATATCATAATTGTATTTTTTTCTTAATTATTGAAGCAAAACAAAACATTTTTTTTTTGAGATAAAGGCCGCCTAGATGAATAATTAAATTTGCTCATAAAAATGTCTGTCAATAATATTTTTATCTCGATATGCCATAACTGTATCCAAAATGGCCTCCTGAATACAAAAACGTAAAAATATACAGGGTGTTCCATTTAAAAAACGAAAGTTGGTGTCATTTCGGTGAAACCGGAAGTGACAGAAAGTGATAAAATGGTAGAAATAATGCATACGTTTTTCCTGTACCTAAGAAATCTAGTCCTTCTCAAATTTCTGATTTTAGACCTATCAGTATATTGCCAACTATTTCAAAAATTCTAGAAAAAATAGTTCATGTGCAGCTTTCTACTTTCTTCAATACTCATAATATATTACCTTCTACTCAATCGGGTTTCCGAGCTAACCATAGTACTTCAACAGCCTTATTACACGTCACAGATGAATTGTTCAGAGCTAGAGAGAATGATAAAAACACCTGCTTGATCCTCCTAGATTACAGTAATGCGTTTGACACTCTTGACTTTACTACACTAAGTCTTAAACTGAAGTATTTTGGCTTGGGTGAGACACCATTAAAGTTCTTTGCTGACTATCTATCTAATAGGTGTCAACAGGTCAACTTGAATGGATTTAATATTTAATTTAATCAGAAATATTGAGTGTTAGTAAAGGCGTACCACAAGGTAGTATTTTAGGGCCTTTATTGTTTTCCGTTTACACTGCAGACTTCTCTAGATATCTTCAACATTCTGATTCGCATCAATATGCAGATGATTATCAAATATTTTGTCATTTTTCTTTGTCAGATATTGAGCGAACTGTTAAAAATATTAATTCTGACCTGGAAACTATTTCTTCTGTTTCTAATGCTCATGGGCTAATTTTAAATGAAGCCAAAACTGAACTACTAGTCTATGGTAAGCAATGAGAATTAATTTTAAATGACCCAGTGTTTTCTATAACTCTCAATGGTAAGACCTTATCCCCCAGTGATTATTGTAAAAACCTAGGTATTTATCTTGACGTTAACCTTCGATTTCAAAAGCATGTCTCTAATATAATACAAAAATCTTTTGGTAAATTAAAAATACTATATTTTCATAAAGACATTCTTAGTACAGAGGTTAAATTGAGGTTATGTGATTCACTGATACTTAGTTATGTAGCTTATGGCGATTTGGTTTACTGGCCCGCTATATTAAATAAAGATAAAGAGAGCCTCCAGAAACTGCAGAACGCTTGCCTGAGATTCAGCTTCAATTTGAAAAAATTTGACCATATTTTCAGTAAATTTGCAGAATCTGAGTGGTTGAATCTGGAGGAACGTTTTGTTTCACATGGCGTCTCTTGTTTACAAAATCAATAAATTAGAAACACCGAAGTACTTACATAATAAACTATTGAAAGGGTGTAATAGATATGGACATACTACAAGACATCGTGATCTGTACACGGTACCTAGACACTGTTCTGCCCATTTTCACAGATCTTTCAGCTATAATGCTGTGAAAATTTATAATAAGCTACCCTGCTCTATTAAATCTTCTCCGAACAGTAGTACTTTTAAAAAACAAGTTAAGACTCATCTTTTTGCAAACAGATATGTGCATTTATCTAACTAGTCTCTATTGTTGGTATAGTCGTTCATTTTTATTTTTATTTATTTATTTTGTATTTTAAATTGAATGGTTAGGTGGTAGAGCAACCCTGTTGAACCTCGCCATTCCCATTGTATTTGTTAACTGTACTAATCTGGTTAAAACAATAATAAAGACACATTATTATTATTATTATTATTTTAACCGTTATTTGACGTGCCCAAATTTGAAATTTATATCTTGTAAAACAAAGAAGATATAAGGATGAAAAGGGTGAGCGTCATTTCGTGGTCACCCAGTATACCACACGGAATTCTATAATAAAAATCTGTTTACCACCGGCACACGTCTTGGAAACAACTAATAGGTATGTTCTTTTCGTCTGTACTTCTACACCTTTCACTATTCTAGACCAATAGGAGAACTGTAGATTTGAAAAGGACTAATTGCAGCAAATTTTCAGCCACACCCAAACTGAAGTGTAGACGAAAAGAACGGACCTTATAATATATCGATGTGGTGTAGCCAAATGATATTATCTGGCCGTGCTAATTAATAGGATTTTATTTTCATATCAAATAAACCATGCGCAATATTTTTATTTAAATAAAGCCTCAGAACTTATAAGTTGAATAAAAGTTACAACTACTGTTTCAGTCTTTGGTCTTAGGGAGAAATTAAGAGAATTAAAGAACAACTAAAAAATATTAGTTTATTATAACATATATAAGTACCTAAAACAAATCAATATTTCATAAATACGACACTAATATCACCACAATTATACATTAATTTAACCATTAGTATTACACAACAACTTGGCGAACATCGGCCAATTGAATATTTACATTTCTATCAAGCCTTAGGAATTAGTACTTATGGTCAAGATAATCTATCACAGCATGTTTTTATCGAAAGAAACTTACAGTCTATGAAATAATTCATTGGAATGAACGTAGAAATAAGACATTTACATAGATGGTATATTTTTTTTAAGACATTGGTTCAAATACCTTTATTTATTATTTTTACATTTAAATATTAATAAGGATATAATTTTGTATTAGTATAAAATTCAAACATAAACGGTAATTTTGTATTGAGAAATAACAAAATTGAATTTAAAGCAATGTCACGGAAAAAGAAACAATGTCACAATAAAATAATATACCTGTATTTAGGTAAATTAGTATTGCTACTCTCCACATCAATATCGTTTTAAATTTATTAAAACAGCGCTCACTATGTGCATGTTTTCCTTGATTTTCGTATTATATTAATAAAAGACAAATTCACTCAGTGCAATTAATTTTGCAACAATACAATAAATCCCAAATAGCTATTCAGAATAGTTATTTGTCGTGCAACTAGTGTGAAAAGTGTAGATTTCCTTATGTTGACACCAACTAAAGATTAAGAAATTAGATATATAACAACACAATTAATGAAGTAGGAAACTAAAATTGATGCAAATTATGTTTAAAATAAACAGAACTATAAAAATTGGTGTTTTTCACGGAATGAAATTCGTAAAAAAATATGAACATAGTCCGTGATAGACGATGGATGCAACCTCAGACGCAACATGCACACGTACCCACGTTTGTTCTGAATTTAATGTGTTCTTTATATTTCTAAATATTTATGAGGTTTTTTGAGTTCTGTTATATTTTATAAATTCCTGATACAGTCGTAATCATAGAAAATGTACCACGTCGTGAAGCTGATTTTAGGGACTTTCTAGTTATCTTACACTGCACAAACGTAGATGTGCCATTTTCCATCACCACTGCTGTACCTACAATCTAATTAATAATTCTGTCTTCTTTCTTTCCTTATTTGGAATTTATTGCCACATATTCTTGAATATTTAAAAAATCCAAGTAATCTAAATGAAATATCTGGATTTTTTAAAATTAAATAACCTCTGTCAAAGGAAAAAATCCGGATGTTTTTAGATCAGCTGGATTTTCAAAATATTCAAGTATATGTGGAAATAAATCCCAACAAGGAAAGAAATAAAATTAAACAACGCCACAAATACTTTTTACTTACACGATATTTTATATTTTATTTTTATTCATCTAAACATTTTGTTACATAATAAAAAAAAGTAGTTGAACACATTAAAGAGTATTGTGTGTATGTCTATAATATGTCGCTATATTATTTTATTCAATAATATACAGGGAGAATTTTTTTAAGAGAATTGTTTTTAACTAATATTCTTTTAAACTGACATCAAACGCTTGAGGTAAGGCTGTTAAAAAATTGGCAGTGACTCCTGACACGCCGCGGAGGGTGTAACCAATAGACATGCCGCGGCTTATTATGACATTCCAACGTTACATGCCAAGCTAGTTAGGTTAGGTAAGTGCTGTGCTCTTTAATCGTGAGAATCGTAGAAAGACGTGTCGTTTGTTGTTTCTACTTCAAGAATAAAAATGGAAAACATAAACATTAAAAAAGCTGTTAATGATGTCAAAAGAAATTATTTTCATTTTTTTTTTTTTAAATAAGTGGACAAAAAATAAGGAAAAGAAAAATACATCTCTTATTTTTCAATTTTCAAATAAAAAAAAATGGGGAAATTTCCCATTATGATAACAGTCCACAATTGTTATTGTTAACGTTAAATCAATTTTAAAAATAACATGAATATAATATTTCTTTATTGTTTAAAATTTAAATATGCATTAATACACCTTCTACTTGGATTTTAAAATTAGGTAACAATAAATTTCAAACGTTTTAGAAACTTTGAACATAATAGATTATTACTTACATAATATTTATTTGGGAGGCTGAAAAAAAAAATATTATTGTGACTGCTGATTCAGTAATTGCTCTTCCTCACTTTGTTTCCATCCTCGTCTATATGTTATAAAACTTCCAATTACTGCTAATAAAACACCAATACCAATTAAACCATATCCGGTATAGACGCCAGCTGATGACAACACAAGGAGAACTACTGCTTGATCTGCCAAGTCTTTACTCATTTCAGCAGATTGTTTAAACCAAAATGACGGCATCATCGTGGTTTTAACTTTGGCCAATATGCTACAAAATATTGATATTTAATTTTCATTGATAAATTGAGCATGGACGGAAGAAAAAAACAGACATGCAGTTTTTGAGTTTTTTAAAGAAATATGAGGTTTGTTAATAATATAAATATATCGCACACATATAATCAGATCGCTTAGCAGAAAAAAAATAATCACCATAAACTATCTTATAATAATAATCACTGACAATGACTGACAGTCGACGAAATAATAAAACAACAAACATTAAACGGCCTACATATGCACATTCTCTGTGCCTCAGGCCTATAAATTTTAAATACTTACCTAATCCCCTCTACAGGCTCCATTTTCAAATTAATTTGAAAACTTGCTTGCACTCTAAGGGGTATACCCGTCGTTGGCTCTAAAGACATAAACACTTCGTGTTTTTCTTTATCAGGTTTCATTCCATCGATGGCTTGTCTGTAGCTGGGGTCAGCCAAATAAAAATGAGCATAGGATACAAAGGCAGGGGCTCCAAACCTAAAATTAACATATTCTAATTTTTTAAATATGCATATGGTACATCAGATTTTTTACATATAGTGTCACTAGTGATGTGCTTAGTTGAAAATTAAAATTTTTCCTTAATATTTCGTATTAAATTAATTTTTTTTAAAAAACATATTGTAAAAGTTTAAAAAAAATCATCATACTTGCACAGTGACACATTTCTCACTCCACTAGGTTGTTGGATACCTTCTGGAACAAAACATCCCATATCTGGATGCAATGTACCATTGTCAAAAATTTCTTCCGTGCCCTTATACTTGTGACCTTCAAGGCCATATAAAGCGTCATTTTCCACTTTCTCTAACTCCACAGCACTGGAATAAAAATGTTTATTAATGGTACAATTTACTGGCGGCTGGTGAACTTTCGATGTCGAAGTTTTCTATTTAGACATGGGACCTCTACCAAATTATAAAAGGTTTCATTTGGGATCAAAATGAGAACATTGGCGGGAAAAAAATTGAAAAACAATTTGAGAAAAAAATTTCCGAAAATCCCGGGCCTCACCTGGAAGTCCAAAAATTTTATATATTTGAATTTTTTTTTTAATATTAGAATTATCTTCGATACAATCTAAGACAAGTTTTTTTTTGCTTTTGAAGAAATATTGATTTTTGGAGAAGTTACGTGCATTTGATATTTTTTGAAACTATGATCCAAGCCATTAAAAATTTAATATCCTTTAGTGACAATAAATCATAGTAGTAGGAGAGGGAAAGTCAGTGACTTCACGAACTTAACTTTTACGAATATAGACTTAACAATAAATTAATTACCACTAGAAATGCACAGGGATGTATTGTAATAAACATGCAAACTTTATTAAGTACCTAATTATACAATAAGCCCAATAAACTAATATAATGTCACATTTATTACAAAAATTTAAAAAGAAAAATGCATCATGCAGAAAATGAATGACAGACTATCTGAAGTGCTTTATAATTAGAATATTTTTGATATCAGATGGTAGTAATCGATAAGGTTTAATACAATAATTCTGTAAGTGGTTAATTTTTGATAAAATAAATGTTACATGTTTTGTGTTTCGGTATTCTAAAGTCACTGTGATTTCTAGTCATTACTGAATATTCTTTAATAAACATTACAAGTGACAAAACAAATATATAATGATGGTACTTAGGTGTCCTCATTTTTTAAAGTTTACGAAATATTCTACAGTGAAGTGTCAATATACTCCTAACAATAATTCTTTTTTATGTTTTATATTTTGATGGCGGAGATAATAAAGATAGTGGGTCCACACTCCACATCTGTTTTGAGTGTTTTTTTACGTCTGAAAATATTTTTTTATTATACCATTCTGATATTATGATTTATCATTACTCTATTCTTTATTGATAGGACACCAATATTGGCCTAGGCCAATAAAATTTATCTGTAACAAGATCTGTATATATAATTATTATGCATTTATTTGTACGCTGAAATTTAGCATATAGCATATGTATATTCAAACCGTTTTTCGATACAGGATAAATTCATATCCATTTTAGCATGTATGCTGCTGTTACGCCTGTGAATAGCAGTTACAAATATCAAATATATGTTATTACCTGCACAGATCTGACGAAAATAATTCAAGAGTCTGTTTTTCTTTTGTAGGATACCATAACTCTCCAGTTGTTCCTTTCACTTTTCCACAATTATCTTTATAATATGACACTTTGTCATTGTAGTTCCATTTCTCTACTATTCCTAGTTTTCCAATATCATCAGACCCAGTATTCATATTGAATATGCCATCGTATTCTGCAGTGCCGTTACGCTGCAAGAAAAAGATTAACAGTTTTCACTACCTACAAGCATAAAGAAAAGTCGTCTAAGCTGAATATTACGTTGGAAACTGCGTGGGAAATTAAATAGTTCTCATGTGTTGTTCGTAAATAGCATTACTTACAAATAAACATTTCGTGCAAGAACTGATCAAATTTACAATTTATTACCTAAATATTTAAATATATTAACTAAAAAGCACACTTATAACCAAGACTAAATGCTGTAGGGTATTTTAATTAAAAGATTAAAATATCTAAATATATTAGGTTATTTTTTCATTCTTGTTACAACTAATTTACTTCAACTATACCTGCTATTAGAAAATGAAATTTATTTAATTAAAATAAAACTTACATCTGCAAACCACCCAAACTTGGTGTAAGGCACATTAAATCCTGTAATATTCAATTTATGTGCCAAATCTAATATTGGGTCTTCATAACCCGTAAAGATAAATTCATCAACTGTCCTTGTAATTGCTAAAGGCACTTTCTTTTCTTCCAAAAAAAAATTAACTCCTCTTCTAACTATATAATGTTTGTCTTTGACTAGATTGCCAATAGTCTGAAAAAAATATGTAAACATAATTATTCGAGCACAAAACCTTATAAGCATAAATAAGTAGATCTTACAAAATGATAGAGATTTTATGAGAAGTCAATTTGGAAAGTTATTTTCAGAAGATATTTATGATTCATGAATACTTAATCAACAAATTCCTCCTTTTTCCGAATTTATTTTTTTGTAATTACAACGTAACGACTTTCTGTTACTTACTTAAGTCGCTCACTATACGAAAGTATGCCTGTATTTCATAAACAATAAAATGAGATTAAGTCTTTTTAATGGTATATCGGGTTCCACTAAAAAGTATTTATTATTATTATTAGAAAACAATTTGTTTTAACAATAAACTAAAATGAGTTTAACAAAAAGGGCAGGTTGCCCTTTTATTGTTAAACGTGTCTCAAAAAATAAAAGCAGATCTGATTCCACTCGTGATGGAAGTGCTATATAGCAATCTCTAACCATGAGTTACACCCGTGTAGTAACACCATGTGTCAATTCTTCCCACTGATATCTATGTCCATACCTCCATGATTTTGTCTATATACATGAAAGAGAACACTTTCTTTGATATCAAAATTTACCAACGACAGTTTAACATATGAAGTATATGAAATGCCACTTCATTATTAAAATTTGATGGCTAGCAAAGATTCACGTATTTATTGCAGTATAAACAATGTATAAAGAGAAAATGCATTTGTTGAATATCATAGACAGTTAGAAAATTTAGATTTTATGCAGCTACAGAAAGTATATAAGACTGAAGAGCTCTACAAAACATATATCATCTGTGCGTGCCTTATAATTTATTGTTGATATCTTTATTTATACAATGGCTATATCATTATTTATTTATTTTTCATTTATTTTTATTTTAAAATAATGGAATCGTATATTTTGCACCTATAACCCGGTTGTTAATTAAACTTTTTTCGTAAAAAAATAATCTTCAAACTGATGTTTTTTCTTGCAAAAAATGTTTAACCTAAATATAGATTAACCTAATATTACAAATTACAAGCCCCACTGAAATTTATAATTTGATTTCTCGGTTGCACTATAAATAATAACTCTCATTAAATTGGCCGCTGGCCGTCACTCTGCCTAAACTTTTAGAACAAAAATTAGGGTATAAAACTTACCGCAACAATAGGATTGAAAGAAGTAACATTGTCATCTAGAGAACCCACAGATTTCTCTGGCATAAACCTCCATAATCTTTTATTCAAAAATGTAACAGTGTTATTATTACCATTAAACGTAACATTTTCTTTTATATGATGTTCATAATAAGTATATGGACCTAGTTCTTCAAAATTTGGTTTAATCGAGTGATTATTCACGTCTTGCGGGTTAGTCCAATTAAACAGATATAATTGTAAATACATAGGTATTGGAGTCTCTTTCCACAAGGTATATCCTTGAGTTTTAGTATTTGCTAATGACAGTTCCTAAAAAATAAAATATGTATAATAAAACGTCACGCAGTGTAAATTATTAATATAATCATGTAAAAGATTAGTATGTAAATTTTACATATTTACAAAAGGGAAATTATCTGCATGATTGTAAATTCAACATTTTTTACGAACATGAGAACGTCTAAATTAAATACACGAAAGTCGAAAGTACCAATAGATAATATTATAGTCATTTTGTAAATGATCTTGGTATTTCATAATTTATATAAGTAATGAACTTGCGAATACGTTTGATGCTATTGGTCACTAAAAAATGCATTAACCTAGTACTCCCAAACCATTGAATTAATTCAGAGTGAAAATAATATAACTTAATACTCTATATATTGTTGATAAGAGCAGAAAATTAATAAACACTTAAATAAAAATACAATCGTTATGTATGTTTACCTCAATATTTGCATTATGAACGCATAAAACATACAAATAAATGATCACTTAAGCACTTGTTGATTGTATCTTAATATGTTTATCTGTAATGCTATCTAATAACCTCTTGCAATAACTTATTTTATAGTTACTTACATGTGTAAGAATACTGTTAAACAATTGTTTCCAAAACACTGCCAAAAATATTCCTAATAATATTAAAAGTCCTGACAAAGAAAATGTAGTCCATTTCTGACATTTTGCTGTGCAGCATACCATGTTTGTCTAAAATATATAAATAGTAATAAAAATTAAAATATTTTTCTTTTGAACAAATAATAAATGTTAGTGAAAGTAAGAATATATTAAATGGTAGGATACAAATAAATTCATTTTTAATGGTTCTAAACATTACCAATTTAATGTCCTATAAAGATTACTGACAATATAATGTTCAAACTGTTTTAGCAGATATCACTTACTGACTGATAATCTAATTCAGTAGGCAGTAATAATAAATAAAAATATACTAGAGAAAATTAAATTAAAATCATTGTCTGTAAATGCATGTTATCAAGTTCTAAATGAGTCTCGTTTTTTGTACTTTGGATAGATTAGTCATGAAATATATTGAAAATAAAAATTTTAACTATTTATAAGAAATGAGTCACTTAAATTTTATAATTTTAAAAACTATTGTTATATGTAAGAAACAATTTATGAAGTTATTAGAAATGTAAAACCAGTCTAGTAGTAACAACTTTCACTTTTAAAAAAATATTTTGTTATCAATTTGAGATAAAACTAAAACAAAACACAATTTAATAGATGTACTAAATATACTACTATATCTACAATTTGAAAAGTTTTATAATAAATTTAAAACATGTTTCAATGATTAAACAAATTGTAGAAAAATTAGTTCCAAAGGTTTTCGTCAGTTTAAGTATGTAACAATTTTAAGAAATTAAAAGGTAATATAAGTGGTTTTCGTCATCTAATGTTATAATACCTATGTTGTTTGTTAACTATTTATACATATATGTAAATTTAAATGTCCGATTTGCTAGCCTTCTCGGCATAGTTTCTGTAAATATATACATATATATATCTCAGAAAGTATAAATATCTTACTTATTACAAAACTTGGACTATAACTTTGTTTGTGTCATCCATATCTAATCTCTATGTCTAATTGTCTAATCATATTTATATCTATACGCTTTTTTTTTCTCAATGCACAAATATGAATTCGATGTATTTTTCCAAATAATTCAAGGATTTACCATAATATAGGTACTTGTTTTCATTTCTCAAGGAATAGGTACTTGTTGGCACAAGAAAATATCACCCCAATTCTTTTAGTGTTCACGATAAAATGTTATTGGTTATACATGAAATGCACAAAACATCAACTTTTTTTCTTACTCATTTTTATTTAATTTTAATATATAGTCATATTTCTTATAAATGTATCACATTTAAATTCGGAAAAAGTCAAAATAATGAAGATATTACTAAAACTGCAATTATTAGATATATCACCTGTTAAATGAAGAAGAGAGAAGAAATAAATAAATAGGTTATATACAATCAATAACCTGCAAAAATTTTGCAAGTAATTTTCACGAAATATTTTGTAAGTATGTAAATTTATGTAAAGTGAGGTATTGCTCATTAAGCATAGTATGTGATTAGTTTAAAGCCTATCCTATTTTAATCTAATGTTTAACATGTGGTATCAGCGTGAAGGATGCCCTGCTCAAAAGTATTAACTTTTTGCGCTATTTACAGTGCAAAACGTAAGTTCCAAGAGGGAGCACTGGCTATCGTATTAAAATGCTGTAACCTAAAATGTAAAAAATTCGCCATTTTTTCTATAATAAATGATATCTCTAAAAATAACAGAGCTATAAAAAAAATCTTGAAATTGGTTCTTTCGAATTAGTTATAAATCATAATGAACATATTTTTTAAAATCCCAAAATTTTTTTAGGGATTCGGGAGAGCGATGAACTTTAACATAAATGCAAGGGCCTGGATAATCACCCTGTAGATAAAAGAAACACCTACAATTTAAAAAAATCTATTTATGATGGATGAAGGTCAATGAATTTTGCTAATGATCACAGAAAGCTGTATCAAGATTAATTTTATATATAATTCTAAAAATATCGAGGTTCAAATAGTGCCTATATTTTCCAATATCCACTTCAATCGTGCACCAGTTTATAATGACATTATTACTTTTTCTACCTTAAAAGTATAAAGAATTACAAATTATCAAAAAAGATAAACAGAAAAAAAGGGCCAAAGAGAAACCTGTATGTGTTTGAGATGTTCACATTTGAACCACTATTTTGGGAATACTTCCGGCTATGCCATTCTTTTCCTTTTTCCCAATTACTTATTAGGGGAGATAGGGTAATAAGTGCGACATTAAAGTTGTAAAAAATTATTGGAGGATTTTCCCATCTTTAACTGTTAAAATTAGGGAAAACACCAGTTTTCTAATATAGCCTATGCGCCAAGGGATCTATATAAGAACTAAAATAATTATCGAAGATATCTCTTGGTTGTGTTTACATATTTTTCTTGAAATTATATAATGAAAGGTTAAATATATATTTCTTTCTAAGATGACTAAATATGTATTTAGTTATTTATTTACTAATATGATACATAAATTCTTTTATCTTAATTTAATTGATCATTGTCGGACATACTATGAGTCAGCTTGTATGTACTGGACAGAAACAAATAATATTTAATAAAGAGAAAAGATTTGAACAGAATTAATAATTAAAATTTTTGGTGTGTAACTAGAAATATCTTGGATAAAAGTAAAATGGGACTACCGCCAAGCAGAACCCCATAATAATAAAAATATTTCATAGAATGACATTTTTTAATAAAGTATATATTTGCTGAAAGCATGGTAAATTATGAAGACCCATTATGTAGTTAATTGCAAGATTAATTGTGTTAATCGTTTCGTTTTTATGATATTATTTAGTTATATTTATACTTATTTTATGCCTTCCTTATTCATATGTATTTTATATGTATTAAAGTCTAGGTTAAAGTATTTAATATGGGTTGAGAATTAAAAACAGTTTCTATCCTAATCCCCCTTTTGTGATATATTTTATTGTTTAATCTGTGTTGTAATATTATACTCTTAGTATTAAGTGTACCAACATGTGGTATTGGAATCTGTATCACAATAGGGCTGTTTAATGCCAATATGGCAATTCCTTGTAGTCATCAACGATGATTCCGCATCCCCGAGATAAGGCTCATGGGTGCATAATTTGTATAACTATATCTGCAGTGTTATCAATGTTGCAAAGTAAAAGTTACTAAATTGTGGTGAGTCATCTATCAATATGATATATTGAGAAAGTCAAAAACATAACCACAAATTCAAATTAGTTCTACATAGTTGCCAGAGTGAGACCCTAAAGAAAGCACAACAATGTTATCAATAAAAAATTTGGCAATTCAGCCAAAAATAAATGACAGTGACGTTCAATTAAATCTGACACTTCAATATTTTGTCAATAGTAGACAACCCTGAGACAACCTAAGAAAAACATATCATAGTCTCCCCTCATGTAAATAAAATGTGAATAGCATATACCTATTACTTTAAATGATTTACATCTTGTTCGGCATTGACAAAAATTGTCAATATGATTAATAAATTTTAAATAATATCGTATCGTAAAGTATTTCAACTGACGATCCCATAACCTTGAAACTTATGTCAAAAATATTTTAGGTTATGGCATTTCTGAAAATTTTCAATAATAAGCAGGACAAAAAAAATAATTTATTAGATTTACTTAATTTAATAAGGAAAAAGATGAAATATAAATACAAATGATAAACACTGCTTTTTACATAAAAACATAATGTAAAAAACTTGTAAGGAATAGTAAGGATTCTTAATTCAACCATTTGTTGTGCTGCAATATCAAATTCAAACGCCTATAAAAATAATTAACGAAAAAAAAAAAAAAAAAAGAAAGCATAAACTTAATATTATTACCATAAGATGAAGAGAGATAGATAATGTTCGAAACTGCTACCAACACAATAAATAAAAAAACTTTTTAAGAGAATTATAAGTGACAACAATAAAATTAAAAATGATCTATGTTTCGATTGTTGTGTTCTGACAATAAATTATAGACTTGGGATTTATGTATATGTTTCACATGTGCCACTCATAATTACTTCCCATTCCCGAGATTTTAGTTTTACCGATGTATCTACAATCTACATATTTTGTAATTGTATGGTATTGTTTGCAATCAAAGGATAAGGGATTTTGATAATTAATATCCTCTTAAAGATTTTTCCTACACTACAAGGTCAACAAGGTATGTTTAAAAAATATTGTTTTAAATAATCTCTCAGTCTTATACCTTGCTTTCGTTTCAAAACATTACATAGGAAAGTGTTCGGTCATGCTCGTGAGATGCAACCGCCAGCGTCATCTACCTATCGCTTATTCAAATGTACGAGTGCGAACGATTGCTGCTTTCCTATGTAGCGTGCAAATATGAAAACATGGTACAGATACATAGCTAGCATGTAATCCTTGCACAATTACACATGTTTCATGAAGGTTTATAAACATCTACATCAGAACCATTATTATTAATCATAATGGTTTACTGCTAAAAACAAATCCAAAAGTAAAATATAATCGACATTGAATGAGAGACAATGACTTGTTACGTTTTACGACAAAACAAATTCCAACCAACTACGTAACTGTGCCCCCATAAACTTTCCGTTTTTAATTTGACTTGAAACTGAATACAACACATTTACCTATATATTTATTTATTTATCTCGTTATTTATCTATTAGATATGAAATCCAAAATACAAGTGCCTATTTATAAGTTAAAGGTAATACTGGATTATTCCAATAGATAACAGACGGAAGCGTAGATATTCTAATAGAAGTTATGACTGCTTTTTGTTACAAATATTTAGATAATTCTTCACCACAATGTTTATTATAATTTAGAGTGTATATCATTATTATTTAATAAGTTTTAATGTTTTTCGTTTATCCTACTCACACTATAATTAATCATTGTTTTTATAGACTAAGAATGCCTTGAGTGTTATGGTGAAACATCGTCTTTAAGTTTTTGATACTAACCATTGTGGTGTCTTTTGTTTGAATTAATGTACATAAATATTAAAGGAATAAAAGAAAATGTGCTTTTAGTCTATAAACATTATCAATATATACCTAGATGATTAAAACTGTTTTCAAGCGAATCACTTTTATTATCAGAAATAAAACCAAAACATGGTTGTACTTGGGAAGAGAACCTAATGCAATTTATTTTGTGCAAATTATGCCTGAAAATGATTTTATGATGGAAATACCTACTATGGAGAGGAAGTAAAAATAATCCACGCATAAAAGCGGTCAAGTGATATTTATATAGATTTTTCATATTAAGCCATTTAAAACCGATTTATTTTGTACAAAATATGGTTGTATTCTTTTAACCCAAATATAAATCTGCAACTATTTTGAATCACTTGCAAGTGATGTAATGTTCATTTATTAAGGCATGGTACATAATAGCTATTTATAAAACTAGTTGCAAAATGAGCGTGTTTTTTGCACTAGATGTGAAGATTGGTCCAACTCATCGTGTGCAAAAAACACGCAGTTTTGCATCGTGTTTTATACAATATTTTTTGCAATTTAGTTGTTCCGAAAAAAATAAAATTTTTGTTACGTTTTCTTTACGTTTAACATAATATAATAAATAAGATAAGTGTTGTCTCAATAAAAATGTTGTACGTTTAATATTTATGTTGTATTCTTAGTAAAAATAAATGGATCTGTCGCAATATCTGTTTATGTGACTAAACTCATTTTAGCACAAGTGTTAAAATGAAAACTCATTTTAGCACAAGTGATAAAATGAAAACTCATTTTAGCACAAGTGTTAAAATGAAATCTCATATTAGCACTTGTGCTAAAATGAACCACTTTTAACAATGACAATCAGTGTCAAAAAGATGATTTTTCGTAACAATTAAATTGCAAAAAATATTGTATAAAACACGATGCAAAACTTCGTGTTTTTTGCACACGATGTGTTGGACCACTCGCTACGCTCATGGTCCAATCTTCACATCTAGTGCAAAAAACACGCTCATTTTGCAACTAGTTTTATAAATAGCTATAGCGTAACGTATGATGTTATATGATAACTGCCACTTTCACTTTATTAACAGTGTGTATGGATGGAAAAACAGTAAATGTAATTAAGTAATAACCTGTTTCTATATTGGTCTGAAGCAACATTCTATTTTTTATTTTTTGAATGAACACAAATATACAAAATTCAATTCATCCCTACATTAATTCCGAGATTAATTCATATTGTTCTCGATATTATTATTTTTCCTTAATCGTTGGTGGGTTCTATTATTTAAAAAAAATACTATATAACAATTATATTTTTCGAAAACAACAAGTTTGCATGGGAACCTGATTTCAGAATCATGTTTTACGAATAAAGTACGGTATATGAGGATTCGTAATCTATCTAAGTAGAAAATTATTATTATTATATATTGCGTTTCTTTGTGATAAGAAATAAAGAAACATGAACGTTAAACCAATAATAATAACAATGAAACAAATGTATTTTCAAAAAAGGCATACCTACCTTATAAAGTTTGTGTCCTCAACTTATCGTGTTGGACTGCCTACGCGTAATTGTTTATAATCTACACGTAACAATAAACATTTTCAAATTAAAATAGCCACTGACCACTGATAAACCATGATTCACACCAAGTATCAATTTTATTAATAACAATAACCACCACGCACAACAAATTATATCAGCTGTTTATAATAAGCAACATAACCTATACTTTTAATGACATTTGTCATTTTGTATAACCACAAACTTCTTAAATAAAATAGACTCCACGTAAGTGAGACCAATCGACACACACAGCTCGCCGCCATGATAAGATGCCATTTTTAGTTCTTTATAAGATTACCTATTTTCAAGTTTCAGTAGTTAAGAATAATAATCAAATAAAATATCTATGAATTAGAATCATACAATTAAAACTTTAATTCATAGCAATGTTACATTTCTTTTCATAATACTATTATTGTTACGAAAATGTACCATTTGCATGTAGCAAAGCGTATAGCACTTGGAGCTTATTCACAAAAGTGTACACTTTATTTTATATTTTTACATTTTTTAGTGTTTCTACAATTTCGTATCTCAGTTACTAAGTTAACAATTATTCTAACAAAATTTAACATCTGTTTGGGCAGATGATCGGTATTTGGGAAATAAAAAACATATTTAAATCAAAAAGCTGTCTGATTATCAAAGTAATTTTCAATTATTTATTATTGAGCCGAAATAAGTACCAACCTTTAATATGATTCATGATCGAAAACCTATCATGGCGATTATCGCAGGTGAGAGTACATGCGTTATGAAGTTTATGTTATGTTAAGAACTTCGTAATCCAGTCCAGTATGTGAATAGTGTGAAAGCCAGTTATTAAACTGAGTTTGTGTGAAGACAGGCATTGATTGAACCACACAGATATTTATGTATGTACAAACTCTCAGCCAAATGAGTACTCATTGCTCTCAGCACAGAACAGCTACTTGTTCTGTAGAACAGCTACTTGTTCTGTGCTCTCAGTGCCAGCGAGCATGCGCGTTTGGATCTGGGTTATACGAGGGTATAAAAATAAGTAGAGTGTCCGAGTTGTCCCGCGTATACCATAGGCGTCCGCTTCATAGTAAAATAAAATAAAATAAGTAAAGGGTAATAAGAATAAGCACCTGACTGTTATAATTTTTAAACATTGTGAAACACTACCCTCCTAAACAGCTTTATGAGATGTTTACAAACTATAGTAGAGTGCTCGGTCCTCGATCGATCGTCGAATAACCAATTCCCAGCGTACCGACATACCTAGGGCACCTATAATAGGCGACGGGATTATCTGGCAACTCAAGTAATAAGCGACTGGTGAAATAACAGTTTATAGAAATTGAGGCCATTAAGTCATATTTTCTTAACACCACAAATGAATTTGTTAATACAATCATACAATCTCATTTATTTCGCTATATACCTATATTTACTATTTCTTTCAACGGTGTATTATGCACCGAGTACCAAAAATTGCAGCATTTTCTAAACTATTTTGCTGGTCAATAGAATGTCGATTACAATTTTACAATCATAAGAAAGTTTTACTGTTAATTATAATATATAAATTATAGACATAATAATATATTAAACGACATGAATCATTTGTATGTAACTAACTTTTTCTTTTGTACTGAGCTCGTTATTTGGTGCAGTTGCACTGACTTACACTTTTCTACACCAAGTACAACCTAGAGTAGGGTGGAGTAGGTACCTAAACGAACAGTACTATGATGATTTTTTCTTGCCCCATCTAGTGCCACATTTCAGTAGTAGCAGAAGCAGCTACCTACTCAACCTTTAAATTATTTTTATGCCATTTTGCCCATTTTATTCAAATCTTTATTTCATACAATATGCCTTCAAAGGGCAAAATACATTTTAATTGTGTGATTTTAATTAATTTTCTTAAAATAATAGGCCAACATTTATTAAAAGGGAAATAAAATCTTAATTTTTCTTAGCAAACGTAACGCAGCGCTGTTACGTGGTAAAATGGTAAAACGTAAACGTAAGCTGTAAGATGTTTTGCGCAAGATGTACTGCGCCTGTGCAACCACAAAAGCTTTCTTTCGTTTCTTTCATTCGAGGTCAAAATTACCAGCTGTTTGCACGACAAATTCAGCTGATGTTTGTTTTTGGGTGGTGCATTTAATGTGACATACATTTCTAGGTCGCCTCGTCGCCAAAAGGTGTTATTTATAAACATTATTGCATTAACCTATTAATAAATTCAAATTATTTTGTTAGTATGTATGCTAAATAAATTCGTTTAATTAAAAATAGCCTAGTGTATTCCATTAAAATTGCTTATGACGTAATAGATGAATCTGTGAAAACAAAGGGCTTTATTTTGTTGTTAATAAAGCGGACTTAAATCTGGAAAGCAAAGGGGTAAAGCGAGTTTCAAAAATAAGTCTGGATAGTGATTCATCGGGGGACGACGGTGGTGAACCGCCGCGTAAAAAAACCCGAAGGACCACTCAAATCGACACAATGCAGTCTGCCAGCAACGGGTGCGTGCAAAATGGGGCACCGTCGTGTAGTAATGGGGCCTCAGAAAATGGCCATGGAGATGCAGACAATGGAATATCCCTCAACACAACTAATCAAGAAATTGTGCGACTTATTGGACAGTATCTAAAGAATGAAGGATTAATGTGAGTTAATGACCTCTAAAATTAACATATAAAAATATATACACCTTTTTTGGTAATTTAATTAATACGTAAATATTAAGTGCGCAATTGTTGTAATTTTATATAATTATGCCAATAATAAAAAATAAGTTTAACATGATTTAGGTACCATTTCACCTACCAAAACATATAAAAATACTGCATAGTCATGTTTAATCTACATCTTTGTTTTATTTAAGTGTTTATTTTTGGTCAAGGATTTAAATGGCTGATCTAATTTTAATTTTTCTTTGTTATGTTTATTTTTCCTTTGACTTTTAAAATAATTATATTAGGTATTTAAAATGAAATTATAAATCTGTAGGCATTAAATCATTAAAATTAAATTATTATATTGATAATAGTTAACCTACTTTAAAAAATAAGCCATTCTGCTTCTGCAAATACTTAATCTGTAGGTACAGAATTTTGTGATTATCAGTATGTTAAATACCCAAGTACCTAAGTACTTTAGATTTAAATACTAAGGATAACAAGTTTTACGCACTAAAATAATTAATAAATAATTCATGTTTCTAGCTAGAATAATCTTTGCAAGTACCAAAAACAGAACAGTTTATCTGCAATGGAAAATATTAATTACCTACGTTATAATTTTTTTTTTGTTGTACTTATTTCATATTACGTATTTCCTAAATTCAGAATGTCTTGTAAAATTGGTAGATATATTGCTATTTTATAAATAATTCATCTAGAATGATCGAATCATTCTTTAATTACAGCAAGACATGTGAATCTCTAATGAATGAATCAGGATGCCGTTTGGATCACCCTGCCGCTGCAAAGTTTCGTCACCATGTAATGGATGGGGACTGGTCTAAAGCTGATCACGATTTACAAGAACTACGCCCACTCTTAGGCCAAACCACAAATCTTTTGGTAATTAATTTGAGCTTAGTATACAAGCTTTTTCTATATTCGTTTTTATTATTTGTTTGATTTGCACACAACATGTATTAAAATATTACACATGGACTGCTTAACAAACGCAGTCACTCGTATTAGGTCAGCATTAGCAAGACAGAATATCCAGTTTCGATTCGACCGGCGATGTACCATAAGTATGTAATACTTTAGTACATAGTCAGTGTATATAGTAAAGCGTGGAGGTGTGTACGTGTAAAGAAATGAGAATAATTGACATATGGAATTTACTATGCATTTGACACTGGTTAAATAATTATGATGCAGGCATTGTGAGAGTATTACTATTACTCCCATCTTGGACGTAGGTAATCTGACCTTTTTGTGTTCGTTGAGTATTATAGTAAAATGAAATAATGAGAAACGGTAAGCTATTGATAATACGTTATCTTGGCAACAATATCCATTTTTTACTAGCATCTCACGGGCTGCCGACCTTTTCCGAGGTAAAAATATGTTATACATGTTCACTCCTTCGGCCTTTCATAGGTACACACAATTATAGTATTAATTAATTTGTTAGTTTAATCACGGAAATATTTGACAAATTCCATCATTTCATTTACCATGTGTATAATGTATTAAGCAGAGGTAATAAACAAAATATATGTTAAAGGCATGGTCAATGTCATTCCTCATTATTTTCTTAACTCACTTTATATTGTCAAATAATTTTTATTACAACTGGTATGTTGCGTCCTTCAGCTCCTGAAGAGGGCTGGATACCTTCGATGGGGGGGTAGCATGGACGTTGTTTTAGTTTCAGTATTAATTGCTTTTAGATAATGCGAACTTGGTTGGCGAATGACACGTCAAGTGCCGTGTTAATGTTTTACTGTTCGTGAAAACCACATCAGTGCCTCCTTTTACGCTGCTCTTGCCTTTCAGAGAAATTATTAATTTTCATTTTAGGAAATGAAATTTCTACTGCTGGAACAGAAGTATTTAGAGTATTTGGAAGATGGCCGAGTTTTAGATGCTTTACATGTTTTAAGAAATGAACTTACTCCACTACAACATAATACTACCAGAGTGCACCAGCTTTCTAGTTATATGATGTGTTCGAACACTGAAGAACTACATGAACGCACAAATTGGTAAACGTTAAATATTAAATCCTACACTAAATATGAATTTTGACCCTAATTATTATAATTAATTAGAAAAGGGAGGTGACAAAATGTTCTTAATTTAACTGATTGGCCGAAAATCAAGGACACTTAACCCTCGTTCGTCCGCGTGTATAACTTTGTCGTGGGACTGAGGTTTTTTAAAAATCGGAATATTTTGTTAGAAAAAAAGCGGCTGTATTATTTCTGGCTGTGGTGTTTTTATTAACTGTTAATTAACCATTCTGAAATATAAAACTGGTAGGTATACTTTAGAAATAAGAAATAATTAAAAAGAGAGCTGGTTTAGTACGAGGTAAATCAAATTCGACTCCCACGCCTAATTTCTCGAAAACTGTAGTTATGCACAAATTGTTATCAAACATAACATACAGACTACACGTTAAGGTCAACTGAAAAGTTTTATCGCATCGACGCTAGGCGCCGCATCGCTCTTTTTAATTTTTTTTTCGCCAACACCCAATTTTTATTTTTTTTTTTGATAGACCTAGGAGGTCTGCAACAAAATTGAAATTAACTAAAATCAAATGACGTTAAATGTCTTTGGTTCTATGAAATAATATCAAAGGTACGTTGACTTTTCTGAATAAAACATACCTATTTACACATAAACAGCCACATCTCGAAAATTATTCATTTTAGGTATAGGACATATAATATCAAAGTTGCAGAGAAATAAAAATTACACAATTTTTTACAAAAATATACAGGGTGTAAATATTGTTTAACATGTTGACGACCGCGTGTTAACTGAAGTTAACACACCTTTAATGTCCTCTTGGACCGTGTGGTAACTTTAAGTTACACGCACCTTTCTTTTATATTCATGTCCGTGGCTGATTCAGAACGCACGGTATAATGCTAAATACATAGGATACGTTAGATAGCGGGCCTGGTGGCCCACTAATATTAGCGGGTTAGAAATACCATGCATATTTTTTGAGATTATAAGTCAAAATTTGGCAGATATCAACATATCTCCAAATATAAAAAAAATTGTTTCAACGATTCTATGATAAGAAGACAATAAAATAAATTTATTATTTAGACAAATACTATTTTATTTAGACAAATAAAAATATTTCTAGTGTAATAGTACCACACGGTCCCAATAGGTAAAATCTACCCTTGGGACAGATACCACACTACATGGTACACACACAAAAATATTAATTGCAGCGCACAAAAATAAGTAAATCAATCCAAATTATTACAAAATAAAAATTTATTTGGGTTCCAAACCAAAACCTGAAGAAAATAATGCCGGTCATGGAGACCGATTTTGGTTAATCGACAGCGGTCGTCAACGTGTTAAATGTTAATTGTGGCATTTCATAAATTATTTCTCTTCCTTTTCTTTTTACATACAGGGTGTTCCATTTGAAAAAGTTGAGTTTTGGTAGTTTGAATATTTATAAGTTAGCATAGTGTGCTTATAAACACCTTGTATGGAAGAAATATTTTCTACATCAGCTAATAGTTAAAGTATGGGATACACTACTATATACCATGTCAAAGAAAAAAAATTACTCTCCAAAAATAAGTCCAAAATCAATTTTCAAAATAATACCTGCAAACGTCAATTTTCCATAAAAGTATTTTTTATTTCATTAACCATCCAACAAATTTTAAAAATATTTTACCGCTGAATAGGCCATCATAATGGTCTTCAAACATAATGATAAAAATTGGGTCATTCCATTTAAAAAATATATATTCTTTCATCTACCACTTTAACGGATCACCCTGTATAATTAATAATAATTTAAAAAAATGTACTTTTTCTCAGTTTAATTAAAATTTGGAACCATGCCTCTATCTCTAACGAGACAGGAGATACAGAAGAAATACGCACTATTGACTCACCCTGTATATGAAATCACAGCTGCTTATGACAAATATAATTTTTTTTAAATAACTCGAAAAGAAAATTTTCTTGTGTTCTTTTTATTAAAAAATGTAAAAAAACTGCAAATAAATCAAATTTTTAAACAATTTTCCTCACATTGTAAAATAGGCCCAAAAAGTTAAATTAAAAAAGAATAATTTACAAGTAAAATCTTAGGGATATTTTAATGCTGAAAGAAATATGATTTGTTATAAGAAAAAATTACTTGAAGAGTATACATGAAAATTAAATATAATTTAATTCATTAATATAGATAGATTATTGTAATTATTAACATGTATGGAGGCCATTTGAAAAATTGGAGGTCGTCAAAGTTGGATTTCTTTCATTCGAAACATTTACATTTTATAAGAATGATGACCTTGAGTTATTAATTATTTACATTAATTCGATGGTATACAGGGTGTTATTGAACCTCGTATTGAACTTAAGGGAAAAAATTTAACTGCATGCAAGTTATTTTTGATGTTTTAAAATAAGTACGTCATAAGCTAATCGAATATCTGAAGAATAACAAACTAGTTAAAAATCCGAATAATTACTGTATTTATTTGAGAACCACTTATAAAAGATTGCTAGCTGCCAACGAATTCTGTCTAGCTTCGCCATAAATTAATATCGTGTCGATAATGGGCGATTGAACAATTTTTAGAAAACTATTTTAATAACATAAGCATAAGAATAATGAATAGTGCCGCAGACCCCGAAAGTGAAACAAGATGCAGCTACGGACACGTGTTTCGGAGTTATTGCTCCTCATCAGCGTAGCGTAGCTTAATGGATCCGTGTGAATAGGATCTGCTGCACTATTCATTATTCTTATGTTTATTTAACCCTGCTAAACATCACTCTTTTATTTTAATAACATCGACACATAAAAATAGATGATGATTTTTGTTTTTTAATATCTAATACCCAAAAAAAATTCGTAAACTTTAAACACTATTTAAACGACCAGATATTGCCGCCAATTTTCAAGACACTCTGTTGGACGTGACGACGTAATAGGGTATAATGTCCAAGCCGGAACAGTTAAACGATTGCTACGTTGCCATGTTTCTAGATAATTGAAGAAATTCTATACTGCAGTAAGCAATTTATCGGCCTTTAAATGATAATTATATACAGTGTGTCTCACTTTTCACCACTATACCCGAATATCTAGGCCATTTGTTGATCGATTTATATCAAATTTGGTATACTTCTTTTCTTTCAGATTGTGTTTAAAAAGTTATTAATAAAAAAATTTTTCAAAATTAAATACGCCAAAAGAAATTGGCAAAAATTAGGAATTTATATTAGCGATTGAGATAGGGTTTTTGTTTTTACAGATTCTTGTTCAGCATGACCTAAAACGCCTGTATACCAAATTTCGTTAAAAAATATTCATCCCTTCACAAAAAAAAAAGTAATGAAAATCTAAGATTTCAATAATAATCATCCTACTATTCCAGTTATTTATTGTCGGATATTTACATAACTTGGTGTTGGGGTGATGCAATGACGCTAATTAGGCATTAGGACACTTTTTTTTAGAAAATATCAAATAACTCAACTTTTATTATTTTTTATTATTGAAATCTTAGTTTTTTATTACTTTTTTTTGAAAAAAGAAAGAAAATTTTTTAACGAAATTTGGTATACAGGGGTTGAACAAGAATCTGTAAAAACAAAAACCCTATCTCAATCGCTAATATAAATTCCTAATTTTTGCCAATTTCTTTTGATCATAGTAGGCGTATTTAAGTTTGAAAATTTTTTTTATTAATAACTTTTTAAACACAATCTGAAAGAAAAGAAGTATACCAAATTTGATCTAAATCGATCAACAAATGGCCTAGATATTGGAGTGTAGTGGTGAAAAGTGAGACACACTGTATATGTAGAGAATATTTACATGCAATTTGAAAGAGTATTAATAATTTATATTTTATATTAAACATTATTTAAGGCAATGTACTTTCTTTTTAGAAATTTGTCAACGGAATTGTTTCCACTTACTGTCAATAATTGGTGTGTAAATATAAAACCGTATTGAAGATTTGTTTTGCACTGTTGTTTATTATTTTTTATTTTATATTCCCTTTGAAATATAACTGAAATGTTTCTAAAGGAGTGTTTTGTCCCTGCTTGCCGAAATAATAGTGAAAATAACAAAATAAACACTTCACTCTTAGCATTGAATAAAAAAATAATAAAGAGGCGCAACTGTCAAGGTTTCGAGATTTTAGCATTGTATTTTTCTGGCAATACCTTCATGATTGTCATCAATTTTTAGTGCTACGGAAAGATATTTGTAATGTGGCTGTATAGCCCTTAAAATTGAAGACAATCATGAAGCTAATGGTAAAAAAATACAACACTAAAATCTCGAAACCTTGACAGTTGCGCCTCTTATTATTTTTTACTCAATGCTCTTAGTAAACATAACTAAAACAAAACATACGTCAAAATGTTTGACAGATGCCATGGACATCACTGAGCGGGGCGCTGTCCAAGAATTCTATTGGAAGCTGTAGACATCGTACGCTATTACGTCTATATCCGGCAATGCTTTATTTGAAATCTGTTCTCATTTTGAACATTTTCATTCTACAATTAAACAAATAATAGTCGGTAAAATGACGTCGAAGTTATATTTATAACATATTAGAGGATCATACTACAATACGATGTTATTACTTTATGTAGTTTTTGTTGCTGTTCACTCGCCCATTTCAGAGTTTGAATAAACATTACAACGGGCATAACCTTGGAAATAGCGAATCAGAACGATAAAAAAAATTGCATTGCAACAGCTGACGTGCCTCAATACAGAAATTTGGTTAGTAAACACAGCAGCTGTGTATTAGTCTGTTTACCTTATATGTACGTTACTTCAGTTGTCACAAGTTGTCGCTACACTACGCTATGTTCCTCGGTCATTGCTCTATCAAAGTGACTATCAAACATTTTATTGATTTTATTTAAAAAAATTAAATGAGGATATCTATAAATAATCACTTTTGATTAGATGTATTTGAATATGAATTTTTTTCCTTACTTTAGTAACACCCTGTATATGATGCTAAGAGTGAGATACATAGTGAAGGAAAATGTGCCAATGAGGCCTCCCGTACCTGCAAAGGACCCCGTTTAAGATACTTCAAACCATCAGAAATTGATAAACCCAATTTATAGAATTTTAGCTATTGATTTTATATTTTTTTCTTTTGATTTTTTGGTATTCGAATTTACCACTGTGAATATTAATCTTTCAATGCCCTTTCAGACTGGCAGAAAATTATTTACCAAAAAGTTTCAGGGGTGGGTAAGATTGCGGGGTGCTAAGTGAATTTTTTCCCGATCTCATGGTATGCAAATTTTTTTTTGTCAATCAGACCAGATATAGAAAAGCTGTGTTATTTTTTGATAGAATGCATCGTTTTTGAGTCAAATAAGTTAAAAGATTTTACTTCGTACCCAAAATAAAATCGTAAAATAATTATTCGTAGTTGCCCAATTAATTTTCAGCCAGTCTGAAATGGCATTAAAAGATTAATATTCGCACAAAATTTCATTAACCTATAGTCCCATTTCGGAAATATTTAGAAAAAAACAGCTTCAGAAGGTATCTGTATCTATATCTGGAAAACGAAACATTCCGTTATGTTTATATGAACTTTTCAACTTATTCTTCAGCCTACTATCACCTCCTAAAGTTTGAACCCTAAACTTTGGACCACCCTGTATAATATAGATATAAAATTTCTAAAGTCTTGAAAGGTAATAAATAATTAAGAGTTGCCCAAATGGAAAAATAAATAAAATATTTTGCGTGGGTCACCTTGCAAGTGTAATGTTACTATACAAAAATATGCGGATATTTAACTGTGCGAACACAGGTAGCTACAGGAAAATTAATTAGGTGTTTTGTAGTACGTCTATTTTCATTAATGTAAAATTTGTATTTTTTAGGGATGGAAAAGGTTTAAAGTCTCGTACAAACCTGATGAACAAGCTACAGTCATATTTGCCACCATCCGTAATGTTACCTCCTAGTAGACTTCATGAGTTGCTCAATCAAGCTTTAGAATTGCAAACTTTACGATGCAGTCATCATAATACTTCTCAGGGTGTTGCCTTAAATAATTCCTCCTTATTAGTGGATCACTGTTGTCCAAAATCATCATTTCCTATGTATACTATCCAGGTTAGTTTAAAATAATAAAAATGTATGAATGTTATTTACCTGATTACAGTTCAGTGGAAGTTGTAGTGACTTTTTTTTCATTCTAAATTGTTCATGCCCAATGTTAAGACAAATGCACATTTGAAATAACTAAAATTTACGAAATACGAAAAAAAGATTTGAGGGAGCAATTTTCTTCCCACCTCTCTAAAAAAAATTTTTTTGATGGCATGGAAATTCTATATGCTTCCCCAAGTAGCAGCCATCAAACCTAAAAGGGGTAACTCTAATTAACACTAACTGGGATTTTTTTCTATAAAAAAAACAAATTGGATATGACGTTACGAAAATTCTGCTGTGGTTGGAAAACATTAAATTAAACTTTTTCAAGTTAACAGTGCTTTCTTTGGAACAACAAATGATTTTACTGGAATTGTTTAGATGGATTTAAAAATAAAAATAGTCAGTAAATGTATTTGAACTGTCACCGTTAGAGAAATTCAGGAAGAGGGAGTATTTCTCCCATGAACTTTAAAATTATTATGGGAAGTTACCGCTAGAATAATGCTAAATTTATTTATTTTAGTTTATTATAATTAAAAATAGTTATATTTCTTACTGATAGATTTTTATTTTTTTTTTTCAAAACTGTGAGGGTGATTAAAAAAAAAGAAATTAAGAATTTAATTTAATTTCGGGACTAGTTTCAAAACTTCTATTTGCGTTCTATCGTGAGCCGATTGAATATCTCACAAGGCATGTTAATTATGTGCAATAAAATGAAATGATATCAAGAGGAATAATTTTCCAAATAAAAAACTATAACAATGGTTAAGTAGTTTAATTTTTTTGTGAAAGCTTAGTCAAAGAAAAATGATTTTTTTCTATCACCTAAAATGTATTGATTTAAAGGTATTAAATGACCATTGCGATGAGGTATGGTTTTGTCAGTTTTCTCCCGATGGTACTAAGCTGGCTACAGGCTCGAAAGACACGAATGTGATTATTTGGGACGTAAATCCTGATACCTGCACAATTTCTCTTAGAAAAGTATTAGAGGGTCATAATTATGGTACGTATAAGAACTCAAAATTTTGTGTCTGATTAGTAATATCTATAATGTATTTAAGGAGCAGCATATATATCATGGAATCCTGACTCTACTCATTTAATTGCTTGTGGACCCGAAGAAAGTCCAGAAGTTTGGTTGTGGAATATTGACACGGAGAAATTCTTAAAAGTGTCACAGTCACCTGAAGACGCTCTAACCTGTTGCGCTTGGAACAAAGACGGCACAAAGTTTGTTGTATGTTTGTTACATTAATTTCTACTGTTTCAAATTTTAATCTAATAATACGTAAAAGTGCACTAAAAACTGAATTTATATAATAAAAGAGGAATCTTTGCACTACTTAAATTATTTTATTTTATATGTGGTAAAAAATGCTGTACATATATTGTTTATAGGTTGGAGGAAACCGAGGACATTTTTATCAGTGTGATTTGGAGGGCAGTGTACTAGATTCCTGGGAAGGTGTTAGGGTAAATGGGTTGTGGTGCAGAAAAGATGGTAAAACCGTTTTGGCATCTGACACACATCACAGAATTAGAGGTTATATATTTGAAGAGGTCGCAGATCAACAAATGTAAGTAATGAAAATTAATAATGTAATAATAATGATTTATTAATCTTAAAATACCAAGAACACTGCTAAAAATATTCTAAATTAAAATTTTGCGTGCCTATTTCGGTTTTCTTTTTTTTTTTCATGAAGTAAATAATATAATCATAATTTACAGCTTTTTGTTCAAATAAGATAATCAATCGTATTGTTATGTGCATGTTCATAGCTTAACACAAATTTTGGAATCAAATCCTCCCTTTCTGGACTGAATTATACTGTATTTTGCGATAGTAGGAAAGTGTAACGTGAAACTCTAATTATTTTTTATTACCTGTGACACCACATATAAAATTGTAAAGATGACACCAGCATACATATTCGTTTATTTAATCCGAAGTAATAGATTTAGGAAAACTAAAACGGAACACACTTTTGTTTTTTGTTGATTTCTCAATATAGGTAATAATTCAATTATTTCTAGCTTGCAAGAAGACCATCCTATTATGTCTTTTACAGTAGACAAAAAGGATAAATTAGCCTTATTGAACGTTGCCACACAAGGTGTGCATCTGTGGGATTTAAATGACAAGTGTTTGGTTAGAAGATATCAGGGAGTTACTCAGGGACATTTTACTATTCATTCAACGTTTGGCGGGGCGAATCAGGACTTTATTGCCAGTGGTAGTGAGGACAATCAGGTAATTATATATTATTTTTAAGTAATTATCTAAAATCAAATAATATACGCAAGTACCTGATCATACACACTAGTACCATCCTCGGTACCATCCTAGCTATATCAAGAATAGGGAGAATTATAACGATCGTTCATATAGCATGATCACAATAGTACGCATAGAGACTTTATAGGGACAGTGATGACAATAGATCCACAGACTAAATTTATCAGGACTAACGTAACTTTAAATTTTTTATTTTGCACATTTATTTTCAATTTTTATTTTAATTGTAGCTTTAGCTTGGATCTATTGTAACATTTAAAAGCTCTCTCAGGCGGTAGATTTATTGTATTATTTTAAATGGACTGCTAATTATAGGTTAGAATTCCAACCAACAAAAAGCATTTTGGCCTGATTTTCTTTAGTTGCCTATTGGAACACTCATATTATGATACTATTATTATTAGTGTATTTAAAATAAATAAATAAATAAATAAACTTAATGAAAGTCTAGAATATTTTAGTTACGTATTATGATTATGCAAAAATGTATGTATGTAGTATAGGAAATGGCGTGCAAAATCGACGTTGAAAGGTTACCGTCTGACGGCCGGTAAATCGAAGAGACCATGTAAATACAAGAGTTTTTTCTCTCTGGAACTTTTTGGTATGGTGGGCGGATTGGGGTGGGGGAGCATTTTTTTTAAAATCGAATTATTACCGATATTTGTCCGCATAGGTAGTTAGTATATGTCGTTCACATACCCCAATTATGCTGGCAGACAAAAACTTCCGGTAGGTGCAAGGGAAACGGAGATTGAAACAAAAAAATTTTGCTTTTCAATCTCCGTTTCCCGCGTGTTGGAAATAATTCTGTACCATCCCTAGTCCTTGAAGGCCAAAACGATTATTTAACACTGAAAATTTCCTTGGTGCCTTCTATGCTTTAACTCAGAATCTGCTCATTGTAGAGAAAATTTGACAGAAGTTCAGAATTGATTGTGAAATTAAAACATTACTTAAAAGAATTTCAAAAATATTTTATGTAGTTTTAAGAACAGGAATGACATTACCCTCTGGCATGTTCCTGGCAAACAATATATTTGGTGTAACTGGGATTCATGATGCCTTTAATATATTTTTTCCATAAATACCTAATTTTTAATGCACGTTATGAAATATCACTTTAAATTGAAGAATTTTTTCCTAATATTTGTTTTTGGGTTCATAAGATATAATATATAATTTCGACATATACTTTATTCCATAACATGGTGAGTGAAATTTATTACTCAGATATAGGAGTATGTCCAGGTACTTGATGTTTTTTTTAAAAATAAAATATTAGTTTCTTCTTGAAACATAAGTGACAACATTAAAACTTATTTAGGTTTACATTTGGCACGTGAGAAACGAGCAACCAATAGCAACGCTTCAAGGTCACTCGAGAACAGTTAACTGTGTTGCATGGAATCCTGTTTATCCTCAAATGTTAGTCTCCGTTTCTGATGACTGTACGATTAGGGTCTGGGGACCAAAAGATAAAATGCCTAAGCCAACAGGTATTAGCTAGGGAAGTGGAAAACATGACACTCGTAATTTTCTTATGATTTGTTGTAGTGTCTTCAAGTAATGGTGAGTCAAGTAACAATGGTACTTGGAACGACATGGTTTCATAGTACAAAAATCAGTAAAAAAGACTGACACATCATCTTGTATGTTATAAAAAAATTATAAGTGTGGAGTCCTAAATCATACATAGACTATCATATAGTTACATGATCACAACACTAAATGTGTTCTGCTAGGGGTATTTTTTTGTCTGTTACTAATAAATTAGTAATTTGCCAAACACAATTAAAAGTACCTCATTTATCAAAATGAAATTCAAGCATAACGTTAAAAGAAACAATTTCACCAGCAATAATTATGCTTGAGTTTTATTTAGTAAAAATTATTTATTTTATATATTACTATATTAGTGTTAATTTTTAAAGAATCGATTTAAAATACATTTAGTATTAATTTTTTTTGTATTTTTTATATAATTTATATTGGATTCAAATGTTTTAAGGGAGTTTTTTTTGTCGAAATATATATAATATATATACAATTTTAAAAACCTTCACAATACATAACAAAAATATCACAGTTTATATTACGAAGATTTCTCTTCCTATCTTATGTCTAGTCCATAATCTTTTAAGTTTTACAAATTATATAGGTCAGTTTTAAATTAAAATGCACTTACAGACTTATTTTTGTTATGTACTGTATTAACGTTAAGAGCACGGAACACAGAAAAACATATGCATTTTCTTCTCCTTCGTAATTTCAAGTTGTAGCTGACGATTCTTAAGGAGAATAGCATCACCGCAAATAATGTGCCAACTTTGAATCTGGGCTATGGAGAAAGCCGCAGGTCTGTTCGAAAAAGTGATAAGCTTAATATTTCTTATACAGGGTGGGGCATTTAAGTTGACAATCGCGTTTAGAGAAAAATGTTTCAAACAGAAGTTCCATCATTTCAAAAACGGGATCTAATGGCTATAATTTTTTTAAATATGGTGGAGTACTTCAAGGTTCTTTGAAGGTCAACTCCGTTTTTATTTTAATATAAACCTATATTTTTCATTGCTTAATTATTCACAAACAATGAGTTCAACTAGAAAAATTGGTGAAAACAAAAGTTGTTTATTTTTTAGAGCAAAATATGAATCTGTAAAAAAATAGGGATTTATATTAAAAGAAACAAAATTGACCTTCAATGGCCTTGAAGTCCTTCACCAAATGAAAAAAAATTATAATCATTAGGTCCAGCTTTTGAAATGAAATGATGAAACTTTCTGTTTGAAACATTTTTCTATAAAATGCTTTATTTTCAAGTTATTCGCAATTGTCAACTTAAATGCCCCACCCAGAATATAGATAATATAATTGCTGAGATAATAAGTTAATGCATTGCGGATCAACCCTAGAGATTGTCTATTGAATTTATTGTGGTTTCCCTTTTTTATGACAGGTTCATGACACATTTAAAATTATTTTTCAGCAGTGGTTTATTGCTATTCAGTGTCCCCTTAAATATCTATCATGAGAAATATATTAATTTTTAAAATTTACTTCGCGATTTAGTGATATATTTCACATAAGTGCGTTGCGTAAAGAAAAACTCTTAATACATCAGGGTGTTGAAATGTTTCTCTTTTACTACCTTCACTCCTTTGGAATTTTTATTTTTTAAAATTTGATGTTTTGTCAGTTTTGATGGTCAGTTTTTTAGGAAACAATTGAATTTCAAAAATTTTTTGCAGAGTTTCTTCATTTCCCAGTTTTTAATTACGAACATTTTGAGGCTTTTAAGCCTTCATCGAATATATATTTGGCTAAACACGGTACTAAATAGAAAAAAGAAAACAATTTTATTTATTTATGTAGGTCAATAATACGAAGAGAATCTAATGATTGTTAAAATTGGTAAATTCTTTAATATTACTAAATTATATACTAATAATAATTTAAAAATTTATTAAAACGTGCGCCTATTCATTTTTAACGATTAAGTTCTATTTTTATTGTTGATGTAAATAAATCAAAACCTATTTTTTTTTTGTTTTACGGTCTATCATGTTTAGAAAAATATATATTTGATGACTATCTAAAAGCAACAAAACTTTCGTAATTAAAAATTTGTTCCGGTATTTGCATACGCAATAAAGAATTGCATCAAAAACAGAAAAAAATATAAGATAGTATTTTAAAAAAGTTTCCTACTAAGACGAAACATTGTATGTAATATTAAAAAACTTTTTATACTTCGTTTTATTGGTTTAATAAACTTGCAACTTTTTGCTAATTATACTGTTTTTCTACCTAGTTTACGAGATCCCAAGAGTATCCCTGTGGAATAGTTGGGGCTTTTTACAACCACCCACTCGTATTCTCATAAGCAACATTGCCTACAGACGTTGAGTGAATGAATTATAAAGAGGTACAACACCGTAATATTGCTGGCAGCGAGCAATAGATGGCGCTTCCGCAGCTTCGGTTTGGGGACTGCCAGTGAGGTTAAAATTGTCAAGCTCTGATTCACCTCCACAATTTTTCGTACCACATAAGAATGTGATAATTTTAACCACACTAGCCTCTCAACCGATGCTGTGGAAGCGCCATCTATTGCACGCTGCCAGCGATATTACGACGTTGCGCCTCTTTATAATTCTCCCATTCAACTCTACAGAGTTACGTGATGTTAGCCATACAATAAATTAATTGTTACGGGTGAATCAAAGGATAATATTCAATCGATATTAAATAATGAAAATTAGATAAAACTATTATCGTGGACTTTTGAAATTTATTAAACACACAATTATAAATGTGATATGTTCACGATATACTTTATGCATTATAGATTTACGACCACATATAGTATGACATTAAACACCTGTCATTAAAACAAATTGAAATAAAATCCTCAAATTGATCAAGTGTTTGGCTTTTAAATGCTTTAAAATGTTGCTATTCTTGTTACATAATCGGCAGAACAATCGTTTGCAGATTCAGGCAGAATTATTTTAAATGTATTATTTTAATTTTCTTTAAGTTTAAACACCTCCCATCTTATAATAAAATCTCTTTAATCTATAAGGACCTGAATGAATTATACAAAGCGATGAAAACACAAAATATTTAAAAAAATGAGCAAATAAGGTATAAACTCTCATAACAAAAAGTATAAAATAAAATATATGTAAATCCACACATAAAATAAAAGCCTACATGGTGTTTCAGATCTAACAAATCGGACATGATATGTTTATATGAAGTTTTTTGCTTAGAATAGCTCTACACGGTTATGTTTGGCAAAATGAAACATCCCGCTCTGTATAATGTGTACGAGTCCTTATTTTTTATCTGAAGTTGGCCATTTTCATCTGCTGGAGTTTAATTCATTTCTTTCGTAAAGGCTACAGAATACCGAATTACAAATAATGGGGCGAACTTTAGAGTGGTGGATTAAAGAACATCTTCATATATTAAATAATACAGTTCTTACTATTTTTATAAATTTTAATCACGTGGAAATTTTAAATATCTGAACCGGACAAATTTCAAGTTAAATTCATATTTGACTAAATATGTTTTAGTATCTCCCGTTCTTCCTATGCTATTTAACTTTTTTAACATATCACATAAAAAAATTTATTACATTAAAAGTATTTAAATTGAGAGTTTAACACTAATTCATGATATACATTTGTGTCCCCAAGAAGATTAAATTCACTAAATAATTTTTGAAGATATCCAATGCTCAGAGCTGGACATCAATTTCCAATTTGTAAATTTTCAAGAAAGTTTTCCTCAAAATATATCAACACATAATCCAAGCGCAGTGCGTTTCCTCCCTAAGGCCAATATTGCTGTAGCAGTCTGTTAAATTCTCTCATATCAGATTAAGTGATATTGTAATTCAAAATATGTCATTGAAAAATGGTTGCGCTATTTTATTGACCACAAAAATATTACGTCTCTTAGTTCACTTCATTTTTACTGCATACTGTTAATCATGAAATATATTGAATAATATTATTTAAACAAGACTACTGTTAGTTTTATTTCAAATTATGCTAGTAATAATTTTTTACTTAATATACAAACAATTGAATAACATTATATTTAAAATAATCTTAGGCGTAATTCAAACGAATCAAAATTTTCGGGTAATTTGAAAATGCATTTGTTTGGTTTAAGTAAATTATTTGTAAATGTGTGGTTAAATATGGTGTCGTGTAAGAAAATATCATTGTGAAAAAATAATACCGAATAGAAATATAAGACAGTTTGAAAGACGTTTTTACTTGGACATACTGACATATTTTGTTACAAATATGTGATACAATTATTCTCAGAGATGCATTTCACAAATTTTACTTTATTGTTCTGCATAAAATAGTGTGCGATGATATAAATTTGTAAGCTAATGGATAAGTTGTGTGAAATGTAGTATTAAAAATAACTATTTTTAATTTAATAAACTCTAACATAATGATATTTTGTGTTTTTTTCTTGGAATCAGATTTATGTACAGGGTGTTTCGGGAAAGGTGGTTAGTAAAATTGTTATTTGTCGTTGAATTGTCACGATTCTTGGATAATAGGCGGGGAGCCAACGGTAACCTACTCCTAAACTTTTGGTTGTTTCACTACATCGGGTATATTTATGTTCTCTAAAGATGCAGAGATTGAAATCTTAAAAACTCAAACATAGTATATTATAGTCTGATATTTTGTCAAAAATTTTATATTAATAAGTGACTAAAGTATAATGTTTAGGTAAGGCTTGTAAATGTTATAACAGAACATAGAGATTTGCAAATATTTTAGACAGAAAAATACAGGATTATGTCATATTGTTCACAATAAACTAATAATAGTAATTCATAAGTGGTTGTTTTGAATTGCATGATTTAATTGATCCTTTAATTTTTGCAGTTTAAAACTAAAAATAGATTTTGTAAATTTTAACTGAAATGCCTATATTTGTTTATTACAGTTATAATATAGCAATTTCGAATTATTGCTCTGTTCGGGATTACTTCCTTACCTACTTATATATTTTAGTTTCTTATTTCTACAAAATAAGTAAAGGAATTTAAATCGTTAATAGACATTAAGCAACAAATAAATAATAGTCGCTCAATATATTTTCATTTTGCCGCTGTCTCATGTCTCATTCATTACATATCCTTCTACACTCGTATAATTTTGTAACCAGTGCGCATGATTACTACCACAGGTCAACCTGTGTTACTACCAGAAAAACTGGTTACTACCCACTTGCGCAGTATTCTATGCATCTATGATTCTATTTCTTTATTCAATGAATTAATAAAGAAATTTTCAAAATTTTTTACATAACTTTTATTGCGGCTGATCGATTCTATTTTAGGGTTGTGCCATAAATATGTTTATATCAAAATTTATTTCCATTATGTTGCTAATTTCACACTATTTCGCGAAAATCACGTACCGCGAGATGGCGCTGAAAATTTAGTGTGTGTATGAACCAAGTGGTGAACAACAAACCTTTGACAGTGTTTTGACATTTACGATAAATTTAGAGGTTAATTCTAGTAATAATATTTTTTTATTAAAGTATCGTGTCAACCGTTTTATTAATCGATTACATTGCTATATTTATAAACTATTTAAATATAATAACAACACTTTAAACTCACTTTTAATTTTAAAAATCACAAGATAAATTTAAGAAATCCGCGAACTGACAGTGACAGTAGTGACAGCGGTTTGTTGTTCACTATGAATGACTCATCATATTGAGATTACGCCAAAAAATATAGATGTCGCCCACTCCGTGTTTTTCGCGAGGTGGCCGAAAAAGCCTTGCTTACCAAGCAAAAAGTAAGCGTAAAGGTAAGTTCACGCACTCGCGATTTGCGATATGCGATTTTATAACGAAAAATATGTTTGTTCATGCACAAACGCGAAAACTAGTTACTTTTGAATTTCAAACATACTTGTCTTGTCAGACTTGCTGTTGTTGCTGTTAACCAAAAAATTATACATACAACAAAAAACGAAAAAACTACTTGATAACAAGTAAATACCATGAATAGTGCTTATGTGTTGAGGCTTTTACAACGTATAGGAATAATTATAACTTAGTATTTAATCAGAAAAAGAAAAAAAAATACAGATATACTGTGCAGTGAGAGAAATTTGAAATTTTTATGAAAAGAAAAGATCGGGGCTTAAATGCAAAAGAAATATAGTTCATCACGAAGAAAAGCTCATGCGCAGTTTAAAAAAATTTTGCGATAATCGCGAAAAATAGAAACAATTTCAATTTTCCCGCCCCCCAAATTTAAATTTTGCGATTCTCGCAATAAATTGAATTACAAATAGTTGTGTCTAACATTTTTGAAACTAGCCAATCAAATTGAATTCTGAAAATCGCAAATCGCGAGTGCATGAACGTACCTTATTTCCAAGGCTTGTAGACGTACAGGTTACATCAATGAGCTCATTAGGGCGAGGAAAATGCGGGTTGCGGCAGGGCTGGCGACCGCGGACTGTCATTTATTTTACATACTAAAAAGAGACACTAGGACACTAAACACTGCTTTGCTGTTGTAGAACAGAGATGGATATACCGATGGTCGCCTAGTGACGTATGATATATTGAGATAGGTCAGGTTCAGATTGGGTAACCTTTAGAGTTTACCAGCCTTGCCTTATTTCTTGTACAAGCATATCTTCTACAAAACTAGTTCTGTGGAGAATGCTTTTTCAAATTACACTAATTACAGTGACCTATTATATCGACAGTAGAGCTTATCAGCTGCAAAGCTGTCATTAATGTTATCACCTGTTTTATATGTCATATTTGACACGTTGTATTTTGTGTACGTAAATATATTTCCATTTATTTAAAATATGTCAAAATGGCTTGTACAGATGAAGATAATCATTGGTAAGTTATTTTCTACCATTAAAATTATTTAACTAATCAATTTATATAATACCTTATGCTGTAAATTTATAATCAGATGTATTTTCTTTGATCAACTCCATATTAGATAAAGATAAGAATGTTTGTTTATGTTTAACAGGGTAACTGATTTGGAAAATGCGCTTTTGGAAGAATGTTCAGCGACAGACATTTACTGCATATGTAAGGGAAAAGCGTTACCAGAAAATTTAAGACCAGAAGTATGGCAGGTATGAATTTCTTGTCTAAACTGAACTTTGCCGAAATATAATAAAGTAAAAAAATTGATTCTAGACAGCATGTCAGTCTATCAATATGTATCAAATCTAAGCAACTGCTAAAACGATGTAGTATGCATATTACATACATATGCAAAATGCAAAATATGTCGTCAGATATTGCTCTGCGTGTTGCTTTTCAAACTACCTATCAATATATCTGTTGTTAGATAAATTTTCAGGCAGTAATTTAACAACTTTTTTACTTAGCTTTGAAAAATTATTGCTTAAAAAACGATGAACTGAACTTATTTTGAATATTTATATAAATATTAAATTTGCGTGATTAGTTAAAAAATCAATAACAGAATCAAATCCACTTTCATTGATTATGTTACAAATTAATATTTTAGAGGTTCGTGTGTAAAATATTCTACTTGAAATTTGAAAATACTCAAGTGGAAATGTTCTTTACGTATATTGAAGTTAATTTTGGTTCAATAATTAACTCCATTACGTGACATCTTAACAACGAAACATGACACATTGAAAACAAAATTATACTTCCAAAATTTTATTATATATTTTGATTCTAAGACTTCCGCTGAGCTGATAACAATATGTTACTTCACTTCTGTACTAGCTTACATTCGTTGTCATGTAATTTGAAGGTTATAAAACTATCAAATGTTAACATAATTTTTTTCTAAGTAGCCGTCAATGTAACAGTAATTTTATTTGCGATAGCCTTTATACTCGCACTGGGTTGTAACTAAACTTGCCTAATTGTTCTTTACCATCATTTATCAGTGACGTTGTGACATTAATCAAAATAAATACTTTGATTTGTCATATCAACGATACTACTACTACTACTGGTAGAATGGTATCTATATTAACATTTGGAATAATATATTTCATTTTGTTTTAAGGAAGTTATGTACCTTGAGTTTAGGAGATCTTTTAAGCTTATAGTTAAGGCAAAATTTAAATTATCTCTATATTTAACACTTTTAACTCCTTCAATCTATAACTTCACAATTTTTTAAACAACCAAAATGACTAAGACTGATGCATGTGAACGTGAACACAAACTAAAACAAGTATACTGTAACCCTAGCTAATTAATGTTACGTAATGTTATTCAACGATTAGTCATTTTCAGTCATTTCAACTTTGAAAATAAAAAATCTACTGTACTATTTTTTTTAAATTTATTTCTAAATGTAAATTATGTAACTAATTTTACTTATTTTCGGTATATCTTAGTTTTATATTAAGCAGAGGCTAAATTTTGATTATGAACACTAGCTAACTTAAAAAAACCGCTGCCAATTAAGAGATCAGAACTTCCTCACCATGTGATGGAGTTTATAATAAAAGTAATTTTTGACTTATTTTGCTTATTTCAACATTTGAACACAATATTATAATAGGTTTGTATATCAGATCCTATTTATAATCTTTCATCACGAATACATTTTTTTGTAGTTAGAAATAGAAATGTTGGGGTCCGGTAGACCCCGTTCCAGTGGACCGATTTTGCTCATTCAACGAATTCAATCTTTTCCTTGGCCTCTAGAACGTGTATACCAAATTTGAAAGCTTGATCTCAAAAGCTGTAGCTGCTATCGCGATACACACACAGACGCAAAATTTTTTTTGTCTCAAATTTTGTATATCGTCATAATTTGTTGAGAAATGCAATAAAAATTTTCAAAATTTTTTTACAAAATACATATCTTCCTCACTTTTAGTGAGGAAGTTTGGTCATTTATATCTACTCATGTAGCCGTCCATGGCACTCCATGGGCACACTGTATACTGACAATTTTGCAAATGACCAGACTTTAGTGTTTTTTAAAATAGCTCTGACGTATTTTTTCTTTTTGTTAGTATTTTTTAAGGCCAAAAAAAATTTTTCAAACTGAAGTAATTAATCTATTAAATTTTTGTGACGTTAAAAACGGATAGACATTGGTATAGGTCGTGTATATCATATGACTCACATAACCTTAAATTTTTTGTTTTTGTAAATTTATTTTCAATTTTAATTTTAATTTTCGTAGTTTTAACATGGATCCATTATAAGATTTAGAAACTCTCACGCACAGAAGATATACAAAGTTTTAATATTGTAAATTATTAAAAATAGGCGGCTAAATATACAGGGTGTGCGATTTAAGATCGGAACACCCCATTATTTCGGAACGCGTTGACCGATTTTAATATATTTTTTTTTGGGACATAGTGCTCGATGAGCTCCATTTGACCATGTGGCTAAGGCCTGCTAAGACCCGCTAAATGGATCGAAATTTAGAGATCGACCATTAGGCAATTTTTTTTCGAAAACATGGATAGCGCATTCGATTCATACGTGCCTCAACTCAAATACCTTTATGCAAAGTTTGAGTTCAATACCTATATAGGGTGTTTGTCACAGCGTAGCGACAAATTTTCACTTTTCGACTGACCCTGTATAAAAGTCTATTATGCTTACAAAAAAGGTAAAGTATTCATTCGACTTAGAGCCATGTCAGATATCTAGGAACGAAGTTTTATCGCTATAAATTCTACAGGTAGATGTCTGGATTTCAACAATAAAGTATCTACTTAATAAAAAAAAAATTGTTGATAAAATATTTACATGAATTCATTTTAAAAGTTCTCATACAGAAGTAACGACACAAATAGATTAAATTAGGTAGTAATAGGGTGGGGAGTGGGGAGTCAAGACACAATAGAGATGAATTGTGGGCATGGTTAAACATAGCTATGACACTGTTAAAACATCCCCGCTATGAATCTCCGGTTGATTCCCGTCCTAAACTATGCCTCCTCTTTAGACGCTTCCCCCCAAGCGCTAAAATTTTTTGCCACTCAGGTGGCATCCCGTCACAAGGAGGTTAAGCAATAATTAATATTTTCATTTCTTATAAATATAGTATATTAATGGGGAATATTTTTGATTTAATTGTGAAAAATGATATCTCGCAAGTGGTGGCCATTTTCTGCTTCGCATATTCGAGCTCTTTCCAGAACACATTTTCTATAACCTTTCGCAAAATTTCAGGTGTTATGGCCTCGATTTCATCGCGAATGGGGGATGGTTCTTGGCTTTTAACGTACACTCATTCTTTCAAGTTTCCCCAAAGGAAACAGTCAGGAACAGTTAAATCCAGAGATCCGTTGAAATCGTTTCTGCGCGAAATAATATTATTTTGATGTTGCACTTCTGAACATACAAATATAAAATATACACTTGTTTTATACACTTTTTTGTATTATATTATTATGACAAAGCCAATGTTGTTCATGTAACAAGATTTATGGTTAATAAATTCTATTCTATGTTGTACGTAAAAATTATTGAAACCACTTTAGAATGCAATTATTATCGAAACTCTTAAAAAAACTACCTACTTTTCATAACTATTTGTGTTTCATAAAACCTTGAATTAAATAACAGAATTCAAATGGTCCAAAACAAAGCAAGTTATTAAATTGGATATTTTTGTTATTATGCTTGTATAAAACCTACTCATAAATTGAACGATGTGCCAATTATAATCCAGATATTTTCTACTGGAAGTAAATACAGACATTTCAGACTAGTTGAAATTTGTACATTTGCATGTTATAAGTTCTCTGATACATCCTTAACAGAATGGTCAATCCGAGATCTCTTATCAAACATTCAAATCAGAAAAATTCATCAATATATTCTAGACTTACAAACTGTCCCTTCTGCATAATATCTCCTAAACCTTCTATGTATAGGTACTTATTATTTACCTATATCCAAAATTTCACAGAAAACAATAATGCTGTGCTCCGGGTGTTACTGTTATTATTCTGTTTTTTTGAACAACTGGAGTCGAAAAGAACAAAACCCAAAACAATTATTCATAAATCGTTAAAACCATAATCAATAGTTTTAAAACAGGAAATGCGGGATGTGGAATTTTTATTAAAAAAATGGTCCATATTCAAATAAATCAGTTTTATATTGCTGCCTATAATTTAGTATTAGGTTGATTTAAAGTAATTTTACTATTGTGTACTTATTTTTTAGATATGTTTAGACGTTCGAGACAAAGGTAATCAACTAGATCATTTTAATGAAGTGTATGATTTGCCAAACCAAACAACTCTGAGAGAAGATTGCACAAATTTTGTATCGAAACTTGGAAATGATGAGGAAGACAGACTGTCGGTGATTTCTGATCTGGAATCAATTCTCACTTTTTACTGTAAAAGTAGAAATGTTCCCTATATACGCAATAACGGATGGATAGAATTGTTACTTCCAATACTTACTCTTAAAGTGCCCCGTTCTACAACCTACAATTTATTCGAAGCAATACGGGATACATACATACCACAAAGCTGTCAGAATGATGGAAATGCCTTTCATATTTTACGTTTGTTGTTATTGTACCATGATCCAGAATTGTGCTCGTTTTTGGATACAAAACGGATAACCCCAGAGAAATATTGCCTTTCGTGGTTTCAGTCATTGTTTGCTGCTACGTGCAGTCTAGAAGTAGTGATAAATATGTGGGATTATTATTTTCAACAGTCTGATCCCTTTTTTATATTTTTCCTGTCATTAATTATGGTTATTAATGCTCGAGATCAAATAATTTCTATGAAAAACGAAAGTAGGGAGAAGATAATTACTAGTCTCTCAAATATGCCTTGTGGTCTTGAAGCTGATGACGTGTCCGACTTTTGCACCTTAGCACAATATTATGCACTTAAAACTCCCGTTTCTTTTAGAAATGATCTTATGCAAACCCTATACAATGGAAGAGGAGATAATTCAGTATTAGTATCTCAGGCGCTATGTTTACCTGTATCTGTGCATGAATTAGTTGAAAATTCAGCTCATGAGAGCACCAACGTTGACTCTGTTAGATTTTTTTTGGTTGATTGTAGGCCTATCGAGCATTATAACGCAGGTCATTTACCGACTGCTTTTCACTTAGACTGTAATTTAATGTTGCAAGAGCCTAGCGCTTTCGCTACCGCAGTTCAGGGTTTGTTAAGTGCACAAAGACAAGCATTAGCACATAATTCGAGTGCAGGTAAGGAATTTTGCAATATTTATAAAGTGTGTAGAATAGCATAAGATCGCTCGACACAACTAGAATATTGTTAATTTCAAGACATGGCCTATTTTCTATGACCTCAACTATACCGCAACACTTATTTTTTACCTATTTATGATTATGACTATTGACTATAATTAAAAAATTATAGTGTTTTTTAAAATAGCTCTGACGTATTTTTTCTTTTTGGTAGTATTTTTCATTTAAGGCCAAAAAAATATTTCAAAACGTAGTAATCGATTTATTAAATTTTTGTGACGTCAAAAACGGATAGTCATTGGTATAGGTCGGTACATCATATAACTCACATAACCTCAAATTTTTGGTTTTTGTAAATTTATTTTTAATTTTAATTTTTGCAGTTTTAACATGGATCCATTATAACATTTAGAAACTCTCACAGACAAAAGATATATAAAGTTTTAATGTTGTACATTATTAAAAATAGACGGGTAATTATAGGTTGGATTTCCAACCAACAAATATAATCTTATTTTATTAAATCAAGGCCATTAAAACCTCATTAGTAATGCACTGAACAAGATTTTAGTTGATGGTACAGAAACCAAGCTGAAATTTTGATAAAAGCGACGTAATATTCCAAAATCGTAAAAATGCATATTTTTGAGGTTAATATTGTGACTTTTGAAATTGATACAACTTATTAATATTTAAAGCAACTGTAAGAATATATTATTGAAATTTATTGCATTATTATATTTAATATGTATTCAACTTTGATGTAAATCTATTAAAAACCTTTAATTAAATTGAGGTGTAAGAGCCCATTATTTGTTGATTTGTTAAAAAATATGTATAATAATTTTGAAAATTTTTCGCCTATACATACTTTCCTCACTTTAGTGTTGAGGTAGTAAAACTAACCTCACGAACTTGATATTAAAGAAGGGAACCCATTAATAGGGTTCATATTATTTTAAAATCTAAATTATGGCTGTAATTTCCGTAATGACATAATATACATTAATATAATATCAGCGATTAATTAATTTACTCACGTTTTTATTAAAGGTGGAGAACATTTATGTTTTCTTGGGTCTGGCCGCAACGAAGAAGATCAGTATACCCACATGGTAGTGGCGTCTTTCTTACAAAAGCATACACAGTATGTATCTTTACTTACTGGTGGATACATAGCTATTCATAACTATTTTTCGGATAACATCGACGCATTTCTACAAGAGCACAACCCCAGGAATTGTATTGTCTGTGCTCCTAATTACCTCTCAAAGAGTGCCCAAAATAATGCAAAAATGGGACAATCCAGTGATTTGTTTGGAAAAATATCCGCAGCAATGAAGTCAAAGTCTGCTGAGGTTAAAGAGAGGCTGTTTGACTACATTGTGAATCCAAATAGTAGTCCTACTCAAGAAAGGCACGTTTCCAGTAATGATAGAATTGGAAAAAGGTATAGGGATGTGGCGCCTGTTTTCAGTATTGATGACGATCATGATAATGTGGCTAATGTTGAGGTAAGTAAAAAAATTAAAAATTATATTGAGTTTTTACCTACTCTCTTAAATAGTAGTATTGCTTTTTTTAACTCGTATCGGTGACAATCTTTAGTTTTTTCTGACATTTATTTTATCTTGTTATATTAATTCTATTTGATACTCAGTACTCAGATATAATCGACTTTAATTTCAGTGGCTGCTATAATAACAAAGTTATCTACTCTTTTCTTTTAGCACATCGACGATGAACAGCAGGAATTGGTTCAAATCCATACATATTTAAAAAATCCCGAAATAATCGAGCATTTCCCATGCCAAGAGGTTAAATTAAACGGCTTTATGTATAAAAGCCATTTAATTATAACACAAACTGAACTTATCGTTTTACGAGAAGTACCAGATATCAAAGGGGCAGCTGAAGTCATAGTGAAGAGACCTCTCTCAGCCATTGTTAAGATTACTGCAAGAAAACGACATCCAGAACTTATAACATTTAAATACGGCGTTCCCGACGGCGAAAATCTTAAAATATCTGACATGGACAGGTTTCTTATTCCAAACGCAGATAAGGCAACTAAAGTTGTGGCAGATCAAATACTTAAACAGTTGAAAGCTAAAGAATAATTTTTAGATAACTTATTTTTATTTATAGTAGAAAATAAATGTGCATAAATCCTTAAAGATAGTTATTAAATTATAAATATTTTAAAATGTGTTAAAACTTGTGAAATTTTTTATTTTTTCTTTTCTTCCTAAATAAATAAATATTCAAATAAAAATACAAACTAGTGTTATTGTTTTTATTTGGAAAAATGTAATTTTATAATACATTCAATTAATAGGTGTAATATGCCAGTTTATAAAATTAAAGCTAACATGAATTAGTGAACACGTGAATAATAAGTTAGTAATGTCAAAATTCCAGATCTATGTGAAGGTATTCACCTGAAAAAAGACAAAGTTAGAAATTGATTTTACTACAATTTTTAAAATAATAGACTGGTTGATTTCAGTGTGAGAAGTATTTTTTTCAGTTTTGCTTACTTTTGTAAGTTCAATAGTAATTTTAAAAAGTAAAATCGAAAAAGGTGCCACTTCACACAATGAAGTCAATAAAAAATAAAATTTCTAATTTTTAATGGTGATATATTGCCTACGAAATAAAAATTCATAATACCTAAAATAATACTATACTATTTTTAATACTCACAATATCATCTATTTTCAAAATAGATCTAACAGTTTCTGTAGCAAAGCTCAAGGCAGATGTGCTCACGAGGAGAGGTTGAACAACATTCTCTTCCAAAATATCTGTAATACAACCTTTCCGAACGTTTATGCCAGCAGAAGTCTCTCCCTTTGCGTGTCTGTTCCTCAATTCTGTGACAGTCTAAAAAATTGCATTTAGTATAATTAGAACTAGAGAATACTATAAACATAGGACTCACACCAGAGGTGATACTAATAACTAAGGACTGGCGGCGTACATTCATACATTTGTATTTGGTTTGAAAATAATGTGTACCGATACTGAGTAGTGATAATTATTAAAATCAAGGTTAAATATTCATGCCGCCGATATTTGTGTAGCAGGCAAAGGGTCAGTTGCATCGAATAGTCGGCGTGTTGTTCTAGTGAATGTTTGAGAGGTGATATCAGGTTTTTTTTTTTTTCCCATCACATCAGTAGAAAACTGGATTAGGGATGCCATGGTGCTCGCTAGACAATCAGACGTTTCAGTAATTCCTCTAGAATTGTATTAATGAAAAATACAATTTTTTTTTCATTTTCTCCTGGAGCAGTTTAATGACATGAACGACAAGATTGACAAAAATAAATGAAAAGTCAAATAAACACCAAAATTTCAAAAACTCAATTCAAAAGAAATCAAAAACATGTACAGGGTTATCCAACGAAAAGGCCCACCCTTATATTTTCTTTATTTTTCGAGTTAGAAAAAAATGTTTCAAATAAAAGTTGTAGTGAATCAAATGAACTCATTTAAAACCCCTGCAAAGAATATACAGGGTGTTCCATAAAAGCGAGACAAACCTAACTTACATTTTTTAAATGGAACACCCTATATTTTTTTACATTTTTCAAATCTGTGTTTTTTCGTGATTTCAAACATATATATATGTTGTATCTTATCTTTTACTGTTTATTATTTATTGCAAATTTTTGAACAATATTATTTATACCACCAGCATCTGCATGCGTATCGATCAGGTTAGCCATGGATGAAAAACAATTAATTTGACACTTATGCCTTACAAAATAATTGAATAAATTCAAAAAGCAAACTTTTCATCCATGGCTAACCTGATTGATACGCATGCAGATGCTGGTGGTATAAATAATATTGTTCACGAAATTTGCAATAAATAAAAAACAGTAAAAGATAAAATACAACAAAAAAATACAGATTTGAAAAATGTAAAAAAATATAGGATGTTCCATTAAAAAAAAACTAAGTTAGGTTTGTCCCGCTTTTATGGAACACCCTGTATATTCTTTGCAGGGGTTTTAAATGAGTTCATTTGATTCATTACAACTTTTATTTGAAACATTTTTTCCTAACTCGAAAAATAAAGAAAATATAAGGGTGGGCCTTTTCGTTGGATAACCCTGTACCAGTTACATTTTCTAAAAATGCCTTCAAGGACATCATAAAAAGGGAGATGTAGGTATCCTCTAGAATGGCCCTTCCACACAACTTTTAATTTATTATGATTAACAAATGGGCTGTAAATGTACAAATAGTTACCTGTATAGCGTTAAGACCAGCATTTTCGGCCAAAGTAAACGGTATGATCTCTAAAGCGTTAGCATATGCCCTGGTACAAATAGCGTCGATTCCCTCAAGGTTATTAGCACGTGCAGCTAACTTCAGAGCTACTTCGATTTCTGGGGCACCACCGCCAGCAATTAGTGCCTTCTTACGAACTAGACAACGAATCACGCAAAGTGCATCATGTAATGAACGTTCTGCCTCCTCAAGAACAAGTTTGTTGGAACCCCTGACAAGTATTGTAACAGTTCGTCCAGCACTTTGGGCACCTAAAAATTATTGGTCAACAAAAAAATGGAAATTCGGTAAATGGAGTATATTAACCTGTAATTTTGACCATCCTATTGCCACCAACGCCAACGTCCTCGACTAAGTCAGCTGTCACAAGATTTTCTGCAACGAAGTGATCTAACGACGCAATTGGACGGCAGCCCAGTGATTTACACACAAACTCTACATCTTCTCTTTCAATATCTTTAATTACCATACACTTAATTTTGTCCAGAAAATGTAAAGCTAAATCGGATACAGCATCCCTTAGAATTGATTTTTGAATCTAAAAATGTAAACGTAGAGTTTAGACAAACATTATGTATTTAGTATATGTATAACTTACGAGTAGGACATTACATCCAGCCTTCTTGATTTGCTTTACTATATTCAAAATATACGACCTTTCTTCTTTAAGCACTCGATCCATCGCAGCATAATCTGATACAATTACATTGTGATCCATGTCAGTTTTGGGGGGTGAAATACAAAACTGAATGAAACCAATTTTTGCCTTCTCAATACGTTTCGGACCGGAAACATTGGAAGTTCTTTGTGGGAATACGATACCTTCGATAAGTTCAGTATCCTCAACAGTACCACCTAATTGTCTTATCACTTTAATGTCTGAGAGGTTGCATGTTTGTTCATGACCTAGAAAATATAAGTTGTTTATCACTTTAATAAGCGATTAGGTGTTAAGTTTAATTCATGTGCAAATTACGGATTTAAAACACCTCTAAGGAGACCATGCATTTACATTTAAAACTAATTTGAACTCGAGTATTATGAACGCAAATTTAAATAAAACATTTTAATTTACCTGGTTCTACTATTTTAAGCACTGCATCTACAGCTAAAGGTCCCAAGAGACTAGATTGTTGCGACACTACTTTTGAATTCAGTGAAGTGGAAGCACTCTTAATCAATAACTCCCTATTAGTGATTTCCACTGGTGCTGAAATGTCAGTTAGAATCTAAAATAAAATCATTCAGTTTAAAATCTAAGAATCTATTATAATACTGGATAATCTCACTTCTAAGGCCAAAACAGCTGCTCTTTGAAAAGATTCCGAAATAGCGGTTGGATGAATGCCCCGATGTAAAAGTTTCTCTGCAGCATCTAATAAAGCTCCCGCAATGACTACAACTGATGTGGTTCCATCGCCAGCTTCGACATCTTGTGCTCTAGATAATTCAACCAACTGCAAAATACATTAGATATTTACCTATACTGGCCTATACCTGGCCAATTTCTGATAGAATTCTGTAAATTCCAAAAATATTGCACCAATCTCCCCTAACAATTTCGACTCCGCCCTAGTTTTATGCTATACTCTGTCTGTTGAGTGATTGCAGTGGTGGGCGTGGCTTGGGCGGAGAGCGGTTTACTCAGCTCTCAAAATATTTTATAAAGCGTGGCATGGAATTCAAATTATTTTAACTGCCGCAGTTTAAGTCTCAACTTCTACGTGCTGCGCCATTGTTGAGGGGCTACTATTGGATATATTACTCAACTATTTGCTAAAAGTTAAAGGGAATATTACAATACCTTTTATATTTATTTGTAATTGATAATTCGTAATGTTAAATTTAGGATAATACACATTTATTACTTAATATTCACAAGTTTGACAGTCGATACACATGCGATACACGCAAACTTCAATGATCCGTCAACCCGTATTGTAAACGCCATTGTAAACCTACCTGACTCTGTAACCAATAAGATCAAAGCGCGCGCTTTTGTCGTCACTTCCACCACTGCAATCTCTCAACAGACAGAGTATAGTTAATGTTAATACCAAAGGTTGAAGTGGAATAAATAATAAAACACCAATGCGTTTTATTATGTATTCGGTCGGTTGACAAAAAACACGAGACGTGTGCCTACTGGAGTAGTGTGCCCTAAAGCATCATTCAACCAATCACGGCAGTCCTAGGCGCAGTGTCCACCTTTGACAGGTTCTAATTCGAAATTGATAGGGGAGATGTGTGCAACTTACTGCACTATATCCGAAATAACCATAGACTTAACAATACTATATGGACCGAGCCTAGAGAGAGAGGTGATGAGGACAAGACCTCGAGAGAGACGTCGATATATTATCAGCTGATTGTTATAAAACGAGCGCGTGTGTGGACTGCTATATGTTTTGTGGTTGACTTGACGTGTGAACTGTGTTTTATGTATTTTTTTACTCATTTTAAGTTAATTTTCTGTAAAAGAGGACATGGTTGTGTCTTGCTGTGCTTATGGGTGCAACAATAAGTATAAAAATGGCAATGAAGTTTCATTTTACACGTAAGTTTCTTGAATAAAGAATAAATAACCTATTTTTGTCCTGTCATTGTATACGTAGTTAATCGAATATTAGGCTATTTCTAGCTTAATAATATTAATAATATGTCATTTCATTTAATAGGTTTCCTAAGAATAATGAACTGAGGAAAAAATGGGTAATAGCTCTCAAAAAAGAAAAAACTTTTCTCCAACTGCGAGTTCAAGGTTATGTATTTTGTTCCTTAACCTTCTTTAGGTACCTATACTTATTTATGCCTAAATATCTGAGATGCACCTATTTTTATACTTCACCGACAAATTGTACGTATTATAATCAAAACCTCTAATCACAAACGTGCTAAAATATATTTATAAAGAATCTCGGCAAAATGTTTCCATCCGCCGCCGCGTAAAAAAGTAACTGCCCACGTGACTGTTCCTGTTGAAATAACAGTCACGTGGTCTCAAATCTTACTATCCTTGTTCGACGCACACAATTTATATCGCTCTATCTCTCTTCAATGTCGTCCTCACACTGGCGAACGGAAAGTGGCACAAGGCTCCGTCCATACGTTAGTATTATTAAGTCTATGGAAATAACTAAGTGGCCAGACGTGTATACAGTTTCATAAAATATAATATTTACTAGAAAATTTATGATTATTTGTTCTACAGTAAAAGTTGACTTATACAGTCCTCTATTAAAATTGTTTTTATTCACAATATAGGGCGAGTTGCTTTATTCACCGTGGATCCATCAGATGTGTTTTATCTCGTTCTATCTCCGAGGTTAGAAAGAGATAAAACACATCTGGTGGATCAACCGGTGAATAATAGCCCAGTCAATGAATACATATAAACAGGGTTTGTTTGCAAAAGGTCGGGAAGTTTTGAAACTTGGCACATACCTAGATCTTGACGTCCTTAATGACTACCTGATTTTGCGAACACGCCGTCGCGCCGCTCGCGACGCCATCTTGAAAAAATAGCGCATGATATTAGAAAATTAGCCATATCTTTCTTACCGTACCTTTTATTGGAAAAATACCTCTATTCAAAACTATTCCTTATAAAATTGTCCACAATTTAGCTTTTTACTATGTTTTTGTCCGATCAATATTTACAGAGATATAGCTTCTCAAATTCGGAAAAAAATTAAGTTTTGTCTTACAGCGCATTTTTTAGATGTATAAAAGTACGTTCATTTTTCAAATGATGAATATTGACCCAACTACACTAGCATCCATAAATAACTGAAGAATTGTTTATTGTAAAGGGAGAATACTAAAGTAAAATAGGTTAATAATAATAATTAAGTATTATAAAACAGTTTAAAATTAAATAGAAAAATTAGTTTTCGACCATTCATTAATGATTTAGATAGTTGCCTTAATTTTACATGAAGATCTGCAAAAAAATAGTATTATAGTAATATAAGTTGTCATTTGTTATAATATAATAATAATAGTAAACACGTTCATTGCCGAGAAATGCCGAATTTATTGGAACTACTCGTTCCCGACTGTCAGGCTAATTCGAGCCAATAAGTCTGACATAGTGCTCCTCGACCATCAGATCAAGCCGATGTATGTCCTACCTTATGTATTTTGAAAAATTACCTAACAAATAGAACTCAAAGAGTTAAAGTAGACGGTTCTCTTAGTGAGTCCTTGTCTATAACCATGGGCGTACCCCAAGGAACAGTGTTGGGTCCAATACTTTTCCTTGTATATATAAATAATATTGCTAGTATAAAAAATTTTGAAGGTCATTTAATATCATATGCTGATGACACAGCTCTGGTATTTGTTGGGGACTCATGGGAAGCTGTTTATGAAAGGGCAGAAAACGGTCTATCTGAAATATATAATTGGTTGAACTACAGCGTATTAAGTTTAAATAATGCTAAAAGTAAATTTTTGGCATTTTCGATCTCAGTTGATGATCAAACAGGACATCAAGTTTTGAGAGTGCATAAAAGCAATTGTGATCGCCAAAATTGCGATTGCCCGCTAATTGAAAAATGTCATTCAATTAAATACCTTGGATTGATGAATGATCATCACCTGAGATGGAACGAACATGTAAATTCAATTACAAAGAAAGTTAGATATATAACGTTTACATTTTACCAACTAAGATATATTCTTAATAAAAAATGTTTGCTTGATGTGTATGATGTATTGGTGGAGTCTGTTATAAGATATTGTATTATAATTTGGGGTGGGCTATTTAATAACGTATTAAAAAATTTACAAACTACTCAAAATACAACTTTAAAAGTTATTTTTAATAAACATAGACTATACTCAACTAATGCATTGTACACAGAGAATAGACTAATGGATGTAAGAAATATATACTCATACAATTATTTACTATGCATGCAGCAATGTAGCCGACATATGTCTGGATGATGACCATGACGACGAACTTAACGTGCTTCAGAATATAAATAGTGTTGCTGAGGTTGTCATAGAAGATGCGGAGATGTCGGATGACGATTGCGCCGGTCCGTCGGGACTTTGATTTAGATAGTCAGATCTGTGGATTAGACCTACTGGGGATGCCACATAAAAAAAAACGCGCCGATTTCTCTACCTCATAGGTGGTGTGGAAACAGAAAAATATCACAACTTACATTTTTTTTCATCTATAGCGTTGCTATAGGTGATAAAACATTGTTTCCCTAACGTCGGGCAACCGTTGCCAATAGTTGGTGAAACAAATTGCTTTATATTTTAAGGCAAAACTCTTTTTTCCAATTGAAGATGCTATATCTCTGTAAATATTAATCATACAGAAAAATAGTAAAGAGCTAAATTGTAGACAATTTTATAGGGAATAATTTTGAATAGAGATACTTTTCCAATAAAACGTACGGTAAGGAAGATATGGCTAATTTTCTAATTTCATGCGCCATTTTTTCAAGATGGCGTCGCGAGCGGCGCCACGCCGTGTTCGCAAAATCAGGTGCTCATTGAGAACCTCAAGATCTAAGTATGTGCCAAGTTTCAAAACTTCCCGACCTTTTGCAAGATCATTTGTATTCATTGACTGGGCTATAAAGCAACTCGCCCATATAATTAAAACAAACTTACCATTTTAGCTGCAGGATGTATGACATTGATTTGTTTCAAAATTGTAGCTCCATCATTAGTTATAGTCACTTCACCATTTCCTGACTGTATCTAAAGTTGAATAAATTAAATATACTGCATGTTCTTAAATTTAACATTTAGGTCGATGTGTATATATTGCTAACACAGGTGTAATGTAGGTATATCCGACTGAACTACAACTTTTCGAACATTGTCAGCTAAATCACAGTGGTTCTGTAATACACGTCTGCTGAATCACGCAAATGTATTACAGTACTCTATAATTCTAACTTTGTTATCATAGTTATCCCTACGCCTATACTTTATTCAATTCCCAGAACTATGCACTATAATCACGTCAAAACTGACAGACGTCACATTGAAAGTACGTTTTTGGCTTTAGTCTGTATCTGACAGTAGTTGTCAAAGTAATAAAAGAAACAATGGAGTATCTACCTTACACCAATGCCGGTTGCTACATAACTACGTCTTTTCGATAGGCTAGAATTTACCACAGCTACTAGGATCTATAGTATGTTCACAAAGATCTGAGACCGCTTCAAAACAAATGCATGCACTGTCCACATGAACAAACCGGCACCTACTGCCCTAATTCACAAAATCGATTTAATGCAACCAATGAGAACGGTCTACGACTCAATATGTGAATGTTTGTTTTGATGCGGTCTCAGAGCTTTGTGAACATACTTTAGCTAATAATCTTTCCAGAATTTATCAAAGCAAGTATGATCACCTGACAATGCTGAAAGTGTAATACATGTATAACTAAAATATGCCGTGGGCGAAAATTAATTTAAATTTTAGAGAAATATCGGTTACCACTAATGCAAACTAGTTAAAGTTTTGTAATGTTATCCTTAACGCTTGGCGTCGTTATTATAAACAATTTTATTATACTTAAAATTACCATTTTATCCATCCCTCGAGGTCCCAAACTCGTACGAATTGCATCACACACAGCTGAAAATTTAAAATAATTTTTAGACAAAATTATCGAGGTTTACTATGTTTATATCCTCACGTTGTAATAACATAACATGAAAATAAACTAAATAAGGTTTATATGTTCAAATCAAATAGTTTTAAACAGTAAAAACAACAAAAATCAGTTGTTTACCTTTTGCGGCATTAATGTTGCTCGCCCTTACGTCGCCAGGCTTACTTTTGTCTTTATAAGCTATATTTCGTCCTCTATTTGCATCACCAGCTGCTGTTGGGGCTGTCATACTTGTATTTCGTTCAATAGTACTTCTAAAAATTATTTATATTTTTGGATGTTTCAGGATTTGCAAAAAGTTGTTGAACTACACCCAAAAGCCTTCTTTATTTGACAAATGACAACTGACTGCTGACTGTCGACTGATAAACAAACGAAACGTGATCGGCGTGACTCGTGATTTGATCCAGACGGTAAATAAGGGATCATTTATAAAATAATGGGTTAAGAAACAGTTAAGAACATAACTTAGTACTAGTAGTTCGTTAGCAGATGTCGCGACAAACAATTATTCTAAAAACCGTTTAGCGAAAATATATTTTTCTCCATCGATAAAAACAGAAAAATACTTCAAGATTTATTCTAATTTACAAAAGTTTTCGCAGCAGTTTACAATTTTATTCGTTCCTTAATCGGCGCGACATCTATCAACAGCAAAATGAAGTATAGCTTTAATCCGCTTAGAGTACTCTGTATCTAGTTTTAATATTTTACAGATTACAGATCCCTGAATGAATGTCAAAATCGTCAAGTTGACAGTTATCTGTGTTGTGTGTTGACCGTTGACAGTTGAAGCTTTATTAAAAAGAGGTTATGTTGCTACTGATAAACTAAATGTTGATTGTACCGATTCTTTCAATCAACGTTATATTAAAATTAATGCAATTATAATTAAAAAAAATAAAATGGAAATTCATGTTGAAACAGCTATTAGGGTGTGCCCTATGGATTATAATAATGTGGATATGGTTTGTGTGCAGAGTAACCCCATAAATAATACGATACAACTATCGAATAATCAAGTATATCCTGTGAATTATGCACTGCCAATAAATTGCTGTCAAAACACACTATTTTCTAATGTCATTACACCTTTGGTTAACTTTTTATTGGAAGGATGTGATGTTTCCATTGTAACTATTGGTCAGTCTGGTGCAGGCAAAACTTACACTTTATTTGGCCCCGGATTTCACTTTGCCTCAAGCGAAACTGAATATGGAATAATACCGAGATTTATAAGAGAAGTGTTCACTAAGACAAGACAGTATCGTGATCGTAATTCTTCAGTACATATAACTTGGTCACAAATATGTGGTGAAAATGTTCAGGATTTGCTTGGAGGGGGAAGTGTAGAATGTGCAGATATTTTGGATGCATTTCAATTGATTCAGCTGGGTATGTCTAACGTGGCACGTAAATGTGCTCATACGTTATTTACTCTTACTTTGGAACAACAGTGGATAGTTGACACTATTGTGCAACATAAAATATCTACTGCTAGTTTTGCTGATCTTGCTGGTAGTGAGAAAATTGTAATGTATGATAATAATGGATTGATGCAGACTATCCCTATAGATCCAGGTCTTCAAGCACTACAGAGATGTATAATGACACTGTCAGATCCCTGTATAAATAGTTTTAATGTTAATCAGATTCCATATGCCCAATCTGTATTAACCACATTACTGAGAGATTCATTTGGAGGTCGAGCAAAAACTTTACTAATTGGTTGTGTCTCACCGTTATTAAATGATTTTACCGACACTTTGTATACTTTACAATTAGCTATACGTGCACAATTAGTTAAAAATATAGTAACTGTGAACTCATATACCACATACGATACGTTGCAAGAAAATTTTGATGTCTTCGGACTACAATTTGCTGCAAATCAGTTATTAAAATTAGTTTCAAATGCTGAAGAATTATTTCAAAAGCTAGTATTAAATGGTGGTTTGAATAAAACGGAAGTAGAACAAATATCTCAATGGTTAACTCTCAAACAAGAATGTGAAGATTGTTTGAGTGAGAATTCTGAACCGCACAGGTCTTTGGAACGTATTGAAGAAGAAATTGAAGATAGTTCTGAAAGTATAAGTGATAGCGAGGATGGTATAATAGAGGAAGAAGACTCTCAGACTTTACTTGAAAAATTAGATATTTTATTGGAATCTTTCCGAGTAAATACAGATTCATTAGTTTCTAAAGCAAATTCAGTACTCAATAATACTTCTTCATTTGGTAAGGATAGTGTAAATAGTTCCAGTACTAATACGTACCGCTCCAAAGGAGCGAGAGGTAGGAGGGGCAGTATACATTCTATAGATGATCTACCTTGTTTATCAGTTAATTCTTTAAAACTCAGTGAGGAAGATGTAACCTCAGAGAATGAACAGAAAAACAGTTTTGACGCTCCACTAACATACGAGATGAAAAAAAAGATATTGAAACAGATAAATACAGCATTGGAAGGTTGCCAAAAACAAATTAGTGACTTGGAACAGACGATCAAGGTAAAGGAAAATTTGATGCAGCAATTGTTGAAACATAGAGATACACAATCTAATGCTCATTTGAAAATTGAACAAAAATGTCAAAGGTTAAAAAAAGAATATGAAAGTACTCAGGCAAAGGCGGTGCAAGCACAGACGCAGAAAAATCTGTATCTGGAAGGAAAGTACAAAACTGAATTGGAGGAAGTTGAAATAAAATTAAAAGATGCTGAATCTCTAAAGAATATTACAGAAGACGGTAGTAGAAAAGTAATGGAATTGGAAACTAGTTTACGTACCTCAAAGAAGCAGCTAGAAAAATTAAAGAAGTACAAAAAGAAAGAGGAAAAAAGAAAATTGAGCTATGAAAATCAAATAAAAGAAATGATCAAATTAAATAATTCCAAAGACAGTTCTAACAGTACTGATAAAAATAAAAGCAATGATGACCTTAAGGCAGTGGCCTTAATATCCTGTTCAAGTAGTACAAGCGGAAATGAGAACAGTACCAATATTCTACTATCTAATGAAGATCTAGAATGCCTAAGACATGAAATCCGTAACTTACGCAAAACACGAGACTATTTGCTTGATCAGAAATGTAAAATTGATGCAAAATCCCAAAATAAAAAGATTTTAAATGATATTGACGAGAGAAAACTTTTACAGTATGAGGAAGCCATTGAAGCAATTGATTTGGCTATAGAGTATAAGAACGAAATTATATGTGGTCATAGGCCTGTAAGTGAAAGGGCACTGGAGAGAGTGGAAGAGCAAGGCGATAAAATGCTTATGGACCGACTGATGAAGCTTAATGAAAATGAGATGAGAGTTCTTTTACACAAATACTTTCAAAAGGTTTGTTTCTTTATTGTTTCGAATTCACACCTTCAATTAAATTTTACGTTAAAGATCTATTTTTTACGTTCACGGACAAGTTGGTGACAGTACGTATTTTTGATATAAATTGAAAGTTACCTATATTTTTACGATTTTTACCACTTTTTACTTTTATACCATGTTACTTTTAATTTTTACATGCAAAAATTATTTTTATTTAACACAAAAGTTATTTTCGGTTTATCATGATAATGATAAAGGCATTTGTTCAAAATTTTGTTGTTCCTATGATCTTAGATATAAAAAACTTTAATGTTGTACTAATTTATAGCTGTTTTAAAGATTCTTCTTTTGAAAATTACATAATAATATCTATTATATTTCTCGCATAATGTTTTCGAATTGAATATCAATATCTTCATCAACATCGTTTTGGGCATCTTCTTCCATAACTTCTGGAACATCAGCGTTTTCACAATTTAGGCCCATACATTCTTTGCAGAACATAGAGCAGCTAATTCCTAACTTTCTGCAGCCGCAGTCAATGCTTAAAGTTACTCTATTAATTACGTACGTGACACAAACAACAATAATGATACCAACAGGCAACACCAAAGTTGCTAGAAAAATCACCAGAATTGTAACAAAATAACCCATTATTTATTTCCAGGTGGTTGATTTACGTAGCAGTAGTAAGAAGTTAGAAGTGCAAGTAGTGGAATATGAGAACCAAAATGAAAACCTGGCTTGCCGCGTGCAAAACCTAAGTCACACCCTACAACAAGTTCGATTGGAGGGCGAAAGAAGGGTAATTTTACTCCAACAACAGCATGAAGATAAGATCCATTTAGTGTTGCGACATTTAGCAAATGACGGTAATGGCGATGGAGATCAAGTTATTTCAAGAGTTTTGGGAAATAAAGTTCTTCCTAGGGCAGTTGGAAATACCAGTAAACAAGTTGGTAAAAGTAGTAGTTTGATTACAAGGATTACTAGCATAGCTAGACATGAAATTGTTCCAAGACAATTACAATCTGTTATACCCGCTCCCCAAGCAAAAATTACAAGGCAGAAAAATAAGTTATTTCTTCAGCAGACAAATAAGTGAACAGTATTTTGTAGTATTAACATAAAGGTTAGTCACTTTAATACTTTGCAGATGAAGCGTGCAGAGGTAAGCAGATGTATATAACGAGAATTGTATATTTATGGCAATTTGTCGTCCTTGATATTATTAATGGTAATTTCTGTTAATCAAGTATTTTACCCTACTGATGTATGTGTGGTGACAAATTGGTCAATGGATTATGATTATGAGTCAAATTTGTTATATTGTGATTTGACTTTAAAAAAAATTTGCATTGAATGCGATAGAAATATTTCCTCATATCGAAATAAAGAATCATGATTTACACCATTTTATCCTTGAAACTGGCAATTTTAAAAAACGAACTGTTCATTATTTTAAATGTAGTCCCTGAAATCCTGTTAGTTTTATAATAAAACAGTTAAGAATTTTCAGTAAACAATTACAAAGTAGACTCTGGCCGCTATTAGAATAAGCCATGGATTTCATTAAAGAATATCTGCGTGGTCTTCCCTCGAAGCCCCGCCCCCTAGCAACCACGATAATTTCTTGACAACGGCTCGTACCATAAACGTATCATCAGAATATTTTTATAATCTGTTACTAGCAGCGCATAGATTGTTCTTTGCATAGTTGAGTTTTATTGTTTGTGTTAATAGTGAATAGTCAAAATGTCTTCAAAAAAGATTGGTGTTAAAGGAATACCGATTCAAAGCCAAGGGCGCCAAATTATACACAATGTAATTAAATTGTTAAACGTACACGCCACTGCTTAATTTGTAGAAGCATGGTGTCGCCAAAGCTAACGCAGCCATTGACAATGCCCCTGGCTTATCCTTATAGCGGCCGGACCCTAGTTACTAAATTAATTACTGGAATATATTCTTAATGATGTGATGACATTAATTAGTAAATTTTTTATTTATTTATTTAAAATTAACTTTTAATAGGTAACAAGCCATTTGAGGTTAATCTAATATGTCAATAACTCATCCAAGGTTATTACGGTTCTTTGCTTCTAGAATTTAGCTCTCCGTCTCCTGAACTATTCTCAAACTTTGTACACGTTCTGATGATCAATAATAACATTTCTGAAAAATTTTATTGTTAGTGGTATTTTTCAAGCTCATATGGCCTTCGTTTGTGATAAACTTATGTTACTACACCAGATTTTATCAAGAGAAATAAGAACTTTTTTGATTTAAGACTCCTTTCCACATAATTTTTAGGAGATAATTCCATAATTATTTTTGTTGGCAACGAAATTTGAAACTTGTAGATAAATCTTCCTCTTGAATCCGGAAAAAAAAGTGTTGCAAATATTCTACACATATTTAAAAAAAAAATCAGATGCGCACACCATTTTTCCAACTTTTTTTCGCAAATTTCAATCTCGTTTTGTTCTACAAAACTTTTTTATTTAGTCCTGCCCAAGGTATTTTTTTGGTTCCATGCTCCAATACTAAGATATGATATACCCAAAAGTTCACCAGCCGCCACTGCTGCTAACTGCATCTTTAAGTTTAAAGCTATTTGCAAACAGATAAAAAATTAAAATTTTCATTCAATTTTAAAAAATATGCAGAGGATCCCATTTAATAATACTTAGGCTCATTTAGTAACATTTCCAAAATTACTTTTTTTATTTAATTTCTTTATTTGAAGCAGCAAAGAAAATTTTGTTTCAATTGGGTAAGAATTGACTAAAATATTGGGGTATAAAAAGCTCCCGCGCCGTGCTGTCGACGTGACGTCACCGGCTCTCGCGAGCGTTTTGCGTTCCGCTGTCGCGATTTACATGTTTTTATTCATTGACAGGTTGAGACGTTTACGTTTACTATGAACTGTCAATATTTTATGGCCGTTTGTGGCAGAGCAGGCGACGTAATGTCACTCAGCGTGCGGCCAAACCCGACTAGAGAGTTGGTGACGTCACAACTGGCGAGCTCGAATCTGGTTTTTCGTAATTTTTTACATGGTAAATAAGCATCAGAAAATTATAAAATTTTGCATATCCCCTAAATTCGGTGTGATCTTTCAGAATTTGCAATAAAAAAAATTAGAAAAAATTTTCTATTTATACGACAGTTTGCTCTTAAATTAAAGATAAAAGAGTTAAAGGGAGGTTCAAAATATATCTGAAGACCTTGCACCAGAGTTAACTCAAAATAAAAATTACTTACAAAAAACGAGATAGAAATAAAATGTTAAAAGGTTTGTTTTTCAAATAGACGAACAATTTACCTCCAATGAACTGACTAATCACATTTTTTCAATGAATGAAGTAAAAATACACATTTATATCAAGAGATGTCCTTTTTTGTGTTAAGTAAATGGGACACATTGTATTTAAATAAATGTATTATAATTATTTTACAGCAGCTTAAAATTTCACAGATATTCTGTTTGCTTCATAAACCCCATATGTATTATAAAAATAAGCAGTAGAATTATCCAATTTTTTTGCTTCATATGTATTTTTTGTTGTAAACATTTTAATTTTTAAAAACATGTTTTTGTGATATTTCTTTGATAACAGTAGCAATAAATAAATCAATCAATGTTAATCGTTTATATATTTCCTAACCATTATAGAAGACGCTTTTATGTTTTCATTTTAAAACATTACATAGGGAAGCATTCGGTCAAGCTCATGCGTGACAACCATGATGCAATGAATTAATAGATAATGGCCATAGGCTACAGCAGTAAACCTACATACTTTCTCCTAAATGCGTGAGTTCGAATAATCGTTGCTTGCATGTGTAGTATAACTTAAGAAAACAAGACATGTAAAGTCGAGGACAAAAAAAAAAACAAAGTGTATTTGTAGATTATATATTTATAAATAATACAAGATATTAGACAGTCTAAGACAAAATCGGCAAATGTCTTATAAATTAAGAGGGGAGGCAATAGTACATGCTACAATAAAAAAAAATTAAAAACCTACTGGGCGACATGGAAAAATCAACCCCCCAAAATTTTTTTGTTTTTCGTGATTTCATTTTAAAACTGGCCCTACACAACTTGGGCATGAAAATATACATTTTAGATATGGCTATATCATGTCCGATACACATTACTAGACAGAAATAACATCAATTTGTTTTCCTTAACCGGCATCCCTTTTTTTAATTTGATATCCTACCAATCTTAAACCAAAATTAATTATAAAATTTTTGAAATGGTTAACAAATGATGGCGACAAAAACAATTGTTTACTTGGGCGTACAGCCCAAATATTGACAGGTAGGTCTTGGAGTTCTTGAAAAAACAAATGAACTTTAAAAATGTCGAAGTGTTACTTAAAATTTATTAAATTCAAAATCAATTCCAAGGCCTAACAAATGTTATTCATATGTTACATCTGTATTAAGATATGGACTAAAAAAGGAGTATCTCCCTGTATATGATGACATGATGCAATAATGTCAAAAATGGTTTTCATGTGCAATTTGTGTAGCCCAAGTTTTATATATTTACATTGTGAAAATAAAACATTTTTGGGGATGAACCTTTTCCTGTGTTGCCCGCCATGCAACATTATCCAAATTTTGGTAAATAAAAATAAAATATTTAATTCTTAGTGGTTAATAACGTTACTATATCAAATATTAAATAAATATTGATATACGGTTATTGGAATTGTAGAGCTTGTTTTAATTAACAGGTAATATTTTAGAGTTGAACCCCTTATGGAGTTTTTATTTTTTAGTACTCGTAATGTGACCTAGATATATACCAAATATACTACTGAAATGACTTCTAATATTTTTAATTCCCAATTCGAGTGCCATTTTTATTATAAATATTATTTAACATGGTGAATTAGTATTGATAAGTACATAATATTTATGTTTCTTTTTTACAATATAAACATTTTAACATTCTCACTTGTAAATGTGACGGATTTCGGCTATATTTATTTTTTTTTTGTTTTTCTTTAAGCAGCTTACATTTTAGTACCAACAAATTAATCATTTGACTTTAATAAATAATATAAACATCACATTTAAATTATAGATCTACCAGGTAACTCATAATACCATTATTTTGGTATTTTAAATGTTATTTTAAAACTTGAGGAATCGCAAAAAACTGTGGACACTAATGAGAATTTTATTTCAACTTCCAGTTAGAAAGGAGGCAATTATTTTAATTTTAAATGGCACTCTATATATTTTTTGGCTTTTCCCATTAAGCTTGAAATTATCTATTTAACCATGTATCACAACACGTCGCATCTTTCAGAATCTTCAGGGGTCAAGGGGGTCGTATTACCTGTAGTGTTATATAATATATATCAGATTAAAATGTTTAAAAATAAAACAGCCAAGTATTTCAATAGAAAGTTAAAATAAAATTTTTAATTTAGTTGCAAGGAAGCCTAATCATGTGTTCCGAGACTTCCCCAAGAGTCAAAATAATATTTAGAAAAACCTAAAAATGGCGGGCTGTTACATACAACAAATGCCAATTATGATGAAGCTGAGGAACCGACAACTTTGATCAAAGGTTCATTCAGTAGCGTAACTATGCAGTATATTTTATTTGTGGTGTAACATTGAAACATACACGTCACTGTTTCGTGATCATTGTCTATTTCACTATTCATATTTGAGGGAGGTGTAGTTTTATCTACAGGTCGAAGCCACCTCACCATAATTGGTGTTTGCTGTAAGCTCTGCGTCATCTGGAATATGTTATTATAATATATACTAAGTACTACTATAAAGAAACCAATATTAATTGATAACATTATATTTTCTTAGATCATGAAATAATTTGCAGTAAACTATAAGCAAAAGTATGGAAATTGGATAGGCAGAGTACATTACTTGAATTTGCTATGAATATAAATAGGAATTAAAATTGTTTACACGCTACCTCATATAGTTCGCAGACGGCTCAATATTTTCTTTCACGCTATACTTCATTCAATTTCGCTTACTCATATTGTTATGTACCAGGAATTCATCCTCACCCAATTTTCATCGTAAGAAAATTAAAGAAGGGATTTCTTTGTTCACTTATGTTGTCACAAGATATCCTCACAATTTTCTTTATTTCTTATGTTTATATCAAAACACATTTTTCGAAGTATCCATTGAGATTCTATTTCCATAGAAACACTTCTTATCAATGTAACAGAATTTTAAATGGAAATTCGATTATTTTTCAGATATTTTGAACGGCAGCAAAATTCTAAGCAGTGGTTTTTGAAAATTGTAAGATACTGATAAACTTTCAGTCATTAAAGTTGGTTATGAAAATCAGATTTACAAAAAAACAAATTGTTTTATTTGTATTAACTTCTTGGTAAAGTTTGGCATAGCTATTCTGCCACTCAATAAAAACGTGAATATAAGAGAATCAATCCTTTGGAATTTCAAATCTTATGTATTTATGCAATATGGGTTATCAGAATGACGCCTATTGTTCTACAGACCAACTAATATTGCATAGGTTGTACACTTCACTCTAATATGCTTTAGATAGCACTATTCTGACCCATATTGTAGATGTACAGGGTTATCCCACGAGAATTGACCCCCTATAACTTTTTAATTTTTCAAGTTAAAAAAAAATGTTTCAAATAAAAGTTGTATGGAATTTTATTAATTTTTTTTATGAAATCTACATATTTTTCTGATTGCAACGATATATATATGTTGTATGTTTGCATCATTCGTTTGGAAGATACAGGGTGTTAAAATATCGAATTTTATAACTATAATACGACTATAAATGCTTCTTGTGCGTCTCTCTTAAGCATTTCCTTACCATTCAAGAATATCGCAGATCATAGGAGGCCATGGAATAAAACCAAAACAATTGGAATGGCAACCTCGACTTTGTGTTTGGTATACGTATGTATTATAGTTATAAAATTCGATATTTTAAGATTATTATCTTCCAAACGAATGATGCAAACATATATACACGTGTGGTCACTCAGTTGTTTCAGATACAGTTCAGTAAGTTGCACCAACTCCCCTAACAATTTCGACTCTGCCCCATAATCACGTTAGTCCGAGACGGAGCGTCGACCGTCGACCTGTTCTATTCAGGGGAGGTGGGTGCAACTTATTGAACTGTATCCGAAATAACTGAGTGGCCAGACGTGTATATCGTTGCAATCAGAAAAATATGTAGATTTCAAAAAACCGAAAATATATACGGTGTTCTATTTAAAAATATGCAAGTTAGCTATGTCCCGCTTTTATGGAACATCCTATATATTCAAAGATATCTCCATAAAAAAAATAATAAAATTCCATACAACTTTTAATTGAAATATTTTTTTTAACTTGAAAAATTAAAAAGTTATAGGAGGGTCAAGGGGTCAATTCTTGTTGTGATACCCCTGTACATAAATACATCATGGTACCCCATACTGTATATGAATTATTGTATGTAACAAAGCAATAAAATTCGAACTTATATTTTGGAACGCTGCGAGAGCTAGGGCACCTACTTTTTGGTTATTATATAACTATGAAGCCACCCTAATTTTCTTTTATGTATTATAACTATACATCTTTTGGACATTAATTCTTGTTTTTTAGACCTTAAAATGGTCTAAGAAAATGGGGTGAGAACGATAGGCCGTAACAGATAATCAAAACTGCCTTTTTTTAAAAATGGCGAGTGGTGTTTGATATTGTTATTTTATTTGTTCTAGCCTGCTCTAATCTTAATATTTTAGGGTCGCTAGGCAAATTTCCTGCAATAAGGCCGGAGACAAACTAGCGTGTGAACGCCGCGACCTGATTGTTATTGTTTTATACGAGAGCGAACAGGTCGCTGGTCTGACCGCTCTCATATGAAACAATGCAATACACTAGTGCGACCAGGTCACGGCGTTCTGAACGCTAGTCTGTCCCCGGCCTAAGATAGAAATGGTACAACAAAAATTTTTTTTCCAAATATACACTGCTTTTTAAGAAATATGCATTTAGAGTCAGCTTTTGACCATTCTGCCCATGTCTAAAACACCTTAAAATAAATAAATAAACTCGTAATTATCACAAATTTTCTGACCTCACCAGTATAAATACTACACAATTTCTCAATAAATGAACTTCGTATGGAAAAAATTTACAATTCTCTCAAATATAATTTAAACAATGGATTACTAGTTTTTAACGTTTTGACCGCTTTTACATTTTATTTATCGACGCTCAGAATACTAATAAACATTGAAACAAATTCTTTATTCATAAGGCTGTTATTTGTGTATTCTGTCGCCACTATTGCTGTAGTGTTGGTTACTGATTGATTACCAATCTCAAATGTAAAAATTAATTCGTAAAATTCTGTAAAAGAGATTTGAACACATGGAACACCATTTAATTCTGAGCAGTCAAAGTGTTAATATAACCAGCAACCATTAAGTAATTATAGATAATGCTACTTCATGTTTGCAAAAAAGGACGACTTAAGAAAAAATTGCCAAATATTACTTACTAGCAAAGGTACATAATAGGTATCAACTGATATTTAACCACTATAGTAGGGCCAAAAAGAGTAGTCAGTAAACTCAGGGGGAACTAGTTGTGGTTTTCATCTCTGGTAGGCGGATAAAACTTGATATATTTTTCTCAATTATATGGGATTATATGGTAAAAAAAGCTGCCGCTTCTGTATTCCATAACAGCTAAATACTTTGAAGAATTGCCGGTGAATGTTTTGATTTACTGACTACTCTTTTTGGCCCTAGTATAGCTATAATTTATTTACTATATAAAAGATTAAAAAAAAAAGTTATAAATTATTAACACCTTGGGATATAACATCTGTAATTTATATAATTACTAAGTATATACATTTTAAATAATAATGCGATCATTAAGATAAAAAAAAGAACCTTCTAACTCAGGAAATTTACTCATATTACTGCTAATTTTATTTACCATACTAATCGATGGTAATAGTTGCGGATTATGTACACAATTATTTACATTTAATACTTCATATTATGGCAAATCAGTTTACGTTTTCTTTGGGTATCAAAACTGATCTAAAAAGTATTGAAATTAGTTCCCTTAAAAACAGTTGTAGATCGGAAAAATGTTCGTTCAAGTTCAAAGTCTTACCGACTTCAACTGTACATTTAAGATCTTGAAAAATTCAGGAATTTTCAAAACTTCAAATGTTCCACACAATTTTATAACATCTATAATTTTTAAAAGTATGAACCTGTTTCTATTAACATTCGCATTGTGAGTGGCGGTGTTTTGCCAATGGCAATACGATGCACTGTCCAAATTGTTCCTGTATTTACTTTTCCCAATGAAGTAAACAGCATTTCTTAGTTAGATGCTGTTTGTAGTTTGTAATTTTCATGTCGCTTGGTTTTTACACTTAAATACACCAAGTCACTAATATCACTATTTGTCTAATGCAAATCACTCCCAAAAGGTATGCAAGTAAAACAAAACAAGCAATGTTTAATTTAAAACCAGAAATTCAACGGTATTTGAAGTAAATTTTTACGACGAATTTTTGAAGAGTATTCGATATTTAATTTAGGTATTGGACACAGTTTGACTTATGGAAAGTATTTATATTTAGATAAATAACCATATTTCACAGAGCATAGACTTATAATTATAAAACAGTATCAGATAATATAATAAGCTATAACGAATAGAAATCGCGTAAAAATCGGCAACCACAAGTATGAACATAATATTGAAATAGTTCCGCTACAATGTAAACAATTGCTATCGTGTATACATTGGCATCAGTTCACTGGAGGCAAAAATGTTTGCAGTGCAGCGACCAGCATAAACATTCAATTAAAATTGGTGATTAGTTACTTCAACGTTAACTTTTGATCGCACAGGTAGACGTAGACCGCTTCGAATATTAGTCCTGGTTACAGCACATAGTGCCCCAATAAAAACGCAGACTGACATCACTTCGAGTCCATTGAGGTAATAGATAGTGGATAGGTAAGTAGGTATCGTAGCAAGTCAAATAAAATAAGTAGATAGATGTAGATAGATTTTGTAGATATCGTTTTACTGTTCAAAGGCTATGACAAATCATGCATTAAAAAACAAAAAACATACATTATTTTTTTTTAAATAATTCATTGCTGTAACTCTTACTAGTGGCAACAATGTAAAAAAACCGAACTTCTGCTTGTTTTTTCGGCACGGAAATTTATTTAACTATCATTTCAATATTCTGCAGATTAGTGGCTTAATACCCAAAGATAACAAGAAAACCGTTATGAAATGTTGACTAACACTTTTAAAGTTAAGCAGATGAAATTTATATGCTTTTGTTATTAACTAGCTCTGTTAAAAAATAGGAATTTCTTAGTAACCTTCCTTGTACAGCAAATGAATACTCTCAGAGGTATACTTAGAATATATTTTACACAAATTAAATAAAAATATAAAACGTTTACTGCATTTTGGAGACTTCAAAACGGGTATTAACCAATTCCTCATCTGAATCTAAAATGGGAAGCGCTGGATCACTCTTTATATTATCTTCCAACCATTTAATGTCATCATCGACAGATGAACGTGGAGAAATTGAAGGTTTTGAATGATGAATTCTAACTTTTACTCCATAGGCATCATTCACAAGCTGTTCTTCCTCATCTGCATCGTCCCCTGTGTCTAACAGAGGGACAAAGGCATATCTTTGATTATTGTTGGTTGGCCGCCACAAAATCATTATAACCAGCAACAAACATGAGAAAAGAATGTGCCAGTAAGCTTCTTCCAGCCAAATGTCTTTCCACACTTTCAAACAAGTTACAAAATGATGAACTTTAATACAATATAACATAAAGAATACTGATGCAACTACTGAAAATATTAAAGTATTTGTGAAGTGCCGATAAAGATTTAGTTTTGTTTCATTTCTTCTTAATCTCAGGGTTCTTGTGGTATTAACCAGTGCTGAAAAAATCCACCAACAAATTGCAGAATCTAATACTGCCAGAGGTACAGAAGCTACTAATAAATCCTTACTAGGATCATTCTTGGCCTTAGTTATCCGTAAATAACCCTCAGACGCTGCTAAAAAGAAATATAACAAACCAACTCCAACAACTCTATGCAATGTAGCTCCCAGTCTAGGTTTCACAATTCCAAATCCTAAACTTACTATAACAACGAGCATACGGGCTAAAGTCCTCTTTGCACATGATACCCATTCCGCAAAAAGCATAGCGCCTTGAACTCGTTGACCAGAATTGTTAATGCTTTGATATTCTGCATAAAATGTTGCCTTTTCAAGCATGCCTAACAGGATTACACCACCTATCCAAAACTGCACTCTGAGCAGGTCTCTCCATTGCAGAAATGATAAAGTTAACCATACTACTCCCAAAATTACATAATATATGCACATAAATTCATAGAATCGTAACAGCGGCCAGTCGACAGCAGATAGGTATCCATAATCACTCTTCATTTCAATATGGGCATTGATGATACTAAACGGTGTACTTGTGTTCATTTTCAGACTTAGAACATATACACCATCATGTTGAATCACATAGACGGGTTGTTTAGTGTCATCGAAAGACTTTTCGTCACCTAGTGTTGCTTCCTTTAAGAATATATGGTCACCACAGGTGTGGGTCTCTGTATCTTGATAGACTTTTAGGGAACCTTTTACAACTGGACTTTCTGATACAATCTCCTAAAATATTAACGAGTATAATTGTTAATCACGTCACTAACCTAAATGATGTAATAATATTTTATATGGTAAATTATTTTAAGTTGTTTTTCGTTATAAATTTGTACTATTATGATTAAATTACAGCGGCAAATATAATTTATTGGCAAATTATCAGCACAAAATGTGTGACTTTTAGTTTGAATTCGTTAATATTTCAACAATAGGTAGATACTGTCATTATTTATACAAAAAATGTTAGATAACCAAGATTTTAGACCTCATCGCGACACGAGGATTCTATTTTTTATTTCAACAGTTTACATCAGTATGAAAAAAAAAATTCTATTGTGACTGACGTCTATCTCGTTGCTAAAGGGATGAAAAATTATCGAAGATGTAAAAAAATGGATCATAATAGTTATTCAATTATCCGAGCTCGGCCATGGATGGATATTAAGCAACGAAATTTTCAGGGATCCGAGAGGAAGGTTGTTTCTAGCTTCCCTGAAAGTTTGGTCGAAAAAGGGCCCCCGGAAAAGTCCAGTTTTTGGGCAAAATCGACCTTTTTAAAAAATTCATATCTCGGCTAATATCGAAGATGGACCTCATTTTTCCTTCTTCTTGCCCGTAGTCCAAGTCCGGATCCTCTGGATCCAAAGAGAAAAGCTGTGGTGCGTTTCTAATGGGTACACGTTTGAAAAATTGCTAAAATCCGACAAAATCGCCTCTTTTCAAAAATTCATCACTTCCTTAAGAGGCAAAATCGAGTTACTAAGCTCGGGCGGAAGCGTGTTTGGTGAAATTTGAAAAATTGCGGAAACATGAAATCTTTAAACCATATTTCCAAACGAAAAATTGCGCCGGACCGCCGTTCTGGTAAGAAATCCAAGGTAGTAGGTCCAACTTAGAACTACATCGAAAATGCACGGTCTTGCTGCGATTTTCGAGGCAGCAGGAGCGAACGAAAAAGTAGAATTTCGATGTTTTGACGAAATTGTTGAAGTTAGGTTAAAATTTGCAAATTTCTTGAAGCGGTCATTGTTTTCTCATCTCTTTCTAATCTCACAAATTTTACACACAGGGGCATTGATACGTTAATAACTTTCTTAGTGCTCGGAGGATCGCTGCGAAATATAGCCTAAAAGATTTTCCCGACACGAAGACGCCTATAAAATGCGATGCCAGATCTAAAATAGAAAATCGGGAGACGAGAAAGGGAAAAATTTGGGACATCAGCTGTCAAGTTGTCAGGTGTGAATTAATATTAATTTAATTGAGGCTGGAAATGGGCTCGTTTTATTTAAAATTTTCTCTGTAACAGAACATGTACATACATCTTGAGAGTATTGTTTTTGATTAGTAACCATAATGAATGAAATTTGTGGTCAGTTAAATATTTTTAAATTTCAATATTTTTTTTTTCCAAAGTGGTTTCAATGAGTTTTATGTATATAGTTCATTTCATTTCCATTCCGCAGATAAAAAATGCCGCATTTATAAAGCAGAAATGCGGCCTCTTTGAAGCCGCCGCAGGTGTTCCTTTGTCGCTAATTTTTTATCTGCGGAACAGAAATGTAATGAACTATAATAGATTTTATATTTATATGTACAGAAGTAAAATATCAATATAAATACAGGGTGAATCAAGTGGGGATCATATGTATATGGGTTAATAGCACTAGTCGTCAGTAATTCCGGCGCCGCTAGGCAAGTTTTTGGTACACTTACTTCTAACCTATCGACAATGTTGCCATTTAAATTAAAGCTTAGATGATATAAAACCAATCATTTACATTTACATTTTCAATTTTCATTAATAATCCAGAGGTACCCATCAAGAGAGAGAAATAAGAGGAATGAAAATGAAAAACTAATTTAATTGCATAAACAAGTTTATTGAGATATGCAGTTCTAACTTCCATCTATGATGCGGCGAGCTGCAGGATGTTTGGACAATAACGAAGGACATTTTCAACACCTGCTATGAGAAATGCAGATCCAAGGTAAGAAGACTTATTCTTTATTCTTATTGTTATTAGAAAAAATAATTTTCTGTTCGGTATTAATGTTATTATTAAGTTTTTTGTTTAGTTTCTTGTTGTGGATGCTTGATGTTTTTTTTTGTTTGTGGGAAAATATGGCTCCCGGCGAACACCCACTTAAATAAAACAACACCCTAAAAAGCGGTTACTCGTGGGTGGTGTGGAAATTTGCTATACTATTAAATTACCCGTATTTTATTTCAATCGTGAAGTATATTAGTCATTACTTTCACTAGCGCATTTCACTGGCGGGGGTAAAAAAAAATTGTAGTTTCGTGTTGCTATAGTTGAAAGGTGTCACCCCCTATGAATATGCCCCCACTCAAAGATTCACCCTGTATATTTAATGGGATATTTTTCCTATTACTGTATTAAGTAAGAAAAATCTAAATAAAGTTGTAAACATATGCTTTGTTTCATCAATTTCATGTAGAAATGTTTCATTAGTATAATTGGGAAGGAACATACATTATTTACTTACAGCGGGTAACTCAAAGTACCGCGTTTATTATTTTTATAGAGAACTTTGATTCAGAATGTAAACAAATTAACAAATTATATATCTTTCTTCCCAACAACTATCTCAATACATAAAAATGTACATTAACATTCTGTTGGGCTTTTAAGAAAAAAAGCCAATCTGAAATATAAGAGCTCATATTTGCAATTTGCGGGGTTTCCCGAAAAAGACACGAGAATAATTACATAGGTATACTTACACGTGACATTTCATTGGTATCATCTCTAAAATCCCAACAATTTGACTGTAAAATGGCTAAATTGATGCGAACTGTTGCATTTGATGACTTCTCATCACAGTTTACTGGAAAATAAATAAATAAGCTAGAAGTACGTCAACAATAGTTAAATTTATTTTAAGATATTATAAGTTAAAACATTTCTATAGACAGTACTTAGTACTCCAATGCATATTCTTCGATTTAAATCAGTGCAAAAGCAAAGATAATAAAACCTATCCCAGATTATTGTGGTGCCATTTAATTTAGTACATTATGAAGTTATACCTAGTTTTATTTATGTACTATGAATATATGACACATGGCGATCGTTATATTAGTAGTAGGAAAGAAAAATAAATATTTTTATTAAACAAAAAATACAAAATATTTGACTCGATATTTGATCTCCACTGTTTATTTTAAATTTTAAACTTACTTCTTACAAACACCTGTGTGCCCTTGTACAAACTCTTTGGTATTAACTGCGAGCCGTTTCCCTAAAATAAACGAAATATTAATAAAATGATGAATTTCAACATGTTATATATTGTTTATTACCGATATGCTGTAATCCCATTTACCTTCATCGGGCAAACCGTGAATTATAGATATAAAACTATATAAAACGTAGAATATGTATTTTATATTCATTCTTAAATATGTATAAATAAATATTCGAAATAGAATTCTATATGAAATTTCTTTTTATGAACATTATTAAAATGAGTCAAATTATTCGTTTATAAACCTGTCACTCACAGAACTATAGAACATCTTGTCTTGTCATACTGTCATCCACAGATCACAGCACAGAATACTAAACAATCGGAATGGTATGTCGCATTGAGACGCGCTTTATTTGTGCGCAGCCATTTCTCAGGCGTAAATCTGTCATTTATCTTTGCTGTCAATTATTGCGTATGTCAGCGGTGTGTGGTTGACAGTTTATTAGTGCTTTCTTAGGTTTGTTCCAACCCCATGTTTTAGAACCGATCTGGAACTGTTCTGAAATCGTTAGGACTAGTTTTATGGAAATTAGAAATTTTCGAAATTTTAAACGTAATGCCGCGATGAAAAAGGTAAAAATAACCGCCCGTTTAAGTATTATTGTGTAGTCGCGGAAAAAGAGTCTGCTTCATAAATTTATCAATTTGATAAATTCTTAACCTCTATTTGAAAATCGTGACATATCCGACAGACATCAAAAATTGAATTTTGAAAGTGTCTACAGTAACACGCTGTACCAGTATTTTTTTGACTGCGATGGTACCTCATGAAAATTGAAAAATGAAACATTATTGTTGTTTGCTTTCCTGCAGCGTTCCTTTCTAGATTTATAAAAATCTTGTTTAAAATTTCGCTCTATTTCCGTAAAAGGAATATATTGAGTTTTTGGTTGAAATTCATATCAGTAAGAAACAGCCTATAGATAGGTTTAAAAGCACGAGTTTATAAACTGAAAGTCCAAAGTCCGTTATAATTTTATATATGGACAATGATTTATTCTATATATCTCCAGTTGATTCCAGTTCTAAACCAATTGTGTTATTGCAGCAGCAGCCTTATGGCTTTATCACAACTTTCTGTTTATATTGAGAAATTCGTTGTCTTGTATACTCCTTTTATGTCTTCTGTGCTTTATTTGGTTTTAAAGTTTAGGTGTTATGACGTTATATTTAAGAAGCACAAATTTTTCATCGAGTACTTGAATCAGTTATTTATCGAGTCATAAAATTTAGATTCTGATTGGTGAATTTAAAATTTCATTAAATGAAAATCAATTGGTATTGGTCATAACCTCAGAAAATTATACGTCATCATAATTCATAAGTCATAACTACTTTACAATCGAATTGGTCTATTCGCGAAAATCACGTACCGCGAGATGGCGCTGAAAATGTAGTGTGTGTGTATGAACCAAGTCATTTACCAAGTGGTGAACCAAGGCTTGTAGACGTACAGGTTACATCAATGAGCAGCATTAGGGCGAGGAAAATGCGGGTTGCGGCAGGGCTGGCGACCGCGGTCTGTCATTTATTTTACATACTAAAAAGAGACACTAAACACTGCTCTGCTGTTGTAGAACAGAGATGGATATACCGGCGGTCGCCTAGTGACGTATGATATATTGAGATAGGGTCAGGTTCAGATTGGGTAACCTTAGAGTTTACCAGCCTTGGTGGTGAACAACAAACCCATAGATAAGATATTATAATATAGTAACAAACCTTTGACAGTGTTTTGACTTGACATTTACGATAAATTTAGAGGTTAATTCCAGTAACAATCTTTTTTTATTAAAGTATTGTGTCAACCGTTTTATTAATTGATTGCATTGCTATATAGTTTATAATCTAGTTAAATAGTAACAACACTTTAAACGCACTTTTAATTTTAAAAATCACAAGATAAATTTAAGGAAGCCGCGAACTGACAGTGACAGTCTGTAGTGACAGCGGTTTGTTGTTCACTATGAATGGCCGCGTTCATCAGACCCAACAGTTGGAGGTAGCTTAGGTTACAGCTGCCACTGTGATGACTGAATTGAATTCCCGTTGAAGGTTGTAACCTTAAAACAATCTAAAAATTGGCAACAGTTCATAAACTGTTGGGTCTGCTGGTGAACGCGGCCAATGACTCATCATATTGAGATTGCGCCTAAAAATATAGATGTCGCCCACTCCGTGATTTTCGCGAATTCTCAATATTCTGTGCTTTTTGTTTTGTGTTTTGTTGTCATTTGGTGGTGGTGGTTAAAGTAACATATTTTACTTTACTTACTTTTCATTTTATGACGAAGGGCAAAGAGTGTGACGGCAACACTGCTTGTATTTGTAAATTAAATTAATTAATATTAATAATGAGACTTGCTTGAGGAAAGGTTAAGTATTAATTAATTAACAAAATAAGGAATAATGATCCGGTTTTTCTAAAAAGTATATATTCCAATGAACTATAAATAAAAGAATACAATAACATGTAGTTCACCAATTCTAATAAAAAGTGAGTGAAATGATATCTCTATTAAGTGAAATTCACTTTTGGACGACTCAAGAAGATGTTATTGTAAAACACACTGATTATGGTTCATTTAAGTAAGACTATTTACTTTTTAAAACTACTAGCCTACAATAAATTCTTTTAGGTATTATACAAAGAAAGATGGTAATGATTCCCTCAGTGCACAATGCAAAAAACAGTATTGTGAACAACGTGGGCTCCTATGGACACCTCTTAACAAGAGACCACATAAATTGAGAGACAGACTTAAGGAGCTTGAAGAATATTTAATACATAATAAAGTAGTTTTTTTTGCATGGGATGACAGCAAGTTGAAACTCTTGCTTTCAACAGGATTGATAGCGAACATAACAATAAATAAGAAAACCGGTGATATAAACAATATTATATTTGACAAACAATTGTCAGCAAAACTGCAAGTTAACATCATATGTGATGGTAAATGTCAATCTGTGAATTGGTCCGTTACAAACATTTATTTTGCGCTAGGTCATTCAATAATCTCGGTTTCTTTTGTTGTTATTTATTTTTTAAGAACAAACAATGGTCTGTTACAAATTTTTAAAACGGCCCACATACTATGCAACTTGTACGACAAGTTGTACTACAGATTGGACAGACAGTCGGTGCAACAAGTTTCTTAATGTCGTACGACTTGTTGAACGACAACGCAACATACCATTATGCAATTATCGTTTCGACGGTCGAACCTACTTGGGTTGTACAACAAGTTGCATAGTGTGTGGGCCCTTTAAAACAAATTCATGCAAATGTATTGAAACTACGTCTATGGTGTTCCTGGCGAGACACTGAATAGGATCTCAATGTTTTCCAAAAATTTCATACAATACCTATGTTGCCGTAACATATTCCTTCAAAGAAAATTGTAGAAGTATTAATTTGAGCACAAGAAAAATAATATGGGAGTTCCGCAAGATTTAGTTCTGCGTTCCAATTTTAAATGATTGGTAACCCCTTTCCGGACAGTCTTGGCTATGGATTTGGGGGTTGTCTAATTTCTGTGCGTTTTCAATCCAAAATTTGAAGATTTTTATATACTTAATGTTTAAACCGTCTTAAAAGAAAATAAATTTTATAAATATTAAGTAATGACTAGCTGGCAAAAATATAAATCAAAATAGTTATTTTTAGAAGTAAATATTTCGGTCCACCTCTTTTATTGTCACGTCACAAAAATTTAATTTTTAGGTACAATTATAGAAAACCATATTATTTGTATTTGCAATGATGGTCATGTTTTGGGATTTGGTGGTCAGTGGAAAGATGGATGGGTACTAGAAGGTGGACCAAGAAGAAAACTTAACTATCATGGAGAATGGCTTGCTGTGTGGGGCAAGGCAGGGTCAGAACATCCCCAGCCTTGGAGCCCTCTGGCAAAAGACCACCAAAGAGCAAATTTACATCTTTATTGGATAGGTGCAAGAGATCCAGAATTGTTGGCATACAAGAAAACAGATGGCGAACCGCTACAAGTGGTTGTTAGTAAAACATGTACCCGTACGTTGATAGTAGTCGAGCAGAAAGTGACTCAAAGAGGTATGTATGTAAATTTCCTCCCTTATTAAGGTTTAAAAAAACAAGACTTTTACTATAAGCTGGGGTTTTCTTAACAATTAGGAAGGAATCGCAGATCTGTGCCTCAACATTAAGACTATTAAGAGTATTTCATGAGAAAAATCAAAATCAAATGAGATAGATTAATTGCTAATTTTCTTAGTCCTCTAAAGTATTATAAAGCAATTGTAACGTATAATTTTATAAAAATGTCCGAAATGACAGTTTAGATTTATATAGGATATTGATAAATTATTTTTTATGGGCATTATAAGTGCTCTAAAGAAGAAAAAAAATGCAAGCCTCTTCTCGCACCTAACATATTTATATTTGCAATTTTCAAAATTCTTAAAAATTTTCATTATCCACTATTGCCCATATACAATTATTTTATTTCCTGATTACGACAATTTTTCCATAGGTGCGATTTCCGTTGAAGTGAACAACTTTGAATTAGTTGGTAACAATTTAAAACGAGTGTCAGTAACGTCAGTACCATTACAAAGTCCAGTAAGTTGTTCTGCTCTGAACCACTCTGAGGATCGCCTTCTGATATGCTGCATAGATGGCTCATTAGCCTTGCTTGATCGAAATAGAGGATCCACGAGAACGGTGAATGCAGCATTCATACCTACTTTTGCTGTTTGGCATCCTCAAGGTGCTATGGTAGCTGTTGCGAATGAGATGGGGCAGTTGCAATATTATGATACAGCCTTAAATTGTATTAAAAGTCAGATTTTAGGAGAGGACTGTACCCCAACGGCCATTATAGATGTTTGTAATTATTTTAGTATGCAGTTCAGTGTAGCCTCCATTAATTGGGGACCAAAAGATTTAATTTTTTCTTTAGAGCAGGGTCCGATGGTAGTCGTTACACATATAGACAAATCGTCAACATTTAAAGCTATCGCAAAGAAATATTTAAGCATGGGAAAAGTCGATAAGGCAGTTAAATTGCTTTTGAGTTGGGATTTTAATGAAGAAAGTTTCTGTGTGTTGCAAAGAATAGTTGCTTATTTGATGAGGCAACCGTTAACTGAAGAAAATGCTCAACACTTGCAAAATGCTCTAGGCAGCTTCCACAATAGCCCTGTTCCATTGAGACCTCAAATGAAGCATCGATATGGGAATCAGGTATGTACAGATTGTGTGTGGGATGTTGCGTATAACTTTTATTTAGTGGTTTTTCAAGAAAATGACGAGAAAAATTGTACAGACCAGTTATGGATTTTGTAACCAAATCATATTTCTGTGGGCCTCTTCCAAATAGTTTTCCGGATATCTGGATACTATTAGGTTATATCTCTAGATCTCTGAATTTTATCGAATAAACTATGGCCTATGGATAACTGGTTTCTTGCAAAAATTTTGGTTAGAATATGTTTGAGTTTGAGACAATAATTGGCAGTTCTAAATATACCATTAATTTATAATGATTAGGTATAAACAAAAATATAACCTTGAATTTGCAATATGTTCTGCTTTGTTTTTAGTACTATTAAAAAAAAATTAAATTAATTATATGCATTTAAAGCTAGACGTTTCATAGCTATTAAATTTTACCGAAGTTAGCCTGCATTTATTCAGTGTAAATTTCACAATTAGCTTATTATATGAGGCGAACCAGAGATTTTAACATTTACTGCTTCTGTAGATTTTTCTTTTATTCTAAGGCTTTCATAGCCGCTGATGACTTGTAGAAGAATTTTTGATTTCTCTTTTGCGTTGAATGTATGCATATTTATACATTTAGATATATTTAGGGCGAAGTTTAGCTCAGATGGCTACTTTTATTTTTTATTTAGTTATTGGAGTTAAATGTTAAAATATTTAGACTGCCACAAAGTGTAGTATGGTTACAAAAGCATTCACGTATTATTTATGACATTTATTGGTTATTACAGTCGAACTTTGTCATCAAAAGTGCAGTTTGTAAGCACACCCTTACCGGACTCGTATATGAAACAAACAAATATATACTTTTTTGCATATAGGTTTTCTCTCTAACCAGGCGATTTTTTCACCAATTGGTCAGAGCTGAGATGTTTGAAACCGCATTTTTATTAGCTGTAGATGTTGGCCATCATGACTTGTTTATGGATCTACATTATATTGCAGTAAAGATTGGGGAAACGGAAATGGCAGCGGCTGCCAGGGCACAAGCATCTACATTATTAAGTAGATGTTCCAGTGAAGGTAAATATTCTTCTGCTAATAGATATTTGTAGTTTTGTTTGTAGCAAGATCATATAGGTATGTAGCTAACTCTCGAAAGGCTTTTGAGAGATAAGTGGTTTGAAATAGTGTGATTAGTTAACAGTAAAGGGTACTATTTTAAGAAGTATTTTTTTTACCTGTTAAAATTGAAATACTAGGAAGTTATTTGTAGTGTTGTAAATAACCTAATTATTTGAACGTTATCAAATTTCTTGTTACTAATATGGGTGTTGTGAGTAGTATAGCAGGCGGGGGTCTGTGACACTTTTTAGCTCGATGATGGAAAGAAATAGTCGACAATGACCAGTGGATGTACTCGAAGGTATATCTACATCTCTTGTAGACGAGGCTCGGAGAAAATATTAGTCAACCAGAGAGTTCTTGTGATTAGAAGGTCGCGTAGAGGACCCTGATGCATGACGTAAAGGAAGCAATGCGTGTAGCTCATTAAGGCTGCCTACAGAATTATCGCATATTTTAGATACACATGCACATAATTGAATATTCAAACAGTCGATAATATTAGAATAATTGCAGCATATTTATCACAAATTATTTATGATAACTAGCAAAATGCATACACCTTGTAATACCGTTTAATTTTTTGTACATTAGGTTACACGTGTATACAACATTAAATTTTGAATAGTTATTTTTGCATAAAAATAATTAATCGATATTGTGAAAATAAATGCGTAATTAAGCGTTATCAAATGAATTCCTTGTTTTCATTATTCAACATTTTTAAAAAAATTGAAAGTATAAAAGTGTTTGTTAATAAAATTATCATAAGTTACTAAGTTACCACAATGTCAGCAACACAGAACTTACTTCGTAAGTATCCGACGTATACGTGTTCTATTAATATTTGGTGCTTCTATACAGGGTGTCCCAGAAATAAGTGCACAAAAAGAAACCACATATTCCCGAGGTCAAAATAAATTGATTGGACCAAACTTACCTCTATACCAAAATGCTTCCTAAGGGAGCTACAGGCTCCTAAATTCGGGCCCCTGAAGACGGTTTTTATTTATTATCTCCGAAACTGTTCAAGTTAAAGTAATGAAATTTTGCACATCCACTAAACTTTCTAAGCCTAACAAAATGAGGTAAATATCATCTCAAAATTTTTACCAAGGGTGGGTCAAGCTGTAGGGGTGGGGGGTAAAAATTACCGCAACTTTTTTATTTGTAAATTGTTTTGAGTTTTGACTTCAAATTATGAATTATCAGAGTTTTTCACAAAGGAAATGCCCTCTTGTGCAACTTCGATCGGAGGCACCGTTTTCGAGATAAATTCATTTTAATATTCAAATGCATGCTCTAAAATGATTAGGGAAGTGGACTAATTTTTTTCTTTTCGCGTCGAAACAAAATTTAAGCATTTTGAGCACTTGTTAAAATAAATAAGAAAATCTTGGTTTGATCTGGCTCTTAACAGGTTGAGCGCCGAGCCAAATTTCAATGTTTAGCCTCCTGGGCCAACAGTGAATTTGGTTTTCTGAGCATCGCAGTATTACACCTGTAAAGGTGTTTTTCAAAATCAAAAAAAAACAAAGAAAAAAAATTAGGGAAACTATTGTAATCTCATGCACCGCTGAGGCCATAGAGGGTATGCTGTATAGCCAAAATACGTGTATTAGCGGTCACGAAGCTACAAGATCACATAAATGCGAGCAGACACCGGTGTCCGCCGTGGCCTGTGTGGACATTTCAAAATAGTCACCGGTGTCCTCTGTGGCGCTCAACCTGTTAAATTTTGTTTTGACGAGAAAAGGGAAAAATTAGTCCACTTACTCCACTTATCTAATCATTTTAGAGCATGCATTTGAATATTAAAATGAATTTATCTCGAAAACGGTGCCTCCGATCGAAGTTACACAAGAGGACGTTTTCTTCGTAAAATACTCTGAGAATTCATAATTTGAAGTCGAAACTCTAAAAAAATTTACAAACAAAAAAGTTGCGGTAATTTTTACCCCCCACCCCTACCGCTTGACCCACCCTTGGTAAACATTTTGAGATGATATTTACCTCATTTTGTTAGGCTTAGAAAGTTTAGTGGATGTGCAAAATTTCATTACTTTAACTTGAACAGTTTCGGAGATAATAAAAAAAACCGTCTTCAGGGGCCCACATTTAGGGGCCTGTAGCTCCCTTAGGAAGCATTTTGGTATAGAGGTAAGTTTGGTCCAATCGATTTATTTTGACCTCGGGAATATGTGGTTTCTTTTTGTGCGGTTATTTCTGGGACACCCTGTATATTTAAAGACAAGTGATAGCCTAGATAAAGTTTAATATTGCAATTTTTATTGATATTTCAGTTATCGAGGCTTCTTCTGCAAACATGGCAAGTAAGTTTTATTAATTAATTTTATCCGATTTTTTTATTGTTAGGTAATGTTTGTTTGTAGCTACAATCGAAATTGCAAACTTTATATGGGACGTTGCAGGAGATTTTTATCCATCTATTTCAGTACGTATAGTTTAAGTCAAACATTGGAGGGACACTAGTACAAAAATTATGATTTGAACGAATTTGACAAAATGTTCTAATCACCTATTACGCTTTATGTTTATTTTTAGTTCACCTATATTTGTACAACCATAGATGTACCATACCGCCTGAGGGTGGCATCAAAATATGGGATGATGAAGTATTTGGAAAAAACCTTGTGGCATATGTCCTTGAAGAAAGTAAAGTTATTTTCAAAGAAATACAGGACTGATTGCAGATTCAATGTACCAATAAGAGCAGGAAGAGGTTTTGATGACATTCGTTTTCTTTTACGAGTGGGTTCTTGAATCTCAACCTTTCTCCTTCTCCATCCCCTTCAATTTGTTCTTGCTCATTAGTATCGTATTATCAAGATCAAAATGATAATTCTTGACGGCTTTTTCAAAAATCATCAACTCCTCGTCAGTTTCAAGTTGAGTTCGTATATATTTTATAGGAAGGTTTCCAAATTTTTTTAAAAGAGTCGAAGATTTTAGGCAGTACGTTAGAGAGATGAAAATTTTATCAACTTTAGGGACTATTTCTTTTACTCCATACCTAGAAAAAAGGAAACATTACCACTACTTACAAGCCTAAAATCAATCAAAATATTACAGCTGATAAATTTAAAAAAATAGTTGAATAAGAAGCTTACCTAAATATTTGCTTCATAACAACTAAAGCCATTTTCATAGGAAAATTTATTTTATCTTCCAATTTAACATCTAATGTTTTGATGGTGTAGTAGCCATTTTCGAAGTTTTATTACTGTATTTGTATGAAAATTTAAATGATTTGTTGTCGTTTTATACTGCTAGAAATACGTAATCGGTTATAATTTTTTCTTCAATTAAAATAATTAAATAAATTAACATAAATATGCACTTTATTGATAAGTAAACATGTATGCAAATCATTTTTAAATGGTTATAATAATTATGATAATTACTAAATAAAATTTTATATTATCCTATTTTTTATTTTTATTTACCAACTACAAGTTTACATTATTTTTTTCTTACTGTTTTTAACAGAAATAAAGATACGAGGTATAACTTTTTTAATTTATTGACTATCGACATACTAATATAATTCAAGACACTCTTAAAACTACAAAAATCTATCCATCATATTGGCTAAATTGTATTTACAATACTTAAAATTAAAATAAAGGAAAACAAATAACACTGAAAATAATACAATACAGAACAGTGTTAATATAACGAAAAAGCTTAAATAATAATTATCTTCACATGCATCTGGGTTCCTTATCATAGGATACCAGTCAAAATCAAGTACAGTTCTTTTTACAGTAATTAATCGTAATTTATAATATAGTATGGGTTCATTAAAATTTTTTAAGTGTGCATCCGATTCATCTATGAAAATGTTATGATCGCTAATATTTAGCAGATACATGCTCCTCCAACCTTGAGGCCACTTGGCGTAATATGATTAGTATTAAAATCCGTAACCACGAATGCTTCTGTTATATTATTCGTTTGAAGGATAGCCAATTTACTGTGAAATATTGTAACTAGCTGAAATAGAAACACTGTGCTGTTAAACATTTTTAAAATTTTCTTTCTCTTCTTCAATGCAAGATTTACAGCTAATTATTCTTCCTGGTGATCCATCAATACAATCACTATGACCGTCTGACAAATAATGTTTATTGCAGGCTTTATATTTCTTGATAAATGGATCGCTTTAAATATATTCAGGCAATAGATCCCAGTTAGTTTCCAGATCAAAAACGCGTATTGTTTTTATATAATTTTTCGGTAAATAATTAATATCTTGAAGACTCATTTTTGATAAACATCTCAACATTTTATGAGAGGCTATCGCTTCCCAAATTTTTGACGCAATATGTCTCTCACTAATGTTCATTTTGTCTGCTAGTATGGAACTGAAGTTTATAAATCTACATACATCGAATTTATATAATCTCTAAACAGACGTCTATAATTAAGGAGGAAAATTTGTATGTAACCCAACCTACAAAAAAATTTCACGGTTTTACAAGGTATGCATTTTGCTAGTTATCATAAATAATTTGTGATAAATATGCTGCAATTATTCTAATATTATCGTTTGAAAATTCAATATGCGATAATTCTGTAGGTAGCCTTAATGAGCTAAACGCGTTGCTTTCTTTATGTCATGCATCAGGGTCCTCTACGCGACCTTCTAATCACAAGAACTCTCTGGTTGACTAATATTTTCTTCGAGCCTCGTCCACAAGAGATGTAGATATACCTTCGAGTATATCCACTGGTCATTGTCGACTATTTCTTTCAATTCTTCTTCAGATTCTTTTACAAGAATGGTAAGATGTGTATGGACATATGCCATCGAGCTAAAAAGTGTCTCAGAACCCCGCTAGCTATACTACTGTTGTGTACGTGACGTCATAACTAACCTCTTGAATATGCATTTTCTAAGATTTTCGAATATTACGTCGCTTTATCAAAATTTCTGCTCGTTTCCTGTACTGTCAACTAAAATCTTGTTCAGTGCATTATAAATGTGGTTTTAAGTGTCTTGATCTAATAAAATAAAATGCTTTTTGTTGGTTGGAAACCTAACCTATAATTAGCAGTGTCTTTTTAATAATCTATAATATTGAAACATATCTACTGTCTGAGACTTTTTAAATATTATGATGGACCTAAGCTAAAAGTACAAAAATTAAAACTAAAATTGAATATAAACTTTAAAAAACTGAATATTCAAGGTTATGTAAGTTATATGATGCATGATCTATTAGTATTATACATAGAATTTCAAAAGTAAATTGCTCTAAATAAAATTTGTAACATCTTGTTTGGTTACTTTGCTTACCGGAAATATACAGAGTGGTCCTTCGGTAATTTGAGAATCAATAGAAAATGTGAAATTAATAAACTTATATCGAAAACTTAGCCGTTTCAGAAATTGAAATTAATTCTAATTAAAATTTAACTGTAGAACGATACGTTTTATGGAAAACTAAAAAGAGGATTTATTAATTTTTATTCGTAAACTGACTGTAGATTTCAAAAATAGAAAAAAAATACAATTTCGATCATTGACGTACCCTTTTTCTTTAAACAAAGGGATTCACATCCCGTGATTCCGCTTCTGGTTAAAGTAGGAAAATGAAAATAATGATTAAACGTGGTACTTTTTCACGAACATGTTCACACAAAATTTCATTAAAATATTCCTCTTCGGAAGATATAAAAAAAAAAATGTAACGTCAACTGTAGTTCTGAAACGGTTAAGTTTTCGATATAAGTTTATTAAGAAAACTCACAATAATTTCACATTTTCTGTTGATTCCCAAATTATCGAAGTTACAATTCGGACCACCCTGTATATTATAAAAATAATTTATACATATCCCAAGAAGATCTATTAAAACGAACTGTTGCTTTTGGATATATGTATATTTAAGGTAGGAGTAATAAAACAAAAGAACTTTATTTAACACCACATAAACTACATAAAGTTAATTAAGTACATAGTATTAGCATATTACTGCTACTTTCAACAAGTTGGAATTTGCATACCGAATAATGTTAAATAATCAAACCAATCTGAAATGTAAATATACTGAAGCATTAGCGACGATTTGCTGAATGTGAATTATTTCTATGTAATTTGATGTAACAGTGGACACAGTTGCGTTACAGGTTAAATCTCTGCATTTGTTTTCACCATGTTTAAATAGTAAGTTGATTTTGGTTTTTTGTTTTAGCCTCAAATTGCTCGCATTCTTCATGCTCACAATGCTCGGACACCGACAGTAGCTCTAGTGGCGATTATAAATCTTCTAATAGCCAAAAAGAGCAACCACAAGTGATAACGATCAAGACATCCGATTATGTTCCACCGCTTCCCTTAAATTCGGACAACTATTTAACTACAAATTTCAATCAACCTCTACTGAGCAGTTATAAAGGTACAGCAGAAAAGGAAAACATCACAACAACATCCTATGGCCTTGATTATTCCAAGTTAAATCATACACCCAGGGCCACTTATGTCAAGTCTCCGCAAGTGCCTAGCAACTTCACGAAAGTGAATCTGTTGAATAACTCAAACATTTTAGCTCCTCCTTTACCATTTATTCCCCCATTACCAAACTTGCCCAATAATTCTTTAGGCATTCCATACAGGCAAAATTCTACAACCTTTAATAGCAATTTACAAAATTCTGGCGGACCCGCATATACTCAAACAACAAACTCATCGATGAGTTTTCTACCTCATAAAAATTTTTATAATTCTACTATATCAGCTCGTACATTTCTATCTGGTAGTATGACTAACATAACTTTAAACAGCCCAAAAGTACCATCAAATTCAACGTTATATTCTGCATTTAGTTCATCGAATTTAGCTGTTAATAATATTAAAAAATCTTTTACTCCATTCAGTAAGGTTCTACCGCCACCTTTACCTAATTTACCTAATAATGTATCCACAAATAACCATACTGAATCTGTAATTCTGTCGTCAAACTTAAATCACGGATATGTGAATAGCAGTTGTAATTCAGAAACTGCCTCTGCAAGTACTAGTGGTAAGAAACATCAACCAAAAGTTAAATTTTCTGATACCGTTACTGCATTTATTGTACCAGAAATTAAGCGTCCTCAGAGGCCTGCACCGCCGCCTCATGTCACTGATCCTCAGAAGGAACTGGCAGATAGTCTACCTCTTTGTCATCCTAACGAAGACTACTTAAAAGATTTTACGCCAGTACGAAAGGATGATAATCAGGATTCAGATAGTGAGCAACAGCCAAAAATAAAAGTTGTACATTTTGGGGTTGTTTAAAAGATGTTTATGTTAGGAAATTTAGATCAATTTTTTTAGCGTAATTGACGGAATTTCTGTATTTCATCAGCATTTTATTATGCTACTAGTGATGAGAAGTCGCATGCAGTAGAGCATTGGCTCAGTTTCCATAAAACGTGTTGAGTTAAGCATTCTTAATTCTTTGAATTTATTTTACACTAATGAAACAGTATTAAGTAACAAGCAAAGATAATAGATTTCTATCATTTATCAGTGTCACTTTTTTCTTTTTTATTTCACTAATAATTTTTTAAAATTTATATTCTAACATAATTCTGTTCTTTATACTTAAAAGTACCATTTTTTTTTTAGTACAATCGTTTTAAAAATAATTCAAATTTATTTACAATTTACAATAAGTATAAATATAAATTTTGATAATTTTTCTTAATGAAAATTTATTTAAAATATCCACTATTGTAAATAACATTCATTTCTATACTAAATAAGGGTTTGATCTCAAAATTTTCATTTAAGCTTTTCATGCTTACTTCCTTGAACTTTAGAAGAAAACTCCCATTTTGATATGTTTTGACTTGTGGTCTAAATAAACTTTAAATCACACATATTCGATTGATCAAGAATTATTCAGTAGGATATAAAATCAGATTTTCATGACAATTTCAGTAATACCGAAAGTCGCCTAAGTTAGGTTTTAAGTCATACAATCAAAAACTACTTCTAATAGATAATTACAATAAATTTGAAAAGATTCCTTTAGTTTAAAAGACAAACATGGCACTGCAGGCTAGGCCGCCCGATATAAATTAACAAAACAAATATGAGTAAAACATAAGGGGAACTGAAATGCTGCATTAACATTATGTTTAATATTTTTTCTGATTTGTGGGGCATTAAATACGTCAACGTTTAAAACACAATATTTTTTGTATCTTTCATGTAAATACTCTAGTCTAGATTTCATAAAATAATAACTTACCATTTTTATTGTATATATTTACCTTTTCTGATATTTTTTATCAGAAGATAGGTACTGTTGAAAGTAAGGTTTTTATAAATTAACGGATCCAATTACACAAAATTACAATTTTGTGTAATTTATTAAAAGAAAATTTGATATAGTTGTAAACTTTAGTTGCATTTAATCAAAAACAAATTAATTTTGCTTTTTGAAAATTATATTTATTAATATTTATTATGCCTGACTGAGATAAAATAAACTAATTCTGCTTAACAAATAGCTAACAATTATTTTCTAAAAATAATATGCAAATAAAATTATTTTTTGAATTTTTAGAGAAAATGAACTTTTTGGTTCTCAAATTTATATAATTTCGTATGAAAGTAAATTATCATTTCATCATGAGAGGATGACTGTTCAAAATATACATATTATATTAATATAAAAAATTAGACTATTTTTATATTATTGTTTAAATAAGATGTACTATTTGAGAACACTTTGTGTATTTATATTATATAATACAACGAATATATTTTTATAGTAATTAACAAAATAGTTTTATTTAACTGGAAAGATGAGATGAGATATTTTACATCGATTTACTTTTGACATAAACGTTTTTTAAAGAATAATACTTTTTGTGGCAAAACTACGCATGAAATAACAATACTTATGCAACTGTGTCAGCGTCCTATCATTGAATATATATTCAATGGTCCTATGCTACTATGGGTGGCGTATGTTAAGCCCTTTTAGAACAAGGCTAGTCTTTATAGCGATTATCTTGTATTATAATTATTTAAAAGTCCATGCTTGTGTTTTACATCTCAGATGAACATTTTACACTACCTTGGTATTCATTCACTGTCGACTGAAATGTTGAAATATTTCAGTCAATTCACAATTCAATCAAAAACTTCTTTTTTACTTAGATTGACTTTTAACTAGAGTCCGGCCGCCATAAGATAATCCAGGGGCGTTGTTAACAGCTGCGCTAGCTTTCGAGACACCATGCTTCTACAAAGTAAGCAGTGGCGTGCGTTTTATCAAACTCGGCGTGCTAATAACAGATTTTAAAAATATTCTCATGATACGCTTATGGTACGTGACGTCAAGTAATTATCGCGGTTGCTAGAGGGCGGGGCTTCGACCGACGACCGCGCAGATATTCTTTGACGTCCATTGGGCTTAATTATTCTAATAGCGGCCGGACATTATATTACCTACTTTTCGTTTTGAAACTATTTCGTCGCCAAAGCACGGCTCTAATCTACAGACCATCGAACTATTAAGTCAGGTCTACGGTTCAGACAAAGAGCGAACCAATAACAGTTGAATTATCCCTGCAATACGAAGTAGATGACAACTGGTTGATTAACATATTTGGCATAAACAAGCGTATACTCGTCCAGCACAGACTTGTGTCAGAGTTCGATGAAATATAAATGTCTCGCTGCTTGTTTGTGTGTATAAATAGACTAGATCGTGACTCGCTGGCGACTCCCGGTCTCTTCATGATACAATAATGCGGTATCTTATTATATTTATTTCATTTCGACTGTTCGGTTGCAGAGAACTGTCACTGATCGTTCGTGTGTGTATACTTGTGTACCTACGAAAACCACGTGAAAAGTGTTTCTTCCCGAGTTTTCTTGATCCCTTGTTTAAACGCCGGGTCGCCAATGACGTACGATACGTTGACTGATGAGTAGGTCAGGTTCAGATGAGGTAACCTTTAGAAGTTTATAAAGAATGTGCCATAGTCATTCGCGTTCGTGCAATCTATTGTCTGTTTAATAACTCTATGATGTTTGTATGTATTCTTTTTTTTTTGACCACTTCTACTCATTTAGGTGTTCTGTGCTTCCTACGAATCACGAATCGTAGCTTCCTTGTCTTTACTAATAAAACGATTATTTGTTTATGTTTATAATAATATCCTTCTATTTCAATTTACCAAGTCATTGCAAGTATAAAATAACGGTGTGTTTTGTAGAAACGTAGGTAAGTAAATATTTATTTCAAATAAATAAATTTAGGAAATAAAGCCAAAATATTAATTCAAGTTTTCATGAGTTTTAATTATTATTCATAGGCGTCCGCATAATTTTTTCTTAGGGCGCAAAATATATGAGATTTAGGGCCGATATTTTCAGTCTGATTTAACCCTGATTAACTTTAATCATTGATTAATTACCATGGAAACAATTGTCTCGACAATTATTTCCAAGGTAATTGATCAATGGTTAAACTTAATCAGGGTTAAATCAGACTGAAAATATCGGCCCTTAGATGTTAAACAAATGCGATCTCCAATAAATCGCATTAATTCTAGTTTTGTTCAGTGAAGAGATCATGATCCCACTAGTATAACATGAATGTAAACTTAAAACTACCACCCACTAGTGTAAATGAATGTATAAACTTAAAACTACGTACCCTATGGGAAATTGCTTTAATAATGACCGAATGAGTCGAATGACTGCGGACAAGAGGTGATGTGTACCATCGACTTAATAATACAAGACTGGAGATTGCCTAGTATATTTTATATTATCCACAGCACTTGTTTGGCTTGAACAATATTGGATTTCGTGTGACGTATCTGTTGTGCAGTGGCGTGCCGTTGAGATATACAAATGATTAAATGATTAAAACTGGCTTCAATAAATGTTATGGTCATTTTCATGTGTAGTTTCTGTACCAAAAATAGCTGCTTATCTTAGTGTTCGGTCTTAGCTACTTGACCGAAAGTAATATAGGTACTGATGTAACTGAGCCAGATATTTTTAACGAAATTATCAACTACAAACCGAAAATTGCAGTTGAAAAAGTGATGGGAAGTGCTTTCGTTACCTTTAACCATTCTTGATATCCCTGTATTAATGCCGTTACCATAACAGTTAATTACCGATTTTAAAAGGTACTATCAGTGTATCGTCAATGTTAATGACGTTAATGTCCGACATTTATTGCAGTATAATCGGAAGAACACGGCTTATAGAATACTAAACATTCTTCTTCTCTTACTGCATAAACAGTGATATACTATCAACATATAGCAATTAACAGATACTTTGATTCACCTTAATCAAATAGCATATCCTACAAAAATACACTCTTATCGTAGAAATTTCCACAAGCTAATTTGGAACCTACAAATACCTTAAAATAGTAGTTTATGTCATGAGGACGAAAAATTCAGTTTTTCGGGCGACTACGAAAATATTGCCAGCCGAGACGCAGTCGAGGCTGGCAATTCGTAGGAGTCCGAAAAACAGTTTTTCGTCTGTGTGTCATACAATATTTTTTATTCGAATGTGCTTAAGGGATATTAAAATGATAGGGAAAATTAAAATATTTATGTTCTCTTAAGATTTACTTGCTACCCCGCAAATGATACACTTTTCAAGTTTTCTTGTAACAGACGGCTGTGAACTAAGGCCAGATATAATAAATAAAACAACTGCACAACTGCTGTCATAATATCAGTTTGCTTGAAATTAGTATCGAATTCAATTTATATATTATAATATCGAATTTAAACGAAAATATACTACATAAAATAAATACAATAAAAGTTTTATTTACATGTGCATTACCATTTTACAGTAGAAAAAAAGGGCCAGCATTTTAAAAAGTAGGTAACTAAAAACGCTCAATCTTTTTGTCTGTCACTTTTCAGGCCTTGGCCGGAAAAGTCTTTTCAGTACGTTTACTTGAAGTAGCTAGAAAAGTTCTACCTTTCGTTTTTGTTTTCTGACCGAGAAACGTCATTTTTTGGCACATTCGAATAAAAAAATATTTTGTACGCTTAGTGTGTCTTCATTCAATATTATTTTATTGAATAGATTTTGTAAAACTGTATTTTAAGAATCAAAATATAACAATCGTATTATATATTTATATTTTTTTCGTATATAAAATATTTTCTTTTATACACAAATTATATTAAATACCTACATCTCTGTATTCTAATAAATGGCCGATTCGGATCTGTGTTTTATCCTCCCAACCAAATATGGCGTCAAGGTCTACGTTTCAAACAAAAATAAAAAAAACGACGTAGAATATAATATGTCAGTTGTGATTGTTTAATAAAACCTAATACCACAGATTTCTTAAATCTGTGCTAATACTCCTGTAGGAGTGTAGGGAAATGGTCGAAGGTGTAGGATGTATCTTACCTATGCGATGCGACAGAGGAACACTATAGACAGTATAGTATTCTTCTAGCGGAAACGCAGAGGCTTTGACAAAATATGTAAAAATAGACTAATTAAAGCTGTTTTAAATTCTACGTATAAAAGTAGTCACACTCGCACTGTATATTATGGCAATAATTTTCTTCTGTATTTTTTATGATACTGATATAATATGATAACAATCCTCATATCTGTTTATTTGTAATCTTACTAAATAATGTTTTATTATTGCAAGTCATCAAAAGTACTTATTAAAATTGTACACAATGTGAATTTGATAAGCTACCTATATAATAAATTGAGACTTGAGAGGATTGTCAGGCATTTAAATATTCAATAAAACTAGATTTGACTTTTATTAAAAATGTATAACAATTTTAATAAGTACTTTTGATGATTATTTGCAATAATAAAACATTATGTATTATTATTTATTATCATGCAGTGTCATAAAAAATACAGAAGAAAATTATTACAAATTTTATAATATACAGTGTGACTACATTTACACGAAGAAATTAAAGAAGCTTTATAATTAATCTCTCTTTACATGTTTTGTCAAAGCCTCTGCGTTTCCTATAAATGTGCGAGATACAACTAGAAGAATACTATAGTGTTCCTCTGTCGCATAGGTAAGATACACTCTACACCTTCGACCATTTCCCTACACTCCTAATGAAGTATTAGCACAGATTAAAGAAATCTGTGGTATTAGGTTTGTGTCACAGAATACCAAATAATTAAAACTGACATTCTACGTTGGTTTCCTTGATCTTTGTAAATATTGAAACCATGACCTTGACGCCATATTGGGAGGATAAAACACAGATCCGAATCGGCCATTTATTGGAATACAGAAAAGATGTATTTAGATAATTTGTGTCAAAGCCTCTGCGTTTCCGATAAATATGCGAGATACAATTATGTAGAAGAGTCAAATCAAATCGTCTGCAGGGTTTTACCTATGATAATTTATAGGTCCCATAAATTGATAAATTTATGATCAGTACCTACCTAACTTATATCTGGCATATTAAACAATCGTTCCTGTTCCTGAATTAGTAAGTTTACAAAGGTGACACAAATTTTCTCGCGGAAATCTAAATTTTACGCGCTTGTGCGGAAATCTAAATTTTACGCGCTTGTGCGAAAATCGCCATGTTTTTGATGGTTTCATCAGCATACATAAAACAATATATACGCTTATTTTACAATTAATGTCAAACTGAAAATTGCAACTTTTTACGATGTCATCCATAGATAAAACAAAAATAAGCAAAACAGTTTGAATTATATAGGTATGTATTTAGTTCATAATTTTAGAAGGATGATGGACAAGAATTAATTTTCTTGGTTTCAGATTTTGCGTTGTATTAGTAATCAAATTTGAAACAAATTATTTAAATACTTAGGTAGTGATGGCTTACGTAAAACTAAGAATAAAACAATGAGGACAAGATACTGTTGAAATCGTTTGACTTGTTTTTAATGAACTCCTTGGATATATGCTTCGCATATTATTTACTTATTGGTGTTACAGATTATGTTGATAATAGATAATATTATAAGATTTAAGATAACACATATGTATTTATTAACAGTTTCATGTTAGCTACAAATCGTTAATTAAATTTTATTCCAAGGATATTAACTTCCCAAAAATGGCGTTAAAATGGGGAATTGCAGGAGCTGGTAAAATATCAAACGATTTTGTGTTAGCTGTGAAAGCTCTCCCAACATCTGAGCATCAGGTTGTCGCGGTTGCAGCGCGTTCTCAAACAAGTGCCGATCAGTTTGCAAAAACACACAGTATTCCATGTGCATACGAGGGATATCAAAAATTAGCCCAGGATAAAACTGTAGACGTTGTGTATGTTGGAGTGCTAAATCCACAACATTACGAGGTTTCGAAATTAATGTTGGAAAATGGAAAGCATGTCTTATGCGAAAAGCCTTTTACGATGAACGAAAAGCAAACTAGAAAATTGATAGAAATTGGTAGAGCCAAGAAATTGTTTCTTATGGAAGCCATTTGGTCTAGATGTTTTCCAGCGTATAGAGAACTGAGGAAGATCATAGAGTCTGGAGAAATTGGAGAGGTAAGTTGCAGTTAATATATATGCCAAATGTTCCACACCGCGGATTTTCTCGGAAAATATAAACATTACCTAAACACATATTATGAATCCAAAGACCCAGCCAAAAAGTCTAAAATAGCCTTCAATTAATTATTATGAATTACTTGTATTAAAAATACCGCTGGCGTTCTTAGAACTATTGCATTGTTAGCCCAATGGTGATGTTAGTTTGGATTTTTATTGAACACGTCAATAACTATTGGTGGTTATTTATTTATAGGTGGTGCAAACGACTGCTGAATTTGGTTTTTCAATTATAGACGTTGATCGGGTAAAATCCAAGGAACTTGGAGGAGGAGCTATACTAGATGTAGGTGTCTATGTACTTCAATTCCAGCAATATGTTTTTCGTGGCTTAAAACCTTTAAAAGTAGTCGTAAGTGGTCATTTAACTGAAGGTGGTGTTGATAGTTCGGCAGCTGCGATTATTACATATGCTGGAGGAAAAACTGCCGTGGTATCTACATCTGCCCTTGTCAATTTATCAGGTCAAGGTAAGAAGTTAACAACAAGTGAAATCATATCGAATTAATTTTTTTATTTTACTCGAACGCGACACACGTTTCTTGCTCTGGAGCGTCAAATTTATGGTAAAATGTTTAACTCTTCTTTTTGAAACACCCCTACTCATTATAGTAAATTTGATAAATAAAGTTAATTCTATGTATTTTTTTTTAAATTGTAGTAGGTATTATTCTTTATGGGCTATATAAATATAAAAATTTATGTATCTATATATTTTTCACGATTTATCTAAAACCAAAAGTGGATTATTATTATTATTAGATAATATTAATTTAATTTAACGTTAACGACATGTTAGATCATTAAAACAAGCATTAAATAACATCTTTTAGGTATTATTTATGGAACTAAGGGTCGCATAGTAATTGATGAAATGTGGTGTCCTACTACATTAGAGGTGAATGGCAAGGTTCAGAAATTCCCTTTAATCGATAATAATGGAAAATTTAACTACCATAACAGTGCAGGTTTGGCATATGAAGCAGAAGAAACGCGAAAGTGCATAAGAGAAGGAAAACTTGAGAGTGCACAATTAACTCATGAAGAAACCATACAATTGGCACAGTTAATGGATAAAGTGAGGCAAGATGTGGGAGTTGTATTTCCTGCTGACTCTGAAAACTATTAAAAATAATTAATTAGATAAGTGAATACATTTAATAAACACTTACACACACTTCGAACTTTTTTTTGTCTTTATTTTCGTAACCATTTCTCTTCAAGTTATTTACAGCACAGATCACGGAGGTGCGACCATGAAAGGCACACACTAGACCATTATTACATATATTGGAAGCTACAATATATTTGATTATAAGAAATCCTATGATTCGCGGTGAAAATTATCACTACTGAAGTAGTTTACCGCAAATCATAGAATTTCTTCTGTATCTAAATTACTATAAAGTGTACTTAATTAAAATGAAGTGTGATTGTACAGCGCCTTTCCTTACTGTGCACTAACGTCTCAGATCCATCTAAAAATGTACATTATTGCGATGTTACCAGCGCAACAGCGCCCCTGGCGGTCTCTAGTGTGAAACTGACGGCTTTTAAAGCGTCAACTGAACTCGTAAGATAGTCGATTTATACTACAAAATAAATGATCTAAAGGACGTCAAAGCTACTTTCGCTGCATCAGACAAAGAAAGACATAGGTCCGTCCGAAAATTGGCCTAAAGATTGACGGGTGTGTTTGCTCTCGTTATAAGTATAATATATTTAGTTAGATTTAGATAGATAGAAAAGTTGGGAGCAAATTGCTGTCTGCCCTGATTTAAAAAATTTGTATCTTATGCTTTATATATTTAGTATTCAGAATTTTCAAAGATTAATGTATAATCTCTGGAATTTTCTATTTTTTTATTATATATTTATGATGTTCCCAGGCACAAATATTAAGATATTTATTATGGTGTAGTATGTTTATTTATTTCCAAAGTACCCAAATTGTATTGCTTCGTGTATTTATCTTGTATTTAATTTCTTAAATAAAGATTATTCTATTATTCTATTAAAAACCTTAGCTCCACAATAATTGTTGTAATTTCTACTAAATTGCGACCTACACAATCTAGTACTTTTATACAAATTAAATTTAAAAACAACAAAACAGTCTAGGTAGGTACAGGGAATAAGATTATATCTACACATACTTGAGAGTCATCACATATGTCTGTGTCTGATAATAGATAAAAGTATTAGATAAGAAAAGTATTCAACACACATTAACATAAATCATTAATGATTTCTTTGTTAGGACGTACATTGCCTAAAAATGGCATTAAAATGGGGGATTGCAGGAGCAGGAAAGATATCCAATGATTTCGTACTAGCTGTGAAAGGCCTCCCACAATCTGAGCATCAGGTTGTCGCAGTTGCAGCGCGTACTCAAAAAAGTGCCGATGAATTTGGAAAAACACACAGTATTCCAAGTGCATACGAGGGATACCAAAAATTAGCCCAAGATAAAAATGTAGATATTGTGTATGTTGGCGTATTAAATCCACAACATTACGAGGTTGCAAAATTAATGTTGGAAAATGAGAAGCATGTTTTATGCGAAAAGCCCTTTACGATGAATGAAAAACAAACTAGAAAATTGATTGAAATTGGCAGAGCTAAAAAGTTGTTTCTTATGGAAGCCATTTGGTCTAGATGTTTTCCAGCGTATAGAGAACTGAGGAAAATCATAGAGTCTGGAGAAATTGGAGAGGTAATGATTATATATTGGATGAGTTTAAAAAACCTAAAAAAGTATAGCTGTAACAATTTTGTTCATGTAACAAACGGAAACGAAATATTTGTACAAAGTGTGAATTAGAGAAATAAAGTAAAGAGGAATATTAGAAAAATAGCTTATACTTAGGCAAATGTTATTTTAGCTTTAATTTGTATTAAAAACAAGGGGTAGAAGAAACATTATGTTTGTTGTTTGAAATAGCGTCTCGGGGTAGTCTCCCGACTTTACGTGTATCAGTTTGTATCGCTGTTAAATATAACATTACAGTTTAATGATAGACCATAGATATCCATAAAAGAAGTCGATAATCATTGGTGGTTATTTACAGGTGGTTCAAATATTCGCAGATTTTGGTTCACGAAGTTCAGAAGTTGATCGAATCAAATCCAAGGAACTTGGGGGAGGAGCCATATTAGATATTGGGGTCTATGTACTTCAATTTCAGCAATATATTTTTCGTGACTTAAAACGTATAAAAGTAACTGCAAATGGTCATTTAAACGAAAACGGCGTAGACAGTTCGGCGTCTGCAATTATTACGTATGCCGGAGGCAAGACTGTCGTGGTCTCGGTGTCAACTCTGGTGAAATTATCAGGTCGAGGTAAGTTGGATTTTATGGCGGTTATAAAGAAAATCATGATCTTAAATTAATAAACAATATATTTAAGGTATTATTTATGGAACTAATGGCTGCATAAGAATTAATGAAATGTGGTGCCCTACTGCTTTAGAGATAAATGGGAAGATTCAAAAATTTCCTTTGATAGATATTAATGGAACGTTTAACTTTCATAATTGTGCTGGTTTAGCATATGAAGCAGAAGAAGCGCGGCGATGTATAAAAGAGGGACAAGTTGAGAGTGCACAAATCACTCATGAAGAAAGCATACAATTAGCACAGTTAATGGATAAATTGAGGCAAGATGTGGGAGTTGTATTTCCAGCTGACTCTGAAAACTATTAAACGTATAATGTAAATGTTGAATAATAAAGACTATAATTTAAATAATGTACCGTAAGAAAATAGCCACCTAACCTACTTGTATTTCTTATCTTATAGACTTTTAGAACCTAAATACTTGAAGAGGTATTTCTGGTTGCGTGACTTACGGCGCAAAAACTTATATTTAGTGTGTGTTGTGTGTGTTATATGTTGTATGGCACTGGTTTTAAACCAACTAGCCAGACGTTTGTTAGTTAACTAGGATAATTGTCTTAATAAGATTAATAAAAAGTGGAATATAATAAGTTTACATACGCAATTACAACTAGGAATTTTTACATGGTTACTACTAGAGGTATAATTTAAAAATATAATTTTAATTTTGTAACAAACTTATCACTATTAACTATTTATATAATATCTAAAACATTACTAATTATTATATTTTCTCAGTGTTTTTTTTTTTTTTTTTTTATTATTATTATTTTATTTTTTATTACAATTACTATTATTATTTTCCTCGTTATTTTCTTTTTGTTTTCTTGTTTAACTATGTAAACCTGGTTTGTTTTAACGCTTTTCCTGTTTTAATGTCTTATTTATTTTTTATTTTATTTTTTTATTTATTTATTTATTTATTTATTTTTTATTATTATTTTTTTTATTATTAATATTTTTTTCCCAATACATAAACAATACAATTATTTACAATTTAATATACAAGTACATAATATATTTGGTTTACAATTCTATATTGTTGGATTTTATGAATTCATATATTGCCTTATATACATTTATATTTTCTAATGCTAGCAAGTTAGGAAGATTTGTAGGTAGTGCAATTTTGTAACGACAAAGCTTAATAAAAAATTCACTAATTTCTTGATATTTTAATGGGCATTCTATTAGACAGTGTTGCAAATTCCCTACTTCTCCACAGGTACAGTAGGATCCTCTTTGAGTTTTAACTTAAATTTGTGTTGAGGGCACAGGCAATGTGAAGTTCTAATCCGACTGATTATTCTAATGAAGGTTCGGTTAATTTCTCCCTTAAACCATGGTTCTTTTTCAATTTGTGGTTGAATTGTTTTATATTTTTCTCCTGCCGGATAATTATGGTAGTGATAATGCCAATTGTTTTTAAGTTGTTCTTTTATGCGTCTATTGATATCCGTGCTGGGTATTTTAAAATTGGGAATGATGTTACCGGTCTCCGTTGCTTCCTTTGCCAGTTTATCGACATATTCATTCTGTACGATACCTGCATGTGCTTTTATCCAAACTATTTCAAGTCTTTTGTTTTGTTGTATTAATTGGTTATAAAATTTTAAAATATCGATTATTATATAGTTTATATCAGTAGCCGGTTTACAATTTTGTATTTTTAATACTGCACTTTTGCTATCAGTGAATATAACAAATTGGCTGTTATTCTCGTATTCCAGGCAGTACCTAATTGCCTCTTTGATTGCTATTAGTTCTGCTGTGTAGATTGAAGCGTTTCTTGGTAACAGAAATTTTTTTGAACTTTTATCATTTTCATGGTAAATGGCGCAGCCTGTTTTGTTATCTTTAAGTGAACCATCAGTGAAAATATGTTCGAAGTTTGTCCAATTATTGGTCAGTTTTGACTGAAACTTGTTGTTATTTATCCCTTCGTTTTCTGGAAAATCTATAAATGTTGTTTTAGGTAGATTTTCGTAATATGAATATTCTGGGATGAAGCAAGGGAGGATTTCAGACTGATGAATTTCTTCTTTGAATTGAGATATCCAGATGTAACTTTCTACTAACAATGGTAGTTTTTTTGAATGCCAGTATGTTGCTGTGTGGCTCAATATAGTTAGCTTGTGTATATTGTCAATCGAATCCTTGTTTCTGGTATAAGTTTTTAACAGTAGCTTGTCACTTAACATTTGCCTTCTTAGGTGAAGGGGGGGCTCAACACATTCGGATTCTATAATATTTATGGGAGTACTTTGGAGAAATCCGACGCATAGTCTAAGACTTTTGTTTTTAATTTGTTCTAACTTTTGTAGGTGTACATTAGCAGCGGATCCATAGAACACAGAACCATAGTCAAGGATGGACCTAACAAGTGAGCGGTAGATAAGAACACATATATTCGGATCAGCTCCCCATTTTTGATGACTAAATACACGCAGTATATTTAACGCATTTTCGCTCCTTTTACAAACAGAGTTTATCTGTTCCTTCCAGTTCAACTTTTTATCTAAAATAACCCCTAGGTACTTAACAGAGGTTTTATACTTAAATTCGTAATTGGAAAATTTAATAGTGTCTGGCGGTTGAAATCTTGTTCTTGTAAATGTACAGATTGACGATTTTCCTTCGGAGATTGGGGAGCCATTTTGATCGAACCATGTTTCTGCCTTTCGAATAGTATATTCTAGTTTTCTGTTACATTCATTTATATTATTTCCTCGAACTCTAATTGCATAATCATCGGCGAATTGGTATACTTTTGTGTCAGTGTCGATAAATATCTGTTCGAAGTCGTATGAATATATTATGTATAACAATGGGCTTAGTATGCTTCCTTGCGGTAATCCCACTGATGTTGTTCTTGGTCCAATTAGTTTGTCGCAGGTTTTTATGTAGATACTTCTGTGGCAATAGAGGCTATGTATGTGCCAAATAAGCTTGTCAGGTAATCCAATTTGTTGCATTTTTTCTGACAATATATTAAGATTGACATTGTCATATGCCCCAATGACATCCAAAAACACAACACTGGTGAACTCTTTTCTTGTGAAGCCTAGTTGAATGTCTGTAATTAAACTTGCTAAGTTTTCCTGTGTCGATGAGCCTTTTCTGAAACCAAACTGTGATTTTGGGAGTAGATTTTTACTTTCTAACCAATATTCTAGTCGATTTTTTATTAGTCGTTCGTACGTTTTTAATACACAAGATGCTAGTGCAATTGGGCGGTATGAGTTAGAGTTGTCTTCTGGTCTATTAGGTTTGAGTATAGGTATTATAATATACTCGTACCAATCCTTTGGCACCGATGAATGGTTCAAATAAATGTTGTTGAATATATTTAATAACGACATTTTAGCAGATCGGGGTAAGTTAAAAAGCATTGAAATATTATCTTTACCAGGGGCTGTATTATTATTTTGTTTTAATACTCTATCTAATTCTTTAAGAGTAAATGGATTTAACAAATAAGTTGATTGGACTATATCGTCCAGTACAATAGGTTGTGGTAATACATAAGGGGGTGCTAATTTACTATGAAAATCATCAATCCACTCTGCTGAAGAATCTATAACTATTGGGTTTTTTTGTGTTCTATTTTTATAAAGGTTGAGTTGTCGCCATACATCTTTAATTGGGACATTTTTATTTAAACTAGAACAGTAAGTTCGCCAGCTTTCTCTTTATGATTCTTTTATTATTCTTTTAGCTATCGCATCGGCTTTTTTATAATTGGATAAGTTAGTTATGTTAGGGTTTGCCTTGTACTGCGAAAATGATTGTTTTCTAAGTTTAACAGCATCTTCGCATTTACAGTTCCACCTAGGTTTTCCTTTATTTTTGCTATTGTTTTTCTTTTCTTTATATTGAGGAATGGATTCTTCAGCAGACCCATTGATAATCCTAGTAAAGTTTTCATAATTTGTTACATTATTGGTTATATTATCTGAACATTCTAGATAATAAGAATCCCAATTAGCCTTTTTTATATTCCACTTTCTCTGATTGTTATTTATAATCCAATTTGGAGTAAATTGGCACTTAATTATTATTGGTAAATGGTCGGAACCACATGGGTCTGATAAGGTAGACCATTCTAAATTATGATATATATGAGGTGTACATATTGTCAAGTCTATAGCGGTTTTCTGTCTAAAGTGGTTACCTATATATGTTGGACTACCGTCGTTTATTAGTGTTAAACCATTATTATCCAATGAGTCTAATAATGTTTTTCCATAAGTGTCACTATGATCACATCCCCACGCAATGTGGTGGGAATTAAAATCACCACCCACAACGAAAGGTTTTGGAATGGCATTAAAGAAAGTGGTCCACTCGTTTAAATTAATTTTAGCTTGTGGTTGGACGTAAGTGATACTAATGATAATTTATTGTTATCGTCTAAATCTATTGTAACACAGATTTGCATGCAATTGTTAATTGTAAGTAATGTAATTTGACGGTATTTTATATTTCTTTTTACAAGTATTGCGACACCACCCTTTCCATCTGCACGGTCTTTGTGCACATTATTAAAACCGGGAAAATTTGTGTGTACGTTAGGTTTAAACCATGTTTCTGACAGTAAAGCGATATTAATGTTATTAGTAGACAATAAATATTCTAAGTTACCTTTATTTGCTATAGCAGATCGACAATTCCATTGACATATTTTTAAAGTCTCCATTGGTAAAAATTAACAAAAGATTTATATTTCTTTTTTTTTTTTTTGTCTATTAAGTAGATATTATTAAATTTTATATTTAAATTAGATGATGTGGAAAAGTTAAGGAAAGTATATTCTAATTTGTTTTAAGCCGATCTTTTATTATATTAAATAGTTCGGCCTCTTCTATATCTTTGAAATTATTTTGTTTAATAGTATTTATTACAAATATAACCAATTCTAAAATTTTGTTAAACGAGAATTCATTTTCTGTGTGCGTTGGATGGGCTTGGTTTGATTCAATGGTCAAATTTGAATTATATATAGGACTTTTAAATATTCCGCCAACAGTTTGGGGGAGATTGATTGGGGATACTATTTTATTTCTTTGTATTTCCGTAGCGTCCGGTGTATTGGGTCGTGTTCTTTTGTTAGAAGTAAATCGTTAATTTCACTGGGGGGCTCCACCCCCTTCGCGACACTCATCTTTTATTTATTTCACTTATATGTAGTTTTGAAACCCTATAATTACTTATACACTAAACTAATAATATTAATAATAGTAATAATCTTCTGAGCTAAACTTCACTTAACCTACAGACGACTTTGTAAAACGCTCTTATTCGCACGGCGTTTGCAATCGAACTGCTTATATTTAGTAATAAATAAACAAATTATTAAATCAAGTATTTCAATCAACGATAGTTGCTGGGCTGTCTGCAAACAGTAACATCCAGCTTTGTAATAATTTTTTTATTACGGATTCTTGGGCACTAGTTCCTTATTTTAAGGTGCAAAGAACAGCACTTTCTGGCTCACCAGGGTGAGAACGCTAGCGGGGTAGCTGACAGTGGAAATACGGTTTTTTGTCTAGAGGGTCGAAAGATGATGATTTGTCAATTGGACTGGACAATTTTTCAAACGGGTATAACTTACAAAATTGTTTATTAACCGGCAATTACACAGTAAGCAATTAATCTAGAAGCGGGTAATATCAAGGATTTGATTTTCGTTAGAAACTAAAATAAATACTACAATTATATATAAGATTTGTTAAATATATCGAGCTGACAAACAAGAGTGGAATTGAATTAAATGGTATTAACTTTCGTGCGACGGGCGGTCCGAATTTAAATGCGAACGGAGCGAGTTCTGCTAACGCGGGGAAGCAAGCGGCTGTCCTACAGGACACAGGAGTATCAGGTCGCGTTAAATCAGCTATAGATATTCTCTCTCTATAGGTAGGGTTTTCTGAATAAGAAATACGAGACATACTGCTACAAACGTAGAGCTATTTTAATAGGGAAAATGTTTTCCTATCTATGTAGAAACTCAATTTAGAGCATATACGCTGGAGGCAAAAAGGTAGCCACCCAACCGGGAAATGCACACTTGCCGGCGTATGATAAATTCGAGGTTTATTCACTGGTACCAGGACCAGGCTAACTACCCAACGGGAAGGTGAACAAAATACAGACTGCGAAATGAATTGTTAGTTGATTTAGTAGTATTTTACTGCGGTACTGACAAATGATATATATGCCATTCACATTTTATTTACATGAGGGGAGGCTATGATATGTTTTTCTTAGGTTGTCTCAGGGTTGTCTACTATTGACAAATTATTGAAGTGTCAGATTTAATTGATTGTCACTGTCATTTATTTTTGGCTGAATTGCCAAATTTTTTATTGATAACATTTCTGTGCTTTCTTTAGGGTATCACTCTGGCAACTATGTAGAACCAATTCGAATTTGTGGTTATGTTTTTGACTTTTCAACATAACCTCAGTAATTAAAACAGTCATTCATACCAACTTTAGATTTTCCAAAGCCTCCCCTCATGTAAATAAAATGTGAATAGCATATAATTCCGAATATCTAATACTTGACGGAAGGCGGACGGACGGATAGCAACGGATCACGGTGTATTATTCTTATCGAGATAATTTTCAGAGAAGTTAATAATCGAAGCGGCGGTTATTTTACAGACGGCTGGGCTGCTAGATGGCAAGTTGGCAGGTTGACTGGATAGATCAGACAGATTTACGGTGTTGTGGACAAGTTCATAGTTTGACTGCTGGATCAGACAGAGAGTTTTTGGATGAGAGTTTTATTCCTTGCTTTCATGACGTATCCCGGATGTGCGTTAAAGCTGTGGATTGAATTGAAACGTATGGCTCGTACGACAGACGCAAGTTTGAGCGTATTATGCAGTTGGCAACAGTTACTCGGAGCATCAATAACCGGAAATAGGTTATTAGGTTGCAATTTCTGGACTATATTGCAAAAAGAAACGGATTAAAACAGACACGGAGTAATATTTTAACCAGTTTTAGTAACTAATAATTTTTATTTCCGACTCGGTCATTATTTATAATAATTCACGGATTTTAATTCTACCGGGGCCTGTCGATAATTAATCAATTAATTTACTTTAACTTAACCAAAACAGGACTTAAATAATAACAGATGCTACAGGGTGTACCCAAGTGACGGAAATATCACAAAAAAACAGGCAATCCTTGAAGGAAAAAAATTACTTCGTTGCACCACAGGGTGATCATTTATATTTTTACACCCCTCTTAACTTATTTTTTGAAAAAGAAAAAAAGTGTGAAGACTGATGTTTTAGTTATTTTTGCTTAGATTTTAAATCAGAAGAACAATTGAGTAAAGCTAAAAACACTTATAATACAAACTTGTGTTTTTTTTGTATAGTAACACACGCTGTATGAAAAAGTAAATAGTTTAAAAACTAAAAAAGATAATTGGACAGTGTTATATATTTTTGAAAAGCTATTTTCATGCTCTTTCATATTCCGCAAAAACATACAGCATGTTGTCAAATAAAAAGCACAAGTTTGTATGATAACTTTTTTTGGCGTTACTCAATAATGGTTTTTTCTGATTTCGTATTTAAAATCTTCGTAAAAATAACTAAAACTTTTATTTTTACACTTATTTCTTTTCCTAAAAATAACAAATTTAAGTGGGGAGTAAAAATATAAATGACCACCCTACTTATCTATTCAAAGAATAAAATAAATATACTTACTTATACTATCTATTAATTCGACCTCTCAAAATTTTCAAAAATAAGTACTACAAAACTAATCCCTTTCATATTTGCAATCAAATAGGTACAGCAATCGCAGCCAGTCGTGGCGAGCGGTGGGGATTGTAGGAGAACATAGTCGACCTCAAGGCTAATTATCAGCCTTGAGGCGACCTATCAGAGAAGAGCCACTGCAATCATGACAGCGATGCGTACGCTTGTTGTATACCACTCTCTACATACAGATTTCCCTAAGCTCGCCACGACTGGCTGCGATTGCTGTAGTTGCAGACATTTTTTTTTGTATTTGAAGTCATAATCTAAGATTAAAATTCTTGCGCTACAATTCCCGCCAAAACAAAATTTTTGGAGTATGTTGGGTTGCATAACTTATCAAACTGTCTGTGCCGTCATATTCACAGTTTGATGAGTCTAATTTGATCATGTATTTGGTAGTCAGCACAAAGTATGTTGTGTCCTACGATTTTAAAACAAGATGACCACATTAAAATACCAGATTTGTATGATGTGTAAATGTCGATATTATTGTTACTTTACTGAATCAATCACTTTTTTTTTGCAGTATCCTAAGCCCTAAGCAATGTTTAATATGAGTGCTGCCTTGGACGGTTTGAACCGACCCCGTTATGACTTTAAAACAAACAAGTATAATGATCAGTAACGCACATTTATTAGCTTCTTCAATGCATCATAATTAGTAAATTAGGTACCGTTTATCCAATAAACAACTTACACTTTTTCTTCACCTTGACGTATTTAATTATAAATTACGTTTTAATATGCGTAATTAGCTCTAGTGTTAAATAATTTTTATGGTTAGGATTGTCAGTCAGTGATTAATTAGTGTCGAAAAGCAGCTTGTTCCGGATCGATCTTCGGGTGTGACACTAAAATTTTGAAAAAACATCATCTCAATGATAATTGTCTCCAAATGTATAGTTCATAAGGCCATTTTAGAGATCATGTATAATGGATAACAATTAGAACTTAAACATCTACAGAATTAAAAATCTATTTTTCTTGTATGACCATGCATATCAGAATGGAAATAGGAGGGACAATTTGTAGAGATAATGCAGATGTTATGAATTAGTATTATTTATACGTGAGATAATTATACTTGGCTGAGATAGTTTACGGATTATTATTATGATTTCTCACAATACGGTACAATTATTGAGGGAATTTATTTGTTTCCTTTTATTCCAAAAAACGGTAGAAATTTTTATTTCTACATGCCAACGGGCTAAAGTGAAGAAATGAAATTATTGAAAAGAACTTCGAGTGTCATCGAGAGAATAAGTCAACTTTCTTTGGATAGAAATCTCAAGAAATGTGGTAATAAATCCCAGAAAAGAAAAGGAAGAGAAATAATTTATGAAATGCCATAATTAACATTTAAACAATAAATATGACATTATTAAAATCTTTATAGAAAGTTCCCATTAAGACTATTCGCTGACATACTGGGATAATTCTAAATAAAATCTGACAACTGAGTATATTCGTTGTTGATTTCATAGAATTCTGAAAGACAGATCTGGAGGCTTATCATGGCCACTATAAGGGGTGTGCGCAGTTGCGTTGTCCTTATATGGAGTCCATTTTAATTTAAGAAGTTCAAGCGGAGTGGCGCTACCTATCTCTTTATTTAATATTGAACAAATACCAAACTATTTCTGTAATGGTTTTATCAAACGACCAAACGTTCATAAGTTAATATATTTTATCCTAATTGTTAAGTTAATATAAGTATTTGACCTTTAGTGACTTCAATTTTATTAATGTACTGAATGCGTGATATTAAAGGTATGAGTTTGTTGGAAAAAGTGGTAGATATGTATATTTATTTGTTGGAATATATTAGAGTAATAAGGTAAAAGCTTTTTAGACATATCACTTTCTAAATTGTTTTTTTTTATAATAAAAGTAGAATTCGTTCCATATTTCAATAATAATTCAATCGATTGTGGAAATAAACAGTAATAAATAGCATAATGCGATGCTAATAATATCTGTGTACAATACGTCGATCCTAAATAATAAATTTGGTGTATGTGGAAACCTTAAAATTTTGAAACCATCATGGAGGATACTAGGAGTGACGAATTTAGCGAGAATCAGCCACTATTATGGAAGGAAAGAAAAGTTCTGGAGGACCAAGTAAGACAGCAGAAGGAATGGTAGACAATGTTAGAGATATAAAATCTTTAAGGTAGTACAATATCCCTAAAATTTGAAGAATCGAATGTGTTTTTTCCGAAAAAGGAGTGGCAACATTTTGATATGATTTATCTAGTTCTTCCATTCTTCCACAAACAAACCTATTTGTTTTTGTATAAATTACATGTTTTTTTCCGTATCTAATCTGAGTCCATCCTTGTTAATATTTGTGAATGAATTTTATGAAGATATTAAATAGGCCAAAAATTTTTTTTCCTCAGACGACCTTAATTCATTTATAATGGCGGTGCTTAACACAGGTTGAATTCGAGCGCCAGTTTGTATTTTTATGTTTATAGTGCAGAAATACCATTACTTACAAAGAGAAGAGACGAATTCGGTTCGCTTCTAGCAACCCGTCCGACCAGTCCAGAATCAGTAAGTAAATTATACTTAGAGTAATATCAGTGGGTAAATATTAAGTCCACAAATTTACTACGCCGATCTGCTGTGCATTTTCCCTCTGTATCATTTAGAAATTCAGGATTTAGAGCGTGAAATCGGCAGTAGAATTCAGTTAGCTCCCTCCGACCAGTCCAGCACTAGTATGTTAGAACCAGCTCGAGTAGGTTATTCCCATGTTATACTTTAGAATAATTTCCGTTATTGTACTGCATATAGGTGGATGAATTCCACGAATTGGCCACGCTGATCTACTGTGCATTCTCCCACTTTGTACCGTTTAATAATTCCGCGATCTGGAGCGTGGAGACTGTGGAGAGACTAGACGAATTCAGCTTCTAGTTGTCCAGCTGTCCACCCGATCAGTCCGGTATGAGTAAGTAAAACCATTGAGTAAATAAATAATATAAAGAGGCGCAACCGTCAAGGGGCCGAGATTTTGGTATTGTATTTTTTTGCCAATAGCTTCAGGATTATTATCAAATTTTAGTGCTTCGGGAAGATATTTGTAATTCGATTGCATAGCCCTAAAAATTGTAGATAATTATGTAGTTATTGGCAAAAAAATACAACACTAAAATCTCGGCCCCTTGACAGTTGCACCTCTTTATATTATTTGTTTATTCAATGGTAAAACCCGAAACCGTTGCTTGAATAAGTAATCTTTATTTAACCCTAGTCAGATGTAGTTTACTGTGTTACTGATTTATCGTAAATAAAATCCGTTTATATTTTTCCTGAGTTTTCTTTATAGGTTAATATAGACTCCTGGCATTCCAGTTTCTTCACTGCAGCTATCTAAGCCTTTAGAGAAAAATGGTGTTTCTAGACTCTAAAACCGAAACTGGCTTCCGAATTAGATCGTCCTAGTCGTACCAACGCAGCTCAGGCGTCAAAGCGTAACCACCATAAAACCCGAGCGAAGCGAGGGAGGGTTACAAAGCACAGATGATACAACAATGAGATTTATTAATTTAACACAAATTAATAATTAGTACATGACAGATAATACTCTTCAATAGCCAAATATTTCTACTACTTTATCCTTTATTTAATTCCTGGATGTCTTGCTGGCCGTTTGGTCGATCGAAGCGGTAGAAAATCACTGCCAATTCATCCATCACCTCAGACTCTTTAAGGGTCTGCAATAAAACGGAGAAGTGGGAGAAATTGGAGTAGAACAACTTAGTGAGAACTGTGTTACATAAGGGGAACTATTCCAATTATGAAGAAGGCTCAGTAGCATACTTATTTCAAGATAAAAGGTAAGCTACTGCTTTTTAAATAGAAACGGATTTTGAATTTGTAACAGAGAGCATGTTTAGAAAGGCTCATGCATTATTTTATGCAGTTAATACTTTTAGTAGGTACTTAATTATTGTCTAAAAATATTTCAAATTACCTTCTTATGATGCATTTCCGTGACTTTTAAAATCTGAAGAATTTCAAAACTACCCATATTACCCTTTAGAAAGTACCCTCGACCCCATATCTGCTGAGATATTAAAATTGGTTCTTTTAGTTGCTCACTTTGGATGTTACAGGAGCCAATCCAGCCAATCTATACATTTGCCGTTCACTGCATATCAGGTAATGGACAAGAAGTCGGACCTTGTTTTATAACCATGACTTAACTCCATTTCTTGGGAATGTCATTAATATTTCGAGGATATGGACTAAATATATTATAATTGAAATACTCAAATAGAAAAATGTTTATATTTTTTGGCCCACCCTGTACATTTAATTTCCTATACATTCAGACAAGATGGAGCAGACTTAAAGCAAGTAACGTGACATTCAAAACAGGTTAGGATGTATGCCAAAATTTGCATAAACTTACCTACATAATGACAATAAAGCTACTCTTTAATATAACTGTTCTCCCAAGTTTATTGTTTCAATAAAAAAAGTACCTTATACCTGGTCTAATTTAAATACGGCTCTATTTTCTACGGTACTGTATACCAATAAATAAATCGTCATGACTTTGCAAAATAGGAAGGAGCATTCGCCATGTGCCATTTAACTTAAAACTAATTAATTATTGTGGGTTTGTCCTTTTATTTATCAACATCACAATGCGACCTTTAATATGTTCTTTTAACTGTTATTTACGGCGAGCTTAAATGATTTAATTTTATTTCCATGGTCTTAAATATTATCCACGTACCTCTTAGTGGAGTAAAATCCGCCCGAAATTATGCACTTGGGTGACCCCTGGCGTAGAACCAGATGAGACCTTTACCATTTTGTAGAGCATGTTTTGGGGCATATGTTTTGTGATCTACAACTTTTTTTAGTAGGGCACTTTTTTTTAAATGGCCTTAGAGTGCGTTATCTGCACAATTTGAAATCATGTGTTTTTTGGCGCATACATCGCCATTAAAAAAAAACGGCTAGACTTACCGCCCTGAAATTTTAACCACTTGTGCACAAAACCTAAGCGCTTCAAATGGTATAAACCTTTTTTGGGTAATACATCTATATATTACCCAAAAAAATACGTAAAGTCAAAACTTCCAAGATTATGCATGAAGAACTTCGATATGCGGTTAGCTATGTGAAATATTCAAAATTTATATATATATGCAGTTAATGAAATGTAGCCTAGATATTGAAAAAGTTTTTAAAAAAAAGTTTGAGTTGATATCTGTAACAGTTTTCGAGTTATCGAATTTTTAAAAAACGCTCGGGTTTACACGGAGTGAAATATTACGGAGCGCTCAGGCTTATGGCATAAATACAGGTGCCTCTCATGCAGCAAGTAGTCGATACCTCGGTCGATACCTATTATTTTAATGATTAAATGACGACCATTATTATGAATTTGAATATTTTTTGAGAAAACTGTGCATTCTGTGACTATTCAGACTTTATTTACTGTGTTAGTTCGGATATTAGTTAGGATATTTTCTATTAATCATAGTGCTTAGGTGTAAGACAATTTTATTATTAGTGTTTGACGGCGAATTGGTAAAAAACTATTGAGTATGTGTATGCTGTGGTTGTCTTAAAAGTAGATTAAAGAAACATAATTATTTTAGCTTTAAAATGTCGGAATGCTTAATTTGTGGTTCTCCATGTGACCCTTCAAGGAATAATAGTGTCAATAAACCCACACAAAGAGGCCTTTTAAAAAGACAAGACAAATTTTCAGTAAATATACTTAAACAAAAAAAAAGTATTCTAAGTGGTAATAGGAATTTCAAGTACCACGTCGCATGCAGAAGTTCATATAATAGTCAAGCAAATATAAATAAAGCCACAGTAAATAATAACTGTGCGAGTATCGCGAGCTGCAGCACTTCCAATTTGCGTGTTTCCAGGAAAGATGGATTTGAAATCAGAAAAATGTGTGTGTTCTTCCCAAGACGTGAAGTAAATTCTATTTCTCCTTTAAATTTGTTTTTTAATTTAGATGCTTTTATTGTTGATTTTCCACTAAATTCTGCAGCACTATTGTATTTATTCAAAAGGACATTTAAGGTAATAATTTGAATATTTTGTATTACGTGCTCTTGAACATAATTTACAATTTCTAAAAATATTTCATTTCCAAGTGTTTGTGTTGATTCCGATGCTCGATCAACACTTAGCCGAATTTCAGAATGTCTTTCTGATATATAGTGTCCATAACAGGACTTATGATACTTGGCATCATAGGCAAACAGATCGGAAAAATTAGCTAATCTTGATATCATTTCAAAGTCACTTTTTTTCTTTGCAGCATCTAAAATTTTAAGTCTCGTCTGTTTTCCTGAGCCTGTTCACAGATACAAATAAAAAATAATTACTGTCAGTTAAATATACAGGGTGTCAAAATTTACACATGTACCTATTCTACATAAAAAACAATGCTTCGTTTCAGAGTTACAGGGTGCTGAAGAAGTTTTAATTTTTGAAATTAATTCATTCAAATTCGGTAGGTACATAGAATGATTTGGAGTACATAGCATTTCAAAACATTTATTAAACAAAATAACCTTGTCTTTTAAAAAAAATAAACCTGTAAATTTTGACTTAGGCTTCCTGAGACACTCTGTACATACCCACATTACCTACATATAAAAAAAAAAATGAAATAATGAATGGTGTAAAATATACTTGAACTTCTATAAAAATAAAAGCTAAATCGTCACCTGTCTGTATGGAAATTAGTTTTTCTTGTTTCTTTTTTCCTTGCCGCTTACAGAACACACACATTTTTCTGATTTCAAATCCATCTTTCCTGGAAACACGCAAATTGGAAGTGCTGCAGCTCGCGATACTCGCACAGTTATTATTTACTGTGGCTTTATTTATATTTGCTTGACTATTATATGAACTTCTACATGCGACGTGGTACTTGAAATTTCTATTACCACTTAGAATACTTTTTTTTTGTTTATATTTACTGAAAATTTGTCTTGTCTTCGCTCAGCGACTTTAACAATTTTTAAAAGGCCTCTTTGTGTGGGTTTATTGACACTATTATTCCTTGAAGGGTTACATGGAGCACCACAAGTTAAGCATTCCGACATTTTAAAGCTAAAATAATTATGTTTCTTTAATCTACTTTTAAGACAACCACAGCATACACATACTCAATAGTTTTTTACCAATTCTCCGTCAAACACTAATAATAAAATTGTCTTACACCTAAGCACTATGATTAATAGAAAATATCCTAACTAATATCCGAACTAACACAGTAAATAAAGTCTGAATAGTCACAGAATGCAGTTTTCTCAAAAAATATTCAAATTCATAATAATGGTCGTCATTTAATCATTAAAATAATAGGTATCGACCGAGGTATCGACTACTTGCTGCATGAGAGGCACCTGTATTTATGCCATAAGCCTGAGCGCGCCGTAATATTTCACTCCGTGTAAACCCGAGCGTTTTTTTAAAATTCGATAACTCGAAAACTGTTACAGATATCAACTCAAACTTTTTTTTAAAAACTTTTTCAATATCTAGGCTACATTTCATTAACTGCATATATATATAAATTTTGAAAATTTCACATAGCTAACCGCATATCGAAGTTCTTCATGCATAATCTTGGAAGTTTTGACTTTACGTATTTTTTTGGGTAATATATAGATGTATTACCAAAAAAAGGTTTATACCATTCGAAGCGCTTAGGTTTTGTGCACAAGTGGTTAAAATTTCAGGGCGGTAAGTCTAGCCGTTTTTTTTTAATGGCGATGTATGCGCCAAAAAGCACATGTTTTCAAATTGCAGATAACGCACTCTAAGGCCATTTAAAAAAAAGTGCCCTACTAAAAAAAGTTGTAGATCACACCACATATGCCCCAAAACATGCCCTACAAAATGGTAAAGGTCTCATTTGGTTCTACGCCGAGGGTCACCTACCCCTAGAAAGAAGCGAGTTAGACCGGCGATTTTACTCCACTATCTAGAAACCCCGATGATTTTGCTTTCTCTTATATTATCTGTATGTAACATGAGGAAGCATAAGGTAATTAGAACGTTTATATTATAAAAAGGGGTACTAACCAAGAACCACATAGAGGAAGATAAGAAAGACTTAATTACAGAAATGTTTTTATATTAATTTTCTTGTTAGAACATCATTGCTTTTAAATGCTGTTCGAAAACATGGAGGGTCAATTTTAATTTTCTTTTCAGGGGTTGTTCAATTGTGACAATTGTTAACTTAAGACGTTTCGGTGTTCTTAAATCATCAATTTTTATAATTATCCTTGGACTGTTATTTTTGGTTTTTGTGTATTTTAGCGGAAATAACTGATCTGCATCTAAACATATTAATAAAAACAAAGAAGATACTATGAAAATTTTGGTGTCAACTTCAAAATCGTATACATTGTATACAAAACTACATACACACTAATTATGTCAACTTGAAGACTTTCGAACGACAGAGAGGATTAGCGCAAGATTATAAAACAAAAGAAGGCACTAAAGAAATGTATATTTCAAATTAACAATAAAATAAAAACCAACCAATGACTTCTATCTGCAATCCATTAATATTTTTCAGAGACAGTTTTTAATAACACTTATTATCTTAGTACTCGTGGAGCATTTACTGAGATCATTGGAGAATTATTTATGGCGGGAAAAAATATGTCAGCTTCTATAATCACAGCATTTCCAGATCTTTCAAGACTTACTTATCCAGGTTTTTCTCGATCCATGATACCACGATTCAGTTTGAGATCAGTACAGCTCTGTCAGGTCGTAAAATTCAGCAAAATATTTTACTATGCTTAAAATGTTCAATTCTCAAATCTAGCATAAGGTAAGGATGTAGGATGTAGGGACAGTAGGGAAATGGCTGGTAAGTTTTCTTCAGGAAGAATACAAATGAAGATGTTAAAGAGTTGAGGTATGGAATAATCGCTCGCTTCACTGAGTACTGCAACTTCCAGTACTCAGTAGGTGAATCTGCAGGAGTGTTTGAACGATACAGCTAATCTTTTGCTAGTCTAGGTGGGTGAAGTTCTAAGTTTTGTATTTCCTCCGCAATGACATTGGTAGAAATAAGATCATCCATATTGACATCAGTAGTTTGGCGATGGACTTAGACCACGTGAAGAATTGTATTAATGTGGTTCGTACCTATGTTGAAGTAAGTCTAAACCCTTTGACTGCAGTACATCTGTCTCAGGTTCTAGTAAACCGAAGTATTGAGATATAATAAGGAAGAGATTATAAATACAGGTTTCATGACAGCACAGTAAATCTGAGATGCCTATCTTGTAGCAGTGTTCCTTCTTTTGCGAGTCTCTTCAAACCACGTGCAATATTTACAAAGTTATATCGATGATAGAAATGCTTCAGTGATGTGATTTAGATTTAACTGATGAAATGAAAGAACAGGGCTTTTTTATACTTTTTCCTTTTTATCTTTTGTACACCACCATCCGTTCCTGCCACTGCCACACTCGTAGAATCCTTGCCCAACACATTCTTGTGGATCTAATCCTTTTGTCTGTTGTATGAGTAATGGTCCTTGCATTTATATCTTTTTCAAATCCGGGAGATTCTTCGCGTACCGTCTTTTTTCTTCATCTAAAAATCGCACTCTAATTGACAGTTGCTCGTTTCCTGATATATCGGCTGCGTCATCCACCAATATCGAATGGCCAAACGATTTTTTTTTGCTTCTAAAATATTTTACGAAATTACCACACAAGTTCATTTTGTCATATAGGTAGAAATTAGGTAGCATTATTTTTACTCTGTTGTTTTAGTTGCTGAAGTGAATTAAGTTTCAAAAATACTTGTGTTGTTCTTTGCCTATAATGGCAAATCATGAGCTCCACAAAACATTATTGTCGAAATGATTACGATAAAAATTTCAAATTTTCCGATCTGGATTTTTGGTGTACAGAGATTAATTGGATATCTACAGGCACTTCCTCCATGAATAATTTTGCAGCTTTGACTGCTAGTACGTTGAGTACACCAAAAAGCTGCACTTTTGATTGGAATCTACCATTTTTTGTGGTCATAGCTGATGCCAAAAGGTAACTTGAAAACCCTTATAGAACACCAAAGTGGCGGCCATTAAAGATGGCAGCTATTTGCCGTACTAAATTTTTTTGTATCCCAGCTCTTAATGGTCCGATTTTGATTTTCTTTTTTTTTGTTTTAAAGGTCTTGTGAAGAGGATACTTTTTTGTTTCTACACATTTATCTCTACACCTTAAGAGTTCCGCACAATTTTCAAAAACCTGAAAATTTCACTTTTCTCACGAATTTCATTGATAAGTAAGTTTTTAATTGTGCTCAATATTCCTTTCTTCCACACAAAAAAGGGTTTATGTATATGGGGTTCCGTATGTGTCAAGAAAGATTTGTTTTCATAAACAACAGTTATTTTGATTGTTTTGAAAACATTTATTACATTAAGGAAGCAAATTTTTACAAACAAAAAAACGACAAAATACTAAGAAAAACTCATGTAAATTAACTGCTTCCATACTGCTCTTATAACTCTAGATTACGCAATTATCTTCTTCATCTTCCAATTCATCCCTGGAACAAAATAATTATACTTATATATATTGTTATTATATTAAGGCTTTGGACCAATAATAGGAATATTATGAAACGAATTTAAACATAATCAATTAAACGCATACCTTTTATTGTATTTATTGCTGCATTGTCGACCCCTAGTACAGTTCGTGTTCGTGCAGAGTAGCGTGCGTGGAACCTTGGCTTTTGAACAGAAACATCGTGTACTGCATCCGGGGCAACTACACTTAACCAATTCTCTGTAGGCTACCATAATAGAAGGGACCGGGAGGCGTCCACTCTCCATGGTCCATCTCCATCATTGTGACCCTGAAATGTTGTCCATCACTGAGCATGCACGATCCCAAATTTGCCCTGTCTGGTACGCTGAACGAAGACAATGCTGCTCTAGCCTCTCTTGTTGGGGGCAGACTTTGCAGACTGCGACTTTTTGAAGTAAAGAGACTGAGAAGTCTTCTGCGTCTTTGTAGAAATAGTAAACTTCTCCAGAACTTGAAAAGTCTCATCAGAAATAGACTGTTGTGGTAGACAGGTAGCTTGGAAGGCATCTGCAACTTCAGGAAATGATTTTCACACCTTCCAGGCCTGTTTCCCTTTCATTGCAAATTTGCAAATTATGACGTTACATCTAAATGCTGAAGCCTTCCAAGCTATCTCTCTACCACAACAGTCTATTACTGACGAGATTTTTAAAATACTGGAGAAGTTTACTGTTTTGCTTTACTACAAAAACGCAGGAGATTTCTCAGTCAATCATGTTAGAAAGCTTCTCTTTACTTCAAAAAGTCGCAGTCTACAAAGTCTATCCTCAACAAGAGAGACACTAGGGCAGGGCAGCATTGCCTTCGTTCAGCATACCAGGCAGGAGTAGTTTGGGATCGTGCGTGCTCAGTGATGGACAATATTCCAGGACCAGAAAGATGGGGATGGATCATGGTTGCTGAAGAGTAGACGCCGGCCGGTCTGGCATTCTCTTCTTTCTATTATGGCAGCCTACACAGAATTGGTTAAGTGTAACACGATGCTCCTGTTCAACAGCCAAGCCAAGGTTCCATGCACGCTACTTTGCACGAACTGTAAACTGGGAGGGGGGGGGGGGGGAGGTTGGCAACGCAGCAATAAATACAATTAAAGCTATAGGTACGTTTAATTGATTATTTTTAAATTCGTCAAAAGATCATAATATTCCTTTTGTTGGTCCAATGTCTTAATATAATAACAATAGATATATAATTATTTTGTTCCAGGGATGAATTGGAAGATGAAGAAGATGATTGCGTGATCTAGAGTTATAAGAGCTGTATGGAAGCAGTTAATTTACATCAAGTTCTTCTTAGTATTAAGTCGTTTTTGTTTGTAAAAATTAGTTTCCTTAATGTAATAAACGTTTCCAAAATAATTAAAATCACTGTTGTTTATGAAAACAAGTCTCTCTTGTATCATAAGGAACCCCATATACATAAACCCTTTTTTGTGTGGAAAAAGTGATATTGGGCACAATTAAAAACTTCATCATCAATGAAATTCGTGAGAAAAGTAAAATTTTCAGGTTTTTGAAAATTGTGCGGAACCATTAAGGCGTAGAGATAAATGTGTAGGAACAAAAAAGTATCCTCTTCACAAAACCTTTCAAACAAAAGAAAGAAAATCAAAATTGGACCATTAAGAGCTGGGATACAAAAACATTTAGTGCGGCTAATAATAATAATAATAATAAGAAAATGACTTTAATGACTGTCATCTTTAATGGGCGCCATTTTGGTGTTCTACACGGATTTTTAAGTGGCTTCCTATCTGAAAAGTTACCTTTTGGCATCAACTATGATCATAGAAAGTAGCACATTCCAATCAAAAAGTACAGCTTTTTGGCTTTCATGAAGACCCTGTTAGTTCTCTACAGGCAAAAATGCATCCGTTTAATTACCTTTAATTTTCAACATAAAGTTAGTTTACAAAAGTGGCAAAATAATAATGGTTGTACCTAGAGGATCCATATAAAATCAATGAAAAATAAAACATGCTTTATTTGTCCAATTTATCGAATAAATTTACACAAATTATTATCTCGCATTACACCAATAAATTGAGGGTCACAGAAGATAATGTATCCAAGGATAGGAAGTGGGCGCCATGTCGGTATCCCTCCAGGTCCCTTTTACCAGAACTGGGTTCAACAACACACGACATTTCCGCATCGGCTTTGTTGTGCACAGAACTGACCCAGTCCCAGTTCGTGTCTCGCGGTTAACAATATCAATGCGTTGTCGGTGTCGGTGCTGATAAAGTGTTTAATGAGTCAGCTACGGGAGGGAGGTTAGATATCAAATTTACGCTGTATGCGTCCATGTGGTCTGCTGGAAATTTAAAAGTTCCGAACTAGTCAGTCATAGAACGTCCGCTGGAAGTAGTGTTTAACCACGCGACTGCCGAAAGAATACCGATTAACCGATGTTGTTTGTTTATACTTAAATTATCAAGTATTTTTAATTCTCTCTGAGCATTACTATCAATGTATCTGGTGTAAGTGGCAACATGGATAACATTCAATCTAGTGAGGACACTTTGTGTTATTTGACTAAAAGACCACCCGTTGATATCGAATTCCAAGATTTGACCTACACCGTGCCACAAGGGAAAAAAGGTTAGCTTAAATCAGTTGCCTTATTTACTATATCGGATAAGAAGTAACTGGATATGATAAAAATATAAAAACCTAACAAAAACCTGTAAATTTAACATGATGTTAAAAATTACTCTGGGGCGTTTTAGAGTTTTAGTTGTTCCCTTGTATAAGAATACACATACAAGGGTTGTTCTAAGTAAAAACAGGAGTTAATTTTATATCGAGCTCATTTATATAATTTAACTAAAAGCGGAAGCAAGTTCGTTTAATTAGAATACCTACGGAAAGTTTCGTACTAATTTTAGCTCAATAATGTGAACTGGGAACTGGGTTATTTTAGTCGATAAGATTTATTTATTGTTGATATTGTTTATGAATACCTATAAGTAGTTTCTTTCTTGGTCAATACCGTTGAGTGAAGATTTCACTCAAGGATGACACTGATGCAAAAATTGATAATAGTGATACATATACCTACATAGGATTAGTTTTTAGTTCCCAAGCGGGTAAAATGGATTTAGACCTCGAAATTAAGAGGAAATGTTTATATAAACTATAAAAACTAGTATCTTATAATGTTCCGTTATAGATAACAGATATAGGTTTGTATTTGATTAAAACCTTCGCCAACAAAAATCTTGTAGGTTCGGGAAAGTTTTGAAAGAAGTCGCGATTAATTATCGAAGTCAGATTGATTTTATATGCGTTGTAACATTTCTACTCAAATACATTTAAAATTGCTAATTCTTTGTGGAAGAAGAAATTCTTCTCAAAAATGGAATGCAGAATATAAAAATAGTGACTTCTATCATTTATTCAGTGGTGTAACAAATATTGGTAAATAATGATCAACAAAATAGCGATTTCAGTCGCAAAAAGTACATTTTGCTTTTCACTTTATTGTAAAATATAGAATTCTAAAAATTTTTTAATTTTTTTAAGGCATGTTGCGAGAAAATCTAAAAAATAACATTTTCTATGATTTATGCTTTGTATTTTTAAAAACTGTCAAGATCTAGCTTTAAATCCCCTTCCACGATATTCGTTACTTTCTCAGAATCAGATGCTGAAGCTGAATCTGAACTATAACCATAACCAAAATCTATTTCTTCCAAAGAAATAACCTCGGAAATAACAATGGGAGAAATATCATCAAAGCTCTAGTATTCTCTATTAATTTTTTTCAAACTGTCATTATTAAAATAATCGAAAATAATTTTTCTTTAAAACAGGAGATTAACGTGTTCTTTTACGCCTAGAAGAACTTTTGTTTGAAGAGATGCAAGATTAGTATTAGTATACCGTAAACAAATACAAAAATAAATTATTCTAAATATTTTAAAGTGTAAGTTTATAATATAATCTTCTTGATTTTAAGCCCTGAATCCATCCCGAGATCCATCTTGTCCATTTGGGAATTAAAAACTGAGTCGCCCTATATTTGTATATATTTTTTAATTATTAACAAATATTGAGTTTTGACTTCAAATTATGAATTGTCAGAGTTTTTCACAAAGAAAATGCCCTCTTGTGCAACTTCGATCGGAGGCACCGTATTCGAGATAAATTCATTTTAATAATATTCAAATGCATGCTCTAAAATGACTAGGGAAGTGGACTAATTTTTTGCTTTTCGCGTCGAAACAAAATTCAAGCATTTTGAGCAGTTGTTAAAATAAATAAGAAAATCTTGGTTTGATCTGGCTCTTAAATTTTGTTTTGACGAGAAAAGGAAAAAATTAGTCCACTTACAATATTAAAATGAATTTATCTCGAAAACGGTGCCTCCGATTTTGTTAGGCTTAGAAAGTTCAGTGGATGTGCAAAATTTCATTACTTTAACTTGAACAGTTTCGGAGATAATAAATAAAAACCGTCTTCAGGGGCCCACATTTAGGGGCCTGTAGCTCCCTTAGGAAGCATTTTGGTATAGAGGTAAGTTTGGTCCAATCGATTTATTTTGACCTCGGGAATATGTGATTTCTTTTTGTACACTTATTTCCCGGACACCCTGTATATTTTGTTTACTGTTTTACGTAAGTATCTATAAATGCAAATCACATTTTTATGACTCGAGTTTTTCTCGTTTAGTTATCGAAACGAAACCTTTTCTTCTCCTACAAATCCAACTTGAAGATTTAAGACGAGAACCACTGTTTAAAGATGCATCCTTATCAAGGGTAGAATACAGTAAAATAATTGATACTAATGCAAACCCAAGTATAGGGCCAAACACTTTTTAATATTAGTAAATATCTACATATAATGACGGTTACACTGTTTTTGTTTGGACCATAAAAGAAAGCAGTGGATTACTAAGATGATAATAAATTCTAGAAACACTACATCGAGCCTATTAAAAACCCAAATAACAACAAAAATGAGCTGTAGAAATATAATAAAAAACTTGGTTAAAATAGCAAAAAATATAGGTACTTACCTACTTATTGAAAACCTTATTTATAGTGATAAAGTGAATAGTAAAACCAAAGTCTACAGATATTAGAATATCTTTACAAACAAAACAAATGCTAATCAAGAAATAAATAGTATTATCGAAAATAATAAAATTATAAGAGACAAAAAAAGATATCTAAAATATTTGAAAGTATAGAGTATAGTCGGTTCTAATCTAACGAGAAGAATTAAATCTATATCCTTAAATAATTCCAGAGGGTATGTCGCAAGTACTCTTCTCCTACGGCCTACAGATGACTGATATCCGAAAAAGATGAAATTGAAAGTGAAATCAATAAAAATCTAGATTCTAAAACCATTTAGTATGTCGAATTTGTTTAATAAAGTTGAGATTAGATCAAATTCCATGATTTTATTCATGGAATTTGATCTAATCTCAACTTTATTAAATATGAGACTATAATTATAGACGGAGGAAACAAAACTTAAGTAGAAAACTACAGGGTGTATCACTACGACCTTAAAATATCGGTATATCCGAAACTATATAGTAAAGCTAAGAAATTTTTTATACTTAGGTTTCCCATGGTTTTCTATGCAACTAAAATGTTGTCATTTTTCTTCCACTTCCGTTTATACCGGAAGTAACAACCAACTTTGTTATTTTAAATAGAACATGTTTCTGCATTTTTAAATTCTACACTAAATTCTAGTGCCATTATGTGTATCATACCTTATACAAAAACTTACGGTTTAGGCTCGGGATGAGGCGATATTCGCTTATATTTAATTTTTTGACAGATGCAGACCATTCAAAAGCGAATAATAAATTTAATTAGTTAAATTGCAAAGATACGTCTTTTGCTAGAATGTTATAGATTCATGTAAATATGATGCCTAGTTTGATAGTGTTTGTCACATTTCGTAATTTTCAAAAAAATTTAATCTTAAGTATTGGATTAGAGACAAAGTACTAAAATTTCTTAAAAAGCCACCTACACCAGCGACAACAGTTTGTTAAAATTGGAAATCAAATCAGTGAATATGAATTGTAAAATATGGTGTCCCACAGGGAACGATGCTAGGACCAATCCTTTTCGCAATATATATAAATGATGTACTCACTCTGAAAACACACAATTATATTTGCCGTCGATATAATTATTTTACGACACTGACACTTCGCAACAATTAAAATCCATACTATAGCAAGATCTCTATAAGTCAATATAAAGCCCTCGTTGAATCAATTTTAACATATGGTATACCAAGTAGTTTGTAAAGGCGTGGGTGCAAATACTGTTGGAAAGTGTGTTATTCATAACAATAATATTAAATACAGACAAATTCTACTTAAAGGAGTTATTAAGAAGAAGAAGAAATTAAAACTTTTTAACATACGACAATAATAACTATACTGCTATTACACATTATTTGGTAAATTGAAAAATTTAGGCACACCGAAATTACAGGTGACTCATGATGCGCAGAAAAATGAGAGATTAAAACAGTCAAAATAAAGGAGTGGCTAAGGGCTCAAAATATATTTTTATATTTAAGAGAAATATAAATGAAATTATTGAGTATAAACCATTAGTTAGAAAATGTGGGTCAATAATTTCATTTGCTAACAAAGTAATAAATATTTTAGCGTATTTTATACCACCTAGGTATGTATTTCTACATATTAGATTTGAAATGTGTGTACTAAATATCATAGAGAAAACTAAATTAGGTGATTAGTAAATTTGTAGACACAATTAATTGAATGCAGGTTTGTCGCAATCAAGTATGCGATTGCTCATATTTATATTCAAGTGGTATGATATATTTTATATTCATTTGACGTACGTTTCTCGTTACTACATCTACAATTTTTGGATGGGATCTAAAAACTTCTTAAATGTTTAGTGGCATTGAATCCAGAGATCTTGCCAGCCAATCAGCTGACTTTTATGAACTGCAGAAAATTTTTAGTCTCATATGATGAGAAAATCTATTAAATTCCCTGGGTGGTTTATAAGTTTATTATATACCTAGTTGGTAGTCCATTCAAATTTTATTTGATGAAAATTGATCGTTTCCTAGAACAGCCTACATATTGATCATCTGGAAAAAGGAATATACAATATTTATTTTCGCAATATCTGCTATTTTTATCAAACACACATTCTAAAAGAAAAAATCATCTTTGACAAAAAATGTTAGTCATTTACTGGTTTATTCTGTGTTTATATGTTCTGAAATAAAAAAGTTGTGCCTATTCAAGAAGTGTTCAGCGATTGTTTACCAAGATAATTCATTCATAAAAAGGTTTAATTTAATTTTAAAATTTGTGCCTCCCTATACAACAGTGAAATGTATTTTAATATAATAACCGTATTTTAGTCATTAATATTAATGAATTTGTTGAAGTGTAGCATAAGTCCTATTATATTTCAAGAAATTACAATGAATAATGAATGAGTTGTTCCTGTTTATGTTAAAACCAATAATAAATAATATAGATGGAAATTACCAAGTCATTATTATATTAAAAACCATTTCACATTTTTGTCCGAATTTTTGTGTCAGAGCAAGTCATTATCATGCTAGCATTCGTTGAATAACTTAAGCATAGCAGGCAACATTTAGTTGAAAGTAATTGCTGTTATTTATTGGTGAAATTAACAATTTTTATTTTAATAATTCGTTAGACTCGTTTTAAAACCGAGCCTTGCGTTAAAATTAGTCATTCATATTCCGGTTACCAAAGTTTATTTCAAAATACATGTTGCGGCAGAAAGAGAGTTGGATATCTTTTAATTCGTATTCCACATTATTAAGTTTGTATCATTTTCATAATCACTTTAACGTATTAGCTGTATTGTGAAAAATTATTTAAATGTGGTATTGGTCATTACCGTAATGGTATCTCCACTTGTTAGCAAATCAGGAAAAGCATGCATCAATTCGATAGATATAATTCTTTTAAAGGTTGTTATTGACGAGGAAACAACTCTCTTACCATACATTATTCAAGTCTTATAACTGGAGAATATGTTCTGAAATACGAAGTAGCATGATAGTAATAACCGATTTTTTTTTAATGATTACTACGCCACGGAATACTGTCAGATAGCAAAAAAGTGTGCATGAGTTGGGAGGAACAATTTTCTTCTCGTAATAATTATCTTCTAATGCAAAATTTTCTACATGCCTCCGATTTAGCTGAGTTGATTCTATCAACATTATTTCTGTGTTTGGTTCTTGTTAGCTATAAATCCAAATTTTCAAAATGTATTTACAATCATACCACACAACAGAACGAATATGAAGGCGTTCACAGCAAATACATGCTATGCCTATCATTAGCATTATTCAGATTTTTGTTAATAATGTGCCATCAACTCGATTCCTTTCTGTAAGTATGTAAATTTTTTTTGTAAGTGCCAAGGTGAATGATCGTATAATCAGTGTTAGCACCACAACAGTTCACCAGTGACTAAACATATAATTGAAATAATATATAGAAGGTTTCTCTATAAAAACTCTTGTAAGGCAATTAAAGGCTCAATTATCAGCTGATGTTAATCAAATGTTGTACTACATCTGCAGTTCTCGTGGTATTCTAATATTTACCAATAATTATCATTTTATTATTGATTTGTGATTTATTGATGTGGTCTTCTTCCTTTCTTCAACAGAAGATAACGACAAGATTGTCGAAACCTCCAGCACTGGAAACAATACATTTGGAATAGAACTGGAAATTTCCTTTACAAATCATCAGCTCCGCGAAAGCCTTTGGATGAAAGTGCTGGATTTGCCATTTTTTTATAAGCTTGGCAACAGCCAACCAATTTTAAAGTCTCTGTACGCTTTTATACTACAGTCAGTGACCCAAGCGTAAAATTGAATTTGATGTGTAAACCTAAAAAAGTGTTTTGCAATTTATTACATAAATTCTTTTATACTACCATATTGCGCGTTTCTTTATTTGTTGGCAGTATTAGCGCTAATACATAAATATTAATTATCAGGTTTATTATCTGACGTCATAAATGGTGACTTTGAACATCGCGTTTTTTTATTAAAATACTTTGTTCTAGGAGGAAAAAATTCAAAGTGGGGTAATTTACGATGACACGCAATCACAGTCATTGATTATGGTTGTTTATATAATTATTAATTGTCTAAACTGGAATATTTATAATGTATATTTAACATAAATCTGCATCCTTCAAGAAAACATTGAGTCGCTTCGTGTCAAGTTAAGTTTCCAGGTAAATTTCCTAAATTGTTTACACAATAATAAGGTTAATCACCGATAATCAAATATTAAAATGTGTTTGCTTAAATAATCAATCAAACTTTACCACTCAGTTATTATTATTTCCGTATGAATATCAATGTAATTTGCTAAACCTCCATTTAGAATTTTGTAATCGAGCCATACGAATTTTACTCATCTGTTCGCTCTTCATGCACATAATAATCTATCTGACTATAACAAGGCCCTATTAGCCTGTCGACTTTATCTAAAGTTATTGAAAAAATTAAAAACAAGCAGATAAAAGACTACTTAAGTAATAATAATATTTTACCGACAAATCAAACTGGTTTCAGGAGTAACCATAGGCTGCAGCTGATGATATTTTATCAGCATCTGAAAATAAAAAATTAACAGCCCTAGTAAATCTTGATTATTTGAAAGCGTTCGATAAATTGAACCATCAGTTGCTTTTAGCCATTTTACATCATATAGGTTTTAATATTTTTGAAAATATCAATTTTTTTGCCCAAGACTACAATTTGAACAATGACACTATAAAAATTGTTTAGAACGTGAACGTACTTAGTAATAAACTCAGGTTGATGACCTTTACATATCGTGATATAATTCATAAAATACGTTATCATTATATGTCAATTACATGACTTTATTTAGGCTTTATACAAGCCTAATAACAAAAAACATATCCAATTTGATATACTCACATTCTAAACACGCAATTATTAAGTTTATTGGACCTTTTTTAATGCATGATAAATATTGAATTAAAAATGACAAAATCAAAACGTCTAAAAATAAATTATTGGAAAAAATGTTTTTTAACTCACCACAAAATTCATTTATTATGGTCACAAATTAAAAAAACGGTGTCTCCAAGAAGATGTACATGTTCCTTCGCCTATATTTCAGCTCATCAGGAAGACTAGACCACGTTAAATTCAAACTCTACCCATATCTTGAAACTTATACTTTAAAATTGTATTTATTGACATTAATAAAATTGGTGACCATAATGAATAAAAAAAAAATTTTGTTATGATTTAAAAAAAATTTTTTTCAATAATTTATTTTTAGACGTTTTGAATTTTGTAATTTTTAATCCAATTTTTATCATGCATTAAAGAAGGTCCAACAAACTTGATAATTGTATGAAACATCAATGTGAGTATCCCGTTATCTCATAACCTTAATGGAAAACCATTTTTCATATCCATCTGACAACTGAAAAAATTATGATTATAGTGTTAACTGGAAAAACTTAAATTTCTATGGAAATTGCAGGTAAACACTTAAATTTAGTTAAAGATTTATGCCTCCAACGATAGTTGTTAGGTTTTTATTTTCTTTTCTCAAATTTGGAAAAAGGTAAAAAATGAATTATGGTAGAGATTTTCCACTATTAGAAGCTCTTCTAAATTATACTTTTCTAATCACCCTCAATCATTATTTTTCAACACATACGAATTTAGATGTATAATATAGAAATGCAGATTAGAAAGTACGATTAATTTATAAACTATTTTGTGTTATTATTTTTTTCTGCACTGGTAGATTTTAAATATAAAAATACATACAATTATTGGGGAAATTGAATTATTTAATAAAATGGAAAATGCCTGCCTGAAATAATTTTATTCGTTCTGGACTGGACTTTGAAATGAAGCAAAGGCTTCATCAGCATATGGTAACGTATGAAATAATCTAGTTTCCTTTAACTGGTTGAATGAATGAATGTAGTAATGAATATTTATTGACTTCGTCGGCATTGTCGGCAATCTTCTGTTTGGATAAGCCTCGGGATAAGCACTGCATACTCATGGGCCTCACGGCAATCACCGGTGGCATTTCCATTGCAAAATCACTATGCCAATACTGTACCGGTATATTTATTTCATTGTTAGTAGAAGTAGAAGTTCAAAACATGGTTGAAATATTTTATGAGCAATTTACTAGGTATTTTCCATTAAATTAAATAATGCATTTTTCTAAATAACTGCGAGGAATCTATAAGAAAAATAAAAAAAAAAAACAAAATAGGTTGTAAATGAATCAAGATTTCTAGGGCATATTTTTTTGTGACGTAATTCAGGTCAGTTAATAGTACAGTTACTTGGTGATCTCACATTGTGACGTACTTCGGTTTTGGGCAAGAAAATGCCGAAGTGTCACTATGGCACTCGAGGTGGCGGCGGTGCTTTACTCGGGCGCCAGTTTCTGTTTATAGTGCAGAAACACCACTACTCAGGCAGCTACAGTGAAGAAACGGATATTCCAGTGGGTCGTTGGGAAAATTTGATTTCGTTGCGGAATAAAAGGCATAATTAATATCACAATTAGATTTATTCAGGATATATGTAAACAGGAACAAGATTAGCAAATACGGTTACTTTCTACAAGCTCTAATCTAATTACATAACTACATCTAGTAGGGTTTAAAAGCTATTCCAAATACCTTATGGTTACTACAGTTAGCAGGACTTGAAAGCTATTAATAATATATACAGTTACTTTAAAGCACAAACTACGAGGCAGCAGTGCGAGTATCTAGCAAGGCGGGCATGCGGTTAACTAACGATTACGGACTAACAGCAAAGCGATGTAGGGATACCAGGATTAGCAGAAGCAAACACCAAAAGCATACAAATATTAAAACAGGCTATGTGCAGTGTACAGACTTGGTTTATTGCGCAGTATGGGCTAAATAAAGAAAATATTATAGATTAGTTTTAAATCGATGAAGTAGTCCGTGACTCAAAGTGGAGTAAAAATGTAAAGATTAAATTTTCAAAAAGCACAAAGTCTTCTCCACGTGTAAACAAAATTTTATTAAAGAATCATAAATTTATAAAACGGTACATGTTTCGGAGATATATATCTCCATCTATTTTAATTTTTTATTTTAATTTGTTGTAGGCTGAAGATGGAGATATATATCTCCGAAACATGTACCGTTTTATAAATTTATGATTCTTTAATAAAATTTTGTTTACACGTGGAGAAGACTTTGTGCTTTTTGAAAATTTAATCTTTATAGATTAGTGTTATGTCCTCTAAGCTCGGGATTCCTGGTACTGAAAACAAGGTATGATTAGTGAGGAACTGCGTCACGTCCCTATCCAGCCCAGATGGATAGCATAGTCTGTCTTAGCTGAAATAAAATAAAGATTACAGACACGGAGGTTAAAACAGCGGTGGACTGAAAGAAAACAATAATTATTATCACTATGCGCAGCTACACTGTTTAGAGAGGAACTGCGTCACATACCTATCCAGCTCAGATGGATAGCTGGCCTAACTGCGGAAAGAAAATAATACGATTACAGCAACAGATGCTGGACTGGTACAAACTAAAAAGAGACAGGATTTAATACTTTACCCAAGTTGCAACTTACACCTCCCACCTAGTTACCTTACTTACTTGGGCACGTCTGGTCAGGAACAGCAGCGGACGGGTACTGAAGATAGTTGTGTCGAATTCGGACTATCAATGCTCCGTAAAATATCGGAATAGTGGGGATGAACGCAAATAAGCAGCGCAGTGAATAAAGGCGTCCCGACGGGACTTGGTTGAAATTCGGGCTCCGGTTAACTTACTTTGTGGTGGATACGTCTGCTTGCTCTCGATGACAGCTCTCGACTCACCTCAACACTCCTGGATTCGGAATATTAATCTTCTATAAAATAGCGGAGTGGTAGGGATAAGCGCAATGAATAAATGCGTCCCGGCGCAATAATTAACTGGTTACAGGTGATAATAATATAAAAATGCGGAAAACAATAACTTAATTCTATGCGAATAATAACGAAAAAATCACTTCGTTACAATATACGTAAAAAATCTGTACCAAAATTAATTTATGTATTTTGTTCCAAATTTGAGAAAAAAATTAAAAACCCTAACGAAGCGATTTTGGGCATACCTCCATAGGAAGTTTCTTATTTTGAAATTCTGATGTCAGATTTTAGGTTTATCCAGTTAATTCTGCAACACCCTGTATCAATATTATGCTGGAGTGGATAAACATGTAACTATATAAGCACTATTTAATTAAGGTGAATATAAGATATATCACGAAAATTAGTGACTTAAGTGGTTAAAGTAGTTATAACTGACCTTGTTGAAATAATTGCTGTTCCGTTCCGAAAAATATATTTTTTATTGATAATTAAATGGAAGCCTTAACTACCTGGGCAATTTATTAACAAATTCACATGTGCTGTAATTATACTTATCTTGTTTGGCGTTACGTAATTATCACATAATAATCAGTGATCTTCATTGCATAATTTGAAATGCATTTAAAAATATGCTATGCAGAATTGTTGCATCTTAAGTAAACTATTTTATATAAATTGTATGTTTTAATTACTTTTCGTTTCTATATTCATTTAATATGCTATATGCTAATTCTAGTATTAATTGTGAAAAAAATGGTTTAAAACGACAAGTATATTTCCAGATACAAATTACAAATCCTAATAAAAGTTTTAACAGTTTTTAAATTATGCCTTTAAATTCTGCCGATGTAGCTTCAAATTTCATTAAAATCTACTATTCTTCCCAAAAGCAAAAGTAAATAAAAATATTGTTTGTAGTTTATTTGTGGCGGATAGTTAATATTCATTGAACTTAATTCTGGGAATCACTTTTATATTGACATATTTTGGCAATTTTCTTATTTCTATTTATTTTTTAGAATTTGGCGTGATTCCCAGAATTAAGTTCAATGAATAAATAAAAATAGCAAAAACCTAATTAAAGAATTGAGCTTGAAAATGTATAGGTGTCATTTATCGTATTTTTTGTTAATTATAAGGTACATCCGGTTATATTTTTCAAAAACAGACACTGCATTACGGGCAGCGAGATAATTTAGATGATTTGTAGCAGAAGAGTTTCTGTTCCGTGTTGATTTTTTTGACTTCTTGACGTTTCGACCACATTGGTCTTCTGAAGCGAAGAAAAACTCTTCTACAAGCTTGAAATCAAAACACTTTACATGAGTTTACTGTTTTATCTTCCAAACAATGATATTTTTTTCTTATCCCAATCTCTATTCGTTAAACTTAAGGGGATCATAAAAAAACAAAATTATTAGTCATATGGCTACTATTATTTTGCGTAGTTTTCAGAAAATATTTGCATCTCAATAGTGTGATCATATGAAATATGAAATAAGCATGGAGTCGATTTAATCATAATTTTATACTAAGTAATTCTATCCGCCAATGTCGGGCGCAACAGTGACGTAGCTCTAATTTCATAAGCGCCATGTCATGCGATATTTAGAATTAATGGTGATCTAAATATTCATTTATTTGATAAAGGTGAATATGTGCATTGCATAATTATTTAAATATGTTATCTGGTTTTGGTATTCATCAGCAATAAATAAAAGTACTAGAGTACAAGGAAATTCAAAATCGCATAGATCATTTATTTACTAAAAAAAAGTATTGAAAGTTATATACCAATTATATTCGAAAGATCCCTGATTATTAGTCAATAGTTACTCAAATAGCTGCACTAAAAAAAATTAAAAATATTATTCATTCAAAAATGAAGCAGTACCGAGATAAAGACAAATTACTAGTAGAATTACGCAAGGAGAATTGGGAAAATATATACTCATATAATAATTATTGTTACCGCAAATTTATTTCCAAATAAAACAGAAAACAAGACGGAAATGTGCAAGAAAAAAAGAAAATTGAAGAACTCAGATATAAAAAGTAAAATTATGTATAATAATTGACGGTATAGTCAAATCTGTTAATAAAAGAGATGAATTACATAAAAAATTACAACATTTCCAAAAGATGAGAAGAAAGCGATGTAATAGGTATACAAGAAATGAATTAAATGATTTAATGAAAATAGCTAAAACTTAATTATTAGCAAAATAAATTTACTAAATCAAATTAAGCATAACCCATCAACTATGTGGCATTGTGTCAACAAAATCGTAAACAACAATAACACAAAAAAGCAAAAAATCCATGAGATAAAAACAGAATTTATTGAAATGACTGCAAATGATGGGAAGAAAAATTATCTTAACAACCTAGAAATCATACAAAAATGTGCCCTTAAAGTAATATATCAAAAACCATATACTTACCCTACTAATGATAATATTTAGAAACAAATATCCTTGATCCTTGATAGCTAATTTTTTAGTTTAGTAGTGATAACTACGAGTACTCAGTACAACCAAAATATAAACAAAATTTAATTGATATTGCACAACACACTTATAATAACAGATATATACAAAATCCTTCGCAGCCTAAGACAAGCATACTATTTAGGGGGTATATTTATTCAGGGCTTAAATTATTTAACTTGATTCCACCCGAATTAAAATGTTCATTTAATTTATTTAAAAATAAAATAAAAAAATAAATTTATCAATAATTTGTGCAAAAATAATGTCATGTATTTTAAACCAAAACCCGATTAGTAAATAAATAAAATTAAAAAATAAATTCATATCAAACCAGGGTCAAATGAAATAATCCTCCAAATAAAACAATAACGAGAAACTTACACACCAAAAGTAAACAAATTAAAGGCGAAAATAAAATAAATGCATTGTGCTATGTTTCTTTAAAATAATCAATAACAGAACAGCTGTCAGTTACATGCTTTAAACAAAGGTTGAACGATTGTCAACTACAGTTAAACAAAGATGGACTTTATTTATGTAAATTTTTATTAATTTGTAATTAAATATCATAAGACTAACCTGTAAAACCTCCAGTCTAGTCAAATGACCAGACACAATGTAAATTAGATCCTAAGAAGTGAGTGTAGTGATCTTCGATACAGTTTAGTGATCCCTCGTCCAAGTCAACGGCAGATCAAAAATTCATCTCACGTAATGTCAACAAATGGGTATCCACAGATTCGTCTTCAAATAAGGATGCTAAAAATACCATAATTTCATAGCAAAATTATATAATAAAGTGAAAAAAGGCGAAAATACCAACCATGATGACAGTTTAGAATATAGAATTCCATGGTTTGGCAAATTCTCTGCATGCTCCTTAGAAACGAAACAAAAAGAGAGTTGTTATTGGGTCGTGAAAGAAGCAAACCCACGTCCAGATCGCTCCTGAAATAAATATAGATAAATATAATTTAAATTGAAAATTTATATTCCCAGTACTTTCAAATGATGGTTCAAGGCCCAATACGAAAAGGTAACAGAAAAATAGCTTCAACTTACCAGGAATAAAGGTAAAATTTGTCCTAATTAATGAGCAACCACTGATTGGTCGAAATCCAAAAGTGCATCCAAGGCCTATTTAGTTTATGCAAATCCAGTAAACGGTGCACTAAATTCTAGAACAGCCAGCCATCATATCTGGACCACAAACCACAAGTGTCAAAAACTTAAATTCAAGTGTAAATAACGCGACACGGTAACTCGAGAGTACAGAGATTACTCTGAACCGAAATTTGAAACCTTAAGTTTATTAATTTTGTTATTATCCACAAGGATTGTCACTGTTCTATATTTGTTTTAGATTAAACCAGCACGAAATTTAAATAACCTTTATTCAAAACAGTACAACAGCAGATTTATAGGTAAGATATTTCTTCGATTGTAGAAGGGAACCCTCAAAGGCCCTGAAAGGTAAATGAGTAATTATAGCAAACCTATAGTAAGTTTCACGTTAAATTATAAAATCACACGCACTGTCGCTTATTGTTAAAATATTGAAAAATTCTGACCAGTGGCGGACTGATCGTATGCTATAAAGTCGATAAATTCAAAAACTATATACAAGAACTAAAAATATTTCTTTTAAAAAAGTATTTACAACTAATTTTAAAAAAATAAATTTAAATCTCAAATCTAAATAACTTAAATACTAGTGCATGCATAAAAATATATAAGTAAAATTAATATCCAAAACGTGCAAATATAAAGTATAAAAATCTTAAAATTAAAACTTACCTTGTATCAATAAATTAAATTAAATTCAAAAATAAAAACAAATATTTCCCTAAAATTCCCATTACGTAACATAAATTGGCGCCCAACGAAAGGAAAATTTACCCAAAAGAAAATAAAAATTCAAAAATCAAAAATACTAATATTTCTATTAAATCCCCAAAAGTCTCATTACATAACATATAAATTGGCACCACCAACGTGGGGCCCAATAGAAAATAAAAACAAAAGTAATAAATAAATAACAATTCCTGATGCCATAACAATATGTTTATTATATAAAAGAAATCTAGGAGTGTATGTAGACATATAGACCACAATATTATAAATAAATTTACTTTTAAATTTTTGTGTGTTTTATTGAATGGAAAAGAATAATATTATTATTATTATTACAATCCCTGTGTGCCCTGTGCCAACAAACGATTCTTCAGTCAAATGCAAAGTTAATTATTACATAGATCTCACAATGAATTACTTTCTATAGCCTTCTCTGGCAACTTGTATCTCGATACAATATACAAACAATTATAAACAGTCTTGAGGCTATCTTCTCTTTCTACCGTATCTATATTGGTAATAACATTGCGCTATGTGTAATAGAGGTGTATCCAACGGTTGTTAGTAGTACATTTTATATTGCCGATTTCGTCATCGACAAACGTCTTGACTTTATATTAAATATTTAGGTAATAAATAAATACAATACAGTACAAATAGCCGAAATTGTTCAAACGTGTGGTACTCCAGGGTTTGATTCTAGGACCTCTAATGTTATCTCGAATGTTATTAATTTTTCATAAATAACATTGTCACTCAATTTGGATGTAATTAATATCTCTTTTATATAATAATAATAATATGTCTTTGTTAATAAATTTTACCATTTACAATACAAATATTATCTAAAGGTAAAGTTTCGCCCGAGGCTACTCATACTTTTAACCTTAATTACAGTTTAACATATTACCTATTTACAACATTAACAAATAAGAAATTAATCAGTGAAAAATAAATCGTATCAATAAAAATGTACGTACAGGGTGGTGCATATAAATGTCCACCCCCTTTATTTTGGTTATTTTTAACATTTTGAAAAATTTCAAAACATTTCCCTAGTATTTTTCCCGAAATTTTCAATTTTTCTACGAAAAGTTTATTTTGACCTATGTATACATAGGTCAACAACAAGTGTGTTATCTCTTATGGAGCTCCCTGTATATTTTTACACATTTCGAAAGAGAGCATCGATTTATATATCACCTAAAAATTATGGGGTTCAATAGTTGAAAATGTCAAAGTTATTAGCAGTCAAAGTTTAAAAAGTCAAAATCTTAGAACTGAAAAATTTATTTAATTTTATTCTATTGAATAATTTTTTATAAAAAGTCATCTACCATTTTAGTTTGGCATAAATTTTAAGTTATTTGTGTTCCGTAAGAGATATAACACACTTGTTGTTGACCTACCCTGTATACATAGGTCAAAATACACTTCGTAGAAAAATGGAAAATTTCGCAAAAAAATACGTAGGAAAATGTTAATTTTTCAAAATGTTAAAAATAACCAAAATAAAGGGGGTGGACTTTTATGTGCCCCACCCTGTACAAGGGTTTCGTTCATATTTTGACACCCACCTACAGCTTTAATAATTAAAGATAGAAAGAAATCTTAAATACAAAAATTGTAGGACTTTTCCTTTATTATCCTTTGAGAATTTAAAAATTTTAAAAATAACTTTAAACATTTGAAAAACAACCCACTTTTGTTATTTCGGATCAATTGCATCGTGACTATATTTTTACTTTACTACTTAGACCTATCTTAGATATTTAAATATAATTAAATAAAAAATATACATCCTTCTTTAATACTTTTTTTCTCCACGTAATTCTAATTTATTTCCAATTAGTTGTATCATAATTTCTTGTCATTAAAACTTCCGTTATCCATATTTAATAATAATCATATAATTAATCACACATTAAACAATTTAATTTTATCAAGTTGGAGTATAATTAACATTTAACTTTGTTTTCTAACCAAGGCCGTCGGATATGATAAAATAAATATCAAATTAAAAAGTAACCTTACGCCTAATGCACTATATTTTTTGGACCTTATACTTTCTTTTATGCAGAACCCTAATCGAATTTTGACTAATAATGTAATAATTAGGATGTCTGATGAAATCTTTAAAAAGTGAAAATGTTCACTGTTTCATCGCAACAGCGCGGAGTTGTTGAGCAAAGATGGCGAAATGTTATCCTAAATACAAGTTCTAGTACAATTTTTAAATAAATTTCTCCATCCAATCATTACAACATTTTAAATAAATTACCTATTTATAAACAATTTGCTAGCAGGTTATACTGGCGAATAATTTTTTTTGCACACGAAGAAACCAGTATTTTAATTTATGGAGACTAAGAAGCTGCCTTATTAATAAAATTTATTAATTTAGAACTTCATTTTCGAATATTTTACCATAATACTTAAAAACTGAATAACATAATACTTGTATTTACTTATAATAACATAATAGCTATTTATATTATAAGTGCTATATGAGGTATTTTATAGCACGCGTCTGAAGTTTACAGAACGAACCAAAGGAGAGTTCTGTAAACAGACGAGTGCCATAAGATACAGATATGGCACGTTTAATAAACAAGATTTTATCTACGCTCGACTTATTAATTTGTTTATACATAAAAAACTTCTAATCAATTAATATTATATATTGTCAATACCACACAGCATCTACAAGTAAGTAATAAAATAACTAAGTTAATAACAATAGCTGTTTGTTGATACCGTCTTAGCAACCAGTGGTTTGCGTGCTTTTTTTTTTGTAAAATGCGTGTAATGTTGTAAAAAGCTATAAACAACGTCATTATGACATTAAAATGAGTGTCGTATTACTGTCATTGCATAACGAGCGTAAATAATAGTAGTTTATTCCACAAGTATATAATGGCCTATATTATTCACGAGGGTGAAAGTATGTGACACGAACCGAAGACGAGTGTCGTAAATCGCCCGAGTTAATAATAGCCATTATATGTGAGTAGAATACCCTATTTTATCCACGACTATTAAATATTTTTGACTAAATCTTTTACTGAAGAAATTTATAAGTGCTAGTTATTTTTAACATTTTTTATGAGCAGGCCGTTATGTGTCAAAAGAACAGCCTGTCATAAATTAAATTTAAACGTGTTTACAACTAATTTCGTGCTTTGACTCTCATATCATAGCCACTTGAATGAAATTTTTAACAAATATCCTATACATTGTCATAGAAATTTTGCTCATTATTCACTGCAGTGAATAATGAAATTATTATTCACTGCAGGGAATAATGGATAGCATTATGTTTGAGGAAATATATACATAATGCATACATTATTTAGTAGTCGTGGATAATAGTATATTACGATACGTAGTAGGTAAGTGCCTTTTACCGATCGAGAAAATATGCTGAAAAACGAGGCCCGCAGGGCCGAGGCTTTTAAATTTTTGAGATTGGTGAGCACTTACTAACTAAGTATTGTATACTATTTTATATACAATCATATTAATCTTTACGATTAAATATAAAAACAACATAACCACAAATTTACTTACTGCGCTAGTGCGGAAAGTTTAACTTACAGGCTTTGATACGACCTTACAGGCTTAGATACGGAAAAATAATAATTGTTCAGTAAAATCAACTTCCTGTTTCTGTCAACAATGACAGTAAATGACAAAAAAACACGATTGTGCAAAAAATATTTTGTCCACTCTTATTAGTATATTAGTATTAATTAATCAACTGGTTTTGAACAATTAATAGTATCCATAAGCAAATAGCGTTGAGTTATAGTCGTAAAAAGTCACCGGTGAATCTTAGTTTACACCAATCTCTATTAACTTGTCTACTGTCCAATAGAAATTCTTTTCCGATGCGATGAATTAGAATGGTGCATTATTATTGAGGGGAGGAAAGTGATTTTTTGACAGTTTAATTAAGTTAAGTAATAATTGTGCCAAAGATGATGAATTCGGACTTGCAAAGGTTAGTATTTCTTGTTATAATCGTAGATAAAGTATAGTATTCAACTCGTGGTAATGCTAAATAACTCACTTGATGATTCACAGCTCTCGCCTTCGGCTCGCGCTGCAAAATTCATCGGCGTTATTTAAGCTGCGTTCGGGTTACTCACTCCTTTAACTTTTTTCACTCCAAGTCTACTTTTGACGTCTTTTGATTGGCTAATAGTAGACTTGGAGTGAAAAGAGTTAAAGGAGTGAGTTAGGTCTTAATTTTGAAAGTAATCAGTCTACACTTTTTATTGTTGTGAAATTGGCTGCAGTGCTCGCTGCAGTGTTATAGTTTCATGGTTAAGTAAAATTTAATTATAGCTCGTGTAATTAAAATGTAAAATCGTTATGCAAGATTTTAAAGTAAATTATTTCGTTACGTCTCAGAGGGATCCATCATTATCATTAATGTCATAATAGTGAGATTTAGAATTAACAATTGTCAATTGTTTGTCAAAAGAAAAACAATACACTATTTCAGTAACTACTAAAAATATCTTACGTCTTCCTTGAACATTGTACTGAGAAATAACCTAAAAGAAATTGCGCTTATAAAAATTGTCTTAACAATTGGCACACCATAAGGCGAAAATAAGTTCATTTCCAAAAAAGTTTTGTTTTTGTTAAAAAAAAATATTAACAAAATATTATTTTTGTCTTTATAATACTTTTATGTTGTTACAGTTATAATAAAAAACACACCACAGAAATTAGACAACCCCAAGATCCAAAGCCAAGGCTGTCCAGAAGAGGGTTATATCTAAAATTAATATGCCTATTAAGTATTAATAACAGATAGGTACTTAAATCTTTCATAGCTCTTCATATGTATGTTAATAAAATGCAAATATTCCTAGTAAGTGAAAGGAAATATCAATATAGAAAATCAAACTGCGAGTAGTAGTATATCTTGAGTTAACTCTCAGTCATTACAAAGGTTTCCACGTACAGAAGGTCAAGGAACTCACAATGTGCAAATTAAATAAGTGAAACTCACTTATAATATGAGTGATTAATTAATTATTTCAAGAAAAATAACGACGGTAACTAAATTGCTATCTGTTATCTGATTTACCTGTTGCAAACATGAATAAAGGGTGTTCTAAACTCAATGTATTAAGCTTTTGTTTAGAATTTCATATACAGGATGTCCGTTTAATTCTTCAAAATAACTGAGGCGTTGTAACGAAGTGATTTTTCTCCGTCAAGGACTGCCTGTTTTATTTTAATAGTTCCGTCACTTGGGTGCACCGTGTAACTCTGTTAGTATTTAAGTTATGTTTAATGTAACAATGAATTGTAAAATCAGCTGGTAAACGAACCGTAAATTAATTGATTAATAGTCCCCTGTATAGCTAGAATCCGTTAATTGTTCAAAAATAATGTTTAAGTCTGAAGTAAAATTCATTAGTTACGAAAACTTGTTAAAATATTAATCAGTTTCTGTTTTGAGCCGGTTCTTTTTGCGATATAGTTTAAAAATTGTAAGCAATGCATTTCCGTTTTCCGTTAGGCCGGTTGAATATGGCAAGTTACATAACACGCTCGGATTTGGTAAACCGCGTTCGTCGTTCGAGCCACCTGTCTGGATTCTACCCACCGTATGAGTGCGCCGCCGCCTGCGTCAGCAGGAAAAGATAATAAATTCACCGGGAACGGCCAAATCCGCATCAATCGAATTATCGGTACCCTGGCACCGAAAACAAAAACCGACCAGAAACATTTTGTTTTATCGTGAACTGTCTTGGTAAGAACAATAGTAGTCCACCGTTATCCAGCCGCACCGCCTTCGAATAAACACCGAGATTCGCCGTTGATTTCATCGTGAAAGTACCTACGTCTTGTATAACTACTTAATTAAATCAGAGTTCGTTTAAAGTGTCCGTTTATTTGTATTTATTGTTATATCACAGATTCACCGGTTGAGCCCTTCGGTGTTTTGCTAAGATAGTAGGGCCTAGCCATCAGTGGATGTATTTCAAAACGTGGATTTATCATACATAGGCAAAACAAGTCGGTAACCTGCTCTGGTAGTTTATGGCACCAGTGTATGATTTAAATCTTTATTTTCCGGTAAGGAAGGAAATAACTTCCTTGTTAGCATAGCTCTGTATTTGAGGCAGTAGAAATCCGCGTTTGTTAAGTAGTATCCGAAACCGAAATAAAAAGAATTTCTGTGGCTTATTCATAGCGCTCCGATATTTTGGTGTCATACTTGCTAGCCCCAACCCCGGCCGTTTGATTTCTCCGCGTGGGTATATCTCGATCCGTTCGCACTTCAAGTCCACCGCCGCCCGCAATTAAATTATTACAACGCGTAGATACGCCGGTTTTACCAGCTGACATATTATCGTTATCAAATTTATACATACTCGACTGCAAAGTCTCTGAAATTTCCGATTTATTGATTTGTTCATTACTGTTATTAATAAATAAATACGTTTTTCTACATAGGTAAATTCACGAGTTATTATTTCAGTCATTTATTTCTAATTAACCCGTTTGAGAAATTGTCCAAGTCCAGTTGACAAGATATTCATCTTAAGACCCTTGGAAATCACCGTATCGCCATCTGTTTAGCTACCCCAAGACGTTCTCCTCGGAGAACCAAACAAGTGCTGTTCCTTGCACTTAAAAATTAAAGAACTGGCGCCCGATCGAGTTTCCGTTTAAAAAGTGTTACAAAACCAGAGAGTTCTGTATGTAAGTAGCCAGTTACAAACATTAAAGGTTACGTAAGTAGGCGTCGTTACAGCGTGTGTTTTTGAGTAAAAATTATGAAGAATCAAAAATGAGGCTCAAAATTGGTTTCCTGAAAAGTTATGGCATGTCAAAGTAGCAAAAGAAAAGCAAAGAATGCGGAATAAAATAAGGGGTATTAGGTTACAGCTACTAAACATTTTTGGATCTAGTCTAGGGTTAACTCGATGCAATGCGAAAAAAAAAAAAACTTCAAGGAAAATAAAAAAGAAATGAAAATTGAGTTTGAATTATGCCTTTAAAATTGTTTTGAACTTGCACACGCATTTTTCCTCTGTAGTTATTCTTGAAAAGGTTAAAAAAACAATCAAATTTGAGGGGTATGTGCGTTCATTGTTGACAAAATCTTACCTTTTGTCATTTTATCAAAGCTGACAAAAAAGTCAAGTCAAGTGAATATGAAATTTAAAGGAACTTCAAAGGCATAATTCAAATGCAATTTTCATTTCCTTACTATTTTTCTGCGGACTAATGAAAGAGAAATACAATACTTATTTTAAATTTTCTGCTCAACAGTATAATTGCTTCCCTAAATTTGTTCAAGAAAAAAGTTCACGGGGTTGGTATAGGCTCACCTTTAAAGATGCATTCCATTTTATTTATTTTATTTTTTTTTCTATTACATCAAATTAACTCTGGACTAAATCTAAATATTTTTACAAGGTTTAGTTGCGTTAACTTAACACGCTCTAATTCCACCGTTTTTGTTTTTTGTAATTTTGACGTGGTGCTTGGTGCTTCCCTGAAGAGTTATCAGGGGAGCAGTTTTGGATAACACCTTATAATTTTGACTCAAGAATTCATACCTCAATAATTTTGAAGCATTACACGGACAGTATATTGCAGATCTTCTTCCATTAACAGTGTTCGATATTGATAAAATATTAACCAAAATTTTGCATCTATTTAGGAGTTCCGTAATACCGTAGGATATAGAAAGTAAAATGATCAGTAGTAGTACCTTGTAGTCGTGTGCCAATTTTTTAATTAATTTTTAAATTGATGTACATTTTACAGTGTCATTTTATATCAGTTTTTTGCTCAAAGATACTTCATTAACCATTAAAATTGCTTTTACTGTGTTTCTCCTCTCCCCATGCCGTGTCCACAGTTGATAACCGACACGATATTCTATTTTTCCAGGAGTTGGTATAGTTGTTTTCAGTTTTCGGTGATTTCAATAGAAATATCTATTTGGTTAATTTACTTTGTCATATTATACTATGAGTTGTCTAGCGGCTTCAAGTACACGAAGTAGCCAACCTTCATGAGTACATTTAAGTAAAGGTTAAATCACTTGGTATACTGTTATATCATTTCTTACTTTCGGATCCGCTGCATCAGAAGTTTAGCTCTTTCCTCTGAAAGGATGGATGATGTTGTTTTACCTGATTTTTAATATCTAATTACTTCCACTTTTGTATTTTGACTTATCTAACACAATTTTTCTATTAAAGTATTTGACTTTGCAATCATTGATTTTTTTGTCGTAAGTATACTTTGTATCGCGAAAAAGTTCTTTATTGTATTTTCTGATCTAATATCTTATGAAACGCATTTTTTGTTGAATTGTCTAATTTTGCATGGACATCATTGAACTGATCAATATTTATATAATATAGTAGAAAGTTTAATACACAAATATTTCATCATTGAAAAGTAAACAATCAGAAGTACTTAACAACCAAGTTTATGTTCTTTCTACAAACGTCTCTTTCTATAATTATCGATTTATTAGTACTTCCTTACATAATGAACGGCAAATGTATGAACCGACCCTTGTGAAATCCAAAGTAAACAACTAAATAAAAAAATAACAAGTTTGTGGTTGCTTGAAATATTTTGAGACAATATTATGGAGAGTTTAAATTTTGTACCAGGAATTTATTTTTATGAAAAAATATTAAAAACCACACCAAATGACATTTAGTCCAGTACTACATTTATAAAGAGCGACCTCATGAGGAAAACTGAGAAGTTGATGTCGACCTACCTTTCTCGAAGCAGTTGGCAGTTGTTCACCAATAATCGAAAAACAGGTTACAATGCCAATAAAGTAAAAATCAATTCCTATGATATTATGATGCCCACTGTATAGATGGGCAGTACGGTGATGGAATAACAAAGTGGTAACTCTTCTTCTTGCTCGTACGTGATCAGAATGGAATCTTCTTCGAATTGTAAATATTTGAATTTAGGCTATGAAACGTACCTTGAAAATGTATCTTAAAAGTTACAAGTTACAATTCCGGTCCTGCGAGTAAATTGTGTTATGCAACGATTCTCCTACTATGCGGGTTTCTTTCCATTGCGTCAATCGAAACACATAACTTCTTGGAATACCAAAAATATATATAGTTTACGATGATTAAAAAAACTTGCATGAATAATGCCACTATTCTTGCTCTGTCGAAACTGGAAATTTCATATCCTGGAAAACAAACAATAGATGATTTTGTTTTGCCGAAAATGCAGCAAAATTTAAACATTTATGAAAACTTTAAATGCTGAACTGATAGTTTTTATTATAACTACATAATTTTGATCTATTATTCACTAAATAGTCATATGTGGTTGTTAATATGAACAAAAATAGGGAAACATGTGATTCGGAATTGAGCCAACACAGAACAGGTGCGTGCAAGGAAACTTAAAATATAATGATTTAACGCAACTTACCTATACATATACCAAGTTGCACCTCTGGGAAGCTCCCAAAGTGGAGCCAATTTCGAACAAAATTAATATCTTTTCAGCATTTTGACGTGGGAGAACCAAATTTGGTATACGATTTAGGCTCATTTCAGGTGTTAATTAAAGGTAAGTTAATGTTACTGGGAATACTGCAAGGGGTTGACTAGAGGTGCCTCACCCATAAAACTATACAGATTTTTTTCCGCTGGCTGATCTTAAATAAATCCATTTCTTTTTGTGCAGAATTTTATTCTATTACTTTTTTTACGCTTCTTAGTTTTTAATAAACTCTATATAAACTCTATGGTTAAAAGAAAAACGGAACTAACTGAAGCAAGGTGTGAATAGTATTAATTAGAAACTAATCAAAAACTCAGTAGTAACATGTGAATTTATCAACAGTAAAAACACAAGAGCTTTTTTTTTATCGGATAAATTTCTCTTCGTAACGAAACAATTTTTCCAAATAGTGATTTTAAGAGAAAAACTGACATGAAAAAATCGCGAGACCGGAGGTCGAGCGATTTTGTCAAATGTCAGTTTTTCGAGCAAAGTTACTGATTGGCAAAATTTTTGAATACAAAGAAATTTATCCATAAAAAAAAAGATCGAGTGTTTTTTGGCAAGATAAATTAACGACAGAATATGTGAACGAACAACAACAATAATTATTTTTATTTATACAATTATTTGAAGGAACAGTTATTAAAAATACAGTTGTTATAAATGGTTTGGTTTGGTGTACTGATTTTAAAGTGACGTGCGACTACTAGATGTACAACACTGATTTTGAGGAGCAGGCATTTTTATCGGTGATAAAAAACGATGCACCTTTTTTATCGCTGTCAAAGTGACAAAATGTGACTGTCAAATAGACTTTTTCATATAGGAGTTAATTTATGTTTCTAATTTCTGTAGAAGTGTCAAAACTTTTAACACTTTTAACTTAAAAGTGCAAAAAACGTGAACGAAATTTTGTTGTTTAAATGCGAGTTTAAATGAAAATACTGAAATTGTTGGAAATATTGATTAATAGACGCTTCAATAAAAATTAATATAAAAATTTTTTTAATTAATAATGTAAAGAAGTGATTTTTCCAGTCAAGGAATGTCTGTTTTTGCTTTAAATATTACCGTCACTTGGGTACACCCTGCCTGTTTTAGTTAAGTTCTATTGAGTTGTAAAACACTCGCTGGTAAACAAGCAGTTAATTAATTGATTAATTTTCGATAACCCCGGTATAACTGAAATTCGTGAATTGTTAGCACGAAAAGAAAAATCATTAGTTACTAAAACTTGTTAAAATATTAATCCGTGTCCGTTTTAATGCGGCTCCTTTTGAAACATAGTTTAAAAATCGTAAGCTGTCTGTTTTCGTTTACTGTCACTTCAAATAACCGCTGCAAATTACATAATACGCTCGACCTTCGAAAGTAACGTTTTGAGTACGAGTCATTCGTTTCAATTCAATCCGCCGCTTTAACGCGCATCCTGAATACGTCATTAAAAATAATAAAACGCCGGAGGAGCGTCCAGAACGGAACAGTTCATGACAGTCCAGAGAGGCTGAACCTTCAGTCACACCTGACATCTCCTTAACGTTTTCGCTTCCGTCCGTAAACCTACCAGAACCCCGACCGTAACCGCCGCTACGAATTATAATTTTCTTGAAAATAATCTTGGTAAGAATACACCGTGGCCTGCTACTATCCGTCCGTACCGCCTTCAGTTAAGTATAGATGCCTATTCAGAGTTCTTATTGTTCGTGAGTACCGTTCTATAATCCTACTAAATCAAACTAGAGCTAATTAGTAATTCCTTCTTTTGTCTTTTGTTCCATAAAATATGCATCGGCTGGTTAGATTTGCTCGTTCGGGTAATCTTTAAGGCCTCAGTGCATAAAGTTCTACCGGAAAACTTACGTCGGCGGAGAGAGCACTTGCCGTTTGGTTGGCTTTCTTTTGCCTCGTAGGCCCTAAGTTTAAGTACCGTCAGTAGTCAAGAAAAAATACTCCTTGTTAAATAGCTCTGCGGTTGTGGCAGTAGTTCGCCGTATTGTTAAACCCTCTGTATAGACAAGAATATCAACCGACTGCCCGCCGTTCGTACTATATCCGTTTGCTTGCCGTCCAATATCGTTTCAGCCGCGAAACAGACCCCGGCTATGAAAGGCTAACCGCCTTAAAATCATATCCACGCGTATATATTCTTGCTTGCCAGCTTGCATATTATTATCGTTATAAAACTTGTACACACCCGACTGCAAAGTCGCTGAAATATCCCGTTTATTGATTTATTCTAATAAATAAATACGATGGGATGCATATGTAAAATTCACGAGTTATTATTTCAGTTGTTTATTTCTAATTAACCCGTTTGAGAAATTGTCCAGTCCAGTTGACAAGACAATCATCTTAAGACTCTCTGGACAGATAACCGTATCTCCATTAGAAATTTACCAACTTGGTGTTTTTTTTTACTTTCCAATATCCATTCGTGATATTGCGTATCACTTTCTGGCGATTTGGGACAAACCCTCCAATTTAAAGTTTTTTTCTATCTTTTATAATAAGCGAGGTAGACGCTGTCTAAATATATGGAATAACCCTGTACATTTAAAACGAACTTTGGTAACCGGAACTGACTGTATTTTCTTTTTCACAAAACAAAAATGATTATTGATAAAAATGTCTAGATAATTTTAAAGATAAATCCACACACATACATCTATAATAATAAATTCATTTATTTATTTTCAATATGTATAAAAATTTGCAGTTTCATAAATCAGATTTAAAGGTCACATAAATTTATGAAGAAGTCGCGAATTATCGCCAAATTTATGTTTTTAATGCAGTAAGCAACATTTAACATTACGTCACCACAATAATGTTTAGCATAGTTTAAGATGGTTTACTGACGCATGTTGTTCACCTCCATTTCATAATTTTTAACCTACCTCAAAAAATCAGGTTTTGCATTTGCGCAGCATGTCTAGGGATTCACTTAACCGGTTGTGATCAAATTGTCATCCAATGAATCTCGATGAAGGTTTAAACATATCAATATCCATGTCAGGGTTTGAATTCAGTTTTGTATTTTTTAAACGTGATTATGTATAATTAAATCGACTTTAACCCGAGTTTGTTGTAATTGGAATATTTCATGTTGTAGCCCTGAAGAGGATAAGTTATCAAAATTTCGGTAAAATTGTTGGGTTTTAGTAATAATGTATAAGCTCAAGATTTAAATATTAGTTATTTATTACTGTATATTACCATAGCTGGTCCAGTTAAATTTATTAAAAATTTGAAGTGTGAACTTTTATTTTGATAGGTTATTCTATGATTATACTGGACGATCTTGAGGAACGGAACGGCCTTAAAATTTTCCACAATTTTAAAGTTAGAGAGTTCAAATTCGCAAATTAATATACATAAAAGTATAGAAACTGCGAATAATAAAACAATTTACCTAAATCAGAAAATGGTCCAGGAAAATAAGGAAGAAATGAGCGAACTTTTTACTCTGAAATTTTTTTATAGAAAAGTGTAGGTTTTGAGTTTGTTTAGGCTTTATACAAGCATAATAACAACAACAAACATATCCAAATTGATATACTTATATTGATGTTTCATCTCTAAACATGCTATTATTAAATTTATTGGACTTTCTTTAATACATGATGAATATTGGATTAAAAATTATAAAATACAAAACGTCTAAAAACAAATTATTAAAAATTTTTTTTCTACTCCCTACATAGAAAATACTATTTTGCTCCCTCATTTCAGGAATACATTATTATAAACTTTTTGGAAGTCTGTTTATTTTGAAAACAAGAAGCAACCTTAGCAACGTTCCATGTACTTTGATTTTTAACAATATTTCCTTATCTAAATACCTATTATGACATTTTGACATATTTGGTTTTTTGATTGTCATGTATAAGAAAATATAATAAAATATATGTAAAACCAATGTAAAACACTGTAAATGGTCGTAGAAAAAAAGTATTACACAGGAGCAAAGTGCCATTTCCTCTCTTGGATATTGATGCCCTCCGCTTCGCGTCGGGCATCAAACTATCCGCGGGAGGGAATTATGCACACTTTTCTCCCTTGTCATACAAATAGCTATTTTTTAAACTCACCACAAAATTCATTCATTATGGTCACCAATTAAAAAACGAAGTCCACAAGAAGATGTACATTGTTATTCATTATAAATTACCCACCCCTTATCAGCGTTATTATTGCCTATAGAAAAAAAAGTTTTAAATAAAAGTTGTGTGGTTATGACTGAATTTTGTTAAAATGCTATCAAAAGTACAGTGGCGTGCAGATTTCAGGGGATACAAAAAATTAATACATTTTTTTAAATGGGATACCCTGTATATTATTACATTTGGAATGATCCTTTTTTCCTGATTTCAAAAATATACCATATGTTACCCCCACCATATACCGTTTTTGAGTTATTAAATGTCGAATATCTTAGTTAAACTAGTTACTGTAAATATGGAAAAGTTAACATTGTTAAAGTGAGCTATGAAAATGACAACTGTTATGTTTGATAAATGACATTTCTTTAATGAAATTATCAAAATGGTTTACAGTGTCATTTTCATAGCTCACATTAATAATGTTAACTTTTTCATATTTACAGTAACTAGTTTAACTAAGATATTCGACGTTTAATAACTCAAAAACGGTATATGGTAGGGGTAACATATGGTATATTTTTGAAATCAGGAAAAAAGGATCATTCCAAAAATGTAATAATATCCAGGGTATACCGTTTAAAAAAATGTATTATTTTTTTGTATTCCCTGAAATCTGCACGCCACTGTACTTTTAGCATTTTAACAAAATTCAGTCATAACCACATAACTTTTATTTAAAACTTTTTTTTCTATAGGCAATAATAACGCTGATAAGGAGTGGGTAATTTATAATGAATAACCCTGTACATACACCTACTGTGATAATTGTGAGCTACCCGGTAAATGGGCGCCTGCTGCATAATCACTGTTGGTATATTGATTGGTATAGGATATCATGTCTCTTGAGGTGGGATGTCCGTATTGTCTAATAATGGAGTTAGAAAACAAGCATATGAACGGAAAAAAATTGTGTGATTTTACTGAGGAAGAACTAAGGAAGTTTCCACTGCAATATTTGACTGAAAGAGTTGATCCAGTTGAACTCTTATTTGCATGGCCCAAATTACCAATGGAGTACGTAGACAAGTTTGAATTACCAATTCAATTGCCTTGCTTTGTGCATTACAATCGTCCTGAATGGCAAACCCACGTAGATGGTCCTCCAGCTCGATAGTCCAAATGCCACGTCTGTAAATGGGGACTACAAAAATGTGGTTTATTTTAAGTTATGAATTATAATCATTTTTAATAAAACAATAAAACAATTACAAATGAATACGTCTTTCTTTTAAATACGAGTCTAATCAAATCAACAGTGTAATACGAAAGCAGTAAGGCTGACAAAACCAATGCAGATATCTTAGAGATTATTATTATTATTATTATTTTTGAAATCAGGAAAAAAGGATCATTCCAAAAATGTAATAATATACAGGGTATCCCATTTAAAAAAATGTATTATTTTTTTGTATCCCCTGAAATCTGCACGCCACTGTACTTTTGATGGCATTTTAACAAAATTCAGTCATAAAAACACAACTTTTATTTAAAACTTTTTTTCTATAGGCAATAATAACGCTGATAAGGGGTGGGTAATTTATAATGAATAACCCTGTACATATTCTTTCGCTCTTACAAGCTCTTCAGGTGTAAGAGCGAAAGAATATGTACTTCTTCTTGTGGACTTCGTTTTTTAATTGGTGACCATAATGAATGAATTTTGTGGTGAGTTAAAAAAAAATTTTTTTAATAATTTGTTTTTAGACGTTTTGTATTTTATAATTTTTAATCCAATATTCATCATGTATTAAAGAAAGTCCAATGAATTTAATAATAGCATGTTTAGAGATGAATTATCAATATAAGTATATCAATTTGGATATGTTTGTTGTTATTATGCTTGTATAAAGCCTAAACAAAGTCATTTATAAACAATGCATATCAAGCAAAGAAAGAGAATTGTAAAATAGGTTTTGCGGTAAAAAAATATATGTCGCACATGCAACCACCAGCAACATACAGCGTTTTGAGATATATGTACATATATATGATTTTTTTTTTGACCAAAAACTGACAATATCTCAAAGAAGATGCATTTTTCGAAAAAGAGTTTCAAAGAAATGGTGGTCGAAAAAATTAAATTTCCTACAAAATTGCTCTTATAAAAAAATTTCGATTTCTCAATAGTTTTCTCGTAAAAACGGAAAGACCGCATGTATCAAAAGTGAATTAGAGAAAAAATTGCGGAAAATTCTTAAATTTAAATTTGATGGCAATAGGAAAGGAATTTGCTGCAAATGTATAATAAAAAAATATTTTTTATATCAATATTTAATATGAAACAATGAATTTATTAATTTTATTTATTTTTAATTAAAAAACCAATTTTTTTATTTATTATTTTTAACCATTTTTTATGGACTTCCATATCTAGGTTTCTTATGTAAAACTGCTTCATCGCTGTCGCATTCTTCGTCTTCTTCGTTATCTTCGTTATCGTCTTGAGATAACATCATGCATAAACAAAAACATATCAGGTTCAATTTCAACAACTTCATCTCCATTATGATATGACTATATTATTTTCATCTACTGGATTATCAGTAGGTAGTAGAAATATATGTACATGAGGTTTTTCAGCTTTTACGGGAAAACTATTGGGAAAAATTTTTCATAGAAGCAATGTAGGAAATTTGATTTTCAACAATTTTTATTTCAAACTTCTTTTCGAAAAAATGCATCTTCTTTGAGTTCTTGGTCAAAAAACCCGAAAAATCATATTCATATATCTATATCTCAAAACGCTGTATGTTGCTGGTGGTTGCGTGTGTATCATATATTTTCTGACCTCAAAACCTACACTTTTCTATAAAAAAATCTCAGATTAAAAAGGTTAGCTTATTCCGTCTTTTTATGTCCTGGACTACAAAAAACAATAAGGCTGTATTTTAATACAACCACTTTTTAATATGAAATTTCCTCTAAAAAAATTTTGCAAGTGTACCTAGCATATAATATCAATATCATATAATATCAATATAATTGGGAAATGTGATTCTTTACGTAAAACCACTGGGCACCTTTTTAATGTACTGTATAAGGCATCAAATTTTCTGCATTAAAGTAAAGAATCCAAAGTTCACCACCCAATTCTTTTATTTCTTTTCGTAAAATGTGATTTTTTACCTAGGAAAACAGACAACAACGTCTTCATTAAAACCGGAAACTAAAAGATCTTGACAAGGCCTTCACATAAAAAAGAATCATGTTCTTTTATGTATTAATATCAGTTCTCAAATTTCAGCTCTCTAACTTTAAAAATGTGAAAAATTTTGGGGGCATACCGTACTTTGTGGTTATCTGGTATACAGTTACAAAAAATATATCGGGAGCTCTACTAAGATCAAACTTTGTCATGGTTTCTTCAGCTGATGCTTCATAACCGCTTTGTATAAGTCAATGCTTTGCTGTAAGGTGCCTGATTATCATACATATTATCAATATACCTACCAGTTTTTGCTACTATCTACAATTCATTGACTATTCTGAAGTGTTACTTATTGTTAAAAAAATTATTCACAGTTGTAAAAGACGCTCTCACAAGCTAACACCTTCATCATCTGTTGAATTGAACGATCTGCCTTTTATTTTGGATAAACATGTTCAACATGTAGTTTTTAAAGATGATATTAGTAAGTTGAAAAGAAAAGAGTTGTGTTTAAAACCTTTATAAAAATTTAACACCTGTTTTATAGAGGATCAAGAGGCCAATTCTTTCTTTCCTTATAATACAAAATCATTTGCAGTGTTGTCAAAAGAAAATAAATTGACCGATGTAATCATTAACGATTTTCCCGGTCTTCAATCAGTACAATTTGTTATGTGCCAAAAATTTTGGATCATTGTTGCGAAAAGAGCAATTAGGAAGCTTTTGTCTTACTGCCTTAAATGTTTTTGTGCAAATCCTTCTGTTTCGCTCCTTATGGGTGCCTTGCCATCGTAATATAATGTTTGTTTGTTTTTATTATTTGTAGAGATTCATTAATTAGTAGTTTTCTTAATATTGTTGTTTATTTCGCGAATATGCCTCTGACCTGTAGAAATTAAACCAAAGTTGACAGTTTGAAAAAGACAATCGTTCAAGTTAGTAGCTGCAGTAATTTTGAAGATTTCGCATGTCTCCATGACTAATTGAGTCACATAGACACCCACATAAGTCCTCTCCTCCCTAGAGAAAATCCAATCGTATTTAATTAGTGTTTCTAAGTTTTGCTTGGAAAGCAGTTTTGACTTAGTTCTCTTTTAAAGACATTTCGCATTAGATACAGTCCATAATATATAATAAATGAATGTACATGTGGCTAGAAAACAGAAACCGCTATATTCTCAATAAACTGATCGAAATAAAATCTTTATTATCCGTTATAAACAAACAAGTGTCATTTAACTGAAGATGCAGCAAATCCAGTCACTGGGTCATTGGGTGGTGCTTGGTGCAGCAAATTATAAGCACGTTTAATGGGACCGGAATTGTAAGAGAATGATGAACAGAAACGAGACCGAGGCCAAGAAATGTACATAAAGACGGGTTATTCGCCAAAGCAACACGAATGGACAAGGAATTGTGCTGTGTTACGTCATTACCGAATTTAACTGTCGAACTTCGAATGCTCTTAAACGAGTTTTGTGGTGGGAATGGGCAAGCTGGTACGATGCATATAATAAGATCAAATCGGTGCACCGTTTATTTTGGAAACTCATTGGTTACGGTATAATATAATAATATAAAGAAAATGTGTACAGGAGACGTAGTTAGCAAAATTGTGAATACTGTTTCAAGAATAGACACCTTCACGGGATAAATTTTCCTTGAGATATCATTATATTTTGATCATATTTCGATCAGTACCTATAGTATAGTATAAAAAAATTGGAATAACAACCAACACATGATCTACAGGTATATAACTTACAGAACATTAATTGATAACGTGGGAATATGACGTTTCGTTAACGTACATTTCAGTTTGTATCAAAATTGGTATACAGGGTGGTCCGAATTTAAGTCGGAAAACTTCGCCAGCCAATACTACGCCTAAAAATAATAACTTTTTGTAATATAAACATATATCGAAAAACAAATGGATTTCAAAATACAAGGTGTTGAAGTTGGCGGAAAAAAAAATCTCAATAACGAATAAAGATTTTTTATTCAAATTTGACATACACGTATAATTAAGGCAAGCACACCAGCTAAAATAAATTTTGTCCAAAATATTACACTGGGTGATTATTTTTTTCTGATCGATTACTTGTTTGTACGCCACTGGTCAAATTTAATAGAAAAATTTTATTCTACGTTCCTTTTAGAGCAAAAAAGTATTTTTGGCTTCCTTTCGAAATTCTTATGGCTTTTCTACAACCCATAAACGACGGGACTAAGCAATAATTTTTTTCATCTGGACAAAAAAGAAGTATGGGGACCGACTAAAGTGAACCTCGCGAGTCCGAAAAAAATACTAAAAAAATTCCAAGTCAGTGGCGTCGAAAAAAAATGATGCTGCAGAGAAAACGGGGAAAAAATTCGAAAATGTTTTTCGCTATTTATCTTTATTTTTCGACGACGTTTACACTTAGTGTGTCGAAAATTATTTGGGCGCCCGGCCTAACCTTTACACTGAACAAAAGGATCCATAAAATTTTTTTTTATCCAAACCAAAAAAAAAGTATGGAACAAGACTAAAGTGAACCTCGCGAGTCCGAAAAAGGTACTAAATAAATTCCAAGACAGTGGCGTCGAAAAAAAGGGTAGTACCTTTCATATTCCATCAAACTAACTTAATTAACCCTAGACTAGATCTAAATTTACTGGTGTAAGTTTAATTACTCTAGCTTATCACGCCCTGATTTAATTTCTCATTTTTTGTTTTTTTTTGGCAACCTTGACATGCTGCAACTCTTCAGGGAAGCATTATTGGATAACATTTTTAGTCAATTGTTATAATTTTGACTCAAGAATTCACACGACAGTTACAATGTATGTAAGTTATTTTAGTTGAGAAATTAATTTTAATTTTAGAAAAATGCAATTATAATTATGTTATCGGTAATTAGAATATCGACGTTAATTCCTAGAAAAACTACACAAACGAATACTTAGATCATCTCTATGGATATTGATACGTAGGTCACCTCTATGGAGATGGATTTTTTTTCTCAATAGTAATGGAATATGTCAGAGTCCAAGGTTCCAGTACTAGATGCCTGGACCGCATTTTTAGACGTCGTACGCGACATTTCATAGAAAACATTTTAATATTTCTAAATCAAACTGACAGCATTTTTGTTACAGTGATAACCCAGAAAAGGTTACATACGTTCTAATATTCTAATAAATAGAATATAGAAAATACATTAATAGTTAAAATAAACCAAATCAATAAATATATTCGATAGCTACCCGATAGATACATATTATGAATGATGAATAAAAAATTGAAATAATTATGAATTAAACGAAAACCACATTTATGAAATTAAAGTAAACAACCCAATAAAAATACAAATAATAGTAACTACCGATAACAACACGAGTTCGATAAACGTCATAAATATGCACATGTTTAATAATATGATTCTTTCGAATAAAAAAGTTAGTGATATTGCATTTAATAAAACCTTTTACTTTGCAATAGTAAGAGTCGGTAAGAGTTATGTTTTAAGAATTTTAACAAATTTCCGGATTTCCTGATTATTTTTAACTCTTGTTTTTTGTATCAATTATTTTGAAAGATTTATTTTACTGTTCTATTCGAATACTATTATTGTAATAAATATTGTTCTGATTTTTATTGTTATTATTTACCAATTTCAACAAATTGATGGTTCAGATTTGAACCTTGAATTAAATTTCATTTATTTATTTAAATCTGGTTTTATATTTTTTTGTTCGACTAATAAGTTTTTATCACTATGTTCATAAAATTTAACATAAATACATGCTAACACGATATACGAAAGATCTAAACAAGCATTCTGATTTGTTCATATCTAAATAGAAATAACTTCACTTGTTTAAAATAGCTAGAGTTGAAAGCAAAGAGAGTCGCAGATGAATTAGATCTGACTTCAGATGAGTAGGTCGATGAGGTGTTGATACACAGTCAGTAAATGAGCTTCCACAGAATCATCTAAAGCCCATATACAGACACTAATAACGGTGTCTAAATTCTTGGCATTTTGACCCTCTTGTCGAGGCCTTCTTCTAATGCGAAGTGAGTTCTGCTGGCCCGAGCTCCTTTATGCGTTTCAGTGTATTCAACAAAGCACCAGATTTATTTACAAAGTTGATCTTGACGTTCTTAAGGTCAGCAGGATTTAAGTCGAGGATAAAGGAAGTTTTATGTTTTATCTGTTAAAACGGTATTACCAACACGTTGATTTACCGTACATACGTAATGGATGTAGAGGTTCCTGCCAGCTGCCGTAAAACTTGTCAGGTGACGCACGGTAGTTTTCGGGCAGAAATCTGCTGGCAGCTTAATTCTTATCCAATTTGATGTTTCTTTTATTGAAATATTCAAAAATACTTCTACTTTAAGATAACATTGCATCGACTATGGTTGTATTGTGTATTTGCCTATCCGTAGATATCGTCTGTATATTTTAGAATTCATTCACTTCTTAAGACTTAGTAACTGGCTCATTTCGTATGAATCCGCTATTTAATAATGAACTAGGAGGTTTACGAAAATAGGTGAAATATTACCCGTTGGTCAACGAATTACTACATAAAATTTATATTACCCTACCTAGAGTGTTACTGTTAGGATTCTCCGAGACACCATTATATTTTGGGGAAATTCAAGTCAATTTAATAGAATATTTAAAAAGCATTATAACTAACTAGAACCTTTTGAAAAATGTTCAAACTAAATTTCAAACTAGCTTCAAGTTTTATATCTATCAAACTCAACCTTTCTGATCTCTGACTTGTCCTATATCGCTGTGATGGTCTCTTGGGCATAAATCGTTTTATTATTTATTATTATTGTATATTAAGCATCATCTGAGACACCTTGCTATAGTACGTAATTTATTCGAAATAGTGTCATTTTAAATACTGCGTAAAAAATCTTTGAAAGTTGATAATAATTAGATAATTTGTACCTTAAATGTGTATATTCTATTGTTGCAGGAAATTGCATGACGGGTAATTATATGTCATTAATAACAATAGATTAATTACTAATTATTATTGACAATAAAACTGTTGAATTTATGATGTATTTGCTAAAAGGTTTTTGTCTACCCTAATGTATTCTGCGAATACTTTTAAACAACATCGAAATTTATAATAGCGGCCTCGAAATAGCGAATTTATTGCACTGGAAACGTAAAAAATTGGTAGTTATTTTTATTTTCATTAATTTGAAATCAAGAGGCGTTAAAGCCTGCATGATTTTGTTTTAACGCTCGTAACCAAACCAAATCTTAATTTTTTACTTATACTCGAAGTGAAAGTATGTTTTTCTCCCTTTTTGACTTTCCACTCATCAGCTAGTACTTTTAGAGAAACAATAATGAGTCGGTGAAGATTTTCAAGTTTACACGTAATGATTAAGCGTTGATCAGCGATTCAATTAGGTTCAATCTAAATATTTCCAGGCTGTGTTACAGCAATTTTTTGTATTTTTTGTTACTATTGTGACGCTGTTTTTTACCTATCTGTACTATTTACAAACAGCACTCTTCAGCTTTGTAATACTTTTTAAGACGGAATCTCGGGCGCCAGTTCCTTATTTTTAAAGTGCAAGGAACAGCACTTTTTGGCCCACCGGGGTAAAGAACGCTAGCGGGTAACTAATCAGTGGAGAAGACTGTTCTTTCTGTCCAGGGATCTAGGATGACTATCTTTTAATCGAGCTGGACAATTTCCCAAACAGGTTAATTAGAGAGAAACAGCGGAATTGACAACTCGTGGATTTTAATATATTTAGCATACAAAAATCTTTGTAAATTAATTAGTTAATGGACAGTTATAAAACAAATACGGTAGTTATCAATTTTCTTGTAAAATATACACTGGGGTTAGACATAACCACCATGAACAGGACAATGAAATGTTTCGCGGGAGTATGATATCTCTCTGTTTTTGGAGGTACATTCCCTGAGGCTGGGTCTGGCCACCATGATCAGGACAATGAAAGGCTCAGCCGGTGAATGTGTTATAAGACATGTAATGAAAATAAACGGAATGATCTTACGAGCTCTGGTACTATGGTCTGATCAGTGGCGGCTCGTGGTGTTTAAGGCTGGTAGGGCAAAACGCTGTGCACACGGGGCAAGAGCTGCAGGGGGTGTGGGGGGCGGCAGTCCCCTGCGAAGCGCCGCAGGCGAAAATTTTCCAGGATTTTCAAGGTCATTGTGTTTTACAAAAGTACCTCAAAATGTATGTACTAAACTTGATATTTAAATATTTTAAAGATTGCTTTGTTTTTTCCACTTTCGTTTGACGCAACTGTTTTATTAAAATTTTTTAAATCCTTTGAAAAAATTCTGTTACGTTATTCATTTTATTTATATATTTGTATACCTACCTAGTTTTTTTTAAATTTGAACAGTATAATAAAAATTCACTTTCAGTCCGTTGGTAATTTCATTCAAATAGAACTAGAACTAGGTACGATTTTTGATAACAAAAAAGTTAGTGGTCGTAATACCTAGTTTCTTAAAACATACGTACAAAAAAAGGATCTACATACTACAACTACACTAATTTGTTTTATTGTCGAAAACCATGAAAATTGCACCATGCGATTGTAAGGGAACTAAACTAGAACCCCTTTGTCTGCCTTCTAACGATAAGAGAAATCGAGAATTTCCGGAGAGTCCCGAGGGCCGACCCATACATTCTAAAAGCTGGCGCGTCCCTCGCGCTGTTTTAAATTATAACAATACCTATGGGCTAAGAATTAATAATAAATGTTATGTTATTTATCGTTTCACACAGATTTAACATTTCCATATTTAAAGTTAGTAAGTATATTATCCATAATTTCGCATTTTGCATTAGTGATTACGCGAGTTGGCTAGATTTATAGTTTCTTGAACGAAAACTTGCTTCCTCTTGATCGCGAATAGGTACGCGACATACGCTTGGGTACTTTGATGGCAAGTCACAACATCAATGAAGTGAGCGTACTGCCTAGCTATTACGGACGTTTATGAAGAAGCATGGGCCAGCCCAATGCATATAATAGCGGATAGAACGTATAATATTAAGCGGGATTTTAAATTTGGAAAGCGGGGGATATTAGGCATTATCTCGAATAGTTTCTAAACTCCATTTTTAATATTTTTCAACATTTCATTGTTCTATATATAAATAGAAAGCAAATGTACACCAATTTAAATCACAAAAAGAAAACAAAAAATATATTTCCATAGAGTGCGGAACAGTTCTTAATTTTTTTCTGGGTGGGCCCTGCCCAACCTGCCCACCCTGACCAGCCGCCACTGGGTCTGATTAAGTCGATTGGCACTATTTAAATACAGAAAACCCCGAGGAAAAACCTATGGAGTTCTGACATATCATGTGTGGTTAGTGGTTACTAACTCGTAGGATGGCTAATGACTATTTTTACCTTGTTCGTAGTAACATTTGACTTGTAACGTCATGGAAACCTGAATAAGGAGAAATACTTCCTGTTCCTACTTGATTATCAGGATCATTGCTTCACTTCTTTGTAGGGCAAAGAAGTTTGGTGAAAGAACTTCGTTTCAATGGTTATTTGAATAGTGGACACGATGTTACCAAGATACCTTCATCCATTCATCCTTTGTAAGCCTCACAAGTCTGTAAAGTAACAAATGCACGTACCTGAATTACTTCAAGAATAAATGAGTCGAATGAGTAAGATACTCTAATCACTATGAGGCAATGGAAGAAATGGAAAAGGTAAGAAATGCCTGAAAGAGGAAGAAAAAAGTCAGGAAGAGTGATATTTTAGAAGAGGAGGATAATAGGTTTAACATGCTAAACAGAAAAAGATGACCAGTTGCAGGTAACAGTAAGAGACAAAAGCGTAGAATCAAGCTTTGAAAATTAGGTTACAGAATGAACTATTATGACGTTGAAGGGTATGTAAATGCTGCTTTTGCAAAAAGATATTTCGGCGTCTATTTAGAATAACTAAATATTACATTTTCTCAACTGGAGCGATACCAAATAATCTATTAAAATTAAAATTATTGCAGAAATTGATAGTTTGAAATACAAATATAGCAAAGGTATATACCATACATCATAGTACATTAAGTTTTTAATGTTTCAAGTGTGCCCAATGTACTATCGGTAGATTTTCCTATAAAATAATTAATTATTCACTATTTTCTTGTTTAATTTCTTTTAAATAATTATAAGGAAGTATATTGCAGTTTTACACCAGTTTTTTTCTCTGGTTATTATAAAGTGCAAATACAGTGTGTTTTCCTGTTTAAAAACCAACCTATAATTGTTACCTTTTATCTGTTTGTTATTAAGTGAAAATTATGACGCTATTATTATTTGTAGACCACTTATTTTCTGCCATTTGATGGTTAACGTGACGATAATAATTGTATATAATTACACCATTTAAAGTTTGAATCCCATTATGCATCGAGTTATTTACTATTTTAGGATATAATGAAATAAAGAAAAACAATATCAACGAAAACTGATGTATTCCATAGAACATTTTTTGACAGTTCTAACAACTAATTAAATTTCGTTATTTCTTGTCATGTGACACAAATCACCCAATCATTTTAACATTACACTGATAACACCATCCAGAGAAACTATCAATCACTATGACAACAAAATTATTTAACTTTGACAACTTCATAATAACTTCCAAATAAATTTCAAAATGTCACGTTTTGGCAATGCCAATTCTCAATCTATAAACGTTTAATAAATAAATAATTGTGAAAATATTCATTAATTGCTCGCTTAATTTCAATTGGCTATGTATTTGTTTTTTGTCATTTGTAATATGACTTGGCAATACCTAAAATGAATTTGTAACTTAGTCATGCTTTTATTTGTATGTTGATTTTGTGTTGATTTGAGAGGTGATATTTAATTTAGTTGACTATAAGGACTCGGTTAAAGCTGATGAACCCTTCATCTGAGTCGTTTCTTTTCTCTCAATTTTTCCTTCCTCGGCTTGTCCTATCTCCAAAAGTATTCTGATTTAATATTATAGAAATTAAAGTTCAGTTCAGCTCCAGTTCTTATTTAAAACAGAACAACTGCGCAATAGATTATGTAGATTTTGATAAGTAGTTTTACCTGCCTTTTTTTACAATCTCCTCGATATTTTGTTAAAATCTAGAATGACCTTCTATCGAGAGAGCTCATACTAAAATAAAATAATTCTGTTATACAAAATTTAGTTGCACTGGCTGTAAATTAAAATTGTGAACAGCATCGAGGCAAATAAGTAATTGGCCTGCAGAAATAGAAAAAACGGTGTAACTAATTCGTTTCAGATAGCCGTAGGTAAAAACAGGTGTATTTAGTTATAAGGAATATACTTCTGCGATTCCTCCCACATCAAATAAACAGAACATTGTTTATAAGTCACTTGTATGTGAAAAAATCATGAAATTTGGAGTTTTTTAAAAATTGCAGTAAGACTGCAGTAGATTAATTTTTTTGAATGTTTCTGTTTACTAGGTAATTCCAAACCGGTTAATTTAAGCCCCGGTTGATTTCATTTCATTGATTATTTATTTAAATAATTGCCGAAAACCATCGAAATTTTCGAAAATTTCAAGCATTTTTTACTCTGAAAGGAAAAATGATAGACTCTTGAAACTTTGGTGGAATATGTGACTCATTACCCTCAACTTACAAAAAAAAATTTCGTTTTAAAATGTTTATTAGTTTTCGAGAAATTCTATTTGTTTATTAAAAACGTCCCAAATGTTTAATGAAAAATTGACCTATTAACGTTATCAAAAATAATACAACCGCAGCTCATTTTTTTCGTCAAGACGTCAATTTTACGAATCTGTTATGGGCGTATCGATTTTCAATAATTTTGACCGTCAAAATGGCGTTAACAACATTGCTACTTTTCGGAGCAGCGTTTTTTGCAAATAACTTTACAACAAATGAACGTATCTGCACAAATCTTTCATATTTGAGTTGCTGGTATTTTTCTACAAATTTATTAAAAAAAATTGTTGCTCTGGGACATGTAGGAGCCGAGATAATTTTTTAAATTGTTTAATGCGCCAAACATTTATTTATTAATATTTATGGCCAAAATTGAAACTGGTTGTTAATAAGATCTTGAATTTTGTGAATTCATCAAATCCTATTGAAAACGGGCCCTTTTTGAGGTCAAAACATAATTTTTAATAATTAGTGATTTTAGAGCGTCCTCAAATTGTTTGGCTCAAGGGACAGGCGAATTTTTGATCAAACGAGTTTCAAATTGGGGTAGCGAGAAAATTCGTCATATCTCCGTTATTTTCCGGCCTATTTGGCCTTTTTTTTTTAATTTGGGGTAGCTCACGAAAATAATAACAATGGGCACATTTGCAATATCCAAATAATAAACAAATAATTGTTATAAACAATTTTTTTTTTTTAATTTTTCCTTTTTTGGGCTTATGCAACTTATAATGTGCTAATGTATTAAATATAAATTTATAAAGATTATATAATGGTAACAATGTATGCACAAACTATTTCTCCATCAAACAATATACGATGTTACAGCATTGTTACCATTATATAATCTTTATAAATTTATATTTAATACATTAGCACATTATAAGTTGCATAAGCCCAAAAAAGGAAAAATTAAAAAAAAAAATTGTTTATAACAATTATATGTTTATTATTTGGATATTGCAAATGTGCCCATTGTTATTATTTTCGTGAGCTACCCAAATTAAAAAAAAAACGTCGAAATTGGCCGGAAAATAACGGAGATATGACGAATTTTTCTCGCTACCCCAATTTGAAAATCGTTTGATAAAAAATTCACCTGTCCTTTGAGCCAAACAAATTGAAGACGCTCTAAAATCACTAATTATTAAAAATTATATTTTGACCTCAAAAAGGGCCCGTTTTCAATAGACTTGATGAATTCACAAAATTCAAGATCTTATTAACAACCAGTTTCAATTTTGGCCATAAATATTAATAAATAAAGGTTTGGCGCATTAAACAATTTAAAAAATTATCTCGGCCCCTACATGTCCCAGAGCAACAATTTTTTTTTATAAATTTGTAGAAAAGTACCATCAACTCAAATATGAAAGATTTGTGCAGATACGTTCATTGTTGTAAAGTTATTTGCAAAAAACGCTGCTCCGAAAAGTAGCAATGTTGTTAACGCCATTTTGACTGTCAAAATTATTGAAAATCGATACGCCCATAACAGATTCGTAAAATTGACGTCTTGACGAAAAAAATGAGCTGTGGTTGAATTATTTTTGATAACGTTAATAGGTCAATTTTTCATTAAACATTTGGGACGTTTTTAATAAACAAATAGAATTTCTCGAAAACTAATAAACATTTTAAAACGAATTTTTTTTTGTAAGTTGAGGGTAATGAGACACATATTCCACCAAAGTTTCAAGAGTCTAGCATTTTTCCTTTCAGAGTAAAAAATGCTTGAAATTTTCGAATATTTAGATGGTTTTCGGCAATTATTTAAATAAATAATCAATGAAATTAAATCAACCGGGGCTTAAATTAACCGGTTTGGAATTACCTAGTAAAAAAAAAACATTCAAAAAAATTAATCTACTGCAGTCTTACTGCAATTTTTAAAAAACTCCAAATTTCATGATTTTTTCACATACAAGTGACTTATAAACAATGTTCTGTTTATTTGATTTGGGAGGTATCGCAGAGGTATATTCCTTATAACTAAATACACCTGTTTTTACCTACGGCTATCTGAAACGAATTAGTTACAGATTCCCGTTCACATCGTCTAATTCTACAGGCCTAAATGTAATAAGACTACTGTAACAGTATAATGACGCTCACTGTTTTAAAGTGGTTGCTTCATATTATCATGTGCATGATTTTTGTTTCCAAATTAATATTTTCACATTTTATTTACTTGTTTTTAACGAGTTAGTCCTAAATTATTGCTTTATTAAACTATAAAAACGTAAGACCAATTAAACTGAGACATCATTATAAAAGCTAGATATGATATTTTTAGATACTTGCCAGTGTTTGTGACTATTAAAAATCCTAATTAAAATATTTGTTGATTAATTCGCATTAAAAGTGCAATTTAATTTTCTTTAAAGATTTTTACGTTCGCTATGTATACTGCTCGACAAAGAAAAAACGTCAACTGTTTAAGGATGATCGAAACGTCAAGAAATTAAAATATTCAACACGGAAGTGAATCCGAAAAATTTTAAAATTGCCCTATTAATTATCATTATCAGTAATTATTATTCTTTATTATCCTCTAGTGCAATTGAAAAACGCCAGTGTTCTACAAGTATAGTATGCAGTTTTCACCAATATCTACATCTACTTCTCGAATATAAAGTTTGAAAGTGCCTCTGATGTACATAGAACTCAATAATGCACAGAAGGGGTAAAGGTGTTCAAAAATATTATTATTTTTGTCACTTTTGACGATCTATAAAAGTTTTAGCTTTATCCGTTCGTCATTTGTACCAATTCCATGGTAAAGTACTGCTAATTACCTTCCAAACTCGTCAATGTTGGCTGATTATTGTTGGTGCTTTAAATGGAATATCAATAGCCTTTAAATGATTCTCAAATTCTTCAACATTAGAAACCTAAATAAAAATATTAGTAAAACAAGCTGAGTTTGACTTGTACAGATTTCTTTATGTTATGTCGGAGAATCGCTAATTTTTTAGCGGTACCATGTGAAATTAGAAATTTCGCTAAAGATTTGCGCCGAAGGTGGATCTTTATCTAGTTTCTTTTTTTTCCCACTGTGTCGCATTGAAAAGTATGTAAATTAAATTAGCTAAGTCAACAATATAACGCCGGATCAAGGCAAACCAAGACTAGTTTTGAAGATAATTATTAGTGCTTTACGGTGGAATAGGTACAATTGGCGAATGAGCAAAGCTAAAATTTGTATAGATCATCAATAATGACTAAAAATTTGGATACTTTAACCCCGTTTGTGACAGCACACCAAAACGTGGGAAACCATGTCAGAAAAAATCTTAAAAAGTAAATTTACATAAACATATTTGTTTTTTTCATTTATTGCAACAAAAAGTTAATTAAGATGTATTAATTTTCATTATTAATATTCTTAGTTTCATTAAATCTTAAATACATTTTAATCTATTTAAGTCAACATGTCAAGGAAAAGAGTAGTAAATAAATTTAATGATTCGTTTGTTATTGGTAAAACGTGCCAATTTCTGCCAGATAATTGTTGTTCATTCTCCTGTATTTCATTGTTTACAATCATATATTTTTTTTCAGGGTCAAAATTGATTTTAAGAAGTATAAGCGGAGAATTCAAGTCAGGTCAACTTAACGCAATTTTGGGACCATCTGGAGCTGGGAAAAGCACGTTATTAAATATATTGGCAGGTTATAAGTAAGTATACTAATCTAAGTTTGCTTGAATGAAGCATCGTTAACATTAACTTTACACAAGGTGTCCGGAAAAAGGAGGCCAATCCGGTAACCAGGGATTCCTTGGGCAAAAATAATAGGACTTACATAATGCCGTTTTTCATATTAGACTAAATAAAAAATATTTTAGAAAGTCCTATTATTTTTGCTCAAGGAATCTGTGGTTACCGGATTATTCGGACACCCTGATTCTATTTTACATCACGATATGCAGATATACAGTTTACAACAAAATAAATCACACGCTTTCTTAACATTATTCGCGAAAATCACGTACCGCGAGATGGCGCTGAAAATTTAGTGTGCGTATGAACCAAGTAGTGAACTACAAACCTTTGACAATGTTTTGACATTTACGATAAATTTAGAGGTTAATTCTAGTAACAATCTTTTTTTATTAAAGTATCGTGTCAACCGTTTTATTAATTGATTGCATTGTTGTATTGTTAATAAACTATTTAAATATAATTAACAACACTCTAAACTCACTTTTAATTTTAAAAATCACAAGATAAATTTAAGAAACCCGCGAACTGACAATGACAGTAGTGACAGCGGTTTGTTGTTCACTATGAATGACTCATCATATTGAGATTACGCCAAAAAATATAGATGCCGCCCACTCCGTGATTTTCGCGAATATATTATTGAAGGAATTAATCAAAATAACTGCTGCTCCAGCTAAACATGAAGGATGATTGAACCACATGAAAACACTTTTAGTATTTTAGAGACAAAAATTCAGTAATAAAAATATTATTTCATATATTATAACAGTCTTGCCGAGCTGTTTTACTATTATAATAACATATTTATTTTATACTTTGATAACAATGATAACCAGTTTTTCTATAACATGGTTCCTTCAATATATCAATACTTGGATTAATTAGTCTCTAGACATAACCACTACCCACAAAATATAGTGCGAGCCCTCATTACTTATAGCTAGGTGTCTTACTCTTTTACTGATTGTAGATCAACCACCTGTATTGAACACTGATCTCACTCACAAAACTTGTCGTGTATTAATAAGCACTTAGACCAGTTTATTCCATATTTTCTGATCAATGAAATTGCCAACTATACTGTCAATAAAACGAAATAATCTCAAAACACTTAATACTATTTATTTACAATTGAAAACGAGAAAGAGTTAAAAAACAAAACGATAAATGGAAAATAAATAAAATCAGAAAACACAGAACAATCACTACACTATTTTTATTTCTTTATTTCTTTCTTGCGAAACTAGAGACGATGTTGTCAATCGAAAAATTAAACGAAATGTCCTTTCTAAAAGTTTCAGGATTTAGCACATCAGGTTCGAACCATCGCCTGAGGGCTGTTGACTTGCGGGGGTTAGCTAAGTTAAAAGAATTGACCAATTGAGATCAGCCCCGCCTCTGAGTATCCTACTTAGGCGTTGAACCTTTTTGCTCTGCCAAGCTGACGTGGTGGAAAATTACTATCCTAGGGCAAGTGCCTTGGCACCGTTAAATAAGTTTCCATACGCCTCATATTAATTAATTATCCTAATCATGAATATAACTCATATAAACTATTTCTATATAGCACCTGCATTCGCGACTCGAGCTGAGGGAAACCCATTCTTAACATTCATATACTATTGGGACAAAACCTAGCTCAGGTGTATATAAACTCTACCTAACTTAATATTATTTACATTTTCGATAATGGAATGTTTCAAGAATTAATTACCCCAGTTATGTTATTCAATTTACTCCGTAGATAGAGATATACCTTCAGGTACGCTCGTTTAATTGAGCAACTGCCCACCCCTATTAAATAATCTGCTCGCGTGATAACTACCTGTTCGGCCGTTACTATGTATGCATACCCCAAGATAACTTTCTTTAACACTTAGCAGAAGCTCCCGGACTAATGGTCTTTCGGACGTTCGCAATGTACCCCAAAACATGTGTTTACAATTTACTGACCTAAGTAAGGGTTTCTTAAAGATCGTATTAGAAATGTTAAAAGTGCACGTTATAAATCAATCTGTACAGAGGGGTTTGGATTTGTTTCTGATTTATAAGTTTTTAAAGGAAGCAATAACATTTGAAGTTGACTTATTTAATATTTAAAGAATGACCCTCTTGTTAACTTTTACAAAAATATTCGAACTATGGCTAAAAGTGTTTTTTCTGGGAAAAGTAAAATAACTGCTATTTCTTTAATGATCATTACAGTTTAAAATGAAATATCTCTCATACTGAGTGTTAACTCTATCCCACGTACTTGTACATTTGTTACAATATCTACAAAAAAATCCAAACGAATGATATAGAAATGTTGAAGTAATTTAAGGAGCAATCATTCACTTTAATAATGAGAATTTAATTTAGTAAAAAAAAACAGTATACAGATGCGTTTGAATGAAACGTAAAAGAGAAAAATCAATTCAATCAAATCAACACTAACAGGTTCAAAACAAGTCTGAATATCAAAACGGTAATATCTGATTTTACCAAGATTGGTTTAGTATACTTACCTGATAGTTTTTTTCTTTGATTATTGGCCTTACAAACTAAGTGGCCCCGAATATATTAAAGCACTTAGAATGCCTGATTAGGATGTGCTGACTCGTAACTTAGAAATATATTTAGCAAATTATAAAGATTGTCATTATTATTATTAGTGGGAGAGGGAAGGACACTGTTCTTGCCCAGGGGTTTTTCAGGGCATTTAACAAGACTGCGGATCGATGGGTTATGTTTTGAACAAAAGGGGTAAAAACAAAAGTTTAGGATATTAGTTAAATGTCTATTCAGATTTGAGGAAGAAGGAAGAAAGATTCTTCATGAATTTAGGACTTGGGAGACTTAAAAAGTATATGGGTGGAGAGAAGTCGTTATCGCAAAGAAAATTAAGTAATATTTTTGAATTCTATTTAGTTAGTGGACAGTTGAAAATATAAAGATTAACGTAACCAACTGCACCACACGGAGAATTTGGATCTTTGACCTTATAATTTTCAAGGGATCAGAAAACTTTGACAATTCACTTTTATGTAGGTTAAACGAACTTAATACGTTTTGCATGCTTGCTCCTCATTTGCTGTAATTACTAAAGACATATTTACCTGTTCACAAATTTGTTGTAGTTTATAATATCATCGTGGGCTTAGTTATTAGTACGTTTATAAATATTTTACGATTAAAAATGTGAGACATTTTTTTATTTTACAAGGAGTGTTATTCTGTAAGCCATTGAAAAATTCCCAATATTGAATAGATTCCAATTTATGTTTCAATCACATTTCCAAGGGTGTTTCCAATATTGAGAAATTTTGCAATTCTGTAAACCATATTGGGAACATTCAATCTTAGTCACTAAATTTAAAACGGTTAGTACAATTATTGACAAATAGTGCGTAATAAATTTGAAAGAAGAAGAAGATTAACCTCACTTTTGTTGTTTTTGCGCCATTCTGCGGTGTATTTTGAATTGTGATTTGTGGTCGCGAAAATTTGGTGATATGGCCCCTGCTAAAAGAACAAGTCCACAGCAATTTGCCATATATGTTCGTTATTTAAAACAGTATCCTCGTCTATGAACGGGCAAATTCACGTTTTTGGTTGGCCCAGATGAATTAAAAATAATTTGGGGCGACAATTACAATTATCGTGCATTTGAAGTATTTATTGTTTGATTAATTTAGAAATATTTTATTTTTAATTTATCACATTGTTTTGAATACTCACACTTCAATTATATTTTCGACTGCATTTATAATGAAAATAAATTGTCTATTCATTATAAATTACAAACGCCTTCTATCGTTGCACAAATCAGTTATTCAAAATAAACGTTTGAGGTTATGTTCTATTGGAAACTTAATAACAAGAGCAAAAATCGGTTGTTAAGATTTTCAAGATATTGATTCAATAAATTGAATTCATTGTGGTTACAGAATACGAAAATGACAATGTCATTGGAATCTTTCCAATTATTGGGAAATATCCAATATTGAATACTTTTCAATGGCTTACAGAATAACACTGAATGACTGAAAAATGGCAATAATAAGTATAATTTCTTCAGACTTATAATTTAGATAACCTTGACTTTGGTCATTAATATGAAGACATCATCGCAGATGACCTTAGTATTGGCACATTGCCTCCAATGCTTATCTGTATAATATTATTTACATGGAATTATTTGTCTAATGGATCTATTTCTCTATATTTTTTTAATAACAACAGTTATAAAAATATTTAAGTCTTTATCTCTTGATTGGTATCGACAAATATGTATAATTAGTTAATTAATTTGTTATTATTTGCCATTCAATATTCTGCAAAATATGTCAACACGGACATTACAAACATTTCTAAGAAGCAAAGATCAATAAATATTTTCCAACATATTATTAGACATAAACAACACGTATCTGAAGAAAAAGAAAAAAATAATTTTATATTTTTCTTATGTTATCTTTTTGCGTGTCAAATATGTAGGAAGTATTAACTGTAAATAAGAGGTTGAAGGTCCTTCGATCTAAAGTAAATATTATTTTATACGTATCACAAAACCACATTGAATCTTAAGGTGTTCAAAATTAATGTAAAGTGTAAAAAGTACCGACAAAGGTTACTGGTATAAATTTGGCTGAACGGTTTCGTAATAAAGTTTTCTTTTTGGTGCATCATCGCTTTTCATATCAATATCATTATTTGATTGAGGACGTTCGAACGAGTTATGAGAATTTCTGTTGCAGCTTTCAGTTATATCTGATGTTCAATTTTTGTCATAGAAACTTTGTCTTGAATTGGCGCATTTCAGCGAGATTTTTTATATTTTTGTACGTTTTCTTATCTAGTAATTTGTGACATACAGTAACGATTTGGGTTTTTTAATTTATTAAATTTTCCTTTAGATGATACGGTGAACTTGTTTACATTGCACTTCGAAAGAAGTCAACGAACCCTACTATAGTAACTGACATTAGTCCTTTAGTCCACGGTAGAATTACAAGAATAAAGCTAGCTTTGCCTCTAGTTGTTGCTATTTTAAGCCATTTTCCTTCTAAGAGGTGTTACTTGGATAATTTCAACCTTTGGCTATAGATCGAAAATTGTATTTGAATATACAATCAATTTGTATACTTATTACAGTCAGATTTTAAAATTTAGTTTTATTTTGCATTTAACATATTCACAAAATTCCATGTGTTATAAATAGACGGTGAATATGCAGAATTTCTTAACACACATTCTTATTCTAGTAGTATAAAAGAAACTAGCAGAACATTGGTATTTTGTTATCTCACGTGTTTAAATATGTAACTTTTTAAGTGTTCATTTCAATATCAAATGAAGTAATCAAGTAAAAAGGTACGTACTGCATACATAATGATTTAGCTGTTTTCTTTACAAAAATAATTGAAATTTGTGTTGCGTAGGAAAATAAAAGACGTAAAAATAATTATTATTATTTTGGTGTTTTTGAAATTTTGGAAGAAGTTGATATTTTTCAAGCTAATCAGAATTATTCAAACTTCTGACCCGTTTTGCATCTACATTGGCGTAAACATTGGTTATTGACGTTATTGTAAATAGGGCAATGCTTAAAATGTGGCAATTTGACGACACTTTAGTTACGTTGTAAGATGCTACACGTTGTGGGCATTTAATAATTTTGCTCACGCCAGTAGCTTCGACATGTGGTTGGTTGTTTTGATTGACCTTTATGACTTTCTCAAATTCAATATTAATTTGTCTACATTTGATTGTGAGTGGTACTTGCTATCGACAGAGGTGACGAGCATCGTTAAATAATTAATTCTATGAAAACTAGTGATGTTGTGCGACTATTTATTGACAATGTTACTGCTCATATTAGTACTGCTATTAAATGTTAGAAAATTGATTTCAACCATATCCAGCAAATTTAAATACTTATTGTAAAATTGTTTTCTCAGTATTGTCTTGATTGTTGTAGTTTTATGAAAATTACCGTTGCTAATTATTTAAATATTACTATCATTCATGAGCATTTATATTTGACCGGTCATAAAAAAATATTATTCTCTTAGGTGGTTCAAATATAACCTTTTTAATAAACATTTTCTATGAACTCCTTTGAATTTAAATGATTAATTCATTACCAGAGCTCGAAATGAGACTTCCTGATTTTACTGTAGTAAATGGCGACTTGGATATTCCAAATTCCGGTGTTTTAGATATAGCATGGCATAAACTTCTGCAGCAGCAACACCAAGGTCATTAAAATCGGTTAATAAACAAAAAGGTTATTGGCCAATGAACCTCAATTTGTAATTGAAGTACCACACAATCATCAGGAGTTACAACAGTGGCATATAACTTCAAGTCATCAGCAAAGAGAAGATTATCACAATCCAGAATTTGTGAAAGTTCATTGATAAATAAGATAAAAAATAATGGCCCTAAGTTTGACATCTGTGGAACCCCTGATGTTGCAGACTTAAACCCATTGTAGGAAACATATTGTGGTCTAGCACTTAAATATGAAGTAAATAGGAGATCCAATGAATTACTAAATCCATAACTGTCTAATTTATTTAGAAGACTGTAATGATCAATTCGGTCAAACGCTTTTGAAAAATCTGTATAAATTACGTCCACTTGACCCGAATTATCCAAAGAATCTGAAATAAACTGACTCATTATTACAAGATTTGCAGTTGTTGAACGTTTAGCTAGAAAACCGTATTGTTAAGGTGAAATTAATGGCTGAACTTGTAGATAAATTTCAGTGTACAGCGAAATTTCTAGGACCTTAGCAAAGTTACATAAAATAGAAATGGGTCGATCAATAGATTGTTAGGTATTCCAGAGGTCCCTTTTCTATTTTGTATGAAAGACCAGAATTTCTTAGGATGATCTGAAATACTTCTTTCAACATTACCAAGATAGTCATTATAAGCCGTTTTTATTTGAATCTTAGTAATAGCTCGCATTCTCGAGAATTCTAAGTGGTAATGGTAACAGTTAGAATTTCTATACCTTTTTCTGTAAAAAATGTAAAAGTGCCCACCCGGTACATAATATAACGATATTTCAAGGTCTTCAAGTAGTAAAAAACGTCCTCTAAACGCCTGCTAATGATGATGTTATTATCTCCAGTTCCTTTACGAATAAGTCTTGAAAAAATGCAAGTGCTAGAAAAATTTGTCATTAAAATTATAAGAGTTATATCAACCTGCTCCAGTTTTAATTTTCTTGAAAATATAAAGAGAATATAACAGTTGGAAGTGGTGAAGTGCTCAGGACATAAACGATGTCTTTGTGTCAGATACCGCGATCTATTAGGATTTGCAGGTGTAATCCAATGCAGGTCGGGGTATTTACCCGCTGAGTAGTTATTTCCTGCAATCCTATTCAGCAACATAAAAACTGTAAAATACATGAATAATAAGGAATATAGTAAAATCAAACATTTTTTTTTACAACTGAATATTTTCCTGCCCAAAACTTAATTTTAAGACCTGTGCTGTTTGACAGTGGAGAACTGCAGATTTATTACTAGTCACAAAGTACTTATTCTATGCATAAGTATCCTGATCAGGTACAGCTTTATTTTGTTTTTGGTGCCTTGACATGTGAGGATGCCAAAACTTAACATCAATTATGATTTAAATGAACCAGAAATCTGGACCCTACAAAATTCACTCATAATGAATCCAAATAAAACTAAAAATATTATCTTTGCCATTTCAAACAGATTAAGAGGTCTCGTTAATATTTAACAGTTTAAAGTTTAAAGAAAAATCCACTGCATTTTTTATACAGATTTCAGGTTTTAGAAATGGCCTTGGTAAAGGTACTAAACAGCTGTTTAATTTTATTACTTGCTAACATACATAACATATTTATGGTACTTAAACCTATCAGAAAGAAGAAAATGAAAATATAGGTACTAGATTTGTTATAAATATTTATGTGTGTAGTGTGTATCACACCTTATATTATACAGTCAGAACTATTCAAATTAAGTGAAAGGCGCATCCTTCATTTCACTTCATTCCTAGACAATGCGATTAAAAACCTTCTTATAAGATATGCAAACTTGATTTGGGATTTATTACCACATTCTTGAATATTTTGCAGGTAATCTAAAAAATATTTGAATTTTAAAAAATAACCTCTACGCAGGTCGTTCTTTTTTGATAGAATATAAACAAAATAAAAATAAAACTAACGATGATGATGATTTCGCAGACAATATGCATAACTTGAGATATAAATGATCCATTTACATATAATAATATGGTATTTACAGTAATCTTGCAGTTATGCAACCAATCCACGAATACACGAATACAACAATAAATTAACTCAAGGCTTGATTTTGAGGAATGACGTAGATGTTAATTTTAATTTGTTTCAACAAATTTGTAAATATGCGCGATTTACTATTAATTTAAATAATTTAAATGATCTGATGTTTTCTTCTTTCTAGATGTCGAGGAGCTACGGGATCAATTCTAATAAATGGAGAGCAAAGAAATTTAAAACAATTCAGAAAAATGTCCCGATACATTATGCAGGAAGATATGATGCAGCCAATGTTAACAGTTGAAGAAGCAATGCTTGTGGCTGCCAATTTAAAATTGAATAATTGCTTAAAGAAATCAGATAAATTAAATGAGGTAGATATGACAACCTTTTTTATTTGTAGAAAAAGTACCTACTTTATTTGCTATATGATAATTCTTCTGGAATAGTAATAGAAAACGTTTTATTAAAGGGTGTGATGAGGGAAAATTTGAAATAGATTATTTTAATAATTATAATTTCCCAGTAAAGATTATGTAAATTTTATATATATATATATATATATATATATATATATATATATATATATATATATATATATATATATATATATATATATATATATCAATATTTTCTCTTTGGGCTACAGATATGTGGCACCAATAATACATTTAAAAAATGTTGGTTGAGCGAAATAAATAAAACCATAATAGCATCGTTTAAAATTTATAGACGATTATTATCATTTAAATTTATAGCGTTGACCTCGACTTTAATTATTAATTTATAAGCTCTCAGTTTTTGTGTTAATTGTTGATTTATGCCAATAATTATACTTAGGTACTTAATTACTTTCTAGAAACTATAAAGGAAAATACATGATCCGTCTACTAATACACAAAGTAAAAAAAATATGGTTAAGGAAAAAAATGGAAAATTTTAATTAATGGCGAATTATCATAGTTAAAATTACTCAAAAACAAAAACTGTATTCAGAATTTGGTGAAATAAAGGAAGGCGGGCTTAAATCATACCCCAGTGCTCAACTCAAATAAACAATTTTTAAATATTTTATTAATATTGGAAATATTATCGTTTTCCTTACTTGTTACTTATAAGGTGAAAATAGAAAACGACTAGTGAATTATAAATAAAAAATACGGCACCATTTTTCACCCGTTTCATTTTTTTTTCTGATGGTATTCATTAAAAACTTTATTTATTATTTAGTACCTTGACCAAGTTTATCATAACCTTTAACGTATTTATTTCTTTTTAAGTGGGTATGCATTGCATGCATGTTCTCATACAAGATTAATGATCAGCACCATTGTGAAGGTCTTCTGTATGCGAATACTAATTTATACAAATATCTGTCGAAAATGTTTATTATTTTAGCCAATTTATGTTTCCGCGGTTCATAACAAATATTTAATACATGTTGGTTTATATTTTGTAAACATAATTAAAAAAAATATTTAAATTAACGAAAATATGTACAGTCGGGAATCAAGAGCCGCAAAATCGACCATAGGATGTCGACTTGAAGGTATAGTTTAAACAAAATATGTGTATTACCTAGGATGGCCTTGTCGGTCTAAATGTGGAACGCGTCATTCCGTCCGCGATTGCAAAAATACGTTAACAAATATTTTTTAACTACTGAAGAATAATTAATTTTATGTTTACAGAGTCGCATATGCAAGCTTGTTTTTTAATATATGGTTTTAAAATTAATGGGAAGCTTTTATTTTTAGATTTACGTGCCAAGTTATCCTAAAAATTATTGTTAACAAAGGCTAATTGTTTAAACAAAGCGTAGCCAAAAAATGCATGAGTTTCAGCATTGCTGCAGTTTTAAAACTGTTGAAAATAAATGAAATGCATTTTTCTTGATATAAAATGTGACGCCCTTTTTTATCTACTGCAACCTACTACCTACAAACAGAGTACTTTCCAGCTTTGTAAACCGGTGTGAAATCATCCACAACCACATTTTCAAGTAGGACTATAATCGATAAAGTCGTGGTCATAAAATAATAATTTTCCTATTCTGCCAATTATTAGTTATTAACGAGAGCATCATTTCATTTCTTTTTTGTAAATACAGTAGCAATACGATAAATTGTTTTTAGCCTCAAAATTATTTGTCAGGGCGTGGGAGAGGGTGAGAAGGGGTAAAATATATTAAATATCATATCTTCTTAAATAATTCTTGACCGGTAAAAATACCAACGAAAATTTGTTACTAGCAAAGGGATGAATTGTTTCTATCCACCGAAATCATTTGTCAGGCCGTTTGGGAGGGTGAAAAGGGGTGAAACGTATTAAATATCATATCTTCTGAACTAATTCTTGACCGGTAAAAATTCCAACGAAAATTTGTTACTTGCAAAGTCGAATTGTTTCTATCCACTGAAATCATTTGTCAGGCCGTTCTAGAGGGTGTACAGGGGTGGAAAATTAATATATTCAAAATAAATTATTATAATTCGTGAACTGCGAAAATGTTTATGTAGAGCTATTACCAACTGTGTGGTGAATTATTTCGTGTCATATAAATTATTTGTCAGGGCGTCGGAGAGGGTGAGAAGGGGTAAAATATATTAAATATCATATCTTCTTAAATAATTCTTGACCGGTAAAAATACCAACGAAAATTTGTTACTAGCAAAGGGATGAATTGTTTCTATCCACCGAAATCATTTGTCAGGCCGTTTAGGAGGGTGAAAAGGGGTAAAATATATTAAATATCGTATCTTCTTAAATAATTGCTGGGTTTCGAACCTAGTCACGATAGGCATTGTGACTAGAGCCTCGTCTCGTGCTCTATCTATCCCGTAGCGCTACCGGGTCCGTTCATAACATTTTTTATGTACCACGGTCGTAAGCAGCTTTAAAGCTTCATTACGTCCTTGTTACATAAATGACTTTCATATACCATTTCACCCTTACACACCCTCCCGAAAGTGATCCATGTGGATAGAAACAATTCATTGCTTTGATGCTTTGCTAGTAACAAGTTTCCGTTGGAATTTTTACCGGTCAAGAATTAGTTCAGAAGATACGATATTTAATATATTTCACCCCTTTTCACCCTCCTAAACGGCCTGACAAATGATCTCGGTGGATATAAATAATTCATCCCTTTGCTAGTAACAAATTTTCGTTGGAATTCTTACCGGTCAAGAATTAGTTCAGAAGATATGATATTTAATACGTTTCACCCCTTTTCACCCTCCCAAACGGCCTGACAAATGCTTTCAGTGGATAGAAGCAATTCATCCCTTTACTAGTAACAAATTTTCGTTGAAATTTTTACCGGTCAAGAATTAGTTCAGAAGATATGATATTTAATACGTTTCATCCCTTTTCACCCTCCCAAACGGCCTGACAAATGATTTCGGTGGATAGAAACAATTCATCCCTTTGCTAGTAACAAATTTTCGTTGGTATTTTTACCGGTCAAGAATTATTTAAGAAGATATGATATTTAATATATTTTACCCCTTCTCACCCTCTCCGACGCCCTGACAAATAATTTATATGACAGGAAATAATTCACCACATAGTTGGTAATAGCTCTACATAAACATTTTCGCAGTTCACGAATTATAATAATTTATTTTGAATATATTAATTTTCCACCCCTTTACACCCTCTAGAACGGCCTGACAAATGATTTCAGTGGATAGAAACAATTCATCCCTTTGCTAGTAACAAATTTTCGTTGGAATTTTTACCGGTCAAGAATTAGTTCAGAAGATATGATATTTAATAAGTTTCATCCCTTTTCACCCTCCCAAACGGCCTGACAAATGATTTCAGTGGATAGAAACAATTCATCCCTTTGCTAGTAACAAATTTTCGTTGGAATTTTTACCGGTCAAGAATTAGTTCAGAAGATACGATATTTAATATATTTCACCCCTTTTCACCCTCCTAAACGGCCTGACAAATGATTTCGGTGGATAGAAACAATTTATCCCTTTGCTAGCAACAAATTTTCGTTGGAATTTTTACCGGTCAAGAATTAGTTCAGAAGATATGATATTTAATACGTTTCACCCCTTTTCACCCTCCCAAACGACCTGACAAATGATTTCGGTGGATAGAAACAATTCATCCCTTTGCTAGTAACAAATTTTCGTTGGTATTTTTACCGGTCAAGAATTATTTAAGAAGATATGATATTTAATATATTTTACCCCTTCTCACCCTCTCCCACGCCCTGACAAATAATTTTGAGGCTAAAAACAATTTATCGTATTGCTACTGTATTTACAAAAAAGAAATGAAATGATGCTCTCGTTAATAACTAATAATTGGCAGAATAGGAAAATTATTATTTTATGACCACGACTTTATCGATTATAGTCCTACTTGAAAATGTGGTTGTGGATGATTTCACACCGGTGCTTTGTAACATGTTTTACAACGAAGTGTCGGGTGCCAGTTTCTTATTTTAAAGTACAAGAAACAGCACTTTCTCTCTTGGGGGTTTACAAGACAGGCGGGGTAGTCTGCAGTGAAGAAACGGAAGTATGCAGGGGTCTGGGGGACGATTGTCGGTTTTAGCGAGCTGGACAATTTCCCATACGGGTCTAACTAGTTTTACACACCAGAAATAATAACTCGAAGATTTTGGAGTAACGTACAAAATCTTTATTTGTTAATAAAATTGACAAGATAAGCCTATATCTACGAATTTAGCGGTGTAATATGCATACAATTGGTGTGTTTTGAATATAGCACTAGCTGGCAAACGGTCAAACGGTGGGAAACGGATGGTTCGGACCGGATTTGTTGTTATTACGGCGGTCGCTGATTGTAAAAAGCGGCGGTAAGGTAGGGTAAGGTAAGAAGTTTCCAGAGTTGATCTCCTCTTTCAGAAAGCCAAAGATATCAGTGAGCTATTTACAGTGTGATTCTGACCAATTTTACGGAGCCCTATTGCCTCAAAGCAGAGCTCTGGTATAGGGATATTTACGTCCCTTATTTAGTCTAAGATATACGGGGGCGTCCTAGTGAGACCCAATCTCCCAGGCGAAAGACTTAAGGTTTCTCTGTCTACCGAAAATTACGATACTCCAAATGAAATGCTATCTCCCGGTCGAAAGGCTTAGTACTTCTTCGGTGTATAATAATTTATGTATGTTCATGAAAAATCCGAATTTTATTAGCTCCACTTTGATTTGAGTCAGGTGCTGCGGTAACAATTAATGTTTAATTTCACTGGATATCTCTAAACAGACGGACGGCGGGGAACCCTAGTCTTACCAATAGGTAATTTCGGAAAAGAATTGAAGTATAACGGCGGTGTAGCTTGACAGTAAAACGGTCTGGTACTGATTGGACGGCTAGACGGATAAGATTCGATTCACGACTCGACGGATACGATCTCAGCTTGAAAGCTCGATGGAAAATATTTAAAATTCTGTGACTGTAAAACCTCCAGTCTAGTCAAATGACCAGACACAATGTAAATTAGATCCTAAGACGTGAGTGCAGTGATCTTCGATACGGTTTTGTGTCCCCTCGTACGAGTCAACGGCAGATCTAAAATTTATCTCACGTAATAGCAACACATGGGTATCCACGGATTCATCTTCAAATAAGGAAGCTAAAAATACCATAATTGCATAGCAAAATTATATAATAAAGTGAAAAAAGGCGAAAATACCAAAATACCAACCATCATGACAGTTGAAAATCTAGAAATCCATGGTTTGGCAAATTTTCTGCATGCTCCTTAGTAACGAAACAAAAAGAGAGTTGTTATTGGATTGTAAAAGAAGCAAACCCTCGTCCAGATCGCTCCTGAAATAAATAGAGAAATATAAAATTTAAATAGGAAAATTATATTCCTACTACTTTTGAATGATGGTTCAAGGCCAAATACCATGAAGTACCAGAAAAACAGCTTCAACTTACCAGGAATAAAGGTAAAATTTATCCTAAGTAATAAGCAGCCGCCTGATTGGTCGAAATCCGAATGGGCATCCAATGCCTATTTAGTTTATGCAAATCCAGTAAATGGGGCACTAAGTTGTAGAACAGCCAGCTACCATATCTGGACCACAAACCACAAGTGTCAAAACTTAAAACAGGTCTGCCAATTCAAGTGTAAATAACGCGACACGGTAACTTTATTCTGCCGAGAGTACTCCGAACTGAAAGTTGAAACCTTAACTTTATTAAATTTGTCATTATCCACAAGGACACTGTCCTACATTTGTTGTAGATTAGATTAGTTTAAGTTAAAGCAGGGACATAGTTTAAGAAACATGTTTGCTCTTAACTGTTTCACACATATAATAAACCCGACTTGTTGAGTTCCATCTATGTTTAATTCAAGTAATTAAAGCACTAACATTCATCTCAGCTGAATATCTAAATTACAGCAGAAGCAGAGACATCTAGCTGTCAAATGACAAAATAATATTTATCCTGATAAAGATCTCTATCTTTTCTAAGTCCTTACTAATCAAATAAGAAATAAAACCTGCACAAAATTTAAATAATCTTTATTCAAAACTTATACAACAGCAGATTTATAAGTAAGATATTTCTTCGATGGTAGAAGGGAACCCCCAAAGGCCCTGAAGGTAAAAGAGTAATTATAGCTAACCTATAGTAAGTTTCACGTTAAATTATCTTGAAATCATGCGCACTGTCACTTATTGTCAAAAACATTGGAAAATCCTGCCCAGTGGCGGACTGATAGTATGCTATAAAGTCGATAATTCCAAAAACTATATACAAGAACTAAAATAATAATAAATAATAATAAATAAAAAAAATTTCTTTTAAAAGACTATTTACAACTAAATTAGAAAAATAAATTTAAATTTTAAATCTTAATAACTTAACTACTAGTGCATGCATAATAATATATAAGTGAAATTAATATCTAGAACGTGCAAATATAAAAAACAGAATCTTAAATTTAAAACTTACCTTTAAAACAAAAATAACAAAAATAGAAATTATTAAATCCCTAAAATTCCCATAACGTAACATATAAATTGGCAGCGGCTTTTTCAACTCAGAGGCTACAGGGTGTACTCAGCGACAGAAATATTTTTAACAAAACAGAAAAATCACTGAAAAATCACTTCGTTACAATGTATGTACAGAAAAGACAACAATTTTGAAAAAAAAAAATCTTTCACGTAATGCGTAGATCACCCAAGAATTCTTGCAGAAATCGTGAATCACTTGATGATCTTATTCCTTATTTAGCATATGTTAACGATAATTTTGGAAATAACCTGACAAAGTCTGATTCTAGAAGGAATGAGCTTTGCATTAATTTTAAAATGACTAGGAAATGTTAAAAAATAAGTTGGAGTGTAAACCTAATTTTCGAAAGCATCTTTTTACTTTTTCTTGTACAGAATGACACCTCTATATTTGGATTCGCATTCCAGATAATGTAATGTCCAGATTAATATTTTTGAAAAACTATATTTTTGAGTGGTGGCATCTTTTGAGATGCCAGATTTTTTACTAATAATAGTTATGCCTTTTTTCAAAGGTATTTCACTTCGAACATAGGATAATTTTATCTTTATGTTAATATTAAGCGTTAACAGTACCGATTATAAATTTGTTTCACTAAATTGTAATTATTTTCCCATGTTAACTACCCAGTGACGTATAATAATGGTCAATTTATGAAAAGGAAGTAAAAGCAATTTGACCTCACATAAAAAAATGTCAATTTAGCTTTAATGATAACCTATACTCGGGCCAAAAAGAGTAGGCAGTAGAGCAAAAAACTTACCGGCAATTCTTCAAATGATTTAGCTGTTATGGAATACAGAAGCGGCAGCTCGTTTTACCATATAATCCCATATAATTCAGAGAAATATATCCAGTTTTCTCCGCCTATCAGAGATGAAAACCACAACTAGGTCATTATGTTTAATTGGTATAGTCAACCAAATAAAGTACATGCTTGAACGCCCTAGTACCCAATAATTTGTTCGACTATTATAAAGGTCGTCGAGAGGGCTTAGATAGCGCATTCAGTGGCGTCACATATGCTGCAACGCAAAGGATGTGCATTGTTCAACTGCGTTGCTATACCTAATTCGTGGAGATAATGTTGCCAGATGTAAGCATATTATTTAAAATTTAAGACATGGTAACTCATACTCATGCATAATTAACACAATCCGCTTTCATTTGTTCGAATTATGAAATTCGTAAATCCGTACGCCCCTGGCTCTACTGACTACTCTTTTTGGCCCGAGTTATATGTACATATGCTTTTCAAGAGACAAAACGTTTAAATGTCGTATTTAATTATCATATCTTATATCTAATAAAATTTATTACATGTTAAAAAAATAATGATATATAATTTTTATAATTTGTATCAGAGAAGGATGTAAAGAGAAAATAATATTTCGATTATTATTATTAGGTAACCTCTTGTACCGTTGAATATAACAGATTCTTCATACGAAATAAAATAATTTTCTCACACCTTTTATTGTCAAGTGATTCCACTCTAATTTATTTTTTCAAGTAATACAATGTTTGAAAGCATTTTGTATTTTGAATGCAATTTTCTCTTCTAAATAAAAATTAAGATATGAAAGGCTTCTTCTAATCAAATAAGACAAAAATATTTTTATTTCGTATTATAACAAAATATCATACATGCTACTTTATGCTTATGAATCTATTTTCTTTCAGATAATGGAAATTTTGGAACTCTTAAGACTGTCAGGTACAAGAACAACCCAAACCAACACGTTGTCAGGTGGTGAAAGAAAACGGTTATCCATTGCTTTAGAATTATTAAACAACCCACCGGTACTATTTTTGGATGAGCCAACAACGTAAGTAGAACATTCTCTTGATACTATTGATGTTTACAAAATAGAGTTTCTGTAATTTCTCTGCTTATAAATAGAAAACCAATTAACCGATCTGAATTTGGTTTTTTTGTATTAGATAATATTACTCTGGGTTATCAGCCATTGATCATCATTGCTGAGTTTTTAGAATAAAAAATCGACGTGCCATACAGCAAAGAAACGACTATTCATTTTAATGAGTGAAATGGATAATTATGTACGTGTCTAATATTGTTGTTAAACGGATGTTTGGTCGTTTGTTGGATGATGACGCACAATAAAACGATTATCTGGCGAATGTTGCGGTGTCTGATTCACCACTATCGTATAAAATTTATTTGCTGTAATGTTTGTGTCTGACTAGTGACTGTAACTCGCATCCAGTTTCTCGTGCATAAGTTGTCGATGAAGATATCTTTTATGGAATATACAACTAACACAAGGATTTATTAATGATGAGATATCTTAATAACCTCTGTCTAATTCACATAAAATATATCGTCCACGTTATACAAGGCCAATAACGACTTTGGCCTTTTATCTCATATCTTCACTTGAAGGTTGCATTTAAGCAAATACTAGTATTAATAATATGTGAAACCACTTTTACCATCTTTGAGACAATATGGGGACAATAATATATATGTCTTTGTTATACATATATTATGCCAATAGGCATTGGTGAAGCGTTAAGAAACGAAGTATATGCCACCAAAATTTAAATTCTTCCAAACTTGTAGAAACCATTGAATGGTTGATTAGTTAGATTTATGTCACTGTAACATTGGACACAATCTTTTGTCTAAGTTTCTTTTGCAAGTAAGCTTTGCGAAAATTTGACAAACGAATCAATCTGTTCATTCAAAGACATCCAATGTCATTTACAAGAGGGCACTGCCATCTGTTTATTCCCTTATCTTATATTAAAGATGATACTGTTCTGATAACAATAAATGTCGATTATATAGAGGATCTGTATTTTGTTTTTGCAAGTTTGAATCCCCGCGAATTCCCGGATAACTAGTTTTCATAGAAAGTTGCTAAAACTTAATTTGACCTTGGTCGATGGCCGATTAAGTATTAGCCAACAACAGATTAAGTAGATATCCTCTCATTAAGTAACTTAGGAACATATTTTGATGAATTCAAATCGAATCGTAGTACAAAAAGTTCAAGGTTGTCGAATAATCTGCAAGCTCATCCTCCACAAAGAGATGGAAAAACTAGTGGCTGTTGGCTGTGGATTTCAAGATCGTATATTTTACAATCCAGTCTAACACAAAGTAAAATATTTTATTAATGAAACAATTAATAAAATACAGTGTATACATTTCCTATGTGCACTTTAATATGAGCAAAAAAGTCATACATTCGAATAAAGATGCCTGACAGTAATTTATTTATTGTATTATCTAAAAATGTGGTGAAGCATTTCCATCAAATTGTTCTGCAAATTGTCTCCTAATAGCCAAATAATATGCCGATTCGATTTTTACAAACAAACAAGATTCGTAGCCACTGAATAGTAAAATTTTAGGTTTCTGTTTTTTTCCGGCTCCGAATTTATTATGGAATTATATAAGTTATAAATATACATTTTTATAATTAATCGTTGTTTTACTGCTTTGTGTATCTATTCTATATTAGGCTGATGTTAGGAATGATTTATAGTTGATATTTTTGTACAAAAGTATAATATCGAAAATTATGATATTTTCATTATTTTGACTTGTTTGTCATTTTTTTCTTCCAAATAGTTTAAAATCTATTTAGACTGTGAGGTGTTTGTGAGGCCACTTTTTCCATAAGGTTCATTATTTATAAGGAAGTATTGTGATCAGAAATGAAATTGACATCGACATTTTAACGAAATTATGTTTTCTAATTTATCGAATCAAAAGAATGTTTCTTAAAAAAATGATATGCTCTTCTACCGGTCTGAGCTCTACTTAGATAGATTTAGAATCTCACAAAAAATTGTTGTAGATAAATTAATTTTTCGTTCTGTTGAGGTTTATTAATTTGGACAACAGTTTAATGCTTCAAAATACCTGAGGTGTGAATTCCCGAGTCAAAATTATGGCGATTGCCCACAAATGATTCCCTGTATAGTTGCAAAGAACGCAAATTCAATTTAGTTTAGTTAAAACAACTAACCTTGGTAGAAATATTTAGATCTTGTTTGGTTAATTTGGCGCAATATGAAAATAAAAATTGGATGGAGTTTTAGTTCCTTTAAATTCAACATTGCCATACGCCCTTTATCTCTGAACAAAATTCAAAAAATTGTATATACAGTATCCCGTGCGAGTGTAATAAACATTAAGTGGGTGAATCATCTAGACCACTTAATGTACGATTAGGCGAGCACAAAAGTTATATTAGAAAAGGTGATTTTGAAAAATCTAAAATTTGTGAACATGCTTGGGAAAACGATCACAGGATAAAATGGGATTCAGCAAAAATTTTGACCAAAGATGCAGACAACAAAAAAAGAAAAATCAAAGAATCTGCAATAATTTTACTTAATAAAGATAAATGCGTATCAAATTGTTCGATAGAATTTTGTTCAACTTGGTTACCAATGTTGAGAGAAGAACTCAATAAAATTAATATTATTTAGGGCCGGTCTTTTCACCTCCAATTAACTTTATTCGGCAGTTATTTACCTAGGATACAATTGTTACAACAATGAAAATCAACAACTTTAACTGCCGGATAAAGTTAATGGGAAGATGAAAAGATCGGGCCTTAGTATATTTTTCAACATTTCTATGGTAAGTATCTATGGAAATAATATAAACAATTTTTATTTTATGCCGTGTTATTTTACACGTTACATAGAAATCTAAAGCCTAAATTTTGAAGAAGTAAACGGATATAGTTTCCGAAACGTCAGCGCAGTATTTTTGTATTAATTTAATTCCTATTAGTTGTCAAAAAACACCCTCTAACTGATCCTCTGACATTACGTCAAAGGCGTAGAGGTTATTTCCCAGTTCCCAGTTTTAAACTGGTTAATTTGAATATTTTTTAGATAAATCGAATTTTTTGGATAGGAATCTCAAGGAATGTGGTAATAAATCCCAAAAAAGAAAAGGAAATAAATTATTTATGAAATGCCACAAATAACATTTAAACAATATTTAAGCTTTTTATATTTTATTAACTCCTCAAAGTTAATAACAACTTAAATGCAGGAAAACACGCATTAAAATGTAAATTATGTTATTGTTTGTCACGCCTCAGAGAAAAATCTTCATATATTCGAGGACTTTTAGGATAAAAAAAATCTAAATTTAGTTAATAAATTTAACGATCTCTTGGCAATATTTACAGAATACGTATCGAAAAAGAATTTGGATATACATTTTTGTTACATAATAAAATATAAATAAGTTATATGTAAATATTTAAATATACTAAATAAATTTACAGTTGACCCACTACGCAGCTTAAATTTAAATGATCTTCAAGAGGAATTTTTATTTATTTACTAGGGATCCAGAAAACAAGGATTTTTTTTTATTTTTGCAATTCGCACAAATAGTTTCCATTTAAAACAAGCGTCCCTTGTCCTAAAGTCTCTAAATATCTGGTAAAATACAACTGTATGCACGGATAAGGTAAAAAAAAAACTATAATAATCTTTGAGAAGCCATTATAGGTAAGCAGAATTGTTTGCTTATGCTAAATCCCGTAAATGAATGTTAAAATTTTAATTTCTGTGTGCAGGATTCTAACTTCAACGATCTTTTCGTCAAAAAAGTCTGTTAGTTAATAATACCAATCTTATAAATTGCACTATTACATAACGAAGAAATAGCAACGTGAGCCAATAGTATATTCCAGTTTTTTCTTCAAAAGACAATATTAATACTGTAACTGTGCCAAATAAACTTTATTATAATTTTTCCAAAAGTTCGTTCCTGCAACGGATTAAGCAGTTAAAGTTTTTAGTGATATATGAATTGCCGCATAGCTAAGTTTCGACATTGAAGACTTCGCTGGCTTTGAAATTGTTAATGTAATTAATAAAAGTAGCAACTGTGGTGACAGTAAATGATATAACACTTTATGGAATATTTATTACCAGTGGCAATGAACTGAAATGTAATTTGGTATATTCGTAAATAGATTACATAATATCGGTTTATTTTTTAAAAGGTAATAACCAGGAAATACACAAATTCAAGGCATTTGAAATAACAGTTTAAGTACTGACCTTCGTTAAATTATTGTAAATATTTATCAGTTAAATACATATATCCTTCCGTCACTGGTACATTGAACAATTAAAACTAACGATGATAGTTATATTTATCGCAAGCAGTCGATTTATTGCATTTTTTATAATTGTTGCAATAAGAATTTATGTGAAAATCTAAAAAAATACATTATTTATATCGAACTTTTAACCTATTTTTTTTGTATTGTTACGTTGTTAATAAAAAATATATTGTGCAAAAACTAATTTGCCTACCGCTGTGATTATTACACCACAACTCATTAAAATCGCTGAAATTCAGAAGCCCGTTTAATACTTAATGAGATTGCACTACATAGATGACTTTCATGAAGTGGGCTTCCTTTTGACGAAACAGTCGATTTCAATAAGAGAGCAATGCATACATAACATATTTTCTAAGAATGGTATTAAGGTCGAGGTTAGTTAAAGTATTCTTGACCAATTGACTATTATAATTATTGTTATTGCTTTTACGTGATATTACAATAAAATGGTTAAATTAATTAAAACAGCAACACGAGTTGTGCCAAACGAATTTATAAATAGTTTAGGATTTATTTTTATAGATAATGGTTCTTATATAATTCTAAATATAAAGTTAAATTGATGTGTATTTTTGACTGTATGCTTTCCAGTGTGAAGGTAATTTCGTCATTTAGATGTTACTTTAGTGACTTTATTTAGATAGAATAAGAAGAAAATATTTTTATTGACAGTTTTTCAAAGGTCTTTAGCAATATACGCAAAGAGAAAAGAATAAATTGCAACTGATTAGCAATGATGTTCACGAACCTATAATTATCGAATAAAGTGAAGAGTGTATCACCACGACCTTAAATAATCTGCATTTCCGAAACTATTTATTGTACAGCTATGAAATTTCATTTACATAGGTTTTCCATGGTTCTCTAACCAACTAAAATATTATAATTTTTCTGCCACTTCTGATTATACCAGAAGTAGCAACCAACTTCAATATTTTAAATAGAACACCCTTTATGTTTTCGCATTTTTAGATTCTACGCTAAATTTTAGTGCCATTATGTGTATAACATACCTATACCAAAAACTTACGGTTTAGGCGATATTGTAATAAATAAGTGGTCCTTATTATTTTGTTAAACTTTAATTTTTAAGAATTTGAAATAAATCTTCTAAATGTTTGGGACGCCCTGTAGGTATCGATGAAAACCAATGGTTTAAAATATGAAATTATAAGAGTAACTTATCAAATGAAACGGAAATCTGAGGGAAATGAGTTATAGTGTTAATATAAACATCGCATCCGGGAGATATCGCTGGTCTGGGTACACCAATTGATCTACGGTCCCACGGTCAAACCGCACGTTCGAGAATTTTTTAGAAAGAAAAAAAAAGGTTAATACTTTGGGCGGAAGATTCGCGAGCTAGAGAAGGATAGGGCTTAACGCCGTAGCTTCCGAAGTTTTGCTTATTTAGCAAAAATCAAGAGACGAGGTAGAGCACAGAGTCTGGAGAAAAAGTCCATCGCGAGCCTCCGCGAGAGCTTCGGAACGTCGCGACCCCGGGCGGAATTTGGTGAAGTGTTGAATATTAGCGTCGAGTCCCAAGAGAGGTATTAATTTTGTTAAGTGGAAATAGGAGCGTTGCAAAAGAGTCAAGAGCAAGCTCGTTTTGTCTTGTGTTGTGTTACGTTGATTGGCAACGTCGGGACGCCGACGCCTTGTTTCGCGCCGAGTGTGCAATTAGTGATTATAAGGATTTAATTCGAGCCAGCCTAAGCAGTAAGTTTGGTTTTAAAGTTCTACTAACCAATTAAATGTTGATGTGGTCAGAGTAATGTAGTCAGTCAAATTAGGTGCTTAATTTTTGCGGGTTTTCAGGTTCCGGAGACATAACCGTTTCCCTCAGTGGGGGCACGGAAATATTTAGTATCATTACTATTTTGGGGAGGTCGGCCCATACATTGGAAGGTTAATTTGGGAATCATTTTTTGTTTTTCTAGGGCATGATTTTGGGTAGCTTATTTTTCAAACAAATCTAATTAGTCGCACTTTTGGAGGGTTACTAGGACCGTGTTTGTTTGCTTTATTGTACTTTATCACTCAATATATATTATTTGTTGTAAAACGCGTTTTAAATTATACACTCACCTATAGAAAGACCAACCTACATAATCCATTCCGGGTTTGGTTGGCCGGACTCACCGCCGAAGAGGTTAGTTAAACCATTTAGAAAAATTTACTAATAAAAAGAAACCAGTAGCCGAATGGTAGAAATTTGTGGAAAATTAGGATATTTAGGATAATCCCGAGGGTTAACGGGATAGGCACTCAAGCCTACGTATTAACTCTGGTGGCAGCATACGCTACCCCGTGGGTGACACAATCGCCACCTGCACCGAAATTAAAATAATAGTACACCCGCAATATACTAGGTAGGGTAGAAGACCCAGTATATAGTGAGAGTATAGGTAGTGGGTTACAATATTTACTTATTTTTATTTTTTTTGACAGAAGCATGCAGACCTTTCAAAAACGAATAATAAATATAAATAAACAACAAATTACCTTTCCGTAAAGATTTTCTTAACGATGGACTCTGAAATGGATAACAGTTACAAAAGGAGCAATACACTGTACTTGTTAAAAACTTCCGCACAAGGGTCATTTACGTTTACTATTATAATAGGTGGAAATTCCACCATAATGGTCGCCGTTGTTTTTTAATGTTTTCGTGTCCAATTTTTTACCTGGAATAATCAACTGTCCTTGACTTCAACAAGATGACATTGCAGTATGTTTTCAACATGTGTTCTAAGTTGCTAAATCATTATGAATCCCAGATTTATAAAGCCAAAGCAGTAAACAAAAATAATTGAAGTGTTATTTACAAAAACAGCATCAGTCCAAATTTTTCAGGAACTCAGGGAAACCCAGGAACATAAGTGAATAAAAATTCAAAAAAATTAGACATTTTCTAGTGCATGCAATAAGCATTCTAAGTTGGACAAGCCAGATCCGTAGGTGCTTTGGTGTAGATGGGTAAAGGTTTCAATGAGAAGGCTTAAGAGTCCGATAGGGTTTTGAGGTAGAGAGAGATAAAGAAAATATAAGATTTTCTCTTTAAATTTAAAAGAAATATATTTTAAAGTGACGTGGGGTGGAGTATTCCAAAGTACATTCATTCCCTGTGACACTTCCATCTGTTACAGCTCAATTTGGCATTCAGCAGAGCTTTCTCAGAATCATGGTCATATACTGCGATACGCAAGCAACGTTTGTTTAACCTTTATTTGACTAGTTGGTTACTAATACTTGTTTTTATTTTCAGAGGACTCGACGATTTATCATGTTCACAGTGCATTTCGTTATTAAAAAAAATTGCCCAAGGAGGAAGGACCGTCATATGTTCAATACATACTCCCAGTGCTAGATTGTTTTCTATATTCGACAACGCTTACGTAATAGCAGAGGGTCAATGTGTATATCAAGGGTACGGTCCTGAGGTGGTTCCTTTCTTATCCAACCTTGGGATTGAGTGTCCGAAACATTATAATCCCGCAGACTTCAGTAAGTTATAAATAATGATATATATTAAATAAGTAAGTGTTTATAGTTATGGTTATTATTAACTTATTAATGGGTGTATAATTATAGTTTGAAAAATAATGTAAATTTTATTAATTCCAATTATATTACTAATTTTATTAAGGTAATTGATAATGGTAGGAAGCAATTATACATATTTTACTTAATTTAATTTAATTTAGAAAAGTGCAACTCATATTTTTGTTTTAATGTCAGCATTACGTATTTTTCATACTTATTACTTAACAAGTTTCACAGATATTAGTACTAGGATTGAAACTATAGTTTTTTTTTGTGTACTGGACATTGAGTAAAAAATAATAAAGAGGCAACTGTCAAGGTTTCGAGATTTTTTTACCAATAGCTTTATGATTGCAATTTTAAAGGCTATTCAGCCACATTACAAATGCCTTCCCGTAGCACTAAAAATTGATGACAATCATGAAGGTATTGGCAAAAAAATACAATACTAAAATCTCGAAACCTTGACAGATGCGCCTCTTTATTATTTTTAATCAATGGTACTGGACACAAGTATTTGTCTGAGTATTCCTACTAGAAATGTTTCTCTAAAAGTTTTATTACAAAAAATAACGTATAATAATCTTTCAACCTTATCAAAGCTTCTTAAAAAATTACCAAAAGTCATTTCTTATATTTTTTTCTCAATATACATAATAGACTATTTAGTAAGCTTAACTGGTATAAGATTTATATGGTGTAACGGCGCTTACTTTCGACGTATACTTACGTAACTTTTTTAGACGGAAATCTTGGGCGCCAGTTCTTTAATTTTTAAGTGCAAAGAACAGCACTTTTTGGCTCCCCTATGGGGAGAGCAATTCGGGGTAGCTAAACAGTTGAAGACACGGAATAATGTCCAGAGGGTCGTAAGCTGGAGGTCTGTCTAATGGACTTCGACCCCTACTCAAACGGGTTAATCAGAAATTTAACGGCGGAAATTATAACTCAGAAATTATAACTCGGAAATTTTCATTGGTATACTAACTGATTTATTTATTCACCAATGACAATAAATAGGACAGTGCATTACAAAATAGAAAGCCTCGGTTGACTACACAGTCGGCTATGTACAAAATTAATAACAACCCTATCAGGTGGTAATACGGCGGACCTACACGTTATATTAATTACTTTTCAGACGGCGCGGGGCTCGCAGAGCGGAAGAATCGAAATATATTCGCGCTAGGTAATCGAACGGCTGGCGAGGACGGCTAACAAGTGAAACACCCAAAATAATCGGCACGTTATGAATAAGTCACAGAGATTCCTTTTCTTTTATTTCGGATTTGAAAACTACTTAATACACGCGGGTTTCTACTGCCTCAAATACAGAGTTATGTTAACCAGGAATTTTACTTCTTTACCGGAAAATAAAGATTTAAACCATACACTGGTGCCATAAACTACCAGAACTGATTATCGAATTACTTTGCCAGTGTATGATAAATCCACGTTTTGAAAATACACTCGCTGATGGCTAGGCCCAACTACCAGAACGGGTTATCGGAGGGCTCAACCGGCGAATGTGTAATATAACATTAAATACAACTAAACGGGAACTTTAACCCGAACTCTGATTTAATTAAGTAGATTTACAATGCGGCGATATTTGCGCAATAAAATCTACGGTGAATCTCGGTGATTATTCAAAATGCGGAGCGGCTGGATTACGGTCAACTACTGTTGTTCTTACCAAGACGGTTTATAAAAAACGGATAAATTTCTAGTCGGATTTTTAGTGTCTGATGCGAAGGTATCGATAATTCGATTGATATGGATTTTACCGTTCCCGGTGAATTTATTATCTTGCTGACGTAGGCGGTGGCGCGCTCATACAGTATGTGGAATTCGGACAGGTGGTTTGAACGAAGAACTTGGTTTACTAAGTCGGCGCATGTTATGTAACTTGCCTTATTCACCCAGGCTAACGAACGACGGAAATGCATTGCTTATAATTTTTAAACTACATAGCAAAAAGAACCGGCTTAAAACGGACACGGATTAATATTTGATCAAGGTTTCGTAACTAATGATTTTTACTTCCGGCTTGAACATTATTTTCCGAGCAATTAACGGACTTTAGATATACAGGGAACTATCGAAAATGAATCAATTAATTTACCAGCTGATTTTACAATTCAGTGATACCTCAACTATAACTTAAATGCTAACAGAGTTACAGGGTGTACCCAAGTGACGGAAATATTAAAATAAAACAGGCAATCCTTGACAGATAAAAATCACGTCGTTACAATGGCCTTAACTGCCCCTTAAAGAGATCGTATTTTTCTTTGGACCCAGAAGACTGGGGTTGGAAATTAATAGATAATACTTTGGAGCCAATTCAAACTTTACTCCCACCTGTCCCAGAAAAACTTAACACCATTTCTTGCAATTGCAAAAAGGGTTGTAGTGCAACCTGTGGCAGTAAAAAAGTCGGATTATGTTGTTCACCAATTGTCAAGGCCAGTCTTGCTCCAATGTTGAATCAAATACAACAGATGTGGATTTTTATGATATCGATGAGGAGACAACTCATGCATCTTTCTTAGAACCGAACTTAGAACAATTTACAGATATCCAACAAGAAGAAGTAGAAGGAAGCTATATGACACTATTGTTGAAGTAGCATTTAAAGATTATCAGTCAGACTAAAATTTTCCTGAAGTCAACAATAATTCGTGCCACTTTAATAATTTCGAATAGTACCATTTTTGAATTAATAGAATATTATTTAATAAAACTAAATCACAATAGATCGTGGCGATTTCAGTTTGACTTCGATTTCACATTTCATCTTCAAATAAAGAAAATACGTCCGAATAATGTTCGTCGAGTTATACCAAAATTATACCTATTGGACCATACACTTTACCATCTGATTGTGCGTTGACAATTTTTTAAATTGATGACAATGCTGCAGGATTTGAAGTGTGTATTTTGCGATTTGTAAAATATCCAGCTTAAACTACTTAAAAATAATAATCTATTCGTTCAAAATATTTTACATATAAATATTTTTTCTAATTTGTTAATTACGAAAAATTGTAATAAAAAGTTGCTTATTCATCTTAATACGTAAAACGAACTGTGGTCACCTGCAAAAAATCATGATGTGTAATAAATTTGAAACAAGTTTCTGCGCTTGGTTCATTTAACATTTAATATGGTGTCAAGATATCTACAATAAAAACCGTTACGTAAAATATTGCTAGTTGACTGTTCTAAAACGTTAATATTCTGATAGACTTCATTAAATACATTATCAGGTATGTCCCAACTTACAGAACCCGAACGGAATGAAAGAATCTGAAATTATCAGTTGTAACATTTCTAATATTAATGAATACTAATATATAAAGAGGAAATACATTGCGCTGCGAGATGAAATTAAGTTATCTTCACAATTCTTTTGGCAATTCTCTAATAATAATATCCCACATTACGGGTCAACTTCTGATGGGTTTTTATATTAACATTAGAATTATAAATTTTGCGTGACGTGGTAAATCATAAAAAGTCGTTAATATAATATTCAAAGGACTATTGATTAATTGAAATCCGGATATTTTTTTGTTAATACATGTAATTATATTACGATGTAAAAAATGTTAGCATGCTAATTATATTACGAAGTAAAAAATGTTAGCATGTAAATTATATTACGATGTAAAAAACGTTAGCATAATTTATATTTTTATATATTTCAAGAATCGATTAAGACACGAGGAACGTTAATTTTATGTTTTATGAGAAAAGTACACATGATTGAATTATTTAAAATTAAATTTAATGATTTTTTTAGATTTAAATAAATAGTTTAATAATAAATAGGATTATAGGAAACAGCTATTCAACGGACAAGAACCCCGGCTTGCGCTGCATTATATACCTGCAAATACAAAAGGGTAGCCAAGTTTCCATTACCTATGGCACACTGACGAGAACACAAAAAGTTCGAAACCGGTCTGTGTCTGGTGTAGAAAAGACGAATAATAAACTTGGCTACCCTTTTGGATTTGCAGGTATAATGCAGCGTAAGCCGGGGCTCTTATCCGTTGAATAGCTGTTTCCTATAATCCTATTTATTATTAATAGTTTATTCCACCAGGGCTAGAGGTCGACTGCTCTTTGGTACTTTAGTAAAGTCGCTATCTGTCGCAGTAACATTGTATGTCTTGACAGTTAGTAGCAACAACTGATGAGGTTGTTAATTTAACAATTTGTCTTGGAAATTTTGAAAAATGTATCTTACTTGCTGTGTAAATTGAATTATCTCCAATTTGGTACTTGAACTGAAAACATAGTTTTAATTGCCTTTGATCATAGTTTAAAAAGGGCTGGTTGAAAAGAGTGACAAGAAATTTGTTGCATAAAGATCACATTCTCATTTTTTTTTCATATGCTCACTTACACATTTAAATCATTTTGAGACAAACGGTCGAGGTACATACATTTATTTTTATTTATTTAGAAGAAGAAATACAAAAAAGGTCATTAGCTGATAATAACGATATTAATAAATAACTATATTTTTTAGTGATTGAAGTATGTTGTTTGGAATATGGAGATCACCATGAACGCATGGTCACAGCAATTGATAATGGAAGGATAATTTATAATAAAAAGAAAGGTGAAATTTGTATGGAGGAGGTCCCATTAGATAGTAATATATCTTTAATAAAGTCGTATCCAGCTCTTTCGGATCAGAAGTTCGAACATGAATCTGGATGGATTAGGCAATTTAGTATCTTAGTAATGAGAATGTGGCTGCAAATGTGGAGGGACAAGGTAACGGAATTATTGTATTCATTGTAGGAAATTATAATAAAGATTATTGTAACATGAAACATAACAAGTGATAAGCGCAGAAATGTTGTCGATATAGAGGTACACATTTGTGTAAAAACCCCAAAAAGGGTGAACGAAAATTGCTATTTTGGGCTAACTATAACTTCACAACTAAAGGAACTGTAATTTTTGTTGACTAGTTTTAGCATACTAAATTTGTTTGCCCTCTATAAAATATAAGATTTTTATTTTAAACGGATTGTAACTTTCTGGACGCTACCAGATATCTATGTTAAGAATTTTATGCCTATTGCCAATTATAATATACTTTTCAGTACACACATTTACATTTATTTATTATTTTCAGTGTTATTTATTACTGAGGATATTTTTGTATATAGCCATAGGAGTTATAATTGGAACGCTTTACATAGGCATGGGTCAGGATGGTGCCAAGACTATTTTCAATTTTGGTTTCTACTTTACTTGCCTTATTTTCTTCATGTATATACCAATGATGCCAGTTTTATCCCAGTGTAAGTTATTTTCTTCAATTCAGCATTGTAATGGATTGTTTTAATATTTCATGCTTTTCAGTTCCAAAAGAAATTCAACTAGTGAAAAGAGAACATTTTAATAAGTGGTATAGATTAAGTGCATATTTTTCTGCGCTTACTGTCTCAACCCTGCCTCTACAGATAATATTAGGAACAATTTATATTAGTTTGGTATACGTCCTTACAGATCAACCGCTTGAGTTGGACAGAATATTAATGTTTTATACTGTATGCATTTTAACTGGAATAATTTCGGAGAGTCTTGGACTTTTGATTGCATCTCAGTTAACATTAGTTGTAAGTATCAATTTCAAAATCGTGAAGGAGAGAAACGTTATTTTATTTTTAATAAATGATAAATCCTTGAGTATTATTGTGTTGTTTCCTGGATATTTGTTTCTGGTGATGCCACTTTTTCCTAATTATTATAGTGATATAATCCAATGAAATTTGTATTGTTACCAAAATGATCACATCCTTTGCAATATAAATACTTTTGAAATAGTGGAATGACCGGCTGTTTATACCAATTACCTGGTAAACAATTTTCCATTTCAATTCCTAAATGTTTCTACGTAGGCAAAGTAAATAGTTGTCGAAAGTGTTTCAAGTATTGTATTTCAATATTTTGACACTATTATATTATCAATAATTCAAATAAGAATCTCAATGACTTTTTGAAGTATTTTCAGTACCTAGTTCAGAAGTACAAACAATTGCTTTAATATTATTCATATACTTATCTTTAGTTGCTAAGTTAGCAAAATTTAACATTTATCGCCTTTTTGCAGAATGGTATGTTTGTCGGTCCAGTAGTAACAGTTCCTCTTATGCTTCTTGCTGTGTATGGTTATGGATCTGGATATGATACGATACCGACGTTAATAAAAATCGCCATGTATTTTAGTTATCTCAGGTACTCGTTAGAAGGTTTAATATATGCCATGCTGAAAGGTAGAAAAAAGCTGGAGTGTCCAGAAACAGAAGAGTTTTGCCTTTATACGGATCTAAACTTTTTCGTCAAAGAAATGGGCATGGAAAATACCATATTTTGGTTCGACATAGTTGCCCTCGTTGGTATGCTAGTTTTGTTTAGAGGGGGTAGTTATTATTTGTTGCGCCAGCGGCTGACACCCAACAAAACATTTTTGGCATTACAGTATATTGGTAGATTTATTAAGTCACATTTAGGTCTAGCTCGGTGATATTATTGTTAAGTTTATGTTTGTACTTACAGAAAAATTGAAGTTATCACCCCCACTTGTAGATTTCCTACTATTGCGTTAGTATTAAGTCAGCAGAGAGTATTACGTTCGGCATATAATTTTAGATATTGTATTGTAATTTAAAAATAAATAAAATTTTAGAATTTCTAATCATTTGTTATGGAATGTAATAAGTGAACTCAAACTGTACTGACTGAATTTAATTTTAATGTGTATCTCCAATAAAGTACAATAATGTTGGATTTAATCCGCAAAATTTTGCATGAAGTAGATTTCTTAGCATATTTGTGGGGAATATTTAATCCTAATGAATTCAGGTTTTTATACTATATTTTTTACTGTATAATTTTTTCATATTTTTTTCTATAATATCTCGATTCTATGAATTTTTAAAAACGTAACATTTTCACATTTTGGAAACAATTTTATAGATATTTTATTGTAGAGAGACGTATTGGTAAGATGTTATAAAATATTGTGCATATTGAGAAATGGTGAATTTGTTGTTAATTTTGTAATTTTATTTTTTAAATTGAAAGCTCCCCTTTCATTTGTTATTTCGAATGTATTTTGCAATCACGGTACAAAATAAAAGTACTTTAAAATAAAAGCCTTAGGTATAGTATAGTGCAGTATTCACCATGAGAGTTAATTACTTTAATCTGTAAGCCGGCCCCGTAGAGAAAAATTATTGGTATTATACTGTATATGTATACTGTATTTGTTACTTAATTATTACTATTTTATTTAAATATGCATTATGTTAACAAAATTAAAAAAATTGGGTGATATATTAATTAACTTGAATTTGTTATTTACTTATGGTATTTTGTATTACCTATACGTTATTACAGAAAATATATATATTTTAATATGTTTTGTGTTATTGGAACTACCCGCAATCCTTTCTTCACAGCCGTTTGTACAATATTCATAATCCAGTTATAATCAGTTTTCACCCAAGGACAAGGATTGGGTATGCAATTCAATTTTGTACTCAATTTCTTTACATCGCAACGGTACTTCTTAAAATGATATCAGATATTACGCGCATTTTTTATAAATTTATCTTATTTTAGTTCATTCGCGGTAATTGCATAGTAGATTTCATTGATTTCTAACACATTATATTTTAAATAACTGGGTGCTGCTGGGTTTGCTTCTCGATACTACAACAAGTCTACTTTACTGACTAAAACAAAATTTTGCGCAACATTTGCGCCCGACGTCTCCTTACTCGTACTCGCATACTTGTATGCACCTATGAAGCGGGACCTACTAGAGGTTGTGCGACGTCACGACACCCCTCTTAAACGACAAACTGGTTGGGGAACCCGGGGGAAGAGAACCTCGGACTTCATCTTAGTTCCGAGACTAGGTGAGATACACCGTAATGTGTTTTGTTCAGTGTTTAACTTCCCGAAGTAAAAATTGCAAACAAACTATGACTCTATCAATTTCTCGTCACTGTGGTACTTCTTCTATCTTATATCATTTTATATTCAGTTTTGTTCAAATAAACCATATTTAAAATTTGCAAGCACGCTTTATAAATATTCCATCTAGTTATTACTAACCGACCCTTGGGATTAACCACGAGCGTCTTTTAGAGGTAGTCTCGATGGTACTCCTGTAAATGTATTTAGGGCTACAGTACAGTATTTTCACTATGTTACTTCGCTCTGGACACTAGTTATCCTGCGAAACATTACAAGGGAGGTTTCTCTTGCGCTTATGGTAATGTGTTGCCATTTGCACGTCAGCCTAGAGTATTTTTATGCCGGGAGCCCCATTATATTTTGACCTTTTTTAAACCTATATAACTTTTAAATTAGTTAAGATATTGAAATGCGGTTTTCGCCAGTCTTCTTCTAATTTTGATAAGTTTTTTCCTGAGTATCCGTCTTTTTTTGTGCACTCCGGTTTAACTGGAAATGACAGCGTATTTTCGGGGATAGGGCAATTTTATTATTTCAAATGGAACACCCTTTATATTTCTTCACAGTTAGAAAGCTTGTTTCCCCTTTCCGAAAATTCCATATTTGTCATGGCAATTATACAGAGTGATGGTTTTATCAGCTTTTAAAGTTAATACTGCGTTTTATCAAAATGCTACGAAAAAAATAATTATTCACAAATTATCATCTGAAACATTGGTTCAGATGGTGATATTTTTGGGATTACATTCTCCAGTGCAAATAATACAAAGTAAAACCTGAATACAACTTCAAAAAGGCTATTTTTTATTATTGTGTCCTCTTATACTTATATTGAAAGCTGATTGGAATGATGTAGGTGATCCTGATAACACAGTTAATTTCCTAATCAGAGAAATTTATGGGATATTTGACCTATGTGTTCCTAAAACCTGCATAAAAAGTCTAAGTATCCGCCTTGTTTGAAATGAATTTTGTGAATGACAAACAGTCAAAAAATTGCACAGGAATTTGCTGATTACGTTAAAAAGGGTCTACACAGATGTAAATACCTACTTAATATATTCAACAGTTTATCAGGTAATTACCAACACCTAGGAGATATATAATCTTCACTGAAGGTGAAATGTTAGACGCCATAAATATTTTAATATTTGCTCATGAAGTCATATTGTTTAAAGCCGTAAACAGTTTATCAAGTGCTGAAAATGACCTTAACTCTTTATATAATTAATTAGTCAACCTAAATATTAAATATTAAAGTACTTGCACTTTAAGGATCATGGAAAATACTTCCTTGTCCCATCTGCCCATATGTAGAGATTATAAATATCTTACTCTAGAAGCAGGATGAATGTCCAATATATTGTTGTCATGTAAATTTCTGCATAATAAAATTGACATTTCTTTGCTCCAACCTTTTCTTCTACATAAAAGTATATTAAAAATTTTTTTTCTTAAAATGTTTCCTTAACCACCTTATAGTGGCGCCAAAGTAACTATTTTTTTTAAATCAGTCTGCAGGGCTTAATATTTAAACAATAGGAAAGTTTTTTTTTTGAAATCCTCGGTTAATTGCCTATTGATCTGTCGAAGTAAATTTTCGATTTTGACCCCTAATTTTTAAAAAATTTTCAAAGTTTGAAATTTTGTCGAAATTTTTGAAAAGATCGAAGTTCTAGTGTTTACTTAAGAATACGTGATATTTACACAAAAGGGAGACGTTTTTTGATGAAAATATAACTTTTTTATTTCAAATCAGTCTGCAGGTCTTAGGTCTTAATACTTAAGTAATCGGAACGTTTTTTTCAAATCGTTGCTTTTAAATTGCCAGTCGATCTCTCGAGGTAGGTTTTCGATTTTTACCTCTAATTTTTCAAAAATTTCCAAGGAAGTTGCAAAAATAAAAAATCTAGCTCGACACTGGAATAGACTCGCTACGCCGCGGTACGTACTCAGCCAACAGCCAACCTGATGCCGTGAGACGCTGCCCCACAACCACACCGATCTACGTCTACTCGTGTTTTGTCAAACCGTCAATTAAAATTTTCCACACCATATATATTAGGCGATCACAGTTACACCGTTTTCGGCCGGATTATTTTTCTGGCGTTTCCGCCAGTTTACGGCCTATTCCTCCGAACGTTTCTTGATTACAATAATTGACATGGTCACAGTACAACCGATTCAGACGAAACCTGGAAATATAAATTTCCCTGGTTGTTTGCGAAAAAAAATCCTCGGACTGGTCAATTTTTATTTCCTTTCGTGCATATTTTGACATGTCGTACCAATTTGTTCAGCCATATTTGAACGAGGTGTGACGTCGTCGCAATTTTTTTTAAATGGCGACCACCAATTTTTTTTTGATAGAGGATCCAATTCTGAAAATGCCAATATGCAGAAGTATGACCTAGGAATTGAAAGTTTCCGAGATATGCGTCGTCAAAAATCTGAATTCTTTGCTTCTCAATGAAATGACGAACCGTTTTTCCGCTTAAGAGGTGTTACTTTCTAGCTTTTAGCTTTTAGTTACCAATAAATAACTTTAAGACGATTAAACTTACAACTTAATGTCCGAGGATTTTTTTCGGAAATAACCAGGGCAATTTCCAGGTTACTGTATTAAATGACCACACTGTATAATAGTGTATAATTTATATAATCATTGAATGGTAATTTGTTGAAGTAAATTGTTGTATACAAAAAAATGTTGATATATTATTACGTAATCTTTTGCTATATGTGTCATCTATAATGCCCCATCTAATATTAAAATACCCTATAGAAATATACAGGGTGTCCCGAAATAACGTGAAAACCTTTTAAGGGTAGATTCCTCATCAAAAAATAAGTATAGCCTTTTATATACATACAGTAAGGTCGAAAACGACCTCCATGAAAAAGTGATTTTACTTTTTTTTCTCAAAAGTGTGTAACGGCCGTTTACTTTCTACGTATACTTACGTAACCTTTTTAGACGGAAATCTCGGGCGCCAGTTCTTTAATTTTTAAGTGCAAAGAACAGCACTTTTTCCTATGGGGAGAGCAATCCGGGGTAGCTAAACAGTTGAAGACACGGAATAATGTCCAGAGCGTCGTAAGCTGGAGGTCTGTCTAATGGACTTCGACCCCTACTCAAACGGGTTAATCAGAAATTTAACGGCGGAAATTATAACTCAGAAATTATAACTCGGAAATTTTCATAGGTATACTAACTGATTTATTTATTAACCAATGACAATAAATAGGACAATGCATTACAAAATGGAAAGCCTCGGTTGACTACACAGTCGGCTATGTATAAAATTAATAACAACCCTACCAGCTGGTAATACGGCGGACCTACACGTTATATTAATTACTTTTCAGACGGCGCGGGGCTCGCAGAGCGGAAGAATCGAAATATATTCGCGCTATGGAATCGAACGGCCGGTGAGGACGGCTAACAAGTGGAACACCCAAAATAATCGGCACGTTATGAATAAGTCACAGAGATTCCCTTTTTATTTCGGATTTGAAAACTACTTAATACATTCGGGCTATTGGGCTTCTACTGCCTCAAATACAGAGTTATATTAACCAGGAATTTTACTTCCTTACCGGAAAATAAAGATTTAAAATTTAAACCATACACTGGTGCCATAAACTACCAGAACTGATTATCGAATTACTTTGCCAGTGTATGATAAATCCACGTTTTGAAAATACACTCGATGATGGCTAGGCCCAACTACCAGAACGGGTTATTGGAGGGCTCAACCGGCGAATGTGTAATATAACATTAAATACAACTCAACGGAAACTTTAAACCGAACTCTGATTTAATTAAGTAGCTTTTTAATACGTCGATATTTACGCAATAAAATCTACGGTGAATCTCGGTGATTATTCACAATGCTGGATTACGGTCAACTACTGTTGTTCTTACCAAGACGGTTTATAAAAAAAACGGATAAATTTCTAGTCGGATTTTTGGTGTCTGATGCGAAGGTATCGATAATTCGATTGATCTGGATTTGACCGTTCCCGGTGAATTTATTATCTTTGTTGCTGACGTAGGCGGTGGCGCGCTCATACGGTATGTGGAATTCGGACAGGTGGTTTAAACGAAGAACTTGGTTTACTAAGTCGGCCCGTGTTATGTAACTTGCCTTATTCACCCGGGCTAACGGACAACGGAAATGCATTGCTTATAGTTTTCAAACTATATAGCAAAAAGAACCGGCATAAAACGGACACGGATTAATATTTGATAAAGTTTTCGTAACTAGTGATTTTTACTTCCGGCTTGAACATTATTTTCCGAGCAATTAACGGATTTTAGTTATGCAGGAAACTATCGGAAATTAATCAATAAATTTACTAGCTGATTTTACAATTCATTGATACCTTAACTATAACTTAAATGCTAATAGAGTTACAGGGTGTACCCAAGTGACGAAGATATTAAAATAAAACAGGCAATCTTTGACAGATAAAAATCACTTCGTTACAAGTGACTAAAGTTAGCCTTATGAAATTCGGACAGGACCTTGTACTTAAGAAAGTCTTCTTTTCAATAATGTTCTCTTTCTCCGAACAGAGATTAACAAATATACGAGGTGGTTCTAAGATGCCACAATATGTGTGAATATTTGCCAACATCAACTTGAATGACGCTCAAGTGCGCATGCCCGACTTCACCTTCATAAATCCTCTCCTGTTTCTATTAGTAAATTTTCTTTTATTTCTATAGATCATCCGCTCCATTTATACAGGGTGTTTGTTTCAGTTTTTAATCCCAGGACTTTAGGAGGTTGTAGAAAAACATTTTAGGCAGAATATTTTCAGTAAATTTATATCCCAATCGCTTCCTAACGGAGCTACACCACAATAAAGAATTAGGAGGGTAACCATTTTTTTCTCAGAGGCGTCTCATTTGGGGGGTTCTTAACGGTTTTTATCAATAATTTTTTCTCTGATAGAAATTTCATCAAATCAATAGGGGATTGAGAAACTATAGAAAATAATACACAAATAGTGTCAGTCAGTCAGAGTCGATAAGATGAGACGCCTCTGTTTATTTTACATAAACCAAAGTACAATGTAATCAAGGATTCGGCGAAACAATCATCATATAAAAATATATCTGAATACATTCAACAGTTTTTGAGATATTTAAGAAAAAAGGGTTTCCCCCATAATTCTTTATTGGGGTGTAGCTCCGCTAGGAAGCGATTTAGAGTATAAGTTAAGCCTAAAATATATTTTTCTACAACCCCCTGGGATAAAAAACTGAAACACCCTGTATTATTCGTATACCTACCAGTAAAAATAAATAAAATTTTATTATCAACATTTCGTCCAGATATTTATTTCCTAAAATATATTACTAAAAAATATAAATTTGGCTTATTACATTGAAAATGCAAATCCTATAGAAAGGTCAACATTGGTGAATTTTCGGTTTAACCGAAAATAACTTTGAATTTCAAATGGGATACCCTATAGAAATTAATAAGTATATTAATTTTCAATAAAATAATAGAAACGGCCATTGATAACTGAATGGTTAATTAATAAAAATGTACTCTTCTAGCAAGCAATAAAAATAATTATTGAAACATATTTAAGCAAAATTTTGGTTTTAATCGTCTCTGGATGATGCTAACTTAATTAGCGAGACGTGAGTTGAGTGTTGTGATAATGTTTTGGTGTTTGTGGCATTGTGACATCAAAGGGCCCAGCACCTCTCTCCAGAAATAAATTTTGGTCAATTGTAATATCCCACTGTTTATTTGGTTCGTTAATGATAATTCGTACAAGCGAAAGTCCTGCTGGAAGCGCTTCCGGAAGTACTTTTGTACACTGAGCTTCAGATTTTTAAGTCCTGCAAGAAGGACGCGTTCTTCAAGCTTTTTTACCATAACCAGTCCTTCTGGCAGTACCAGTTACTTCCGGTAGTACACGCTATATTTGTGCGTAAAAATCAAAATAAAAATAATAGATAGGTAATAAGTGCTTAAAAAAATTATGTGTTTTTAAATAAAACTGGGAAGTTTATTAATAATGAGAGTAGACAGTGTGACTCATTTGAAAGCGGGAGCGGGGCACCTCTGTAAAGTGGCTATTTTTGGTCCGATTTTGATCATAATTTTTTTTATGGAAAACGGCATTTTGTGACAAATTGATAGATTTTTATTACAAAAATCAAGGCCTGCTTTGCAATTTTTTTGGAGAGATTTTTGTATTAGCGATTTTTTACGTGAAAAATAAGTACTCCACTGTATTCAGCGTTCCCTAAAATGGTTCTGTACCAAATTTCATTCTAAAGTACCTCATATTAATAATTTAAGTATATTATTATATAAAGGGGGTTGTAATTATATGTGAGGTTACTTATTTATTTATTTATTATTTATTATTTTTGAAAATTTGTTTATACCCGGAAATGCATTGTGAACATCAAGTAACTCATGAAATTATTGAATAAAAACAACTCGTAAATAAATTATTTTATTGAGAAAATTATTTAAGCATTTCCGGGAATAAACTAATTTTTAAAAGTAATAATATTACATGATTAATATGCGGTACTTTAGGATAAAATTATATACAATACATATAAGTATAATTTTCACCAAATTTTGATTTCAGGCATTTTCACTGTGTGGCGCATTAAAATACGTGGCCAAAACGTTACACTTCACAACCTGTCACTATTTTGCACGCCATTTTGGTACTAAAAGAGCTAGAAACTTCGTCTTTTTTTGCGCTTAATCGTTAAAAACTTATCTATCGAATGGTAGGGGCCTCGGTCCTATTAGCAGGACATGAAGTACTCGAAAATCGAGCTAAAGTTGGTAGGACGAGTAGAACGCTTCGTACTGCCAGAAGGACGCTGTACGAATTATCATTAAACATCTGAATATTTTTTCAACGTCTCACATTTTTTTCCTCGTGACGGTCATGTCCGGAAAATACTCGTGGAAAATTTATCATTGTAATATACCCTAAATATACTAAATAAAAATAAAATGTACCAGCAAGTATAGAACTATTTATCCAAATATTATTGAACGCATTTTTAACACCAAGTACAGTTAATAATATTATTACATTTATTATGCATATAAATAAATAAAGCATATGAATGTACGTATAAAAATATTTGTGTGATTTATTTATAGTAAGCGTTGCATAATAATATATCGTAAAAGATAGTCATTCGATATTTTGAAAGATATAGGGTCCATTTTTCTATAACATATTACGTCGAGTTGATTAAGTCAACGATCCTAGAGAGAGAAACACGGCTTCATTTCAACTTCAGTTGATATTTTGAAGTAAAATAAGCAAGATATAATAATAAAATATGAGTTGCCCTGTGAGGTCGATGTAAGTAGAAACCATCCTTTGTAGCTCATAAATATATATTAAAAATATATTTCGTATAATAAATAGAAGTGTTGGACTTAAATGAATTCAGTGAGTTTGTGTTGAAGTGGGTACTGTAGGTAGTAAAAAAATTACAAATAAGATGAGATATTCCTACAGGGTGAGTTTGTGAAACGGAACCCAAAAATGGTGATTATTTGTGGAACAGTTTTAAAATTTTCAATTTTCCAGTGTCAGAAAATAGAGTGATTAGTAATTTTACACAAATTTTTGTTTTACACAATTTTTGGTACTTTTTGCAACAAAAACCACCGATTTATTTATTTCTAATTGAATATTTAATTTTGAAATATCAATACCCCTTCAACAGTTTGCCGTTATTTGCTAATTATTTCAATAAATTTATTGTTTAACTTAAGTTTTGTGTCTGTCGATTGCAAAAGCTATAGGCTTTTAAACAGAATCGTGTCATTTTATTAAATGGTTATTATTATTTAATCAGTTTTTAAAACGGAACACCTTAAAGTTTGATAGCACTCATCTTAATATGCATTTTAAAGACGGCGAAATAAATCATAATGTAGATGACAAAATATTTAGGCAAAAAAAAATAAAACCCAGACAAAAGTTTTGGCTACATGATTTTTACTGCTATCTATGGAACAACATACATAATCTTTTTTATCCTTTAGTGATTAGAATTAATTTGCATACATAAACATAGCCAGAAACGTGTTGAATATATGTACAGGTTTATGCACGTAACATTTTATCCCTGCTAACTATTTTGTTTTTATCTAGAAAAAGGACAAATGTGAAAAAAGGTATATTTTTAAAGAAATCCAAAATTCTCGAAAAACTCGAAAACTGTAAGACTTTGTACAGGGTGTTTCCTATAAAACTATACCCCCCCTTATTTCTGTCAATTACCACTGATTTTAATTTTTCAAAAATCAGACTAACACAAAATTTTCCGTAGATTTTGAATATGCTATTACTTTTTTTCCTACTTCAACCGTATACGAGGGGCAGAAAAAAGTATGTTTTTTTAAAATGGAACACCCTATATATTTTTACATATTTGGATTCACCTCGTCCTTCTGATTACAAACATATATGACACTTATATATTTGCTATAAAAATGGCGTAAATAATTGAATTTAAACTTAGGGCGTTTCCTTCAAAACTATACCCCCCTCATTTCTGTCAATTATTAACGATTCAAAATTTTCAAAACCTACACATAGAATTTTTCGTAGATTTCATATATGCTATTACTTTTTTCTCCCTTCAACAGTATACGAAGGGTGGAAAAAGTATGTTTTTTTTTAATGGAATGCCCTGTATTTTTTTACATATATAAGTATTATATATATTTATAATCAGAAAGGTAGGGCGGATCTAAATATGTAAAAAAATACAGGGCACTCCATAAAAAAAACCATACTTTTTTCCACCCTTCGTATACCCTTGAAGGAAGAAAAAAAGTAATAGCATATATGAAATCTACGAAAAATTCTTTGTAGGTTTTGAAAATTTTGAATCGTTAATAATTGACCGAAATAAAGGGGGGTATACTCGTAGTTTTCAACGAAACGCCCTAAGTTTAAATTCAATTATTTACGCTATTTTGATAGCAAATATATAAGTGTCATATATATTTGTAATTAGAAGGAGAGGCGAATCCAAATATGTAAAAATATATAGGGTGTTCCGTTTAAAAAAACCATACTTTTTTCTGCCCCTCGTATACGGTTGAAGTAGGAAAAAAGTAATAGCATATTCAAAATCTACGGAAAATTCTGTGTTAGACCGGTTTTTTAAAAATTAAAATCGGTGGTAATTGACCGAAATAAGGGGGGGGGTATAGTTTTATAGGAAACACCCTGTACCAAGGTATATTTGGCTTAATTAAGTCTAAATGGCCTACCCTATCACCTCCCCAAGACTTTACATCGACCTTCCAAACACCCGTATAATCAGAAAAAGGCGAGAATTTAAAAAAATCAGAAATAAATATAAGGTGTTCTATTTAAAAAAAAAAACAAGTGTGATTTGTATCTCCGAAATGTGAAGTTCAATTGTTTTTTTGAATAGTTCGTCGAAATCGCAAGAAAATTTCCTACAACTGTGGTGTTTATCATTTTTTTCTAGGTGAAAAAACAAAAAAAGTTAGCAGGGTAAAATGTTACGTGCATAACCCTGTATAGGGGTGTCACTATAAATGTGAACCCCCTGTTAATTTCTATATTTATTGAGCAATTCGATCGATACCGATCTTATCTGTTTGTAATTTTTATGTAGAATTTAGACTTGTCATCAGATTTGATCTCGGATTTGATATGAAACGTTAAATATACAGGGTGTTTAAAATTAGATTGGGTTTTTTAAAATGGAACACCCCGTATTTTTTTAATTATTTAGATTCATCTAAGACCGGCAGAAACTCCTGTTTATATCTTTTTATTGATACAATTTTGAACCGTAGCCCCCCCCCCCCCAAAGATTAAATGCTAGTTGCGTCTATGCTCGTTTGGAATTTGGATGCCCTCTTCTACAAGGGCCTCTCTAAGTTCCCGAATGTATCACGTTGATGGTTTCGACTAGATATTCGTCTCTGTATAACATCCCAAATTTGCTCTATGGGGTTTAAATCTGAAGAAAATGCAGGCCACCGCATGCGGTTTATACACTCTTGGTAAAAAATCTCGTTCACAATACGTGCTCTGTGTGGCCAATCACGATATACGCAAATTTTAGTAATCAAATCCATCCGTTATTTTGTTGTGAAAGTGTAACATTTTACTAAAAGCTTTGTATGTTTTTCTACAAAAAAGTTAGGAGCAAAATTCAAAAATTGTTTTAAAGCAGATACAGAAGACAAACAAATTCTATAAAATTCTAATATTTAGGGTGGCTGGTTAACGCTGTGTACAAGATAAAAATTGACTAAAAAAACCCTGTAAGCATTTTTTTGTAACGTTATCTTAAAGTTAAATAGGTAAGATTAAAGCCAATTAAATTTCCCTTGAAACGCTAGAAATCAGGCACAAATTCATACATTTTTGACAGTTATAAATCAGTTATAAATTTTGGTCATTTTAAGGTGTCCCGAAGCAAATTTTGACGAGACCACATTGTGTCTGAGTTTAGTATAATGTTTTTAAAATTGCATGTATAGATAATAAGCTTAGATAAAATTTTGTTATTGTATAAATTACTTGTTATTACATACCAAGAAGAACTAAAATAAGCGAATTCATCGTTGATACGTAAAATTGTTAATGTTGTAATATATTATTCGGTGGCGTAGTGGGTTAGAGCATGAGTGACGGTCATGGCTCTGGCCACACTGCCTATCGTGTCCGGGTTCGAGGCCCGACATCGGCAGATGGCTATATCGGTGGGTATGGACGTTTGTCTGCGTTTTTTCTAATGTATAGCCCCCTTCCGGACAGCCTTTGGCTTTGGATTTGAGGGTTGTCTAATTTATGTGGTGTTTTTTTTATTTATTTACAATAACAATTTGTGAAAAACCCAAGCTCTCCAACAAATAAAGTGTTTCTATGAAAAAGATTAATTCAATTAATTTAAGTTGAAGAATTAACTACTAATATGAACGTTACTGCAACACCATGGTGAAATGCAAAAAACGAGATTATCAGATATTTTGATAAGGTCTGAGAACTCTATTTTACATTGAAATTCATATGCGTAACTTTACTCTATACAAATTAATGATGCAATCCATATTTTTATATTATCACCAAAACTGCGACGAAAATGATGTATTTAATATTTCAAAATCTCATGTGGGAGAAAAAATTATAATGTATTCGTTATTAAGCGTTGACAAAACAAAGTATTTGAATTTGTCAACTGACAACCTCAGTATAGGGTCACTACTTTGTAAAAGTAGATAGATAGATAGATAGATAGAAAGACTTTATTTTCCATAAAATCCGTACCGTGGTTATTTGGCACGTATTGGGTTTTTTAAAAATAACAAATGCAGGGTGTTATTTAAGTACGTAGATAAACTTTAAGGGGTACTTCCTTGTCTGATTTTAAGACAAAAGTTCATATAAGCACGTGTCCTTCACGTTGAGGTTTTCGAGATACAGGGTGTTAAAATTAATTCTTTTTTTTGGTTTTTAAATTTTTCTTTGGCAGTTTTAGAGATAATTAATTAAAATTTAGCACAAATAATACTTTTACCGGTACCTATGATCACTTTTATTTTTTACTCTGAACAGTCAGAACCAACGAGCAGTTCCTATTTTTCCATCGAGAAAAACCATACTTTACTTACAGTATGGCCAGCGTTCACCCAAGTCTCATCTAAAAAGTACAACTTCTTATGTTCTTCCCGGCATTTCCTGATGTCTCGCAGGAATCTTCGTCCCAAACGATAATCTCATTTTTTCCCTTAGGGCACTATTACGTGACCTTTTTGAGAACCTATAATGCCAAACACAATAGTTACATTACAACACGAGGAAATAAAAAGTCCGTTTACTCACCGAAAGCCAATTTCTCTTATTAATCTCCACAAAGTACTCCGTTTAAGATGAGGCAAATAATCTTCATGCACCGCTGCTAAAATTTTGTTTATAGTTGGTGGTTCATTTCTTTCAATAAAGGAATGGATTATACGCTTGAGAGCACTTTTAGTTCCTTCATCGATATTATCTAAAACTGCCCTTTGTCGGTGGTACACTTTTGGTGGCTGGCGGTGTGTTTGTTTGTATTCATGAAGAATATTAGAAACACTTGGAACACTCACACCTGCTGCCTTTGCAGGAACTCCATGCATTCCATCTTTGGTTTCTCCGGATTCTCCCCATCGTAGGCCTTAAAAATGTTCAGCACCTTTTCCTTATCTTCCACCGAAAAATGTCTGGATAATCGTTTTTTGGGTGGCGAAATTATACCTCCTTCAGCCATCATAAACCTTAAGAAAAACCGTTTTAACATTTAATCAATATTAATCGTTTGCATTTACGTACCTTATTACTTTAACTCCCAGATGAAATGTGAAATGTCACAAAAACGAATAACACAGTTGACAGTCACGCCGGCTCCCCACTTATTCGCGTTTTTTATACGTTTAGCGTTTATGCGTTCTGATTGGTCTGTTGCAAAATGTGTAAAAGTTTAATACGTTACACGAGTACTTGTAGAGTCGGCCTTAGTCAGTAAAATCTAGCAGTTGCTTTGTAATTCGGGTTCTATAAATACGACCAATAGAGAAATTCCATTCAAATTTAGCGGGCATTTTTGGAGAGGAGTCTATTTATATCTGTTAGGGAGACAGGTTATAGATGTGATTTGATTGAAAGAGTGCCCTAGACGCAATCTAAAATTTGCAGCAATTCATATCAAAATTTAATTGCTTTTAATCGCTTAACGTAACACGAACGTCCGATTTAGGATAATCCCAGGTCCAGGTCAGCAATTTCTTTTTCGGGATACAGAATTCCGTTCCGGGATAATCCCAGTGAAACTAGAACGTGTGGCAACCTTCCTTTCAGTGCTATACCTATTTCTCCGTTCAATATTAACACAATATATTATGAAGCAAAACGTCCAAATGCAAAATTATAATTAAAACAAATCAGTGTTGGAAAAACAATATTTATATTAATTCTAATGTAATCTTCGAATAATTTAAAAAATCTGATGTAATAAACATAATTAATACGTTAAAATACTTGTTTGGATGTAGATATATAAACAGCATTTGTTTTGAATTGTCAATGGACCATATTACTATGGCGGATCGGTGCTACAAAAACAGCAGGTCAATTGATATGTATAATTATTATTAACCTGCATTATCTGCTTTATTATTGATCATTGCAAGTTTTTCTTTTCTGCAAATTAGGCACGCTGATTTGTTTTCCTAACTACTTTGTAAAGTGCCAAAGGTTTTTCATACTAAACTATCGTCCACTTACAAGTAAACAGATTACGATATTTTAGTGCTTATGAGAATCGAATATATTATGAGCTCCAGTAAATTGTGGGAACAGCGAATGCAATGCCTCGATTCACTCGGATCAAATTGTAAGAGTTGAATACAAAACAAAAAACGTTTTAGGTTAGCATAGAACGTATGTATTAACACACGATTAAAATTGAAATTGTTCTATTTAAATTTTGACCTTAGTAAATTGAGGATGTTAACCTTAATATATTTTTTTAAGATTAAGATTAATTCTAGATCTAGAAATTACCAGATTTGTTAAATTTCATCAGGCTTGTTATGTTGAACTGACCTTATAAGTACATTTTTTTGTATTCATTTAAAAAACATTTATTCGTCCTTAATAAAATTTATTATCATTAAAAAGCACTAATAATGTCCCAAATTAATATTTATGTACGCCTCCCCCACAGCGCAGCGCGGGTAAAATTCGCATAGAAATCCTATTTTTTTAGTATCATTGAAAAAAACGACACCATACAATGAGGCGATAACAGCATTTTCGAAACATGGAAATAATATAAAATCATTCGGAACTTTTGAACAATAATTTTGGTATTAAAAGCAGGAAAATTTACAATTCATTATTTATTTTTCATATTGACAAGAAAAAACCGGTCACAATAATAAAGAAATTTTGTGAGAATTATTCTTTTTCTTGTCAATATGAACAATTACTCACATGTGATCAATTTACCTACGTTATTTATTTTTATTCTCGTGGTTTGCTTGCCAAGCTAGAATTTAACTTCCAATTGAGCAGTTGTAAGGGTACAATAATGTCATTATATTTGCATTTTATAACTTGGATACGATTTAAAATTTTTGCTCCCTTAATATAAACAAGAAAACCAATATAAGCAAGAGCCACAGAGAAGCATTATGCACATGTGTGCGTCCTCTTATTGAACAACAACTCTTTGGGGACTAGTTCTATATACGAAAAACTCATCGACCTATTTAATTCGCTTTTTGATCAGAATACGATCTTTTCTTTTCATTTACAATATTTAAGAAAAATCAATAAACGTTTTAGACTTCGATAGGTATAGTTCTCCCTAATATCCGTTTAAGGAACTAAAAACTAAATGCTGTCTTCCATCACTTCGTTATTAGGAGTGATAGAATAAGAAGTTGGTTGGTTAATTGAGGATCTCGATAAAAATCGTTACGTACTTTAACTGTCGTAATTTAATGAAATTCCGGCTTTCTGATCTGGCATGCCAATTGCTTTAAATTAATTTCCAAAGATAATTTGGTAATGTTTATTTAGTCTCCCGCTCCCAAGGTTGTACGATGGTTCATGATATCGCTGATCTTCTATAATTAGATACCCTGTATACGCTTCTACAGGAAGACCGAGAGCACGTAATCCTAGAAAGAACTACTATACAGATTGACTGAAATAATAGTTGAATAGGAAAGTCTCTATTATTATTGGCTAATATGGCTTCAGGCATTGACCTCATCATGGACAGAATGGTCACTTATGGTTAAAATTGTTCTATTTTGTGAACACTCCCCATTATTGGCCTTGCGTATCCATTTACAAAATACAGTAGACAGTAGTTTAGTATAGCTTTGTAACGAACTTGATAGCTACATAATTAGCCCACTTTCCACGGGTTTTCAACCTGAAATAAGTCGTTAAGAGATCTTTGTAAATATGTGTAGTATTTCACCCATAAAATAGGATGAAATAGTTTACATGGGTAGGCACTGGCTTCTTGTTAAAATTTGCTAAAGAATGAGATAATTTATGTGCCAATAGTGGAATTCCTAGACGTCTTAAATTTACCCCTTATACACGCAACTTAAGCAAAATGTGTCAAAAAAATTTTTTTTCGTATAATACATTACTTTTCCATCTATTTACAAAAAGTGGTAAGACTGTCACACCCAGAAACCCAATCCATGTTTTCCTATGTATTTTCACGTACTGAAACTGAATCCAGATTATTTGATTTCGCATTATTTATTTTCTTAAATTGAGAAAAATGAAGATTTTTTGACATTTTACGGCAGATTGTTATAATAGGTAAAGCTTGAAGTCTCAAGGAACAGTCTAAATAGTGATTTCCATATATTCTAAGAAAAACTGGTCAGAAAGAATCTATGTAGATTGTTGAAGTATAAAGTGATAAAGAAGAGAATAATAATAAGCCAATGAGCGAAGAAGAGAGTGATAGCGATGATAGTGAAAGTAACATGACTTAAGACTCCTTAATTATAGACCCAAAACAAAATGAAAGGTCTTGTCTTGGGCTTTGGGAAGAACCACAGAACGCGGACATCGGCGCTTTAGACTATTGGCTCTAAGAAACCGCTTCATTTCCACAAGAGCGATTGCGGACCAATGGTTTGTAGAACATGGAAGGCCTATTGGGATGTGAACTGTTTATAGCCGCATAAGAAGTTTTATACTGTGTTCATACCGTCCTCATCTTGTGTTACCCCTGATCCGTGAGCATAGACGTAACTGACTGCATGGAGTGGTGCAGAGAACGGCTGCTGTGGAACCAGGCGACGAATCCTGATTCTCCTTGGGCATGATGGACAGGCAACGGTGAGTAGGCGACGCGGTGAAAAACGTGATCCTCAATTTTCTGTGGAAAGGCAACTACATGTTGGAGTTATGGTGTGGGAGGCTATTATTGCTAATGGCAGTAGTGGAAACTTGTGTTCTACCCTACTTCAGGACCTTCCCCAGTCCATTTTTTCAACAAGACAATGCGCGACCACTTGTAGCCAGAGTTATTCTGGATTAATTTCAGCAATCAGACGAATTTTTTGCCTTGGCCACTAAGATATCTGGATCTTTCATCCATTGAACACGTCTGGGACATTATGGGTAGAAGATTACTAAATTTACCCCATCCTTCACAGACTCTTCATCATGAGGTACAGGTAGTCTAGGATGAGATACCTCAGAAGGTAATCGATCACCTCATTAGAAGTATATCCAGACGTTATTTCTCTTCCTTTTCTTTTATTTATTACCACATTCCTTGAGATTCCTGTCCAAAAAAATTTGATTTATCTAAAAAATATCCAGACGTGTTCATTTTTCTGGGATTCTAACTTTACCGTGCGATTCTTTTCACATTTTGACCGGATACTTATCTTAACATAATAAACATGTGTATAAAACGTATTGAAATAAACTAACTATTACTGGGTACTGGGTGTTCTTTTTTTAATGCCAAACATTTTCTAATTGTTCGTAAGGATGAAGCACGCCTTTACTTTCTACGTTATTTAATACACAGTTTTTTGGATTGCATTTTACAGGAAAACTCTTGAGCTACAGAAAACGGGAAGGACATCATTTCGAGCATCATTTTCTCGAAAATACATAAAATTTAAATCTTATTCATCTTAAAATTCATATTTTTTGAGATAACCATACAAATAAAACTATTTTCTTTAGCTTGTATTGGATTTGGTCCTTTTTTCAGGTTGAAATCTTTGGCAAATGGACTAAATTGGTATAATTATATTTAATTTTATAGAATGTATTTTATATTTATAGAATCTATTTTGCCTCGAAAGAAAAACAACGGCGAAATTAAAATTGCCATATTTTTGTCAAAGTAATAATTTTAATGAAATCTTATTACATCGTAATATAATAAATAAAATTAACATTCAGCAGATTCATTTAAAAACAGAAAAATATATATCTGATCTAAAAAAAGGGCTACGTATACAAATTGTGTAATAAAAAATAGACATATAAAAAATTCCAATAAGTACAAAACTACGTCTGCAATCTGAACAAAAACGTGAATTTGCCCGACCGGATAAGCATTTGGATAAAGAGTTTTCGAACGTCAAGGGTGCTTGTACTGATAAAAAACTTAAATATACATGTGCTAAACTTTTTGTGGATTATTGTTTTAATGGTGTTTTGCCGTCACGGTTGCACCGTGGAACCACCAATTCATCTCGTTATGTGCAGACGCCCCTGGATCGATAAAGAATGGTTGTGGTTAGTTTTTTTAAGCGTAATTCTTCTGTACAAGTTCGCCTCAGATTTGATATTCTAATTTAGGCGGTAATTAGTTTCAATTAGTATCAACTGTTTTGTTCTTAATGTATTAATATTTCAGTTGATTAGAATAATTATTTTTAATTTTATTTTTATTGTATTCTTATTATATTTATTATATTTATTTTATTATTAATATCTTTTTAGGTTTAGGTTTTATAAAGTTTTCTACAAATTTCACTCATTTAGCATAATATCAAATATGATCTCGCAGCAGATTTTTGAAAAATATTTTTTATAAAACCACCTCATCGCTGACATTTATGAGACATTCAATACTCCAAAGAGAGTTGGAGTTCGAACATCTTGTACAAATCTTGAGAGAGAATTGAATGTCTTTAATATTTCCATATTAATATAAAAAGAGGTACCTTAACTTCATATAAATGAAAGACAAAAATTGTTTTAACTTAAAAAATTTCCAATTCAAATATTTTGTACACCTTGAAGGTAAAATTTCGTTACATATATTATAATGTATTAAATTAATGAACTATTGAATAATTCTTTTAGGGACTCGGCTCAAGATGGAGAGCAACTTGGGGATGAAGCGGGAATGCTTTATGGAGAATACTTAATGCTGGATAAGGTGTTGGGAGCCCAAAGGCTATTAAGCCAACAAAATAATCAACTGGTACATGACGAACATTTATTTATTGTAACACATCAAGGTAAATATTGTATGGCTGAAGTGTACGCACTCTAGGGTAATAATTGTCATGTATTTTAAACTATAAAATAAATTAAAACCCGATTATTAAATAAATAACATTAAAAATAAACAAGGATTAAATAAAATAATCCGCACAATAAAACAAATAACGAGAAACTTACATATGGTACTCTGAATAGATAAATACAAGTTAAAAAAAAATATCATATTGGAGAACAATCTTCCTAAATCAGCTGTAGAACACCTGTTGATGCAAAAGAGGTCAACGAGCCACACGTAAACAAAGGGTCAGCTACGCTAAAATAAACCAAACGTAAACAAATTAAAGGCGTAAATAAAGTAAATGCATTATACAATGTTCTTTAAAATAAACAATAACAGAACAGATGTTATTTACATGCTTTGAACAAAGTTTAAACGACTTTCAACACAGCAGTTAAACTAAAATGCACTTTATTTTTATAAAATTCTATAAAAATGTGTAACCTGTAAAACCTCCAGTCTAGTCAATTGACGAGACACAAAAAATTAGATCCTAAGAAGTGTTTGTGTAGTAATATTCGAAAAGTTCAGTGATGTTTCGTCGAAGTCAACGGCAGGTCAAAATTCATCTCTTGCAATATCAACAACATAATTTCATAGGAAAAATATAGAATAAAGAAAAAATAGGCAAAAATACAAACCATAAATGACAGATAGCAATCTAGAAATCCTTGATTTGCAAATTTTCTGCATGTTCCTTAGAAACAAAGCAAAAGTTGAGTTGTTATTGGATAGTGAAAGAAGCAAACCCTCGTCCAGATCGCTCCTGAAAAATATTGTTAAATTTTTATTTAAGTTGGAAATTTATATACCCACGACTTTCCTAGGGTGAGTCACGGACAAATACGAAAAAGTAACGGAAAAGCAACTCCAACTTACCCGGGATTAAGGTAAAAATTATCCTAATTAGTAAGTACCGACCTGATTGGTCGAATTCCAAAATAGCATCCAAGGTCTATTTGGTTTAAACAAATCCAGTAAACGATGCTAGAAATTCTAGAACAGTCAGCTATCATATCTGCACCACAAGTGTCAAAAGCAGGACTGCCAATTTTCGCGCAATTAAAAAGACTCTGTAACCAGAGAGTGTAGAACTTACTATGAACTAAATTTTTAAAACCATAAGTTTATTTAATTTTTTTAACATCCATGAGGACAGAGTCCTTAATTTGTTATAGATTTAATTAGATTTAATTATCGCAGGGATTTAGATATAAGAACGTTAATTCTTTTGATCATCTGATATTATAATAAAACGTTATATTTTGAGTGTCATCTATGTTTAATTGTAATAACCAAAGCATTTAAATTCATTTCAGCTGGATATCAAACATACAGCAGGCTCAGAGACATCTAGCTGTCAAATAGTTAAGTGACATTCATTCTTATAATGATATCTAATTTTCTAAGTTCATAGGAATCTAATTAATAAACCAGCACGAATTTCAAATAACCTTTATTCAAAAATAGCACAACAGCAGATTTATAGGTAAGATATTTCTTCGATGGTGGAAGGGAACCCCCAAAAGGCCCTGAAAAGTAAAAGAGTAATTGTGGCAAAACTACCGTAAGTTTCACGTTAAATTATTATAAAATCATACGCACTGCCGCTTATTAATAAAGTACTGCAATAATTCAGCCCAGCGGCGGACTGATTGTATACCATATAGTCGATAATTCAAAACTATATACAAGAACAAAAAAATATCTCTTTAGAAAAAACTATTTAGAACTACTATAGAAATTAAAATTAAATTTCAAACTAAATACTAGTGCATGCATAAAGTATAAAAATAATATCTAAACATGTTCAAAAAATAACAAAAAAAATTAAACTTACCTTAAAATTCAAAAATAAAATTAAAAATAATACAATAACGATAAAAATAAAACCAATAATAACAGTAGACCAAAATCCCCCTAACAATGAATAAATTTGGCGAAAAGAAAGAAAATTTCCCCAAAATTTTCCCTTAATACATAACATAATGTAATAATAACTAATAATTTGGAATTCATAAATAAAGCATGTGTATTTTTGATGTTTAAAAGTTTTCTTCAGATTGAGTTCATGCCAACTTGATTGCCAAAATCAGTATTACTTAAAGGTTTTAGCCTCCATGCGTGTCACTGATGTACTCCTGCCGTTTAGTAAACAGTTGTTTTTATATTAGTGCCACAAGTTAAAAAAATATTCCGTAACTTTTACATGAAACATTTTTCTGTATTTCCTAAAATAAATTTAAATTCACATTAAAATGTGAATTATAGAACAGTTTCTATTGTTTTCAACCACGGCCCTCTTTGCTAACGCATAAAGTTTAAACTCTAGTAGGAATACTTTACCTAGCTAAAATTTTTTAGTTTTTGATTAATAATTCAAATTACCCTGACTAAAGCAATCAAGCTGTATCAGCGTAATAAAAAACAAAACAAATTTAACTGGATAAAAAAATATAGGGTGTCTCATTTAAAAAAACGTAGGTTATATCCATACCTGATAAAATCTACATTCATTTGTATTTTAAAATATTACTGTCAAATAAAAGTTTTGCAACTTTTGTAAAAACATTTTTTTCTAATTTCTACAATAAACCCAAATTCTGATTAAAATGTGTACCAAAGAAAATGGACACTACATTTATTCATGTTTAATAGTTACAATGTTGCATCATTTTGTAAAAATTGAAGTGCTCATGGAAAATTATTTTGTTATGATATTAATTAATATACAATAATATTCTAACAACATATTTTTTTTAACACATCTAAATACACACACCGCAGTGGTCTAGGAATATTGATTTAGTGGATTGTTCTCCGTTTCTTAAAAATTCTTAGAATGCGATAAATATTTATGGATGTTTATCTGTACTGAAATTTTTTCTATGGTATTGCGTACAAGTTTCGTAATATTTTGCGAGAAAAAAATATCACTGGCCTTGATTGTATTTCTGTTTCTTCATCTTGCAATCGGCATCCGTGGGTAAGCTGTAAATAAAAGGTTGAAACAGCGCAAGATGATCTCTTGTTTATGAATACGATATTATGAATATTGGACGTCATTGGACATATTGCGAGGACAAATTCCAATTGTTGTTTTAGAGACTCGAAACCAAATCTAACAAACTTATATTTTTGAAATTTCCAATATTACTATAAGAAACAAACTACACGAAGTTGCTTTCTAAGAGACAGGCATACAAGAGGGAATGAAGGTGGATATTTTCGTTAAGCAGATGAACACCAAAACTGGGTTAATGCACAGTTTCGTTCATACGTGAATTACTGGTCTGAGTTACACCTTGATTTATGAAGAATAAGAATGTGAAGAACCCAGGCTACAAAGGTTCTTGGGGAATGTACAGGCTTCCCCAAGATATTTGAGTACGACAAAATTCGAAAGGCAACAAAATTTCAGATTTACCAAGGTCAGCTCAATTACCCAATTCTAATCCTATAGAGTGCTTGAAATTTTCAATACATCAAAATAATAATCTCAATTTTGATAATCCCTCAAGTAATACTTGGATAAGATGAGTTTAACAATATAATCCTAAGTAGGACCAGAGTGGTGCTAGAGAAGGTCTAAGAAGTAATATATGAACCTAAAACATTTCCTCCAAAATTATAGAAAATGAAAATTTAATGTATTATAATTCCTTAAAATAATCATACAATTTATTCCCTAGATCATTGCGATGTGTATAGCAAAGGCTATTTATAAAAAATATATCTTAACTTATATCTAATAACAATTTAATAATTTAATGAATTCGATTGAATCCAAAAATATTCACAATCCATGACCTTATTACAAATGCAAAAAGAATGATGATAAAGTTATCACTTAACATAACAAACTGTTTAAAAACTTCTTTAAATGAAGGTTTAAAAACAATATTTCACAAGTCCTGTATGTAAATTGTGTGCTCTGATATACATCATGTCTTCATAATTGCAAGCTCTCTACGTGTAGCCAATTTTGCCACGAATATATTACTAAATTTCATTCATAATTTTGCAATGTTAATCATTTTGTTGTTGTTAGTAGATAAGACAATTGGAATCATTAATATTAGCCTGGGGCTATTTCAAAGAAATAATTAAATTGAGTCTGAGACTGAGAGCGTTTATAAATAACTTTTATTTAGGTTCTATACAAGCATAAAAAAACAAAAATAGCCAATATTATATTGGCGTTCTACTCCTACATACAAAATTAAAATCTGTTGGACGTAAAAATTGTTGAAACCACTTTAGAACCCAATTATTGTCGAATCCTTTAAGTACAACTACTTTTTAAAACAATGTGTTATAAAGCATTGGATTAAATTACACAATTCGTAGCGTCCAAAGAAAAAAAATATTGAAATAAAAAAATATTTAACTTACCACAAAATTCATTTATTACGGCTACCAATCAAAAAATGATATGCCCAAGAAATAAGAAAAGGACACTATATTTTGATTACAGCCATAGAAACTTGCTAATGTTTGATTCTCAAACAATAAAAAGAGCCACCCCTGCCCTCTAAGAAGAAAAATTTCATAAGGTAGTTACCCAGAACGGGAGTGATACTGACCCGTGAAAGAAACAGTTTTTGTGCTACGTTCCAAATTTGTCGAGGCCGTCTTAGAGTTATCCTTAAATAAAATTCATATCAAAATCAACATAAAAAACAAATAGCGAAAGTTCTCATGAATAAAGTTGGATCGTTTCTCTCAAGGGCACACAAAATGTAAGAGGCTTGGTATCAAACGTTACAGTTAAAGTAATAACAAAGCGGACCCCTGTACAACGTTTTCTTGATTGAAAGCAATATACCTGTAAGTATAAAAACGGTGTATCCCTGAGAAGTTTTTCAAACTTTTGATACGATTTTAATATAAGAATTTATATTACTTGAATTTGAATTCGTGGTTGGTATTAGCGACGAAAGAACTTTGCTTTAAAAGAAACTCTCTGATATAGGAGAAATGTAATAGTATTAGTCCTAATTTGAGAAAGCAGAAGAAAGAGAAAAATATGTAATACTGAAGTTTAAGTAGATAAATACGATTTTAGACGTTACATTAATGAAAAGTAAAAATGATTTAATTTCGTTTATTTAATGAATAAAAAAATTTATACGACATTCATAGAATTTATCGTTGGAGAGATAATTTTGTTAAAATTTTTTGACGTATTTTTTTCAGTTGAACAGAAAAAATGGTGTACCTATCATCTTTATTTTTGTAAGACGAATAATTAAACTCTTCCTCATCTTAAGTGCTTTATCACAATGATTCAATCTTTCCAATACATTTTTCAAATAGAAGAATTAATGATTTGTTGGAATCTATTTCGGATTGACATTTTGATTATTTTGATTCCAAGACGTTTTGACTACGTTGTCAAAGTATTTTCCTTAAGTGGAGTGATGGTCGAAACATCAAGTATTATTTAATGTGAACTATTTTACTAATAACCTTATCAACAATGAAAACCTGCATAATGTATATTTCTTTGCATTAAGAAGTAAACAAGTAAGTCTGAGGTCTGAGTGGTCTGACACAAATTCGTGATTATGAATGGTCGTAGAGTTTCGAAGTGGGTCCTTAACCACTTGTTACCTAATTAATTTTCCTACTAACTCTGTACAATAGCTATTGCTTCAGCTTTACATCCTTGATCAACGCTTTTTTTCAAACCTCTCTTTATTGCCGGGGAAATTTAATAAGCGGCGAACAAGGAAATTAAGACTCACCTATGGGTACAATGATGAAAGTAATTGGGGATATATCTGTGAGTACTGGTATATTTCCTATTTACATCAAATTCACTATTTTTAATTACTAGTAATCTAGAAATGGCAATTGTTCATTATTTTGGGTTTCATAAGTGAATTTCACAGAAGTGAAACGACTATTTAAATTGGAAACAAAATTTTCTACATCAGCTATTTTTGTCATCAATTTTCATAGGATTTGGCTGAGGTAGCCTTATATTAGGAAAATGCTCAAATTCATCTTTTGCTTCATTTTTAAACCGACCCATTACCAGTACCATGAAAGACGATAAAGAAGTATCCATTGGGATTCCTTCATGTTGTTGGAAGAGAATATCATTGAAACCAAAGAAATTCTGGTCCATGCAAAGTTTTGTGATACATTCGTTTACTACTTGTTTACTTAAGTTACTTAATTCTTGCAAATCCATAAGATAGTCCAAGGTCTGTGGAATTAGTTCACTTGGATATAATAAAGTAACGCCAAATGAAATCAAAATATCTCTGACTTGCAATTGGATATTCCTCACCTTAGGTACCAATGAAATCATTAGAATTAATAACCGAAAAATTAGGCTATGCAATGAGTATACCTTCCAACTCTTTAGTCAACCATTTTGATAAGTGATAAGTTAAAGATCCAATAGATGATACTGTAGGACACATCGATTTTCCTGGCTCAGATCCAAAATTTGCGTGGGAATTATTAATTAATCACCAGCAAGATGATGACATTCTCAGTATTTAGGTCCAATGCGACAATAACATATAAAAATAAGGAGAATGCAACATTTTTTTGTTTTTCCTTGAACTTAAAATAAGATATGTCAACTAATTCCGTATAAAAATCTTTTCCAATGATATGCTTTACATGGTATCGATAAAGGCTAATAAATATTAACTCTTTCCTTGAATTTTTATTCCCACATTCATAACCTGTTCGCGTTGCTCTTATCTGTAACATAAAGTAAACAATTTGCTCGAAAATTTTCAAGAGGGATTAGGCACTAAATAACTTTTAGTAATATGCAAAAAAATTACCCGAGCGTATCACTGCTTGTCTTTTAACAAATTATAAATCGAATAAAGTGTAAAATGTTTCAAATCTGATATAATTTTTTTCAGCTTACGAACTGTGGTTCAAACAAATTATTTATGAGCTGGATTCGATCAGGGATGTCTTCAGTGAAGTATTAGAGGAATCCCAGACACTTGAAATTTTAAAGAGGCTAAACAGGGTTGTTCTAATTTTAAAGGTAAAGTAATGTATGTTATCAATGTGGAAATACGACTTGATTGATAAATTAAAGTTCATTGGTATACACAGGGTGATCTAGAAATTAGGACTTAATTTTTTATTTTAACATATAATTGATTTGAAAACAACTTTTCTCAATTGTCTTCTTTCCTGTAAGCTCTATCATATATTTAATTATTACTAAAATTGTATAAAAAATCTACAACTCTCGCATATACAATTTTTCAATTCAGTTAATATATTGAACGATTTACAGGACTTTTTTGTGTCACAGCATTTCCTGAGTTAACTGGTCTCTAATTAGTTATTTCCTGCAATTATTGTTTGAAAAATTTCCATCCACGGTTAATTGTTTAAAAATTACAGCTGCTCGAAGTGCGAATGTTTTTTACCATTCTGGACTGGACTGGACTGTAACTCACAAAATATTAACAAAATGTATCCAAACAAAAGTTGTAGCTTTTTATTCCCTGGTAATACTACAAGAAAGCAATTTATTTTATCAGAGCATTCGATAGCATCCACAAAAATATTAAAATAAGGCTTTAATTCGCTGATCAAATAAACTACAATGGTTTCTTAAATTTTTTAATTTAAGGACCTTTTTACGAGTTAAATGATTTGTTGCATAAAAATATTGATAATCTAATAAATTTCCAAATTGGTAAATACACTCATACTTCATTTATCAAGCACCAAAATATTTCCTTCATTAAAGACATAATCCATTATTTAAAAGATAAATAATTTCTAAAGATATGCCTCTTGCACACAACGAGGATCATTTCTTGATTTGATTTAATTAAAGACACACAAATATGATTGATATTTCGTTGCAAAAGGTTTGACCAAGAAATAATTATGATAATTTATACATTTCTGATTTCTGTGTTCTAATTCTAAATTAGTTATAAACTTCTAGAATTTTATTAAAAAAATCATAGTTTTAAAAATGCACATATTTTAGGTTCTTGTTGATCAGGTTATGATACTGGAAACCATGACACCTCTAGATTTTATGGAATTTCGAAATTATTTAAGACCAGCCTCAGGATTTCAAAGCCTGCAGTTCAGGCTATTGGAGAATAAGCTTGGAGTTCGACAAGAAAATCGAGTCAAATACAATAAAAACTACACCAAAGTTTTTGGCAACAACGAGGTTGAGTATTTGAATTTAATTAATTTAATTATACATTTACAATACAATCTTTAATAATTATTGTTTGTACACTTCGGAATATTATTTTTATATTTCCATTGCAAAATACTTAAATCATTAGATTGTAAGACAACATAAATAAAAAAATACTACCTTATCACATTTAGTTACTGCTGGTACTAAATTGAACTGTCTTGACTTTCTCAATATTCTTTCATACCCATAATCAATAACTATCTTAATTAAAAAAATATGAAAAATATTGAGATTTTTCAATTAAAACGAGTAGATTCCATATTCAAGATTATCAAATCCTGGTAGTAGTAGTAAATCAGTGACATCAGAAGAATAAAATTAAATCGTCGGGAATCTCAGGAGCGCCTTACTCATTACGTCGGTATTGATTTCTCCTGCAATACACAGTGAAATCTGCAAATCCAAATACATGATAGAGCTATGCGATAGCCGAAATATTCAATTGCTTCTGCTACGAATTACGCATCTGTTAATTATTATATTGTGTCTTGTAGGATGCAGTGAAGGCAATCGAAAAATCAGAAGACGAACCATCACTTACTGATCTGGTACAGCGGTGGTTGGAGAGAACGCCAGGATTAGAGCTCGAAGGCTTCAATTTTTGGGGAAAATATCAAAGTGCTGTCGAGGATCTATTGGAAGAACAGAGAGTATTAGCTGATGTAAGTATGGGTTCACAATTGTGAAGTTTTATCTTGTTTCAAGAGGGACCTTCGATGTGGCACTGCTTTTGAGGTAGTTTTCATTGGTTGATTAAATTTGCCTACCACGTACCTGAAACAAACTGATTTACTATAAAAATGTATTTCAATAAGTTAGGTACCTATTTCAAAAAATATTTCGAAAAATAGTGGTCATTTGAAATGAGGTTCAGTAACTAAACATACATTTTTATTTTGATTTTGCTTAAAATTTTGATATTTCTTAAAAAAATACTGTCAAAGAAGACGAAGACGAAAAAGAAGAAGAAAAAGAAGAAAACGATTGAGAAGTAGTAGTAGTAGTAGTAGAAGAAGAAGAAGAAAAAGAAGAAGAAGAAGAAGAAGAAGAAGAAGAAGAAGAAGAAGAAGAAGAAGAAGAAGAAGAAGAAGAAGAAGACGATTGAGAAATGCAAGAAGAAGAAGAACATAATGAGTCCAAACAAGTAATATTACGGCGTTGCACCCTTTATAATTCTTTCATTTAACGTCTAGACATATCACTTAAATCCCATAAACCTTAATATTTATATTATAAATGCCATACGAGGTATTTTATAGCACGCAGCTGAAGTTTACAAAACGAACCGAAGGTGAGCTTTGTAAACAGATGAGTGCTATAAAATACAGATATGGCACATATTTTGATAATTCGATTCGCCAGGTCAGATTTGGTATCTTTGGGACAGTGATAGTCTAGTTGCGTTGAGCAATTTGAATCATTAATCTGTTTTGTCCAAGAGTTGTTCTTCCTAATGGGTCTAAAATTAATCTCATATTAATCCCAAATCTCATTTATTCCCAAAGTTTCCTCATCAATGAAATTAACCTTTAAAACATCTTTTACCAAATACAGCAAAGCAGATTCAGTTTTACAAATAATTAGATAATCTTAGATATAAATTTTATTTTATTTATTCATTTACTAGGAACACACTGTATATTGTTCACGTATTTTATTAATAATGTATTCACTTTATTTTTCTGTTTACTGTCAGAAAGAAAAATCAGACGTCGTCAGACGGTATCGTCTCAGCGATTTGGAGAATCGGCGTGAGGTCTACGAGTCAATTTTTAAACCAGAAATCCACTTAGCACTAATAGCAAGAGGGGAGCGCAGATTTTCTCACAAAGCTTTACAAGGTGCCATTATGATAACGTTTTACAGAGACGAGCCCAGATTTAGTCAACCGCACCAAATTCTTACCCTGTTGATGGACATTGATTCGCTGATCACAAAGTGGAGATGTAAGCGTATTCGTCTATATAATATGTTTATAATAATTGTACACATACATAGATTGTATACATACAGTAATGTTTTCTTTTAAATTATAAAAAATTATATGGCAATTATCAGTATGTAAGACCTAGAGTACATTCTTCGTTTGAACCTTCGTTTCAGATAATCACGTCCTTATGGTACAAAGAATGATTGGTTCTTCGCAATTTGGTACTGGAGGATCATCTGGATATCAGTATCTAAGATCAACATTAAGGTAAATTGAACAAATACAAATTGAACGTCTTTGATCGTTTTGAACAATTTAGATAATTGTTATTATGGAACGAGGTTTCCACAAATTTAATTCGTGTCTTCTTGTGCTTGGAAAATCAAATGCAAAACAAAAAAATGTCCGTTTAACATAACGTTGGATAGCAGGATCTGTGCTGTTCTTACTACAGATTTTCCATTTTTCGTTTTGGACTTTGAAGATTTGGATTTTCAAGTTGCGCTCAATAATCATCCAAAGACAGGATTATCTAACATATATTACCTTATAATTTTTGAAATGTTTCATGAGTTTTCATAGATTTTTTTAAATGACCTCACTCATACACTCATCACCAATAATAGCAGAAAGCAATTAATTTACAAGGTACTAACTTAAAATAGATCAATCCATCTAAATAAATTTATTATATTGGATTTTGGGGTTTTTAAATTGTTTTTTATATCCTCATCCAAAATCATTACATAGATTAAAATTGTTTTGTTTCAGTGACCGATATAAGGTATTCGTGGATTTATTTAATTTGTCTACTTTCTTAATACCACGATCATATATTCCTCCTCTTACTCCAGCTATGAGAAGTCATTTATGCTTGTGGAGAAATGGAAGTATTGGACATTTGCCGAATAATATAGACGTAAACAATGTTACTACAGAAAACGGGAAAGATGATATAGTGGAAAACGGAAAAAATGAAAAGGACGAAGCGTCATAATGTCAAATAAATCAGTTTCATTTTGTTGATTTTCAGGAATAAATTCTATAGTATATTTTAAATGGTTTGTTTATTTATTGTATTAAAACCTTTACTATTATTGACACCTTTATTTTTTCATTAAACTGTATACACTTTTGTGCTGAGAAAAGAAAAGAAAGTGTTTTTGTTTAGCAACCTTGCACTTTCCTACGGCCTTTTAAATTTATTATAGTATTTAGACATTGTAATGTTATCATTAATCTATCTATCAATAACACGTCATATTTTTGGGATAACCCATATATCAAACTCTGAAGTTAGAATATTTGGAATTTTGTTCGTTACATAAACAGCGCTAGCTAACTGCATACCAAATTCCAAGTCTGTAACTAGTCTAGAAGTAGGTTTCGAGTCTACTCGATTCAGTGGAATATCCTATATCTGATTCCAAAAATATGACTTTCTTTATGTTGTGATTGGCTGTTTGGTCTACTTTAATGTTATAGAAATCTATTGGAAAAAAATTAAACAGTCGCTATTGTTCAAACATTTTAAGCAAACAATGTTTTTTCTAATATAATCATTATTTATCAAATAATCAAGAATCATGCTATGATTTACCAAAAAGTAACGATGAGGGTTAGGGGTAAGAGAAGATAAATATCGCCACATATTGTTAAAAAAATTAATTTCTTCTCAATAGAGTCATTTACTATTTACTATTATTATTATTATTTTTGGTTGTAATTGAAATTATCTGATTGTTGAATTAAAAAATTAAATTAAAATAAATCATAATAAACTAATAAAATATAAATATTATTATTTTTCAGTTGTTGTGCAACATACTATAATTCCCAGTGTTTTAAAATCAATAATGGTGGCAGCTATTATTAAAAAAACTATCAATTACGTCAAAACTTTTATAAAACATTTTTGAAACGAGTTTTGTATACGTGAAGTAATAGATAAATGGGCTCTCTGCTAATGGTCGTATACCAAACGCTAACGCAAGGCAGACTATACATAGAAACTTATTTAAATGTTCTCTTACATAAGTTTTCACAATATTCCAGCATTAAAACTTAGTCCTCAAGGTTGAGTGATTTGAAATGGCAATTGAAGGATGTTTTTAACAAACCTGAACTTATTGTCACCTAGTTTATGAGAGCCAGAAGATATTATAAGTTGGAAGAACTCTAAATGTGTATAACAAGGACATAGGGTCCTTACAATTGTTTCATGGGTGAATGGGTTTATTTCAAATTTGACTTCCTGTTTCGATGTAATTTATATGACTATTTCACTTACCTTAAAATTATCACATAATCTGACCGATCACAAACCAAAATTATCTAATAAAATACCACTCGTGATTGAATTTATCTTATAAGTCTGTCTTTTATTTCTAAACACCACTCGTCCTGCGGAATCGTGGTGTTTCCAAGCAACTCAGTTTCGTTAGAAATAAATCGACAGACTTATCAGTAGTAATACCACAAGAGATTGAATTTTCGCGATAAGTCTGTCGATTTATTTCTAACGAAACTGAGTTTATGTGATAATTTTAAGGTGAGTGAAATAGTCGCGAAAATTCAAACTCTTGTGGTATTACTACTGAAAACTCCACACCTATATTTTACAGCCAGTCAGAGGCTTTAATTTTGTATCGTTACTATTGGCAACGGGAAGATTTCCGGAAATTTTTTTCGTCCTGTGTACCCTAGGTGTGATTACATTGGAAATTATTGTATCAAATTATTGAAATATGATAATATTTGACATTTGCTTTTCAAACACTATTTCCAAACAAAAAACCGCCGCCGAATCGCCGTTCTGGTAAGAAATCCAAGGTTTTGACGTCTACCATAAAATTGGCAGTTTAGAATTTTCTAACCTCATTTATTTTTTCATTTAATTTAGGTGTGAAATTGTCTTACCAAATCCCCCACGTTCTTGAATTAACAACCGGAAGTTTTTCTAGTGCACACATGTTTTTATCCCTCGTCTTCAACTCGAAATAATTTTCAAAAAATTTGCTCACTCGAAAAATTTCCGGTAATAATTCAAGCACTAGGGAGATTAATAGTGAAAATCTTATTTTAAAATAGGGCAACCTGTTTATTTTTTCTTGTTTGGATGCTACTGATCTAAACTTCAAATATTAGAGATTATTTTGATTTTCAAAAAATATTTTTGGTAGATATATTTAACAGATATGGTTACAGACCTATTTAAAAAATGTTGACTTCAATGATTAAATATGAAAATAAAAAAAATTGTTTGAAAATCAAAATAATATCTCAGTGTTGCACCACATGATTTTTATCAGTAGAATTCAAAAATGCAAAAATATACATGCTGTTCCGTTTAAAAATATTATTTTCTTGTAATTGCAAAAATTATTTTTCTAATGTTTCGGTTTATTTATAAACCATCGTTAGAGAAATATTATTTTTTGTTTGCTTAATCTTAAATTAAACTGTACTATACATATTTTTTAATGTGATGCATTGAGTGTCTTAAAGGCAACTCTTAAGTCTTTAAAATACTCAATGCATCGCATTAAAAAATATGTATAATACAGTTTAATTTAAGATCAAATAAACAAAAAATAATATTTATCTGATGATGGTTTATAAATAAACCGAAACGTTAGCAAACACTTTTTTGTTTTTTTTAAGAGACCGATATATCTAAGAAAAACAATACTTGTATTATTAATGGGTAATTTACTCTAATTTCGTTTGATAATTCTGATTTAATATTTAAACAATCATCCCACTATGCAACTAACGGTTGGAGACTCTAGGGTGTGTATTTGCCTGTTATTCTTCTACATCTCTTCCACTCTTGTGACGAAGTGATCTTAGGATCGCTAAAACTACATCCCTCTCTACTCTGTATTTTTAATATAAGTAAAATGTATTTCTAAGGCTTATTTAATTTCGGTTTACTTTATAATTAGCTTTCGAACCTCTTCCTTCTCGCCACTGTACTATTAAACTACGCTGAATTTGACTTCGTAGACCATTGTAGGATGTCAATTGTTATATAAAATACCATGGGGACTGCGAGAGTGAGTGTCTAATGGCACCGTCGTCCGTAAAATCACGCACACCTAAGAGTTTCTTATCCCCGCTTTCATTCATAGTATCAGTCAGTCAAATGAAAATAAATTAGTTGGCAATCCGCTCTTGAACCAATCAGCACGCGACCAGAAAAAACTCCACAAATTTACTACGCCGATCTGATGCACATTTCTCCCACTCTGAACCGCTTAGAAATCTAGTAACTTGGAGCACCGATAGGCCTGTAGAATTAGACGATGTGAACGGGAATCTGTAACTAATTCGTTTCAGATAACCGTAGGTAAAAACAGGTGTATTTAGTTATAAGGAATATACCTCTGCGATTCCTCCCAAATCAAATAAACAGAACATTGTTTATAAGTCACTTTTATATGAAAAAACCATGAAATTTGGAGTTTTTTAAAAATTGCAGTAAGACTGCAGTAGATTAATTTTTTTGAATGCTTCTGTTTACTAGGTAATTCCAAACCGGTTAATTTAAGCCCCGGTTGATTTCATTTCATTGATTATTTATTTAAATAATTGCCGAAAACCATCGAAATTTTCGAAAACTTCAAGCATTTTTACTCTGAAAGGAAAAATGCTAGACTCTTGAAACTTTGGTGGAATATGTGTCTCATTACCCTCAACTTACAAAAAAAATTTCGTTTTAAAATGTTTATTAGTTTTCGAGAAATTCTATTTGTTTATTAAAAACGTCCCAAATGTTTAATGAGAAATTGACCTATTAACGTTATCAAAAATAATTCAACCACAGCTAATTTTTTTCGTCAAGACGTCAATTTTACGAATCTGTTATGGGCGTATCGATTTTCAATAATTTTGACCGTCAAAATGGCGTTAACAACATTGCTACTTTTCGGAGCAGCGTTTTTTGCAAATAACTTTACAACAAATGAACGTCTCTGCACAAATCTGTCATATTTGAGTTGCTAGTATTTTTCTACAAATTTATAAAAAAAAATTGTTGCTCTGGGACATGTAGGAGCCGAGATAATTTTTTAAATTGTTTAATGCGCCAAACGTTTATTTATTAATATTTATGGCCAAAATTGAAGCTGGTTGTTAATAAGATCTTGAATTTTATGAATTCATCAAGTCCTATTGAAAACGGGCCCTTTTTGAGGTCAAAATATAATTTTTAATAACTGATTTTAGAGCGTCTTCAATTTGTTTGGCTCAAAGGACAGGTGAATTTTTTATCAAACGATTTTCAAATTGGGGTAGCGAGAAAAATTCGTCATATCTCCGTTATTTTCCGGCCAATTTCGACGTTTTTTTTTTTATTTGGGGTAGCTCACGAAAATAATAACAATGGGCACATTTGCAATATCCAAATAATAAACAAATAATTGTTATAAACAATTATTTTTTTTTTTTAAATTTTCCTTTTTTGGGCTTATGCAACTTATAATGTGCTAATTAATGTATTAAATATAAATTTATAAAGATTATATAATGGTAACAATGTATGCACAAACTATTTCTCCATCAAACAATATATATGTTACAGCAAACAAATTGAAGACGCTCTAAAATCAGTTATTAAAAATTATATTTTGACCTCAAAAAGGGCCCATTTTCAATAGGACTTGATGAATTCACAAAATTCAAGATCTTATTAACAACCAGCTTCAATTTTGGCCATAAATATTAATAAATAAACGTTTGGCGCATTAAACAATTTAAAAAATTATCTCGGCTCCTACATGTCCCAGAGCAACAATTTTTTTTAATAAATTTGTAGAAAAATACCAGCAACTCAAATATGAAAGATTTGTGCAGATACGTTCATTTGTTGTAAAGTTATTTGCAAAAAACGCTGCTCCGAAAAGTAGCAATGTTGTTAACGCCATTTTGACAGTCAAAATTATTGAAAATCGATACGCCCATAACAGATTCGTAAAACTGACGTCTTGATGAAAAAAATGAGCTGTGGTTGAATTATTTTTGATAACGTTAATAGGTCAATTTTTCATTAAACATTTGGGACGTTTTTAATAAACAAATAGAATTTCCCGAAAACTAATAAACATTTTAAAACAAAATTTTTTTTGTAAGTTGAGGGTAATGAGACACATATTCCACCAAAGTTTCAAGAGTCTAGCATTTTTCCTTTCAGAGTAAAAAATGCTTGAAATTTTCGAAAATTTCGATGGTTTTTGGCAATTATTTAAATAAATAATCAATGAAATGAAATCAACCGGGGCTTAAATTAATCGGTTTGGAATTACCTAGTAAACAGAAACATTCAAAAAAAATTAATCTACTGCAGTCTTACTGCAATTTTTAAAAAACTCCAAATTTCATGATTTTTTCACATAAAAGTGACTTATAAACAATGTTCTGTTTATTTGATTTGGGAGGAATCGCAGAGGTATATTCCTTATAACTAAATACACCTGTTTTTACCTACGGCTATCTGAAACGAATTAGTTACACCGTTTTTTCTATTTCTGCAGGCCTACGAATAGGTTATGAATTTTATGATATTCAGTTTGCTACCAATAGCCGAACCGACCAGTCCAGCATGAGTAAGTTGAACCGCACCATCTACCAGTAAGTGTATGTACAATTTTGGCTAACATATTTGACAGTTGAATTTGTTTAAATACATTTTTAACACATATATTCGAATTGTTCCGTAAACCTCGCCTTGACGTGGAATCGCTTACAGTCAAGTAGTCCAAACGGAAGGTACATTTATTTCTAGACAATATTAGTATTTAAGGCTTTAATAGTGAAATTGTATCAAATCTGGGTAACACTTTTCATATAATTACAGATTTTTATTGTTTTCTTGAGAAATGTATTAATATGTACAAGTTCGAACTGAATTACATTCAACAACTGCTTAATGCATATTTATTAACAAAAATTTTCAACACCAACAATATGTACAAACAATTAAATCTAGATTACGCGGGCTCAGAAAACCTGTTAGTCCATTTAGTTTCCATATTTATCTCACTTCCAGTTATAGCGAAATTAGTTCTAGAGTCTTTCAAGGTTTTAAAACATTTGAACAAGTTTAAAAAAGATTTTCTAAAACCGCAGTTCATAAAACAGTATGTAATAGGATTACAGCAACTCGAGGCGAAGGCGAGAAGTTGAAAGAAACTTATGCCGGTATAACCTATATTGTTATAAATAATTGAAGAGTCGAACAGAGCGATTGTGTTAATGACATATAGGGGCGTCCAGCATATAAAAAATTCCAATACAACGGCGAGAAGCATTTTGATAACGCGCTTCTTGTTTAGCAGACTCCGCTCTGCGTTTGTTCTCCTCAAGCCTGTCGTTACCCTCCTGGATTCGTTGATGATTGGACTGTTGGAGTCTTGAGACCAATTTTGATGTAATTGATGCCTACTTGAATATTGGCGTGTCGAGTTTTTGTATCCTAGACGGGTTGAGCTCCTGCCTTGAAGGTTAACGTAGACATTTACCGAGTTGGGAACTGAAAAATAAATATATTTTATTATCATTCTGTTGAATATATTTGGCGGTCGCAGACATGGCATAACAGGAAAATAACTTAATGGACAGTGACATCGAACAAATTAACTACTCACATGTGACAATATGCACGACAGCGCTAAAGTGTACTTTAATGCCAGGTTTTGCGGGCCTTAAGTGCAACTTTATGGCCCGCGGTCTCTATTATCGCCCGAGGGCGTAAAAATAATTTTATAGCCCTGTATTAAAATTTAGTGACCACGACACTGGCTTTGTTTGACCGTTGCTAGGTAACGACTAGGAATTGCTTGATTGAAAACATTGAAGCAAGAGGTGTTTATATGTAAATCAGATCGAATCTAAGTTTATAGCTGACTAAAGTAACAAATAAACCGTTTGTGCATAAAATTTTCCGGGCGTTAAAGTACACTTTAACGCCCGGTTTTGCGGGTGTTAAGTGCAACTTCATGGTTCGCGGGCCCTAGTCTATTATTGCCCTTAGGAGATAAAGCAATTTTATAACCCACTATTTAAATATAAAGACCACGTGATTGGCTTTGTTTGACAGTTGCTAGGTAACGACTACGAATTGCTTAATTGAAAACAATAAAGCAACAGTTATTTATGAATTGTATGTAAATGTATGAATATATAAATCCAAACGAAGTTTGTAGCTGACCCTATAAATCGTTTGTGCATAACATTTTGTATATATATATATATATATATATATATATATATATATATATATATATATATATATATATATATATATATATATATATATATATATATATATATATATATATATATATATATATATATATATATATATATATATATATATATATATATTTATGACCCTTGGCGTGTAATAGCCCTCGGCTAAAGCCTCGTGCAATTATCTTCACGCCGCAGGCCATAAACGTCTACTTTACGTTTTTGATACATAAATAACTATTAGCCCTCGGCTAAAGCCTCGTATCTTCACGCCGCGGGCCATAAACGCCTACTTCACGCCCTTGATACATAAATAACCATTATGGCACTTGGTGTGTAATAGCCGTCGTCGGTTAAAGCCACGTCTGTTATATTTACGTCGCGGGTCATAAACGTTTACTTTACGCCTTTGACACATAAATAACTATTATGATACTGGGTGTGTATTAGCTTTCGGCTAAAGCCTCGTGCTGTTATCTTCATGCCGCAGGTCATAAACGCCTACTTTACGCCTTTGATACATAATAACTATTATGGCCCTTGACGTGTAATAGCCCTCGATTAAAGCCTCGTATTTTCACGCTGCGGGCCAAAAACTCCTACTTTACTCTTTTGACACTTTGACACTTTTGACATTTAAAATATTTTATAAGAGCCCGGTTTCAGTCCATTCTTACTATTGCAACGTAAAAACAGACATAAAAGTCCCAAAGCATCAAAAAATATTTATAAGAATAGGAAACTGGAAATACTCCGAAATTTCAAATACTTACAACTCTGCAATTTTTTTATGTATAAAACATAAATACACTATTGTTTATTTGAGAACTTTTTTAATAAATTCTTAATTAGACATATATTTTGTAAAAATAGAATATCCACTATTGAAAAATTAAACATTAACCAAAGCGTACAAAGAACTGGGTTCATCAAGTGTTACATATTTTGAAAAAGTCAACTTAGTACCTAATAGTCTAGATGGATAGAGTCTACATTATTTAGGGTCACTTGGTATACGTGAATGATTAATGAGTAATAAGTACTAATTAACTATGATCCATTATTTTTCTATTTTAACTATTGGTAATATTATCTAAAACAGAATCTAGCTATTGTTCCAAGAGTCTTGAAAAGTACAAACATCATTACAATGGCGCAAAATGATATTTACGATTGTTTCTCTACAACTTACAAATTGTGCCGCTTGGTTGGGTTATTTCCATTCTCACTGAGGGAAAATTCAAGCCATAGAAAAGAAATTATTTTCGCTATACTGACATTTTCTGTTTTATTATGCATTGCGCTTTCTAACTCACAGGCGATAGTTTGGCGTTTAATGGAACGCGAGCGTAATGACCGTAGTTTCTTAAGTGAAACAACTTGGCTCGTACAAACACTACAATTTATATCTACATACGGCATCTGCTTTTACTACAGGATGGACATTAAAAACATTTTTAACACATTACATCGTTTGGATAATGATTATGGTACTTTCTCCGAAAACGATTCAAGATATCGAAATATTATGATAATAAGTCTTTCTGCATTAGCGTTGAATGTAACGAATGATGTAATTCAATTATTTTTTGTTGTGTTTCCTCTGCCTGGTAGGATTTTGGCAAATGAGTTTATAATAAAAGCCATCGAAACAATTTTTGATTCGTTTTGTATTTTCATAATAATTGATATAATAAAAAGGATGGTTATTATTAACGCTTGCCTAAAAGAATTTCTTACTTCTAAAGTATATGCAGATCAGAAATCTATAGAGAAATTGATACAATATATTGACATCGTAAAAGTGGTATATGTAACAGTTAAGAAAATATATCAATTTCCTTTTCTACTGTCGTTATTTCGGACAAATTTTGCCATACTTTTGATGTTCCAAAACATGATTAAACACATGCAAAAGTTCTCCAGAGTTTCTGATTTTCTAGAAACTAATCAAGGTGCAAGCTTTTGGTTAATGAGACTGATTGTCAACTTTTTGATTATTTTATACTTAACAGAATCAATCCAGAAGCAGGTAATTTGTACAATCTGAAACTCCAGAAATGTAATTTATACCAGTTTTTTTAGTTCAAATTGTCGGAGTCTACTTTGGAGGATGTAATACACAAAGAAAGTGTTCGAGGAGCGTATCGAAATAACAGAATGGTAAGATTTAAGTATCAAAATATTTTACTCGTTTGTTATCAGCTTATTAAATACGCAGAATTGTGGCAAACATAAGAAACTTAGGCTACGAGAGCAATTCCTCGAAAAAGTTTAGTTTTTATATATTAATTTTCATTTTTAATGTTTTTATTTTTACATTTATCTTGGATTCAGTATAACATTTATATAAACAATTTTAAATAGGATACAAATAATATTTCTGTATTATTGTATGTATGCTAAAAATAATTGCCAATTATGGGTTTGATTTCCAAACAACAAATATTATTTTATTTTGTTATGTTAGGGTATTTATTTAAAACTTCATTAAATAGGCAAAGAATAATATTTTTGTCAAAAGTACAGAATCCAGATTTTAAAAACACAATGATTGAGAATCCAAAGAAATGTTTATTTTCAGGTCTCGACGTCATGTATACATGCTATATTATGTGGTAATGCGTTACACAAAGTCTACAAGTAGAATAATATTATTATGAGAAGATGCCCGGGGCGGAGGTAAAGTGTGTGAATAATTATATTTCTTGGTTCAACCACCGACCGCCTGCGAACAAAACCCTCTGTATACTGATGCTCTCATTGGCTTAAAATGAAGGGCATGCATAAAGTCATTTCTGCTCATTTTAATTGCCTGGCATCTTCTTATAATAACGGTACTCTACTTAAATAAACTAAAGCATCCCTGTTGGCACTTGGGGGGTGATATTTCGAAATTTTTATTTATTCGAGTTTGGTTGTTTTAGGACTGTTAATTGGTAGGGGTAGGAAGTGGCTTTTACAATTTTGTTGGGTTATTACTGTTATTAGTATTCCATCATGTTTGTTTATTCACCACATTGTCCACATATATTGCGTTATATAGTGTGTTATTTTCTACGTTAGCGTGCTATAACGTCATTGTCTTTCGTACTTGTGTTTTCAAAAATAAATATTTCTATTACTTGACACCCGAGAACTAATCCCTAAAGTAGTTTTAAAATTCGGCGTCCAAGAAGTTAATAGATTAATGCGTATTAAACAGGAATTCCATGGTATCAAATAATTAATAGGTAGATCATTTAGGTCATAATGATTTTATCATTAGGGATGGATTGAAATTTAAGTATGGAGAAAATTAATATTTGTTTAATAAATAATAATAAATAAATAAAATAAATACACCACATGTAATTACGACCCCCTTTATCCCAGAAGGCTGAGCCTTGTGCGGGAGGGGGCTACACATTTAAAGACAAGGGACACACATCCAATATCCGTGTATAATGGAAAAATCCCTCTCACAGTATTTTCGGGATTCGAACCCGGGACTTTTGGGTGAGAGGCAGGTACTCTACCATCTCGACCATCAGTCATATAAAAACATCGTTAAACATCTGAACGATTAATGGGCTTAATGACTATCTATATCATCCTATCTATTGATATTTGCTTCTACATTATATTATGCTAACTGCGTTTTAAAAAACAAATAAATAATTAATGAATGATTACGATTTACGTAAATGCATTTGTTATAAATTGAACTGTAATATTCATTATATCAGACATTGCCTGGCGGTGTTGCCAAATATAGGGTTCACTAATGTACCGTTTAAATAAATTTATATACAGTATACAAGTACATTAAAAGCGCCCCCTACATACATGTTTCTAGAACTAATCTGTATATCTCGAATATGGGAATAGTACGTTGTTGTTCCCTTCCGTATGGTGCCTTAAGATCATATTTTAAGCCGCATGTACTTACATTGATTTAATTTTATTCGGTATTTCGCGATAACATTAATTTTATAGCAACGATAATTCTTAAAACCGTATTATACAATAATGACCCTCTACGTTTTTGGAATAGCGTCTTGGTAAAATTAAATGGAGTACGTTTGGATGTCTCTCAGTTCCCTTAAGGCATATTTAACCTCGGAAAGATCTTATTAAACGCTCAGGGTCTGAAATATGCCGTAGTTGTAATTAGAATTGAAAGTAATGACCAGGGGTACTGAAGTTATCTGAATAAGTATCAAAAGAAAATTTTTATTTACTCTATAATGTATATGTATATATACAAGTTAACTCAAACATCTCACGTAAAGTTAATATTTGTTTAGTAGGTAAGTATATTATTTTTGACAAAAAAACGCGTAGAATATCTTTCTTTTGGGTGACTCCAAAAAAAGTAGCTCAATGCCTAATTTAGAGTACATGGAGGCTATTAATAGTAACTCATGCCCAATCCAGTGATTTGGGAAAATTTGGTCCAAGTAGGTATCTTCGAACATTAACGTCTACTAGTAGAAGGGCGCTATCTTAGTGGAATTATAATCTTGCATGAGAAATATCGCAAGTGTCAAATCAGTAGTTACAAATTTGTGGTACTGCTCCCTTATATGATTTTATCAAAACAAGTATGACCAAAGAACTTGATCGTGAATTACCCTAACCCACACATTCACTTCTTGAGGATGCCCAACATGGATAACAAGCAGTAATTACGTTTATAAATAATCCCATTTATATAAAATTTAGCTTCATCAGAAACGATAATAGTGCTTAGAAATGTACTGATAGATGTCACACATTTCCATAAGTTTTTTCTTAAAAAAACTGTAGACGCCAACATATTTCAATAGTTCAAGGTGAACTAATTTCGGAATAAGATAACACCAAGAGATAATATTACGTTGTGTTTTGTATCTTCATTTAGAACCTGTCGACTACTAGTAGGTATATCAGTATATGGTAGAGTACGGGCTCTACTGTGTTCCTTAAACTTTTGATACGCTCGAATCTTCTAACACCTCATTATCCAATTCATTGTCCAGAAAATATTCCTCTCCAAAAACTTCCTAATATGTTTCACTATTAAAATTACCATTAAGAGGAATTGGTCAAACCAGATTGCTTCCAAAAACATTGGCTCGAACATTCAATTTTAAAGGAGTTTGAGCGGAAGTGTCTTGGTTTAGCATTAGACCAATAGCGACAATTATGATAAATAACATTTGTGTTTAAATAACAAACAGTAATCAGAGAAACAGATTTTAGAAAGAAAATTCCTATTAGCAGGCATTCTTACAGTCATAACTTCAACAAACTTTTGTCGCCAATCAAAATCATTCTCTTTCAAGTCCTACACTAAATTAATTTTGTAAGGATGAAATTTATAATGTTTCAGGATTCGGTGAATCTACCGATATTAGTAACATTAACTCGTGCTCAAATTTGGGTCTGCAGCACCTTGTCCTAACAGAAGTTCACGTTCTAGGTCCCATTTCTTGTAACCACTGATCCAGTTTCTCGGAACTTTTCCACTTTTCTATCGGGATATTTATTGCTCATTGAATAAATTTGCTGTGTAAAGACAGTTTTTGCAAATTTGATTTGAATATTTTGACGAATCGATAGAATTGGAAATTTTTGTGGTGTAGTATTCAGGGAAGGACGACCTTTCATATAACCACTTGCCCTTATAAATTTTAGACATTGTGGTCACAACGCGAAGGTATCAAACGATTTGGAGGTAAGTCCAAGAGGCGTCCGCCTTCAAAAATGATGTTGAACTGTGATTTAAAAAAAAACAATTTAACCTATGCAAGAACCCGTCTGTATCATTTTCAATGACCACCCTATATATAGCATTTATACTGTATAGCAAAATATTCTTTGATATAATTATCACATAGTGATCTGGGACATGACGAAACTCAATTACCTAGTGTAATACTGAGCACCAAAAAATTCATCAAAGTTTCTGTATCCTATTTTTTTAACAAGTAAATTCAACTCGCAGCATTTTGGGACACTTGGTACACGTAAATGCTTAACGATAATGTTAATCAATCATGATCCATTACTTCTCTATATTCATTATTGGTAATATTATCAAAAACAACATATCAGCGATTTCGTTATTGTTACTATAAGCTGAAAAGTGTAAACATTATTGCAATGGCGTGTAACGATATTTGCACATGTTTTTCTACAACTTACGTATTTTGCCGCTTGTTTGGACTGTTTCCATTTTCATTGAGGGAAAATTTAAATTATAGAAGAGAAATCATTTTCAATATATTGTCGTTTTCCATTTTTCTTTGCAACATGCTATCTACCATACAGACTACAGTTGAGCATGTTATCTACTATTATGACCAAGGTTACTTATATAATGCAAGTATGTTTTTAAAAATATTACAATTTATATCCATATACGGTATCTGCTTTTACTACAAAATGGAAATTAAACAGATTTTTAATATATTACATCAACTGGATAATGATTATGGTATTTTCACCTCAAAAGATTCGAAATATAAAACTGTTATTATATTAAACTTTTCTGTGTTGACTGTAAATGTAATAGATAGTGTAATTCGATTATTATTTTCTGTCTCTCCTCGTTCTTTTGGGTTTATGGCAAATGACATTATGTCAAAAATCGTTGGGGCAATTTTTGATTCGTTTTATATTTTCATAATAAATGCTATATTAAAAAGGATGATTATTGTTAACACTATTTTAAAAGAATTACTTACCTTTAGGGTATACGTAGATCAGAAATCTATAGAAAAATTAATAGATTATATTGACAATTTAAAAGTGGTGTATGGATTAGTTAAGAGAATTTATCAATTTCCTGTTCTACTATTGTTATTTCGGTCAAGTATTTCCATTCTGCTTGTATACCAATATATGATCGCGAATATTCAAAAGATCTCCCGATTTTCTGATTTCTTACTATTTGATCATGGTGTAAGCTTATGGTTAATTAAAATAGTTGTCAACTTTTTAACTATTTTATATTTAACCGAATCAACTCAGAAACAGGTAATTTACATTAATCAGCCAGTCGAGAACTGTTATTCATACCAATTTTTTAGTTAAAAAAGTCGAAGTATACTTTGGAGGATGTATTACATGTAGAAAGTATTCGAGGAAAATATCTAAATGACACCTACAGAAAGGTAAGAATTAAAAAAATATTTTAGTCATTTGTTCTCCACTTCGATGTTTAGGTTGTTGCTTAAGATATTGGAAGAGGTATATGTTTCTGAACTTAATATAAATTATATACTTAGTCAGAAATAACGTATTATTTAGCCAAAGAAATATATTTTTCAATTAAAATAAGAAAGTTGCCCAGCCAACGAAGGCTTGATATCAGCAAATAAAAAAAAAATGGAAAGTTTGGGAAATTGACAGAAATACTCACTAATTCGTTATGTTTAACGTATTAAAAGTCCTGAAATAAAGAACCACAACATGTACTAATGATTCAAGATGGCGACGATAGACTTGAATTTTTCAGAACATCTCCAATTTTCAAAACTTTCGGATTTTTTATTTTTATTTAGCCTTCATTGATTAGGCTATCAAAGAAGTAGAAGTTCTAGAGGATGACCAATGCCCGATATGCATTAAATATCCAATGTAGATTCTGTAGAGACAAGTAGTAATTATGTTTATGAACAATTTCATTATATATAAAATGTGGCGTCATCAGAAACGATAATGTTGCTTACAAATAATTGATACTTGGCACACATTTCCATAATTTATAGCTTATAGAAGAGATCACCGTAGATGCACTATTTATTTTTTCAATTGTTATTAACAAATAAGTGTTATTTTAATACACTCCGTTTCGTAATATTTTTGGGGTCACAGATTACGAATCTGGCCTCAAAATCGGTCTAAAAACAAAATGGAATTTACAAAATGGCGTCGAATGACTAATTTTTTATTTTCTTTTTTTTTATTACATTATTTAGATATCTGGGGGTTTTTGGGGTCGCTGATTACAAATTTGGCATTAATACTAAAATAAAATAAAAAATGGCGGATCCAAAATATCGAAATTGGGTCAATTTTTTTTATTGGAATTTTATTTCTTATACCGGGTGACAACTACAATTGCAATCCAAAACAAAAGTTATTTATGTGAATCGCAGCCACTTAATTCTGTTTTTAAAAATTAAATAAAAAAAATGTATTGTGTTACATTTATTTGTGTGTTATTGATTGTTTGCTGTTATTTGTTCTGGTATAGGATCTTTAGAAATTATTTTTAATTATTATTTGATTTTGTGGTAGGGTTTCTGATTGTATTGTTTTGTTCGGGTTTATTTAATTTTTAAACATTAAGAAAATACATGTTTCCTAATCAAACCCCCGCATGTTTTGATGATATGCTAGTTTCTGTGAGAAAAAAATTATCCGTATGACTGCCAATAAATTAAAGATCAGAATTCATGTTTTTTAATACAGACCTGAAAGTTAACGTTTCTGGCCATAAAAATTGAACCACTTAAAATTTTCAAATCATCTTTTCAGAGTCAATAGAGCATTTAAAGTTCTCTTCAATGACCCATCACTAAATACCGTGTGATGAAAAAAATGTTTTGTCAAAATTTTGTGACGTCCCTGTATGCAGAATTTTAGTGAAATTATTTTGGCGGCACATGAAATTTGTCCCAAATTAAATACTGAATCCATTGGATTTTACCGCAACTCGCTATCTGCAATAGATCTCGATAAAACGGGGGATGATTATGTTTTCTGAATCACCCTGTATATATAAGATTTTAATATCTTAACGTATACTTAAAGTCAGTTAAAGCAACAATTGACAAAATATAGAAAATATCAGTAAGTCGTGTAACTTCTGTTAGTTTAGCAGCTAGTCGTAGCCAGTTAAATAAGATAATTAGTTATTAGATATTATTTAAGATAATTAGTGTATAAAAAGTATTGTAAATTTTTCACATACATTTCATTCATTCCAAATTTCAAATTTTTATCTGATGTAGAAAAGAAATTACAGGTTACAGGTTACCAACGTTAGTTTTCACCAGGTATAGGGGTTTTTTGGATCGCTGATCTCAAATTTCATCTTACAATTTATCAAAAATGAAAAACGGTGTCTGAAGAATGGTGGAAACAAATGATAAAACCCAAAAAACCCGATACCGGGTCACAATTAAAAGTGGGAACACCTGTTATTTTTTTTCTACTTTAAATTTGAGGGACGTGAATTACACAATATTATACATTTTTTAGGATAATTTTGAATTTCAATTTACTTCCGGTTTGACCGGAATTGACCAGAACTTATGATTTTAAATAAAACCTCCTGTTTTTTTGACATTTTTTAAACCAGCGGATCATTTTACGTATAATAGTGCCTTTTTTGGATTTCTTTTGGAAATAACTACCTTTTAAGTATTTAATTTTTATAAATGGAATTAGGTGGCTATGATTCACATATATGGATTTTGTTTTGGTTCGTAATTGTAGAGGTTACCTGGTATAACAAAATAAAATCCCAATAAATAAATTGACTCTTTTCCGCCGTTTTGGATCCGCCATTTTTGATTTTATTTTAGTTTTAATACCAAATTCGTAATCTGCAACCCGAAAAAACTGACAAATATACTAAGAATAAGAAAATAAAAAAAATTAGACATTCGACGTCACTTTGTAGACGACATTTTGTGTTTAGACCGATTCGTAATCCATGAAACCAAAAATGAGTTACAAATTTATTTTTTAAATTTTAAATTTATTTATTAAAAAAACCCTTATTTGTTAATAACAATTGAGAAAATAAAAAGGACACAACCTCACCTATAGGGAGCTTTCTTATAAACTTTCCGAAAATTCAAAAAAAAAAATATCAAAATCGGTTTTAAGTTAACAAAGTTAGAACTTTGACGAATTTTTAGCGTTTGGAAAATAATTTTTATCGTTTGGAAAATGGACTATCTATTCATTAAGTACGTAGAACAATATTTTTGTTGAAGGTACACAATTCAGATTTTAAGAACACAATGATTGAAAATCCAAAGAAATGTTTATTTTCAGAGGTTAGTCGTGACGTCATGTGTACATGCCCTATTATGTAGTAATGCGTTACACAAAGTCTCCAAGTATTTAAATAAACTAAAGCATCCGCCACTTGGGGGTGATATTTCGAAATTCTTATTTACTCGAGTTTGGTTGTTTTAGGACTTTTAATTGGTAGGGACACGAAGTGGCATTTACAATTTTGTTGGGTTATTACTGTTATTGGTATTTGGTTAGTTTTACGTCATGTTGGTTTATTCACCACATAGTCCACATAATATATTGCGTTATATAGTGTGTTCTTTTCTACGTTAGTGTGTTATAACGCCATTGTTTTTCGTATTTCTTTTCTCAAACATAAATATTCCTATTACTTGACACCCGAGATTCGAGAACTAATCAGTTTTAAAATTCGGCGTCTATGTCTAAGAAGTTAATATATGCATGCGCATTAGATAGGAATTCCATGGTATCAAATAATAATTAATAGGTAGATCATTTAGGTCATAATGATTTTATCATTAGGGATGGATTGAAATTTAAGTATGGAGAAAATTAATATTTGTTTAATAAACATCGTTAAACATCTGAACGATTAATGGGCTTAATGACTATCTATATCTATATCATCCTATCAATATGCTTCTACATTATATTATGCTAACTGCGTTTTAAAAAACTAATAAATAATTAATGAATGATTATTTTACGATTACATACCTACTTAATGCATTTGCTATAAATTGAACTGTAATATTCATTATATCAGACATTGCCTGGTGGTGTTGCCAAATATAGGGTTCACTAATGTACCGTTTAAATAAATTTATATACAGTATATAAGTACATGTTTACATACATGTTTCTAGAACTAATCTGTATATCTCGAATATGGGAATAGTACGTTGTTGTTCCCTTCCGTATGGTGCCCTAAGATCATATTTTAAGCCGCATGTACTTACATTGATTTAATTTTATTCGGTATTTCGCGATAACATTAATTTTATAGCAACGATAATTCTTAAAACCGTATTATACAATAATGACCCTCTACGTTTTTTGAATAGCGTCTTGGTAAAATTAAATGGAGTACGTTTGGATGTCTCTCAGTTCCCTTAAGGCATATTTAAATTCGGAAAGATCTTATTAAACGCTCAGCGTCTGAAATATGCCGTAGTTGTAATTAGAATTGAAAGTAATGACCAGGGGTACTGAAGTTATCTGAATAAGTATCAAAAGAAAATTTTTATTTACTCTATAATGTATATGTATATATACAAGTTAACTCAAACATCTCGCGTAAAGTTAATATTTGTTTAGTAGGTAAGTATATTATTTTTGACAAAAAAAAAAAAGTAGCTCAATGCCTAATTTAGAGTACCTACATGGAGGCTATTAATAGTAACTCATGCCCAATCCAGTGATTTGGGAAAATTTGGTCCAAGTAGGTATCTTCGAACATTAACGTCAACTAGTAGAAGGGCGCTATCTTAGTGGAATTATAATCTTGCATGAGAAATATCGCAAGTGTCAAATCAGTAGTTACAAATTTGTGGTACTGCTCCCTTATATGATTTTATCAAAACAAGTATGACCAAAAAACTTGATCGTGAATTACTCTAACCCACACATTCACTTCTTGAGGATGCCCAACATGGATAACAAGCAGTTATTACGTTTATAAATAATTCCATTTATATAAAATTTAGCTTCATCAGAAACGATAATATTGCTTAGAAATGTACTGATAGATGTCACACATTTCCATAAGTTTTTTCTTAAAAAAACTGTAGACGCCAACATATTTCAATAGTTCAAGGTGAACTAATTTCGGAATAAGATAACACCAAGAGATAATATTACGTTGTGTTTTGTATCTTCATTTAGAACCTGTCGACTACTAGTAGGTATATCTGTATATGGTAGAGTAAGGACTCTACTATGTTCCTTAAATTTTTGATATGCTCGAATCTTCTATAGCATCTCTATATCCAATTCATTATCCGGAATATATCCCTGTCCAAAAGCTTCCTAATATGTTTCACCATTAAAATTTCTATTAAGAACAATTCGTCAAACCAGACTGCTTCCAAAAACACTGGCTCGAACATTCAATTTTTAAGGAGTTGAGCGGAAGTGTCTTGGTTTAGCATTAGACCAATAGCGACAGTTATAGATAAATAACATTTGCGTTTAAATGACATACAGTCGTCAGAAAAACAGATTTTAGAAAGAAAATTCCTATTAGCAGGCATTCGTACAGTCATAACTTCAACAAACTTTTGTCGCCAATCAAAATCATTCTCTTTCAATTCCTACACTAAATTAATTTTGTAAGGATAAAATTTATAATGTTTCAGGATTCGGTGAATCTATCGATATTAGTAATATTAACTCGTGCTCAAATTTGGGTCTGCAGCACCTTGTCCTAACAGAAGTTCACGTTCTAGGTCCCATTTCTTGTAACCACTGATCCAGTTTCTCGGAACTTTTCCACTTTTCCATCGGGATGTTGCTCATTGAATAAATTTGCCGTGTAAAGACAGTTTTTGCAAATTAAGTTTGAATATTTTGACGAATCGATAGAATTGGAAATTTTTGTGGTATAGTCTTCAGGGAAGGACGACCTTTCACATAACCACTTGCCTTTAAAAAGTTTAGAGATTTTGGTCACAACGCGAAGGTATGAAACGATTTGCTGGTAGTTCAAGAGGCGTCCGCCTTCAAAAATGATGTTGAACCGTGATTTAAAAAAAAATTACCACCCTATATATAGCATTCATACTGTGTAGCAAAATATTCTTTGATATAATTATCACATAGTGATCTGGGACAGTGTTAAAGTTTTTAACAAATGACAAAACTCAATTACCTAGTGTAATATTGAGCACAAAAAAATGCATCAAAGGTTCTGTATCCTATTTTTTTAACAAGTAAATTCAACTCGCAGCATTTTGGGACACTTGGTACACGTAAATGCTTCACGATAAAGTTAATCAATCATGATCCATTACTTCTCTAATTCATTATTGGTAATATTATCAAAAACAACATATCAGCGATCTCGTTATTGTTACTATAAGCTGAAAAGTGTAAACATTATTGCAATGGCGTATAACGATATTTACACATGTTTTTCTACAACTTACGTATTTTGCCGTTTGTTTGGACTGTTTCCATTTTCATTGAAGGAAAATTTAAATTATAAAAGAGAAATAATTTTCAATATATTGTCGTTTTCCATTTTTCTATGCAACATGCTTTCTACCATACAGACTACAGTTGAGCATGTTATCTACTATTATGACCAAGGTTACTTATATAATGCAAGTATGTTTTTAAAAATATTACAATTTATATCCATATACGGTATCTGCTTTTACTACAAAATGGAAATTAAACAGATTTTTAATATATTACATCAACTGGATAATGATTATGGTATTTTCACCTCAAAAGATTCGAAATATAGAATTGTTATGATATTAAACTTTTCTGTGTTGATGTTAAATGTAATAGATGGTGTAATTCGATTATTATTTTCTGTCTATCCTCGACCTTTTGGGTTTATGGCAAATGATATTATGTCAAAAATCGTTGGGGCAATTTTTGATTCGTTTTATATTTTCATAATAAATGCTATATTAAAAAGGATGATTGTCGTTAACACTATTTTAAAAGAATTACTTACCTTTAAGGTATACGTAGATCAGAAATCTATAGAAAAATTAATAGATTATATTGACAATTTAAAAGTGGTGTATGGATTAGTTAAGAGAATTTATCAATTTCCTCTTCTACTATTGTTATTTCAGTCAAGTCTTTCCATTCTGCTTGTATACCAATATGTGATCGCGAATAATCAAAAGATCTCCCGAATTTCTGATTTCTTACTATTTTATCAAGGTGTAGGCTTATGGTTAATTAAAATAGTTGTCAACTTTATAACTATTTTATACTTAACCGAATCAACTCAGGAACAGGTAATTCACATTAATCAGCCAGTCGAGAACTGTAATTCATACCAATTTTTTAGTTAAAATTGTCGAAGTATACTTTGGAGGATGTATTACATGTAGAAAGTATTCGAGGAAAATATCTAAATGACACCTACAGAAAGGTAAGAATTAAAAAAATATTTTAGTCATTTGTTCTCCACTTCAATGTTTAGGTTGTTGTTTAAGATATTGGAGAGGTATGTTTTCGAACTTAATATAAATTATTAATAAAGTCAGAAATAACGTATTATGAAGCTGTAGAAATATATTTTTCATTTAAAATAAGAAAGTTGCGCAGTCAACGAAGGCTTGATTTCAGCAAATAAAAAAAAAGTTTTGAAAATTGACAGAAATACTCACTAATTCGTTATGTTTAACCTAAGCACAACATGTACTAATGATTCAAGATGGCGACGATAGACTTGGATTTTTCAGAACAGCTCCAATTTTCAAAACTTTCGGATTTTTTATTTTTATTTAGCCTTAATTGATTGGGCTATCAAAGTAGTAGAAGTTCTTGAGGATGACCAATGCCCGATATGCATTAAATATCCGATGTAGATTCTGTTGAGACAAGTAGTAATTATGTTTATGAATAATTTCATTAAATATAAAATGTGGCTTCATCAGAAACGATAATGTTGCTTACAAATAATTGATAGTTGGCACACATTTCCATAATTTCTTCTTCACAGAACTGAAGACGTCAAAGATCTTCCAATTTTCCAAGATAAATTTTATAGGAGTGTAATTTTTTGATTTTTATAAACCTGCGCATGGAAATATGGGAAACATCGGCAGCTCCGCTTTTGGTTTATTCAATTTTAAAGAAGAAACCCTAATTTTTCTTTTTCTCTCTCTACCCTGAAACTTTGTAGGACTTTCTGATCGACGTCACGTCTAAAAAAATTTTCAAAAAAATTACGATAGCAAAATATAATTGCGATTAGCTTCGCAGAGCCAATTTAACCAAACCTTAAAAAATATAGCCCAGCCAGACGCTATTTTAAACCTATTATAGAAAACAGAGCCCCGAAGGTGCTGTTTTATTCGGTCCCGCAGGCGCCGTATTTTTTAAACCCTATATTTCTAATTTCGATAAAGACTGCCTTTATCGAAAGTAGAAATATAGGGTCGGGCTGACAGCCTCGCATGGGCTGTCAGCTTTATTTCTTCTACATTTTCAATTTTAATATAGAAACCTTAAATTTGTTCCATTTCCTTTACCATAAAACCCTGTCTGACTCTACTATTAACCTTTACCTTTTACCTTTAACTTTTTTCAACTAAAATCCTCGAGATAAAACTACTTATATAGACTGCTGACCGCCCAATCTAGTTGAAGGTTAAAATATAATTATGCAATTAAAATATATTCTGCATAGCATTTTACATTGTTGATAATAAAATATAAATGACTAAAGAAGGCTCGGAAGAGCCGGAGTTAAAACGAATTTTTCGAAGGTTTAAAGCAGAACGTATGGTCAATTATTTTTAGTAATGTCTAGGCGGGGTTTCTAACGCATTTAATGTAATTTTATTATAATAATAACGTGTTCACCCATCTTCCGCATAAGTAAAATTTTTCGTTTTCATTCGTTCTTATACTTACAGTTCTAAATAAGATTTCCTACTGCAATTTTATCCTCATTTCTAATATGTATTTATGAGAAAGTTCTGTCCAATTTACCACATTTATAGTCTTCTTATTTTGTAATATTCTTAACAAGGCATAATTAATGCCTTTAATATGTATATTCATAAAACGATCACGGATCGTTACAATTTTGTTAGCGAAATTAAATTGCATAGTGTAGGATTTATACAATAAAGTGTAAAGAGTTATCTGGAGTTTTCATACTCGTCTATGTTAAGAAGTATAAATTATTAAAAAACTTCGTCAGTATACTAGGTATACACATGAATAATTAATTAATGACATTAATAACATTATGACGCAATTTATCCTCTAATTTATTCTATATATAGGTTATTTCGAATAAATTACCCAAAACAAGTCATCAGCTGCTATCTATTTAGTATTATCAAAAACTTTTGAGAAGTACAAACATACAATGGCTAATAATGATATATACACTCGTTTTTTTACGACTTATGTATTTTGCCGTTTGACTGGATTGTTTCAATTTTCATTGAGAGAAAATTCAAATACTAGAAGCGAGATAATAAAAAAAAAAATTGTCATTTGTCGTGTTTTTGTGCAGTATGCTTTCTAGCGTATATATTGTTGTTTTCAACGTGAAAAATCCTACCAAGATTAGTTTTTTAGGGTCAACAGCTTTTCTCCTAAAAAATGTTCAGTTTATATCTATGTACAGTATCTGCTCTTACTACAAAATGGACATTAATGAACTATTTAATAGATTATATCGATTGGATAATTCTTTTGGTGTTTTCTTTGAAAAAGATTCAAGATATCGATATATTATAATATTAAACATTTCCGTGGTGACTTTGAACGTAATGTATGATGTAATTCAATTAATATTTTTTAATTTTCATATTCCTGTTAAGATTATGGTACATGACTTTATTACGAAAGCCATCGAAACAATTTTTGATTCGGTCTATATTTTTATAACAAATGATATAATAAAAAGGATGAATATTGTTAACAGTTGTTTAAAAGAATTAGTTAATTCTAAAGTCTATGGAGATCAGAAGTCTATAGAAAAATTGATAGAATATATTGATAATTTGAAAACGGTATATGGAATACTTAAGAAAATTTATCAATTTCCTTTCTTAATGTCGTTATTTCGGTCAAGCTTTGCCATACTTTCTATATCCCAAAATGTGATTATAGGTATTCAAAAGTTTTCCAAAGTTTCTGATTACTTAGTTTATAATCATGGTCTAATCTTTTGGTTCATTAAAATGACTGTTAACTTTTTAATTATTTTATACTTAACGGAATCAACCCACGAGCAGGTATTTTGTCCAATCTGGCAGTCGAGAAATATAATTCATCTCAGTTTTTTAGTTAAAATTGTCGAAATATACTTTGGAGGATGTATTACATAAAGAAAGTATTAGTGGGAAGTATCGAAATGACATGTACAGAAAGGTAGGAATTATAAAAATATTTTAGTCCACTTCATTATTTTAGTTCTTGATAATTGAAAAAGGTTAGTAAAATATGTGTTATATAGATATTACTTAGTTTTGAATAGTTCCAGTCGTATCAGTAATTTACAATACAATATTACCATTGAAATGAATGATTTAATTATTAATGATTGCTGCAACTATGCTAGTGTATATAAAAAGGCTCATTAGAGTCATTGGACATAAGGTTATTCGTTCTATGTTTATTGCATAAAGGCGTGAGAAAGTCGAACATGCCACTGAACATAAAACTATTTCATGTTGAAGAAATCAGTCTTTTTCTCACACTAAATTTTTTATTTCTTTCGACATGAATCACTACTCACATGGGGTTGACCTTTCATCGATAAAAGTATTTGTATGTCTAAAATGTCATATTATCAACTTATTTTAATTTTTTTTGCTATGGCTCTTATGGGCTTCAAAGTAAATATCAAGCGTTCTGTTCGCATCGGCATTATCAAGTATTAAAAGTAAAATGGGGGCGTAAATTATAGTTCCTTTGGTCACTTTGGTGAAGAAAAATTAGTTATAGTCTTCGAATTTGCAAAAATCACGCAAATCTGGTTCCATAAATGCAAGGTTAGAACAGTTCTATGCCACTTGCTGTGGAAATAACCTTTTGATCATGTGAGTGATGTTACTTTTGCATCATCAAAAAAGAGAGAGGAGTATTCAAAAAACAAAGGAACAAAATATAAATTTGTCCTCTGCTCTAAGGCTAATTCCTCATAGCCAAGAATGGTACTGATTCCGTCGATAAACGTGGACAATATTATTATATCCGAAGATTCTGATTCCTCAGGATCTGATAAATTACTTGGAACTTCTAATGACCTTACATTTGTACCAGTCGCCAGTATAGTGAGTCTCATTGAATAACTAAAAATGAATTAAATGATTTGGTACGTGACTTGGCTTTGTCAAAACACATATGTTTCAGTTTATCGAAAAAGGAATAAAACTTGCTCCCTTTATTAATTCACAAAAAGTTCTTCACATTCAATTAGGACTTGTGAAGAATTTTGATAAAACTATTGACAAAGTTAGTGATGGCTTTAAATATTTAAAAGAAGTATTTCTTCAATTACGCTATGCAAAACTAAGAGAAGGGATCCTTTTTGGACCTCAAATAAGGAAACTTTCAAACGATAAACTTTTTAAGAAAACTAAATGAGAAAGAAGTAGTGGTTTGGAACTGTTTTGTAAATGAAGGATTCTTGGCCAACAAGAAAAATGAAAACTACAAAATTCTCCCAAATGAACTTCTAAAAGCCTACCAGTCATTAGGATATCGCATGTTCTAAAAAATTCATTGAATAATTAATTAATGACATTAGTGACTTATGACGTATTATACCCCTATCGAGATCCCCATATTCTGTGTTGGTTATTTTGAATAAATTACCTAAAACAAGTAGTTAGCGACCTACTTAGTATTAAATTCTGAGTAATGCAAACATACCGGGTGACACAGGAAAAATGTAACACTGTAACTTCGTTATTTAATAAGTTAAAATTTTGAATTTTGGGAGTGTTGTATGTTACCCTTTGTTTAAACCAATCAAATATTTTCTTCAACTTCAACTTCGTTATTTTAATTAATACTGTATATTTTTTATCTATCTAATTCGTCTCTAAATTCTCTTTTCAACCATATATCGCAACATGGCATGTGTATTTAAAATCACATTTGCAAAATGTAAAATGAAGAGGCAGATTATAGTTCTCTTGGTCATTTTGATAAAGAAAAATTAAATTTTACTGTAAAAAATAAATGACTCTTCCTATTAATAATTAAGTGTAAATTATTTACAAAAACCTGCTGCATATCGTTAGTTTTTTTACATCAATAATAATGCTGGTACACATTCGTTGGTTGTATTATTATAGCAGATGAGAGGGAGGTGCGAAATTTTCGTACATACAAACATTTTTCTTAATTAAATTATCGTTAACATGAGCTAGCACTTTCAAGCATTCTCTAAATTAAAGCTGGCGCACTATGTGGTAATCAAAGCCTTGGGTTGGATGAAGAGAGTAGTTAGTTAGTTTCTTAACTAGACATATTTAAGGCAATCTAAGGTTTTCCATAACGACTACGAAATGATTTCTGGAGTATTCAAGTTTAAACTAAATAATCAAATGAGGTATCAGCTATGGGTAGTTGATTGCTGAAACATTTCAAATAAAATATACAGGGTATGTCATTTGAAAAAATTTTATTATAATACATTTTTCTTGATCTCCCATAATTTCAACTGGTTAAGGATACATGTATCGTAGTTTTGAAAATTCTCTTATCGTATCAGTGATTTTAGATCGAGACAATGCTATAATATTTAAGATCATATTATCCCTCATACTTTTGTCACAAAGATTTTGTGACCGTATCCAAAATCTTACATTATTTTCTTCTGCATTGTAAATTACACACAGTATATACATTTTTCGTTTTTTTTTCTAGGAAGAATTGTTTTACCTAAAAAGTCAATGTGATGACGTTACTTTTGTAGTATGTGGGATGTTCGACCTCAAATGGAGTCTCTTATATGGGGTAAAATAATTAAACTTTTAAGTGAGTAGTAATTAATAATACGAATATTTTTTTTTAGATAATATCTGGAATGTGCAACTATTTTATTATTATATATCAATTATATTATAAAAATTAAGAAATCTATCTAGGTATCTAACATGTTTCTTTTATTTATTTATAGCAATAATAATAGATCTATTGAGTAATATTACTTTAACATTAGCACAATGTCTTTGAAGTATATTATGTAGTAATAATATTTTAACTCTATGTATAGTTAACACACCATATTTGACCGTATTGACACAATTGATATAGACTATTTTTAATGTATTTTTAATGTCATAATAATAATTGTATGTTATGTCATGCAAGTATTTATAGTTATTTTAGGTTGTATGTTTAAGTTACTAACAATGTATGTAGATGTGTAAGCTTTGTGTTCATTTCATTAAGTGAAAACATGTGAAAGTCATTTTCGGGAATTTTGTCGTCTACCTTGTCTAAATCATAAAGATTGTATACATATATGCATAGATATAGCAGGTTTTACATTAAATGGCCTACATAGCTATATATATGTAGCGATATGTCTATGGTAGTATGTTTTTATAAATTAAGTTACAAATCTTAGTACAATAAGACAACTCATATATTTTTCCTATTGTGGAAATAAAAAATAATACTCATAAAATTCCTTTATTAGACATTACCGGTTTCGTGAACTAATTATTTGCTTCACATCCTCAGACGTAACAGGATTACAACTAAGTAATTAAAAACAATTAATATAAGGTGACTATACAGTGCGTTCACAATGAAAGGAATAAATTCAATATAATCTGAACCACGTGGTTGTGCCAAAAACGCTCGGACACGTCGATTTGTAATTTTGAATTGGCACATTTTGAGTTATACGGCAAGTCAATGTCCCTTCCGGTTTTTCCGGAAGTGACATCAACTTTGTTATTTTAAATGTATTTTTGGACTGATTTATATAGACGATAAAAAGACGTTTCCAAAAATGTAGTTAACACGTTTTTATTATGAAACGTTTTTGTATTATTTACAAACTTACTGTCTTAAAAATTCCTAAATTATTAAATGTTCAATGTGTTGCATATTTTGAGTCACACGGCAAGTCAATGTCACTTCCGGTTTTTCTGAAATGTCACTTCCGGTTTTTCCGGAAGTGACATCAACTTTGTTATTTTAAACGTAACACCCAGTATTTTTGTACTGATTTGTATAGACGATAAAAAGACGTTTCCAAAGATGTGGTAAACACATTTTTATTATGAATAATTACTTTTTGTATTATTTACAAATTTACTGCACTAACTGTCAAAAAAATTCCTAAGTTAATAAATGTTCAATATGTTGCCCGTTTACGTGAATGCATTTTTGAATTCGAATAATTATGTCTCTTTGGATATTGCGAAACATTTCTGGTGATATTAGTCGGATTTCCTGGCGTATTCTCTCTTTTAAGTCATTAAGATTGTTAGGTCGGTTCACATAAACTTTGGATTTTAAATAACCCCATAAGAAAAAATTCAAGGGAGTTAGAGCAGGTGACCTCGGCGGCCACTCAATCGGTCCCCTTCTACCAATCCATCTATTGGGAAAGGTTGCACTTAGAAATTGACGAACTGCGATCGCATAGTGGGGAGGTGCTACGGTCAGGATGATTTTCACTAAATAATTTACATAGCTGCCGATGAATACGAGCTCAATTACCAAAACCAATCATTATAAGCACCTCAATTCGATCTTTTTCCGTTAAATTCATTTTTTAGGTAAATAAATGTCACTTGAACTTACAGCACTAAAAAACTTATAGTAAGCGTTGAATAAATTTTTAAGTTGTCAAAAAATAATTGTGAAGTGACATTTATTTACCGAAAAAATGAATTTAACAGAAAAAGATCGAATTGAGGTGCTTATGATGATTGGTTTTGGTGATAGAGTTCGTACTCAACAGCAGGTATGTAACTTATTTAATGAAAATCATCCTGACCGTCCACCGATTAGCCAATCTGTCGTGAGTAAAATTGAAAAAAAATTTAGAGAGTTTGGCCACGTTAGAGATTTACCTAAAGGCCGAACAAAAAAGGTACTTGAAGATGTTAAGTTAAATGTCCTTCTACACGTTCAAGAAAATCCCCATGTGACGGTTAGAGAACTCTCAAGAGAATATGAATTGTCAACGGGATCAGTATCAAAAATTCTTCGAGCAGCTAAGTACCATCCTTATAAAGTACACCTGGTGCATGAATTGTCGGAAGACGACTTTGATCGAAGAATGCAATTCTGCGAGCAAATACAAGAAATGCACAATGAAAATTTGAATTTAATAGAGCAAATTCTTTTTTCTGATGAGGCCACTTTCTGTTTAAGTGGTCATGTAAATAGACAGAATTGCAGATACTGGGCGACAGAAAATCCCCATTGGATGCAAGAGGTTCATACACAATATCCTCAGAAAATTAATGTATGGGCAGGAATTCTTGGCAATCGAATTATTGGGCCTTATTTCTTTGAAGGAACACTAAACGGAGAACGCTATTTAGAGTTTCTTCAATTTGAACTTATTCCTGGTTTAGCTGTTCTTTTTCCCAACCCACAAGACCCTGACGTACCAAGTGAGACAATTTGGTTTCAACAAGACGGGGCACCTCCCCACTATGCGATCGCAGTTCGTCAATTTCTAGGTGCAACCTTTCCCAATAGATGGATTGGTAGAAGGGGACCGATTGAGTGGCCGCCGAGGTCACCTGATCTAACTCCCTTGGATTTTTTCTTATGGGGTTATTTAAAATCCAAAGTTTATGTGAACCGACCTAACAATCTTAATGACTTAAAAGAGAGAATACGCCAAGAAATCCGACTAATATCACCAGAAATGTTTCGCAATATCCAAAGAGACATAATTATTCGAATTCAAAAATGCATTCACGTAAACGGGCAACATATTGAACATTTATTAACTTAGGAATTTTTTAGACAGTTAGTGCAGTAAATTTGTAAATAATACAAAAAGTAATTATTCATAATAAAAACGTGTTTACCACATCTTTGGAAACGTCTTTTTATCGTCTATACAAATCAGTACAAAAATACTGGGTGTTACGTTTAAAATAACAAAGTTGATGTCACTTCCGGAAAAACCGGAAGTGACATTCCAGAAAAACCGGAAGTGACATTGACTTGCCGTGTGACTCAAAATATGCAACACATTGAACATTTAATAATTTAGGAATTTTTAAGACAGTTGCTACAGTAAGTTTGTAAATAATACAAAAACGTTTCATAATTAAAACGTGTTAACTACATTTTTGGAAACGTCTTTTTATCGTCTATACAAATCAGTCCAAAAATACAGGGTGTTGCATTTAAAATAACAAAGTTGATGTCACTTCCGAAAAAACCGGAAGTGACATTGACTTGCCGTATAACTCAAAATGTGCCAATTCAAAATTACAAATCGACGTGTCCGAGCGTTTTTGGCACAACCACGTGGTTCAGATTATATTGAATTTATTCCTTTCATTGTGAACGCACTGTATATGTATAATAATTAATATTAATAAGTAATTAAAACTTAAGATAAATCACAGAAAACAACTATATTTTGACTATAAAAACAAAAAGAAATATAGATAAAAACACAATAAACACAAAATTATTTAAAAAACTTACTAAAAACTTCTAAATATTTTAGTAATTTTTTAAATAATTTTGTGTTTATTGTGTTTTTTTATCTAGATTTCTCTTTGTTTTTATAGTCAAAATATAGTTGCTTTCTGTGATTTATCTTAAGTTTTAGTAACTTATTAATATTAATTATTATAGGTATACCGGGTGACCACGAAATGACGCTCGCCCTTATATCTTCTTTGTTTTACAGGATATAAATTTCAAATTTGGGCACGTCAAATAACGGTGAAATATGCATTATTTCAACAATTTTATTACTTTCTGTCGCTTCCGGTTTCACCGGAAATGACACTAACTTTCGATTTTTAAATAGAACACCCTGTATATTTTTACATTTTTGGATTCAGGAGGTCATTTTGAATACAGTTAAGGCATATTGAGATAAGAATATTATTGACAGACATTTTTATGAGCAAATTTAATTTTTGATCTAGGCGGCCGTGACCCCAAAAAAATGTTTTGTTTTGCTTTAATAATTAATCAAAAAATACAATTATGATATTATGTCGTATGACATTTGTGTTATAAGATCTTAAACATTTCGGAAATCGTTTTTTCAAAATAACTAATTTTTTTTAAATGGCACCATGGTGGCTCACTACGTTATTTAAATAAAGCATTTCATTACCGATAATTTGGTACCAAACACTTCATTATTTGTTCATATTATAATACATAAAAATTACATTTAACAAGTTGTAAATCAAATCTCGATGCAAATTAACTCTCTCTTAATATTTAACACTGAATTTCTATCAAATAGGTGCCTTTGAAATGTAACGAAAGAAACAAATGAATAGTTTGACAGCTTGATATCAAAATCGTATTTTTTTATTAATTATTGAAGCAAAACAAAACATTTTTTTGGGATCACGGCCGCCTAGATGAACAATTAAATTTGCTCATAAAAATATCTGTCAATAATATTTTTATCTCGATATGCCATAGCTGTATCCAAAATGACCTCCTAAATCCAAAAATGTAAAAATATACAGGGTGTTCCATTTAAAAAACGAAAGTTAGTATCATTTCCGGTGAAACCGGAAGCGGCGGAAAGTGATAAAACAGTTGAAATAATGCACATTTAACCGTTATTTGACATGCCCAAATTTGAAATTTATATCTTGTAAAACAAAGAAGATATAAGGGCGAGCGTCATTTCGTGGTCACCCGGTATAGTGTCATGTATTTTAAACTATAAAAGAAAGTAAAACCCGATTATTAAATAAATAAAATTAAAAAGAAACTCAGATCAAACCAGGGTAAAATGAAATAATCCTCTTAATAAAACAAATAACGAGAAACTTACGTATGATATACTCAATAGATAAATACAAGTTTAAAAAAAGGATGTCATGTCGGAGAACCATCTTCATAAATCTGCTGTAAAACACCTGTTGAGCCACACGTAAACAAAGGGTTAGCTACGCTAAAATAAACCAAACGTAAACAAATTAAAGGCGTAAATAAAGTAAATGCATTGTACTATGTTCTTTTAAAATAATCAATAACATAACAGCTGTTAGTTACATGCTTTTAATAAAGTTTGAACGATATAGAACACAACAGTTAAACAAAGATGGACTTTATTTCTGTAAATTTCTTTAAAAATTATAATTAAATAGTGTAGGACTAACCTGTGAAACGTCCAGTCTAGTCAAATGACTAGACACAATGTAAATTAGATCCCAAGAAATGTTGTGTAGTGATCTTCGAAAGGTTCAGTGATGTTTCGTCGAAGTGAACGGCAGGTCAAATTTCATCTCACGTAATATCAACAAATGAGTATCCACAAATTCGTCAGGGGATAAGGTTGCTGAAAATGCCATAATTTCATAGGAAAATTATATATTAAAGTTAAAAAAGGCAAAAATACAAACCATATTGACAGATGGGAATCAAGAAATCCTTGGTTTGGCAAATTTTCTGCATGTTCCTTAAAAACGAAACAAAAGGAGAGTTGTTATTGGGTAGTGAAAGAAGCTAACCCACGTCAAGATCGCTCCTGAAATAAATTCAGAAAATTATAATTTAAATTGGAAATTTATATTCCCAGGACTTTCCAATAGTGAATCAAGGCCAAATACGAAAAAGTAACGGAAAAGCAACTTCAACTTACCAGGAATAAAGGTAAAATTATCCTAATTAGTGAGCAGCCACCTGATTGGTCGAAATCCAAAATTGCATCCAAGGCCTATTTGGTTTAAACAAATCCAGTAAACGGTGCAATATATTCTAGAACAGTCAGCCATCATATCTGGACCACAAATGTCAAAAACTTAAAACAGGTCTGCCAATTTAAGTGCATTTAAAACGACTCGGTAACCCGAAAGTGCAGAGTTTACTCTGAATTGAAATTATAAACGTTAAGTTTATTAATTTTTGTTAATATCCAAAAGGACACTGTTTTAGGACAGATTTAGATCTGTTATAGATTTAATTAGTTTTAATTAGCGCAGGGATTTAGATTAAGAAACGTTTTTTGCTTTTGATTATCTGATGTTTGCAATAAAACCTTATATTTTGAGAGCCATATATGTTTAATTGTAAAAACCAAAGCATTTAAATTCATCTCAGCTGGATAGTCGATAGAAATATAATGAAATAAACTAGCGCGAATTTCAAATAACCTTTATTTAAAAATAGCATGACAGCAGATTTATAGGTAAGATATTTCTTCGATGGTAGAAGGGAACCCCCAAAGGCCCTGAAAGGTAAAAGAGTAATTATAGCAAACCTACAGTAAGTTTCACATTAAATAATCATAAAATCATGCGCACTGTCGCTTATTAATGAAACATTGAAATAATTCGGCCCAGAGGCGGACTGATCTTATGCCATAAGGTCGATTATTCAAAACTATATACAAGAACTTAAAAATATTTCTTTTGAACAAACTATCTGCAACTTCTATAGAAAATAAAATAAAATTTCAAAACTAAAAAACTTAATTAGTGCATGCATAATGAACTTAACTACTATAGCATAAAATAAAATATGAAAAAATAAAATTTAAACTTACCTTAAATTATACAAAAATAAAAATTCAAAAAATAAAATTATATAAAAATTTCCCCATATCATAACAATATAAATTGGCGCCCAACGTGGGGCCCAAAAGAAAGAAGAACAATAAAAATAAAAAAAATAAAAATATCCCTAAAATGTCCCCAGTTTTATTATAATAGTCACCTTATATTCACTGTTTTTAATTATTTGTAGTCCTGTTACGTCTGAGGATGTGAAGCAAATAATCAGTTCACGAAACCGGTAACGTCTAATAAAGGAATTTTATGAGAATTATTTTTTATTTCCACAATATGAACAATTACTCATATGGAATTAACCTACCTAACTCATAAACCGGTCGCTAAGAAACATTCCGCTTTAAAAACCGTTAGGATTTATTCGGGTTTATGATTTACATTAAAAAAGCTGTAGAAAATGAAATTCTGAAGGTTGCCAAACAGAATTACTGGAGGTTTTTTTTACCCCCATTATAGAAATTATTGATGTAGTAGCGATGAAGTAAAAGTTTTTTATTTTAACCTTTAACGGTCACATCTTCTGTCATAACGCTCATTTGGGGTGCGCAACCCTAGCGCCTCAAAACCATTATAAAATAAAGAGTAATTAATATTTCGATCTGAAATTTTTAAGGCATAATCTTTTAAAGGTTTTATACAAGATTGCTCAGCTACTTTGACAATATAACTTCTTTTAATATTTAAAAAAAATTAAATAAGAGAAGCTCAAGCTCACTTTCTTCTTATGGATTATTATTATTATTAAATAGTTTCTTCTGTAATGTATGAAATCAAAAACAGCATAAACATCATAAAACGCAAATTTAATAAGGTAGAAACGAGGGTAGAAATAAGCAAATGAGTTGTTTATTTATTTATAAGTTAAAAAAGGCAAAAATACAAACCATATTGACAGATGGGAATCAAGAAATCCTTGGTTTGGCAAATTTTCTGCATGTTCCTTAAAAACGAAACAAAAGGAGAGTTGTTATTGGGTAGTGAAAGAAGCTAACCCACGTCAAGATCGCTCCTGAAATAAATTCAGAAAATTATAATTTAAATTGGAAATTTATATTCCCAGGACTTTCCAATAGTGAGTCAAGGCCAAATACGAAAAAGTAACGGAAAAGCAACTTCAACTTACCAGGAATAAAGGTAAAATTATCCTAATTAGTGAGCAGCCACCTGATTGGTCGAAATCCAAGGCCTATTTGGTTTAAACAAATCCAGTAAACGGTGCAATAAATTCTAGAACAGTCAGCCATCATATCTGGACCACAAATGTCAAAAACTTAAAACAGGTCTGCCAATTTAAGTGCATTTAAAACGACTCGGTAACCCGAAAGTGCAGAGTTTACTCTGAATTGAAATTTTAAACGTTAAGTTTATTAATTCTTGTTAATATCCAAAAGGACACTGTCCTAAATTTGTTATAGATTTAATTAGTTTTAATTAGAGCAGGGATTTAGATTAAGAAACGTTTATTGCTTTTGATTATCTGATGTTTGCAATAAAACCTTATATTTTGAGTGCCATATATGTTTAATTGTAAAAACCAAAGCATTTAAATTCATCTCAGCTGGATAGCTAAAATGCAGCAGACTCAGAGACATCTATCTGTCAAATAGTAGAGTGACATCCATTCTGATAAAGATTTCTATAATTCCAATTCGATAGAAATATAATGAAATAAACTAGCGCGAATTTCAAATAACCTTTATTTAAAAATAGCATGACAGCAGACTTATAGGTAAGATATTTCTTCGATGGTAGAAGTGAACCCCCAAAGGCCCTGAAAGGTAAAAGAGTAATTATAGCAAACCTACAGTAAGTTTCACGTTAAATAATCATAAAATGATGCGCACTGTCGCTTATTAATGAAACATTGAAATAATTCTGCCCAGAGGCGGAGTGATCGTATGCCATAAGGTCGATTCTTCAAAACTATATACAAGAACTTAAAAATATTTCTTTTGAACAAACTATCTGCAATTTCTATAGAAAATAAAATTAAATTTCAAAACTAAAAAACTTAATTAGTGCATGCATAATGAACTTAACTACTATAGCATAAAATAAAATATGAAAAAATAAAATTTAAACTTACCTTAAATTATACAAAAATAAAAATTCAAAAAATAAAATTATAAAAATTTCCCCATATCATAACAATATAAATTGGCGCCCAACGTGGGGCCCAAAAGAAAGAAGAACAATAAAAATAAAAAAAATTAAAATATCCCTAAAATGTCCCCAGTTTTATTATAATAGTCACCTTATATTCACTGTTTTTAATTATTTGTAGTCCTGTTACGTCTAAGGATGTGAAGCAAATAATCAGTTCACGAAACCGGTAACGTCTAATAAAGGAATTTTATGAGAATTATTTTTTATTTCCACAATATGAACAATTACTCATATGGAATTAACCTACCTAACTCATAAACCGGTCGCTAAGAAACATTCCGCTTTAAAAACCGTTAGGATTTATTCGGGTTTATGATTTACATTAAAAAAGATGTAGAAAATGAAATTCTGAAGGTTGCCAAACAGAATTACTGGAGGTTTTTTTTTCACCCCCATTATAGAAATTATTGATGAAATCGATGTAGCGATGAAGTAAAAGTTTTTTATTTTAACCCTTAACGGTCACATCTTCTGTCATAACGCTCATGGGGTGCGCGCAACCCTTGCGCCTCAAAACCATTATAAAATAAAGAGTAATTAATATTTCGATCGGAAATTTTTAAGGCATAATCTTTTAAAGGTTTTACACAAGATTGCTCAGCTACTTTGACAATATAGCTTCTTTTAATATTTAAAAAAAATTAAATAAGAGAAGCTCAAGCTCACTTTCTTCTTATGGATTATTATTATTAAATAGTTTCTTCTGTAATGTATGAAATCAAAAACAGCATAAACATCATAAAACGCAAATTTAATAAGGTAGAAACGAGGGTAGAAATAAGCAAATGATGATGAATTTATTAATAAGTGAAAGAAATAACAAAATTTTATATTTCTAATGATAAATTTTGGCAATTCTTATGAATGCATTTACAAAGAGAGATACAAATTAAGTTATATTTTGTACAACTACAAGACATGGTTTTACACTCTGTATTACATTTACAAGGCTTACTTAAAGAGTCTGGCAAAGGAGTCTGGAGTCGGGTGCAGCTTGAGATGCTCAAACAGTGGTTGTAATGAATTTTTCCACAAATATGTTTGTGCTGCAGCTCTTAAACATTGTAAATATATAGCATCAGATGTACAAATAACTGAATCGTACGAAAATTATTGAGCGCTTATTTAGACACTGTTTTTCGTTCCAAATCGGCTTGTCGTGTCGCAACCAGTTAAAGCATGTAATCCGGGTAAAATATGTCAAACATTTTCGCCAAGTGATGCAACTCCTAATTGACAGCGTAATGGATTTAGTCTTTTACTAGATCCTTCAAACCAAGTACCTCAACAACCAATGTTCGACAGTCTACGTCAGAATTGAACACCAAGCACGAAAATATCAGTATCCGCACTCTTTATTAGAACTTCTTCAATCTCTCCACGAAGGGCGTGAAAATTATGGCTGAACATTCTACAATCCTCCTCTAAGTGATTAGACTTTAATTCTACAATTTTCAATAAGTATTACCTTGGAGTTTGAAACATTCAGTGTTTAGGGTCTTCATATCCACCAGAAATGTTCTGTTTCGCCTTTGATTTGTACAAATATTGGAGCATACTTGCAAATAAATTTAAACACCTGGGATTTTGGTTGGAATTATAACTATTAATTTGCTTCATATTTACTCCTCTTGATCGTAATTGAGATTCGACGAATTTATTAGAAATATCATCATATCTATCGAAAACAACGTCTGTTCTATTAACAAAACGCTGTGATGAAAAATTCTGGCCTAAGATGTGACCGTCAAGGGTTAAATTGGTAATTTTATATTTATGCTGTTTTGGATTTCATACCTTACAGAAAAAAATTATTTAAAAAAATAAACAACTTTTACTTCATCGCTACATCGATTTCATCAATAATTTCTATAATGGGGGTGAAAAAAAAAACTTCCAGTAATTTTGTTTGGTAACCTTCAGAATATCATTCTCTTCATCTCCGAATCAATCCTAACGGTTTTTAAAACGGAATCTTTCTTGGCGCCTGCTCTATCATATTTTTGCTTTTCGAAGGCATGGGTTTTGTGACTACAGATTTAGGTCATGGTCTTTTCCTAGGTTACATGATCGCCTACTATAAACTTTTTGATGTAGTATTCAAATTCGTTTACCAAATTTTTCTATCACCTCTGGGTTTCTGAGATATTAATATACCTAGAAATTTTGTCACTTTTAGGTTAGTATATCTCAAAATCCTGACGTGATAGCCGGTTTTGGTGCTCAGATTTGGATTCAACGCTTCGTATTATGAAGAAAATTTCACACGTTCACATTTTTAGCAAATCAGAAGTTTGCTCTTGGTGTCGTTACCACGGCAACCCAAAAATTTTCGGTAACTTTTATCCTCTAGAGTACCCCGAGCGAAATTATTAAGTGGAAATTTTTCTGTTAAATTATTGAAATCTGATCATATTTGACATTTGCTTTTCCGGATCTCCGTTCAGGCAAGAAATTCAAGATAGAGGACTTGGAACTACATTGCGAATCTCACGGTCTTACTACGATTTTCGGAGCAATAGGTGCAAACGAAAAGTGGTGATTTTGTTGTTTACCATAAAATTGGCCGTTTCGAATTTTCTAACCTCATTTATTTTTTCATTTAATTTAGGTGGGAAATTTTCTATCCGAATCCCCCACTCGCTTGAATTAATAACCGGAACTTTTTCTCACGCATAAATTTTTTAAGAAAATTTGTGCTTTCTAAAAATTTCCGATAATAATTCAAGCACTAGGGAGATTTCTAGTGAAAATGACCCTTGTAGGTTTGTGTTATTATCAAAAAATAAATGATCATAACCCTACATCTTTTGGATTAACAGTGATAAAAATTTTACTAACTTAAAAATCTATGCAAATATTCATCAATTATACTTATTATACATATGGTGTAATAAGTTAAGTGTCTAGAATTCCATTTGCTTATCACACTTATTTAGAATAAAGTATTTGTATTTTTTTGATATTAACCCTGTATTACACTTGCCTGCATTGTGTTACCATTTCTCTCGTTACCTTGTTTCTTTGATAAATTAAAGAAGACGAAAAACGATATATTTTTTATTAAACATATTTTATTTTCAATTGCAGGAATATAGCCATGTTTGAAACATGTAAAATGATGCATAAACTTGAATAATTGAGTTTTTTATAATTCTCATTTAATTTGCGTATTTTTCAAGCGGAATTTAGTTGACATTTGATTTGTAGCGTGGGAAAATGCAATTAATTCAACTCGACGATCTGCAAACAGATTGGATTTAATGTCATGTCTAGATAAAAAAACATAATCGACGGATTACGTTACTGCTATTTTGAATATACCTAATAGAAGGGGTTTGGATACAATTCTAACAAGTATCTCGAATTAACGAGCATCTATCTTGTTGATCTTTCGTCGTAAATGTACACATGTTCACTATGTACAACTTGTCCAAATAAATTTTGCACCTTAGTGTAAGTATAAGATTTATTGTACAATATAAAATCGGATGATACATTTGGGTACCGTAACAAAGGGGGTATATGCTGGCCTTTGGGGATAGTCTTGTTTTTGCACAAAATATGTTAAAAGAATCTAGAATTGCTTTTGCGCTCATCACACTGCTGTTTGGAATAAAGTATTTGCATGTCTTTGATATTCATTCTGCATTAGATTGAAACAATAAAATTGGACTGTTTTGTATTCAGAATTATTCTTTATATTTTTTATTGATTCCTCTGGTATTATATTAACATTTTTTTTTAAATAAGTTAAAAAATATATATTAAAGATATTTTTCAACTGTAACAATATCGCCAATTGTGGCTTGAAACCTGTAATATGATATGAAAACTTTAATCGAGTTTTTTATGATTCTCATTTAATTTGCATTTTTTTTCGAGGAATTTCGCTGACAATCGATTTGTAGCGTGGTAAAACGCAATTAAACTTCAACGATCTGCAAACAGATGATTGGATTTAGTCTAATGTCTAAATAAAAAAAAACATTATCGATAGATTACATTTAAATTAACTTTACTCTGGATACTATTCAACTTGTGTGGAATAACTGTTGCATTCCCAATATATGCAAGTATTCAAAAGTATGTCCGGTATTTAACAAAGTTATACGCAGCTCATAACTCATAGTGAGAGTGCTCTTCAACATATGCCTGATAGTTAAAAATGTTTAGATTTTTAAATATCGCCTATATTTTTACTTACCGTTATTGTCTCTAAGGGATTTTTCAGTTCTCATTCCCTTACATAACGTCCTCGTAATTAACGAATACGTCACTGCTAATACCACCAGAGGAATGACTAATAAAATTACGTCCAAAAATAAATTATAGGCTCTCTCGTAATCTAGGGACCTCCAATTTTCTCTGCATTTGTGATTACCTACAACGTGAAACAAAGTTTGAAAATCAATAAATTAGGACGCAGGATATGCAAATGTACCATTCACGACATTTTAAAGGAAAATAAATGAATGCCTTAAATGATATATTTACATAACCTGACGTGTAGGATATCAAAATATAAAGTAGGAATGTTTGATTTATACTATAGTAAATAACAAATATGAAAGGACTTGATTTAAACCAAAAATAAAATCGATACAGTCGAGATAATATCAACAAAATCAAAATCAAGAATTTTAGAGCATGCATTTGAATATTAAAATAAATTTATCTCGAAAACGGTGCCTCCGATCGAAGTTGCACAAGAGGGCATTTTCTTTGTGAAAAACTCTGATAATTCACAATTTGAAGTCAAAACTCAAAAAAATTTACAAATAAAAAAGTTGCGGTAATTTTTACCCCCCTCCCCTACAGCTTGACCCACCCTTGGTAAAAATTTTGAGATGATATTTACCTCATTTTGTTAGGCTTAGAAAGTTTAGTGGATGTGCAAAATTTTATTACTTTAACTTATTGAACAGTTTAGGAGATAATAAATAAAAACCGTCTTCAGGGGCCCGAATTTAGGAGCCTGTAGCTCCCTTAGGAAGCATTTTGGTATAGAGGTAAGTTTGGTCCAATCGATTTATTTTGACCTCGGGAATATGTGATTTCTTTTTGTACCATTATTTCCGGGACACCCTGTATATAAGTTATTATGCTATATCTTCTTTTGTTTTTGAAATAAATAAATAATTTAAATGCTTTTGTTTGTTTTCATGGATGACTTTATTTCATAACATATATTTGTTATTTTAAATTAAAACCCCAATATCTTATTAAATATGAAAGACAATGATGATATGTTATATATTGCTGAATTCAGAAAGAAAAGTTCTTTAAACTGAGCTCAATATACAGGGTGTATCACCTAAAATAAAAAAATTAAAGCAATTTCCGGTCAAACCGGAAGTGAAAAATATGTATCTGATACACATTTACAATCAGTGAAATGTCACATATCCATTTCCGAATTAATATACAGAGTGTATATTTTTTTCTTTTTCAGTTTTTCGGCCATAACTTTTTTCTTTGACATTCAATTGTTTTTATCTTTTCGGAATCGGATTCCTCGGAAAAAAGTACACAAGTATGGTTTTTGAATTTTTTTCCTAGGTGAAGAATAAAGCAGGAAAATCGAGTGGGGCACTTAAAATGATCACCCTGTACATACATTTGATGGTCTTGTAATAATAATGAAGTTCTAAAAAGTAAAAATCTCTCCTAATATTTATTTTATTTTTCTAATATCTCTCCACCAAAACGAAATTTTTGTACAAATTAAAAATTAAACAGGTCAAATTCATTACTCTTTTGATTTCACGGCCAACTTTTGAAACAAATTTATTGGCAATATCTTTTATTTGACATTTTAATATTTTTGAAAAAATTTAATTTTTCAGCAATTTTGAAATGAAATGTCATTGTGTGACATATCAATGTATTGCAAATTTTACAACGAATAAGATACATTACAAAAACAGGTAGAGTTGTATTTAAAATAAGAAAGTTGATATCGCTTCTGGCCAAATCGGAAGTAAAAAATAAAGCCAAAAGTTGCGTAGTTAGATGTTATGCCTCACCTGTAAATTTCAAATTAGTCGGTTTAATAACAAAAAAGATATAGAGTGTAACCTCAACTCGTGGTCACCCGGTATATCCTTAATAAGTTTAGTATGAGATTTTTTTTTTTGATATGAGTTAGTTTACCTTACTAATTTTATTAATTTAACCGAAGTTACAAGACTATTGATTATGCAAAAAAATTAAACAATTCTATACCTATCTATATTGGGCATATACAGAAATTTTACATTAATTGCTTAAGTAGGTATACATGTTGACACCAACAAGAAAACTATTTTATTCTGACAACTTAATGTTCGGACATTTAGAAAATAATACCAAACAATGAATCAAAACTAAGTTCTTTAGTTAGAATAACTTTCTTTCTATAGTTTCCTACGCAAGCATCAAATATCGAAGCATCACTATAACTTTAGTCTAAGTTCATGCCAATTTGGATTTATACCAAATCAATCTATTGTTTTTTTGACATTCAGCTAGAAGTGGTTTTTCTTTTCTTTAGCCTAAATTAAAAATAAAATTGTAGTATTTTTCCAATTTCTTCAAAGATAACAATTATTTTGTAAAAACGCAACCATCTGGCTTACAAATCCCATCTCTGCAATATTCTTTGGATATATTTAACCCACTAAGCTCTTCTGTTACTGTTGCCAGTTTAATCATTTCACACAATCGGTAACGTTTTACAGCAAATTATAGCATAATAAGTAAATTTAGAAAAGTCACCTACATCAAGAGCAAGTATTTCCATTATAAAAAATAAATTACAAACACTTAATACTTATATGCATCATTTCATGTTACCTTGTTTAGTCGGCTGCAACTGACTCAAAACAGCAATTGGCGTCATACAAACTAGACTTCCGATCCAGATAGCTATTATGAGCCTGTAGGCATGACTGAGGGTTTGCCATCGCAGCGACCTCAGCGGATGGCAGATGGCGTAATATCGCTCCACCGATATTGCTACGAGGGTCCAAACACCGACAGATACGGAACATGCTGAAACAAAATTTCGAATAAAACAGATATACCAAAAGTACAAGTGACAAAAATAATCAGTAAACAAACTGATAACACAAAAAAATATCAAAAGTTGAAACATATATATCTGATTCTTTAACGTTTTCAAGTTATTTATCAATCAATACTACGTTAATTCTCTACTCTTCTTGATAAATATTTCTTCATTTATTGGAATAAACAGCCAAAGCTTTTTTGTCTGTTCTACAACATTTTGAATTTATTTTTTCTTTGTTAAACGATAATACAATTATTTGAGATAAGAATACATTTTGCATCTTCTAAAATTCCAGTATTATATATATTAACACATTAAACTAGTTGATTTATAAAATTATTTATTAAAGAATTAAGTCCGATTTGTGTAGCGTTAGGATGACTTCTTCTAAAATCCGGTCTAGAATTCACGCGGATATAGAAATATATACTATATCCCTGCTGTGCAAATATTTAATTTTCTGCAAAAATTAATATTCCGAAGGTTTTATTATAAGTAATGACTTTCTAACTCTGATTATATAATGCAAATACTTCCCAGAGGAAAGTAAACGCTAATTTCTACCATTTTCATACAAATAAGGTATTTGCGTAATAAGGGAAACATAATCAAACCTCCGACTCTCAGTCGAAGTTTCCGGCCAGAGATAAAAATAAACATAATTTTCATTGAAGTTGTTTTTAGGAAAAGTTGTTCTGAGGTTGCAATGTAGTCATAAAAAATTGTATTAGAAGTTTAGGTATTTGGTAATTTTTAAATCTTAACAAATAATGTATTTAATTATGCCATTTTCTGTTAAATTGTGACTACAGTAAATATTTTTATATTGACTTACTTTCTCTGTGGTATTTTTTAACTGATTACATTGTTTTCCACTAAAAGAATATCAGCGTAACAGATTGTTAGAACATTAGGTATTTTATTTAAGCAGAGAATTAAGTCATTCGCAAAACTATGAAATGGAGGGGAACCTATATCTACATAAGATGAAAGTCTGTGCAAATTTCAGGTAGGTAAGAATCTTAAAAGACAACAGAATTATTAATAAAAATCAACTTTAACACTCTGTATAAGGAAAACTAAGTATCAAAATAAAAAATCACACCATTAAAGTCGCATTGATTCTCTTCTTCAGAATATGTAATCAGAACTGCTTCTCACAGCCTTTACTTGTGTGTCATCTATATCTGGTAAATCTCACTCGTCTTCACGCCTTCCAACGAGGAGGCGAAGACACTCAAGGGATCGAGACAGTTCTTGGAAGATTTATATCGCTGAAGGTGTTTGCATGCTGTTAATCAGTGCTAATCTCCTTTCTGTAATTCATTTTTGTGCATTTCACAAGATTTATTTAAACAAGAACTTTCTGCAGATTAATCGGGGTAATAATAAAGGAACGGTAATAGCTATCAAACGCTTCACCTAGTTCTTAACACAACAAATATTTAACATATAATAATATATACATATAACTATAACTTCATATCATGTACAATTTCACTACAGAAAAACATGAAAAAATTTAAAATTGAAACTATAAATTTTATTTCTGCAAATTATAAACTTTTCGAAAGAATATTAAACTGTTAATTATCGGGTGGTCCAAAAAAAACCGGAATTTTCATTTTACCTTATAACTTTTTTATTTTTTCAGCGATTTTCAACTTTTTGGATTCTTTCGATAGCTAAAGCTTGCAGCTAAACGATTCTCTGTCAGAAGCTGATATTATGATCATAAATGTCAAGGCAGACGTATTTAAACTTGAGCAATTTTTAATAACCGCTGGAATTTTGTTGAAATGCCGAATTTACAAACGGCTCATTTCATCATCATGAGTGGTCTTGTGGCAATATTTTGATGGGTAGTTTTAAAAAATCGCTCAGAGAACTACGGAGCTGTACCAAAAAATGTAGAGGCGTGTTATCAACGTCTCGGCAGCAATGGTAAAAACAGAAATTTTTATTTTCCTTTATAACTTTTTTGATTCCTTACCGATTTTAATTTTTTTTAGATTATTTGAAACCCAAAGCCTTCCACTACAATATTGAATGTCAGAAATTGACATGAATCATAAATCCAATATAGCGGAAGTTGTCAAATTTACCTAATATTCAAAAGCCGCTGGGATTTTTTTAAAATGGAAAATTAAATGGCTTTTCTTTTAATCTGGAAGCCTTATCTTCTAAAAACATTTTCACTCATAGATCACGAAAATCGGTTAAGCACTTACAAAGATGTAGTTGATGACGTAATTATGTGCCCCATAACAACAGTATTAAATTAATTCTTAACAGAGTTACCTATACGCTGATCGTCACGGTTACAAAACAAATGAACATTGATACTTAACTGTCACTTCGGCTGTTTTAAAAAAATGTTTTGTGGTATCTAGTTTTGTTAAAATGGTGTTGTCTAATGAAGACAAGATTTTCATTAAGAATTGATTGATTCGCGGCTATAAAGTTTCTGAAATAATACAATTTCCAGGCAATAACTTTAAAAAAAGTACTATTTACGCCTTTGCACGAAAGTTTCAAGGAACTGGAACGATTGGAAGACGTCGAGGAAGTGGTAGGCCGAGAGCAGTAAGAGAAGAAGTAAGTATTTATTGTAACATTGTGTAATTAGTGTCAACGTAAAGAAAATATAGAGTTTTTTTTTCCCCGTTTTCTGGCCTTGCATAAAATATGAGTACCTTAATTCTAATATTTTTGAATATTATTTAGAAGAACATTGAACAGGTCGCCAATTTCGCAATTAGCCCTGTAACGACACCGCAATCCAGTTTTAGTGTGAGTCAAATTGTTCAACTAACTGGAACGTCTAGCCGCAAATCAATAAATTCTTAATGAAAATATTGTCTTCATTTGGCAACACCATTTTAACAAAACTAGGTACCACAAAACACTTTTAAAAACAGCAGAAGTGACAGTTAAGTATCAATGTTCATTTGTTTTGTAACCATGACGATCAGTGTATAGGTAACTCTGTTAAGAATTAATTTAATACTGTTCTTACGGGGCACATGATTACGTTATCAACTAGGTACATCTTTGTAAGTTCTTAACCAATTTTCGTGATCTATGCGTGAAAATGTTTTTAGAAGATAAGGCTTCCAGATTAAAAGAAAAATCATTTAATTTTCCATTTAAAAAAAAATCCCAGCGGCTTTTGAATATTAGGTAAATTTGACAACTTCCGCCATATTGGATTTATGATTCATGTCAATTTCTGACATACAGTATTGTAGTGGAAGGCTTTGGGTTTTAAATGATCCAAAAAAAATTAAAATCGGTAAAGAATCAAAAAAGGTATAAAGGAAAATAAAAATGTCTGTTTTTACCATTGCTGCCGAGACGTTGATAACACGCCTCTACATTTTTTGGTACAGCTCCGTAGTTCTCTGAGCGATTTTTTAAAACTACCCATCAAAATATTGCCACAAGACCACTCATGATGATGAAACGAGCCGTTTGTAAATTCAGCATTTCAACAAAATTCCAGCGGTTATTAAAAATTGCTCAAGTTTAAATACGTCTGCCTTGACATTTATGATCATAATATCAGCTTTTGACAGAGAATCGTTTGGTTGAAAGCTTTAGCTGTCGAACGAATCCAAAAACTTGAAAATCGCTGAAAAAATAAAAAAGTTATAAGGTAAAATGAAAATTCCGGTTTTTTTTGGACCACCCGATATATACCTACTAAAACATATTATCTTCTCCTTTATTCCTATACTTATTACCATCTTCTAAAGATTTGGGGGGTGGTACACACAACACAAATTTTAATCTAGCGTGGTATCTCCCCTTATAATAATATACGCATTATTGAATTTGTACTTATAAATTAGGAACTTAATTGTAATAAAATGCTTGTATATATTATTATCATCAAAATAATTTGTATGAAAACTATTGAAATAAAGATTTGATTTGATTTGATTTGATTTGATTTGATTTGATTTGATTTGATTTGATTTGATTTGATTTGATTTGATTTGATTTGATTTGATTTGATTTGATTTGATTTGATTTGATTTGATTTGATTTGATTTGATTTGATTTGATTTGATTTGATTTGATTTGATTTGATTTGATTTGATTTGATTTGATTTGATTTGATTTGATTTGATTTGATTTGATTTGATTTGATTTGATTTGATTTGATTTGATTTGATTTGATTTGATTTGATTTGATTTGATTTGATTTGATTTGATTTGATTTGATTTGATTTACTTCGGCATCCATACACCTATAAATGGTAGGTCTAGATTTACTTTAAAAGGCATATACCTACATAAGTATGGTTATTTTTGCAATATTTAAATTAATAGTTGTTTAAGTTAAAATAACTAGATAATATACATTTACAATAATTATTGTCACTAAATATTTTATTACTGGTATTTTCAACGTTATCAAGAAATAATGAAGTATTTAAACTTAGAAGGTGGCGCATATATTAGTCTATGCCGTATTAAAAATTTAACCATTGATATATCAACAGTTAATTTAAATAACAAAAAGCCCTCCGAAGTTATAAAGAAATCTCCAACACTTAGTTGTTTCAGACTAAATGTACTTCTTAAAAAATGGATAATCTACAAGAGGTTACCATTTCCGAATTTAAAAAAACTGTAAAGCTCCATTAGTGTCTTCCATCTTCTCTAACCATTTGGTTAGAGGTTACTTATGTTATTTGTTTGAAATAAAAAATATTTTTAAACACGAAAAGAAGTATTTTGTGTGTATAAAATTTGTGGTACTGGGTTGATTGTGTGTGCGGATATTTCTAAAATCTTAATAACCATCACAGAAAGGAAATAAAATAAGTTTAGAATGATTTTCATTTTTTATAAAAAATATTTTAGTACTTACTATAAAAAATGTGAGTTGCCATTTAACAAATTGTATTCCTAATTAACAAGTTTAGAAACGTTTCGTATGCATGTAAAATAAAAAATAGTTAGTACCTACATTATATAGCAGGAGAAAGACACGCGTTATTTTCCAAGGTATAGTCTGAAATCCGAGGGCTACATTACACAAAAGAAAAATAGCGGATCTCCCGAGCTACATATACTACTATTTTTTCCGCGGTAGTGAGTCGAAACACCACAAAAACCCAATATTTTAACAATAGAAATACTGACATAAACTGTCAAAATTAACTAACGAAAATTCAATTAAAAATAAAAGAACTACTTATAGCTCGTCAGACAATGCAGGGCATTGCTGTGGATGGAAAATCAGTAATTATTACAAAAAAAATGTTCCTTTTATTAATTTGTACCATTCACAGTTAATGTTAAAATGCAAATAGAATTGTAATTTACCTGTATTATAATTATTAAACAATAAAATAATAGAGACCTCCCTAGTGCAATTTTTGGTCACTTTAATTAAAGTGACCAAAAATATTTTTCCCCTAGGTAATTAATTACCTAGGGGAAAAATATTTCACTTCTGCTTCAATTTGGACACCATAGAAACCGATTTCTACTCCCTGAAAAATATATTTATTATCAATCTATGCATGTCCATCATTTTGTAAAGATTTTGTCGAATTTTTGAAGGTATCAATTTATTATTATTACCATTGAGTTTATTTATTTTACGACTAACCGCAATTATTCTAATATATGGCGAATGCGCCAATGCTAATATAATGCCAAACATTCCTATAGCTTTCAATATTTGCTAATAGTTAATGTTCATATCTTACAGCAGTAAAAAAATTAATCCAATAGTACAGAAATCACATGTATTTTATTAGTATTTAAGAAAATTAGCCGATTTTTTAAATATTTTTATCGTCGTTCTAATTTGTTTCCATAATAATATGTGGGTCCAAGATTTAAGAGATTGTAAAACATTATTTTTTTTATTGTCTTTATTTTGACCAATATGTTATAAAACTTTAAGTTTTTTTTAAATAATTTTTAATACGCTAGAAGGGGCATGTTGTTACATCTGGGTATTTACAAGAAAAATGTGTAAAAGTTATTATAATGTTTGTTTAAATTAAAATATTCGTCACAACCATCCAATTTTAATTTCTTTTCTTTGCACCTAATTAGAAATGTTTTTCTTCTATTTATTGTCGCAAAATCTAAATTTAGGTACATCCTTAGATGCCTTCAAGAAGATGATACAAGAACTTTTCGTATCTTTCTCAAAAGAAAACTAAAAATCAGTCTTTCCTACCGCAGTGAGTTGAAACAGAATAAATATACTATCTGAAAATGTGCAATCTACAAGAAGTTACTTTTCCGGATTACAAAAAATTTTAAAGCTTCATCTTTATTTATAAAACATGTTACTTGTTTGAAATAAAAAACATTCTGAGGTGGAACCACATAAAAGTAGCGTTTGGTGTATAAAATTGTATTTGTCACAATCAGTGGCTTTGGGATAAGTTTATGGCCAGAAAATATCTCAGCAAGTGCACTTGAATGTAATACCGAAGTCATAATATTTTTGACGACATTGCAAGGAGCACAGGAATTTGCTTTGTAATCCAAATTCAGCATATATCTTTAAAAAATATCACAATCTTCTTCTTTACCCGCTTTTGTCAATTTGTTCAAGCTGCTGTCACGATCGACTGTAGGTCCAGGACATATACTAGGTGATCCGGCAACATCGCATGGTTGTCCACTACCGCACCTTATGTGTGTTTGTTTGGTTATGCTAATGGCCGACGCAAGATTTAGAATTTTTAGTCAAATAAAATTATTGTAATAGTATTTTTTGAATCTCATTATGGTACTAGGGCTTTCTGGAATTTCATTATGATACTAGTATCATAATGAACTTACTTACGTCGCTATAATCAAATGACATAATGATGTCATTATGACATACCACGAGATAAAAGAAATAAATGGTATGAACCTATTTTAGGAACTAATGATTTTCTCATTGAATATTTAAAAAAAATTATAACATGGTTAGATACTTGGCAAAAACTTGACAATAATGACCGGCTTACAAATGACACCTATTCTGCAATTCATCCTAGCACTTCTGTTTTGTTAGAAATAATTGAATACTTTTTAAAAAAATTTGAAATATATATTTTACCTGATAAATTTAAAACTGAAAAATTAGAAAAATGATTTGATAAATATAGACTATTGGGTGGTAGTAATTATAATGTCAGTCTTGATGAAATTATTAATGCAGAGAAAATAATACGACAAACATGTATTTAGAAAGGCTTCCAGAAATACTTTTAATAAATAATAGGAGTAAAACACCTCTTTTTCTATCGAGTTTTCTATAATTAAAAACCCATATGCAAATTACCTGCTTAGTGCTTATACCATCGTAACGACAAATACAGGCAAAATAATCCCAAAAATCAACTCGTAAAACTATACTAGCAAAATATCAGCGTCAAAGTATACAACTATCTAACGTTTGGCAACAGCGCGTCGTGGGTCTATTCATGGCCCGTTAGAGTCGGCCGTGCTACTGTATATTATCATTGTTCAAAACAATCGTTGCCACAACTCTAGCGAGATTTGTTGTTGTAGATGAAATAAATAAATAAATGTGTTTAAAATCTAAGACATTTCTGAGACATTCTTTGTAGTTTCATCACGATTTCATCAAATGTATTCCAACATTTATGAGCAAACTGTATAACATTGGTTGCCAGTTTCATCGTAAGGTAAATTTTACTGAGGTCCCACCGTTTTTTCCTTTTGCTATTGAACGTCTATTTTCTTATTTTTTACAGATACGCGACCTACTGCTTTATATTTCAGCTTGATATTCCAGCTACGCAATCCTCACCTAAAGAGAGGTACTAGCTGCGAGTCCTGTCGCCTAATTTCTTGTATCAATTGTGAGTATATGGACACGATAATGAAATGGGCAAATGCGTCGATCTTTTTAATTTATTTCTTAACAAAGTTCCACTCTGTACATATGGTATTTATCAGTAATGTGTAATAATAGGCTCAGTCAGGAACGTACTGCTTTTGTTATCGAGCTATTTATAATTTCAGTTACGGTAATAGCTTGTTTCCCATTAAACGGATATTTTTCACGTGCTCTAAATAGTACGTTGCCTTTATAGTGACATGCAAATTAATATATGTTATAATTTCTAAAGAGGCATGCAACTTTCTCATTATTGTAGTTGACTTCAGTTTAATATTGAAGTTTTTGTAAACATACGCTTGGAATTTTCAAAGTTACCCATTTATCACAGAGTGTAGTACATAATGCAGCACGCTAATTATAAACTATATTTAATGCCTCTTTGAACTCTTGCATTATTAATTTTGCAATTATACAGGGTGTTTCATTTTTAAATGTCGTCCTTTAAGGAGGTGATAGAGCATCGAAAAATAAGTCGACCTGACCAAAAAAAAAATATCCAGTGGCGTGGGAAATAGGGTGAGAAATAGGGGGCGTCACCCCAGTATCTACGCCACTGGTGATTTTTGACATGATTATTCTTATAGGATTGTAGGTATGTAGTTCAGTACTGCCTGTGCAAAATTTGGTTAAAATCGGTCGTATGGTCTAGAAGTTATGACAAAAAAACGATTTTTTTATTCCAACTTTGAAGGCCTGTAACTTCGTTACTATGCATTTTTGATATAGGTTTTTTGGGCAGGTCGACTTATTTTTCGATGCTCTATCACCTCCTTAAAGGACGACATTTAAAAAGGAAACACCCTGTATAGGAACGGCATTCGAGTGATTGGTTAGTGATTAGGAAATAATGTGTTAATTTTAAACGATTTAGTGTATTATTATCTTAGTGTTTGTCCAATTAGAGATATGTTGCTTGCTCTTTAAACTACCACTGTAATATTTTCTTAAAATGTTTTCTTAACCGTCTTTTAAGTCACCGAAGTAACTCCCGGAAAATCCTCGGACTTTTTGTTAAGTAAAGAGAAACGAGGCCCTACAGTAGAGATGACAGAGATGTCCAATAGTCCGTCATCTTGAATTTTGACATTTCGGCCTAATTCGGCCTTTATAATCTATTTGATCAGTTAACTACAGACGTCAATTATGTTAAAATCGGCCGATTATAAAAATTTGGCAAAGAAAATTAAAAAGTACGGTTTTCTCTGGCCCACTCGGTATATATTCTTCTTTTAACCTCCAACTTTTAGCTCATATTGAACCTGAAAATTGTATCTATTTAGATACCATTTTATGGCATATTGAGCTTAAAACTTAAAAGTAAGTAAATAACGGATGAATAGAATATCGAATATTTCAAACGCCATAATAAATCTGGTCAAAATTCCGCACAATTTAATCCTTTGAATTGAATAGATATAGCGAGTAGACCTTCTTTGTATATTTAGTGTATATGCAATGCACATGTACATTTTTAGTATTAATAATGTTTTTAATGGGATTAAGTTGATTTTTGTAGCGTTTTTCCTAATCCTCCTCTGATACAACTAATGGAAAATATTAATAATCGTATGTGGATTACATAAGTATTACGCATATGCATAATATATTATATGTATTATACATGCTGTGGCAGACTCAACAAAACATATTTTTAAATTAGTATAAAATATATATATCCATTGCAATATTGGCTCTTCAATTATCTATTACTCGTATTTGAAGAAATATTTCAACTGTCACATACAATTTTGCAGAGCTGAATATATGCACTTCCTATAAAATATAAATCCAATTAGAAAAATACGTATTTAGCGGTTGTAAGTTTTCTTGCACATTGGACCACATGTAATAACTCAAGGGAAATTTAATTTGGAGAAGCCAGATATGCTCTGCAGTTTGCAGCAGCTGCTCTACCCACTCGCAACAATGTATATCACTAAGAAACACATGCAGGTGCAAAGGAAGTTTAAAAAATGTGGTTATTAAAATTTGTAGCCGCTGCAGAATAAATTTAACTGAAAGTAAAGCAGATCTTAGTTTTTTATGTTATAATTTATTTATTTGTGTTGCAAAATTATGCTAAGAAATGTTGATTAGTAAAATAATTGGTACGGTTTCTGTTTTCTATTGTTGTAAATTGGTGCCCCTTCACAGTAAATTAGGCTTGATAGAATTAAAGTGATCAAAGTTAATTAATATCCTTGTTTAAAAATTGTTTATGAATGTATTTTTAGTTTTCTACACTGATCCCTTTATTGGTTTTTGTTTGTGTCTATTTTTTGTCTTCAATTTCTTCACAATTTCCAAAATTAATTCAATATCAATATAAAGAATAATTAATAGTATGAACTTGCTAATGTGCTGTGCTTTGAGCATACGCACTGACTTTTTGTTGATCGTGATCTTTTGATACTTATTTGCAATCAGTTTTGGCCTTGTATTCTTCTTGAACATTGAATAGAATTTCATATTGGGGTTCTAAATCAATTATTAAATATTGGAGAGTTTTCAAATATAAAATGATTTCCTTCAGGCAAAAACATTTTTATCAGCATCAAATTTTAGAAATGCATTCAAAAATCAAAATAATTTTATAACTAATTTTCTGAAATCACTCAAGATTGGAATGAGACATGTTTCTAAAAGACCAAGATATAACACAAGGAGCGGTAGGTGATGTTAGGTTACATATATATAATGTTAGGGATGTGATTTGAGCTAAAGTTCTTTCCGTTTTAAAGGAATTTAAATTAACAGACAAATTCATGTTATTGCCCAATTTTAAATAATGATCCGGACCGTACAAAATTTGTTTACAGCATTAAATGCTGACAAGAGAATTTGAACAGCATGAGTACAGTGAAGCACCTTTCATCCCTTCAGAATGGGGCTATGGGTGGTAAATTTATGGATATGATGAATTCAGCCGGGCGTATTTCCAATAGGACAGAGCTACACAATACATTGCGCAACACTTTTTTCATTATACTCTATTCTTCATTGATATGACACCAATATCGGCCTAGGCCGATAAAATTTATCAGAAGTCTATTCTTCATTGATATAACACCAATATCGGCCTAGGCCGATAAATGAATTGAAGAAAAATGCAAGGCTTACAAAATCATCAATAAATATTAAAGTATTTATGGTATAACGAAAAATACTGAACGACACACGGCCGATACGCAAATAACAGATGCGACTGATAGTATAATCTCAGCTTCGCCTCGATTTTACAAACTTCAATCTTGTCTGATATTTGCTACATATCGGCCTTACGACGTTAATAACTATTACGAGAATTTCACGACGATATAATAGTGAATTACTGCAAGTGAGATTTGCTTTTAATTTCTTTAAAATTTTATATCGAGTGATTTCATAACATGGACTAAGTCTATAGATATTTTGGTCATTTTTTAACGAATCTAAATGACTTATTATGTTTCTATTTATTTTATGAGACTTACATATTACCTACTTTTTGTTAATATAAATAGCTCGTTTATCTAAAACGGTGTAATGCGAAGGGATGTTGCGTTTAAACTTTTTTTGCTGTAGTTGGGGTAATTGTTAAATAGTTCCCTGCAGCCAGTCTACTTTCCACGTGTTATATAAGCAATATTTTAGAATTGTTCACTCACCAAGGAACGTTTCTTATGAAAGGATATTACTTTTTCTTGAGATCATAATGATAAATTGCACATTTTAGGATAGTGATTTATCATGTGACCGTACTATTATGATATAAGTAATATAAAATTGATCTTAATCCCTCACAAAGCAACCCTTGCCTAGGCCATAACCATTAAAAATGTAGTAAGGGTAGAGAGAACCCTTCAATGTTGATCGTATATAGTTATAAAATAAATTTATATAGGTAGGTAAGAATTTTTCACAAATTCCAAACTGACTTGTCCAGTAGGTTTATTCGAGTCATATATCATACACACGCCCTCAGTTTCACGATTTAATGTGAGGGACAGTACATGTCTTCAGATTATTTCAATTACTTAGTAACTTTATGTACCTATCTTATAATTGTTTAGAGTATTGTAACTTAACTGGCGAATTTTGAATTGAATTGATCTGTATTAGAATTTATGATAATTTACTCATTAATTATGAAAATTTAGTGTCCGCTTTCCTTTGACTGCAGACTGCAGATTTAGTGATTTATATTTCGTGTGTCTGATATATTCTTTAAGTCTGGTGGCTGGTGATGGAGTAGCTCCCATTGTTACTCCATTTTTTTGTTTGTATAGGTTCCCATTGAAATTGAAATAAATCGATTTTGTGCGAGTTCATTATCAGAAGAAGACCATGATAAAATCGGAATGTCAAGAATTCAAAATAAATAACTTAAAAAATTTAATAAGACATTCATTTTGAGCTATTTTTGTTTCCAAAAAATATTATTAAAAATTTTAAATATTCAGTTCTTTAGGGTATGTATAATATAAATAAATAAATATATTTCTATTATTTGGTATCATTTTAAAATTTAGTTAATGCCAGTTGGGAAATAAATATATTTAAACTGATACTATTTAAATAGTTCTTTTATCATAGTTCAACACAAAGAATACTAGGAAATTTGATAATTTTGAAAGACTCACATACAGAGTTGTTCATAAACGAAGCTGTCACTTAGTGCAGTATATAATAATAATAATAATAATAATTTATTTACACCAAATAGTAAAGTACAATTCCATTTACAATATTATAATCTAAATATGAATGTAAATAAATTAAGAGGCCACGTCTAAAGTCCGCAAACAGACTTGTGCGTAGTAGGCACAAATAACAAAAACAATAACAAAGAATAGAAGAAATAAACAAAATAAAAAAAAATGCTATAATTTCCCTAGTATGGAGCAGCAAAGTTGCCTTTAAGAGATTTAAAGCAGAGCTTGTGACGAACATTTAAAAACAACTTTGCAACTACTCTTTCTGTTTTTTATGCATTTAATAATCTACATAATTACATATACATCTATATAAAATAGAAAAAATTTAGAATTTACATCTAAATATATACACATGTAACATATAAATTAAAGAAATAGCTGAGGAACACTAAATGTTGTAGCTATAATTAATTATGTTATTTATATATTTAGTATTATTTATAATTTTTTTTTTCCATTATTATTATTATTTTTTTTAAATTTGGTAATTTTAATTATTGTAATAGATGTTTTTCATGTCTATTAATTCATGTATTTCGAGTCGGTTTTTACTTTTAATCCAGCTTTTAATTTTAGTTTTGAATAATTTGACGGAATATATTGATTTTAAATCTGACGGAATAATATTATATAATTTAGGGCTTAAATAGAAGTAACTCCTTTGTGTAATTGTTTTTTCTGTTTTTGGCAGCCTTGTTGCATACATTTTATGTCGTGTTTGGTAAATGTGGTCTATGCTGATCAGTTCTGCTTTATTTGCATGTTTTCTAGTAAGGATATTGAGACAAAAAAGTTGCCTAATATCCAGCATCTCTACTTCATTAAACAAGCACTCAGTAGAGTAAGTAAGGTTTTTATTGTGTATAGTCCTTAGTACCATTTTTTGAACCTTTTCTAGGCAGTCCATATGATTATTAGTTGCTCCCCCCCAGGCTACTATACCATACTGTAGATGCGGTTCTACTAATGCGTAGTACAGGATTCGTAAGTGCCTAATATTAAACACACTTTTAAAATATCTAAACTTGTGTAATAACGATCGTAATTTTTTGGTTACATGATTTATATGAACATTCCATTTTAGGTGACTGTCAACGTACACACCTAAGTACTTAATACTAGATGTACCTTCGAGTTGGACATTTGGGCATGCACATGAATTGTGTATCTCTATTTTAGTATAGTTTGGTAAGTAGGAAGCGTACGACGTGAATGGTATGTAGTAAGTTTTGGAGAAATTAACCGTCAGCAGTTTATTATTAAAATATTGTATTAAGTTTTTCAAACCTTTTTCTACTTTCTTTTTTAAGTCACACCAATTTTGATCTGTGAAAAATATGGCGGTGTCATCTGCAAAACTCACTACGTCCCCTCCCACAATTTGTATAAACAAGTCGTTTATGTATATGTTAAACAATGTTGGACCTAACACTGTACCTTGGGGTACCCCATATTGTACGGTTTTACTGTCGCTGAGGGAGTTTTGAATTTTAACATTTTGTGTTCTTTCACTCAGGTAGTCTTTCATTAATTTATGTGGAGTACCCCTAAAACCAATATTTTCTAAGACTTCTATCAGCTGTGTGTGGTCAACTGTATCAAAAGCCTTTTTTAGATCAATAAATATGGCCATGGCGGGCGTACTAGTGTCCAGGGCTTTATAAATGTTAGTTGTCAGGTATGCTAAGGCGTCCTGTGTTGACTTCCCCTCTCTAAATCCGAACTGTTTTGGGGAGATTATGGTATTTTTATTTAAAAAACTATTTATTCTATCTTTCACAATCTTTTTATAAATCTTTGCCAGACTGGAGATTAGAGATATCGGTCTATAGTTATTCATATTCAGCTTGCCCCCATTTTTATATATCGGAATGATTACTGTTTTTTTAAAATTTTTTGGGAAAACTCCCGTTTCAAATGATTTATTTATTATATAAGTGAGGGGCCTTGCTATATAATTTACAATTTCTTTAAGTATGTCGTTAGTTATCTCATCGTGACCTGGTGCTTTGCCTGTTTTTAACTGCTTTATTTTATTAGCAATTTCTAATTCATCGGTGGGTAGTAGAAATAAGCTATTGCTAATACGCGGTTCCCTACTAGCGGATCTATTATGTTCACATTTAACAATCTGTTCTGCTAAATTTTTCCCGATATTCGTGAAGAAGTCAGCAAAACATTCTGAAATTAGCTTACTATCTGTTATTTTTTCTCTACCCTCTGTTTCTATTTCTATTATTTCATTTTTTGTTTTATCACAGCACATCTCTTTAACACATGTCCAGATATCTTTTGAATTATTCTTACTGTTAATAATTTTGTGCTTGTAATAATTTAATTTTGTTACCTTTATTAGTAGATTTAAATTATTCCGATATTGCTTATATTTATTTATATTATCTTCAACAGGATTTTTTTTCATTACTTTATATAATGCATTTTTCATTTCAATTGACTTTAGCAGACCGTTTGTAATCCAAGAAGATTTTTTAATTTTAATGTTTCTTATTTTGATTATTTTAGTATTTGCTTTTATATATGTTTTTAATTTATTTACAAATAGGTCTGTTGCTGTGTTTACATTCTCCTCTAGATAAATGTCCTCCCAGGTTTCTAATTTTAAATGTTGTATTAATGACTATTTGTTCAAAAATTGTTTTTCTTTTGCTAAACTGTTTTTACTTTCTTTTGTTTCAGGGAATAATAGCTGCATTATTATTATATGGTTTGTGAGATTTGCTTTTAATAATTTGTCAGTCAGGCACCAGCTAGCCGAGTGAATAAATATGTTGACACACTTTACTTGGTTGTGAAGATGGATGGTTCGATTCCCGAAGCAAATTAGAATTTATCTGTGCTTGCACTAGACGTCGGAGATTTTCAGTTACTTCGTTGACTAGGGAGGTGAATAAGAAAATAACGGTAAGGCAAACATTTATATTATTTAACGTCGTATAATACAAATAAGAATATTTTAGTGTTGTTTCGGATCATTAAATTGTTAAGTTGGCAATTCTTAATTTTTATCAAGAATAGTGACCAATTGAAGACTAAAACACGTATTTTAAAATATGTTTATTTGCAATGATTTAGATCTAAAACAAATTCAAACAAAAACACAACGTTTTAGCATGGCTGTATCATAATATTTTTGTAAATAAATAGACAACCTTTATTCATCGTATCTACATTTCAGGTTTCCTAGTATATGAGAAAGAGAGAATGTAATGTACAAAATAAAATCTGTATTATTAGGTAACAACATTAGAAACGATCGTATTATAAAATTAGTTATTCTGATTTATTTCAATTTATCTCGAGCAAGATCAACTCTACTCTTTAATTAAACTTTCCTCGTTTAATAAACTCTCATTTTCTGACTTTCTTGCAAAACTTAACCTATTTAAAGAATTATCAATCAATATAGCAATTATAACTTAAGTGGATTAGAACATGGATTTAACCTGCATGATAATGTTAAAATTCACTGTCTCATAAAAGCTATTATAACTGTTTTTGCTTAGTATTAAACTTTAAGCTCCCTGTCGTGAAGTAGTTTTAGTATTATGAGTGCTAAGATAACATTTGCAAATATTGTGACTACAATAATAATTAATTGAGGGGAGATTTTACTGCAAGAAAAAGTAGAAATTCATCATCATGTATGTGCTACTTGAAAATAATGAACATACAGGGTAGTTCACATAAAGTGTCCAGTGAATTTTCTGGTTCTATTATTGAGGTAAAGAAAAATTTTAAAAGTTGTATGTGGTTTTTTCTGTAGATCTAGAGTCCAGTGAGATAAACAAAATCGAATTTTAAATATACGAGGAGTGGAAAATTTGAATTCGCTATATATTATGGTGGTAATCAGTAGTGTTTAGATATTGTACAAAATTTATTATATGACCGACTCAATTTCCTGTTTAGCCAAAAATTGTGCAAATTTTGTAAATTTGGAGGTTCTGATAAAATTGTTATGCTGTTTTCAGCGACACAAAATGTATTGATTTTTGAAGTATTCAGAGGCACGGAAAACATTTTTTTTAAGTATCTTTTTATTGAAATTTAAATTATTTAAATGTAGAATATTGCACATAGCTCTGAAAAGAGGTTTATGTTTTTAAACTTGTTTAAGACATTAGAGGAAGGGACTCACATTTGATATAAATAATAATTTTACTATTTTAATTTGTATATATCTTTTTATTCATTAGTTAATTTTACATTTTAGATACAATACTTAAAACATATTTAACAAAACATGAAAAATAGATAGATATATTAACTATGGAAAAAATATTTTTTAACAGTTAAGTTATCGACATTAACAAAACTATTGGAAATGGCTTCGGCGCTGTCAACTACATAAGTTTAATATTTTACGAGTTCTTAAACCTCGATCAGCCTGTCAGCGTCGCTATTTTTTGCTCTAATTTCAGTTCTAATTTATCCCGTCAAGCAGTCCGTTAATAATTTGAACCAGAAGTCCGAAGTTGGCACACATTTTATTTTATATGGAACAATTATATTTCTCGCTTGATATCAACAAGAACACATTCAATAGCTTATATATTATTTGTTGCTAAAGAGGGCATATAAATCTCATATAATATTATAAAACGTGCAATAATATACAAGGTGTTTACAAAAATTATCACAAGTGATGTAATTTCCAGCTAAAACGAAAATCGGATAAAAAATTATAAGCCACTTGAATTTTTGATCATGTGGCTTACGATCATTTTTAGAAGTACAGTAAGGACCGGTTATAACGAACTAGAAAAATGTGTCAAAAATTGATCGTTATATCTGGAGTTCGTTAAAAATTAGTAAAAAACACGTAGTACTTATTTTCTGTTTTTTTATTTCGCTGTGAATTCGTAGCGATGAAAACACGGATAGCATTGCAAAAAAAATTTGATAAGAGGAAAAATAGTCCACAAAATGAGTAAGTACTCATTCGTTTATTTAACAAAAAAAAAAAAACTTCAAATAAAAAATAGGACAAGTTCATGGCAAATTTCATTAGTTCGTATTCACTAAACCACTAATTTATTGACTCACTAAGTAATTACAATAATTAGTCACTTAAACTATAACACTAATTAGGTACTTCAGTAGATAAGTAATACCGGACCAGGGTCACCCCCCACCACTTTTGCGCCCCCCACCACTTTTTTTGGGGTGGGGGGCAATTAGAGTGGGGGTAATTTGTAATTGCGTAATTAGTAATTTGTAATTGCGTAATTAGTAATTTGTAATTGCGTAATTAGTAATTTGTAATTGCGTAATTGGATTATTTCGCTGTAATTAGACTAGTATAATTGCAATATATCTAATAAATGTAATTAGTCTGGAGGGGGGATAATTAAAATCCAATTGTCGCGAGAAATGAAAGTAATTGGATTATTGCGCTGAGAAATGAAAGTAATTGAATTATTGCGCTGTAATTGCGTAATTAGTAATTTGTAGATGTGTAATTAGACTATTTGCGCGTTAATTACACTATTTTATATAGTCTGGAGGGGGATAATTAAAACCCAATTGCCGCGAGAAATGAAAGTAATTGAATTATTGCGCTGTAATTGCGTAATTAGTAATTTGTAGATGTGTAATTAGACTATTTGCGCGTTAATTACACTATTTTATATAGTCTGGAGGGGGATAATTAAAACCCAATTGCCGCGAGAAATGAAAGTAATTGGATTATTGCGCTGAGAAATGAAAGTAATTGAATTATTGCGCTGTAATTGCGTAATTAGTAATTTGTAAATGTGTAATTAGACTATTTGCGCGTTAATTACACTATTTTATATAGTCTGGAGGGGGTTAATTAAAAAACCCAATTGTTGCGAGAAATGAATGTAATTGGATTATTGCAATTAAACTAGTATAATTGCAATATATCTAATTGAATTGATACAATTATATATTAATTAGTACATCAATTGGAGAAATGAAAGTTTATTACGCTGTAATTAGACTAGTATAATTGCAATATATCTAACATAATTTCACGAAACAGGTGCCTATCTGAAAATCAAACCACTCGTATTTCACATACCCTACTGTCACTGTGCCTTTACAAATTATTAAAATTCCAAATTGTAGGTAGTCTTCGACCAGCATTCCATCGACATCGCATTTATTTCCTAATGATCAAAGATTAAATCAGCTTTTTAGTTTTTACTGTCGCATATCTTGAAACAAAATAGTTGGTTAAATTTATAGCTCCCATTTGCGACAGACAATATGTCTGCATAGAGGACCCACTATAATGACTTTGTCATAGGGAATTAACTATCTCGTAATTATTAATATTGTTACATTTTATTGTTTGGTGTCTTTAAATCGGTTGGGGGTTTACTGTTGCCTTTGTATACATTTAATGACTACCTTAAACATACAAAAATTAATTTTTCATTGATTTACAGCATATTAATTTACAATCTTTAACATATAGGGTGTACCGATTTGTACGAACCAAACTTTATGTCAACTGAACCTATTATTAATTTTATATTCAATATAATCCTCAGTATTGCCTTTCAACTTAAACATACAATATTAATTTTTCATTGATTTACAGCTTATTAATTTACAAACTTGAACATATAGGGTGTATCGATTTGTACGAATCAAACTTTATGGTGTGATAAACTACCAAAATAATATGAAAAAAGTTCATATGTAAATGTGGGCCGGGAACACATAGTTCCGAGATACAGGGTGTTAAAGAAACATGTAAAATTTTGTTGTTGTTTGAAACACTGAAATGATGGCACACTATATTGCGCTCTAATTAGACTAGGTGCAATTTCTCGAAATTCTATGGTTTATTACCTTATAGAAAAGCAGTATATCTTAAGATATATTTACAGATTGGTATACGTCCAACTTGACGGCGTTTTAACAAAAGCAAGCGGAAACGATGACTACTTTGATAATGCATTAAAAAGCAATATTTTAACGGAAATTACAGCGATGCTTTAATAAAGCTCTGGATAATTATATGCCTCTTTTAATCTGTTTTACAGAATAATGGGGATGGCTCTCTTCAACCGTCTGTAAAACTATTTAATGAAACCTAGTTAAAAATTCAGTTCCATAAAGAAGCTACGATAATTTATGATATAGTTAATCACGATCCATTTTATTATTCAACTCAAACATGAAGTCTGATAGAAGACATTAAATCTGCCATTGAAAGATTGTCTTGTAAACTAGATGACATAAGGAGGGATTCAAATAAAATACACATTAAAAGATTACATTCAATTTATTTCCTATTTTTATTACATAGCTGAAAATACCTTATTATAATTAGATTTCTGTAATTGCAATGTATACGCTTGTATACTAAAATATAAGGGTAGGTAGTTACACCATTCAACAAAGCATCAATGTTTGTTAACTGTATAATAAATAGGCGAAATAAATCCACAAAAATCACCTGTTAGTACAAAGCCCATAAAATATTTTTTCTTTTGTAAAAGGGAGGGGGTATATTCTGTAGATATATAGAGAGTGATAGGAGTTGTCACAACCATTATTAGTAGCAATAGACTCCTAGTGAACACGCGAAATGTATAAGTGTACGTCTTGCAGTAAAAGTTTTACACGAAGCTACAGTATGCGTCGTCATCAGAAAGAGTCGTGTGTGAGTTTACGTGATAATGGACCTCCAGCAAAACAATTTAAATTTGATTCAACCCCTTCAACATCCGCAAGTATGCAAACATGTGATTGTTGTAATGTGACGCTGACGACAGCTCAGATGCATTCCCATAAGAGGTCGTTGCAACATAAGGCAAATGCATGTGTTCCTTCAATGGATGGTGTAAGCATTATCCAAAGCGCTTTCAAATACAGAATTATTTCATATCGAGTGCATAGTGAACATAATCATCTGGACTACGTAATGTTCTTTAATGAAATCAAACATAAAATTTTAAATCTGCTAGAAGAAGCGCTACAAATACATACGGCAATAAAAGTAAATCTGGAAGTGTTCGCCAAATACATGATACAAAGTAAAGAATTAACAGATATGAAATCATTTAATACAACCAACAAAATATTGGATCAAGCTATGAATTTAAGTGATGTTTTGGATAGTTTTGTAGAAGAGATGATTACCCAAACTACAGAGTTTCAAGAGCGAGATTCAGGTGTGTAATTATTTTTATCAACGTATTAGAATTGCATTTAACATTTGCATATTTTTAGGATGGGCCCTGGAACGAATCGAATTTGTTGAAATTAATGTGAACAAGTATAGTCCACTGCGTGGCTCATCATATATAAAATTACCAAAATTCATTGAAAATAAGAATGCAGTGGTAAACGTGCACAATCAAGATCAATGTTGTTTTGCCTGGGCGGTGACTTCGGCACTGCATCCTGCAAATGGTAATACATCGGACTTATCATCATATCCACATTATTCACAAGTGTTAAATGTAACAGGTATGGATTTTCCAGTAAAATTGCGAGATATTTCAAAATTTGAGGAAATGAATAATATATCGATAAACGTATACGGGTTAGAGGAGAAATTTAAAAATAATAGAATGGAATATGAAGTTGTAGGTCCTTTACGTTACTCGGGGAAAAAACTGCGTATCCATTTAAATTTATTGCTAATTTCTGAGGTGTGTAATATTAATCATCATTGTAAGAACGACTGCGCTAAAACTCACTATTGCTGGATAAAAGATTTGTCTAAGTTAGTTTCGCGACAAATTTCTGCAAGCGATCATAAAAAATATTTTTGCGACGGTTGTTTGTTATATTTTAATACCGAACGTCACTTATTGCAACACCAGTCACACGATTGCAATCACATTTATACAACAATACCTACTACCCAATTTCGAATAGATAAATATGGTAAACAAGTACCCGAGAATATGTTAAAATTTGAACATTTTGAAAGGCGAATGCAAGTTCCATTTGTAGTGTATGCCGATTTCGAATCAATTTTAAGTCCTATCGATACCTGCCAACCCAATCCAGAACGGTCTTTCGGGAATAAAACTTTTAGACATCAATCACATTCTTTCGCATATTTAATAAAATGTTCGTTTGACAATTCCCTAAACAAGTTTGAGTTATATCGGGGTTCTGACGCCGCCAAAGTCTTCGTATCACGTATCGAAGCTGACTCGAGAGATATCTATAATAGATATATGAAAGATATAGTCCCAATGGCTAAGCTCACAGCGCAACAAAGACGAGACTTTGAAAACGCAACCGTGTGCGGTATATGCGAGAAGGTATTCGAAGAAGGTGATGTGAAGGTTAAGGATCACTGCCACTTAACCGGAAAAATAAGATTTATCGCTGCACACTCTGTTTGCAATTTAAATTATAAATTACCATGTTTCATACCGATTATATTCCATAATATGAGCTCATACGACGGTCATTTATTCATTAAAGAGCTATGTGCACATAACGATAGAGTGGAGGTACTAGCGCAAAATAAAGAGAAATACATATCTTTTTCAAAACACCTTTATATGCATGATTACATTAATAAGAATGGGGAGAAGAAACAAAAATTTTTACAACTGCGATTCATTGATAGTTTTAAGTTCTTGTCAACATCGCTACAAAATTTGGGTGAAAGTTTAAATGATGACCAGTTAACTATAACCAGAAGTTTTTATACGGATAACAAAGAATTCCGTTTAATGAGACAAAAGGGTGTATTTCCATATAGCTTTGTGGATAGTTTAAATAAGTTGAATAAACCAGATCTACCATCCAAAGTCGAATTTTATGACAACCTAAACGATCAGCATATATCCGAAAATGATTATCAAAGGGCTAAAGATGTGTGGAAGTTGTTCGCATGTCAGAATTTAGGTGATTATTCAGATCTCTATTTGAAAACAGACGTATTGCTTTTATGTGATGTATTCGAAAATTTTCGGAAAATCAGTTTAGAGAAATACAAGTTGGATCCTGCTCAATATTTTACAGCTCCCGGATTGTCGTGGGACGCTATGTTAAAACTGACAGGAGTAGAGCTAGAATTATTAATTGATATAGATATGATTAACTTTTTTAAGAAAGGAATTCGTGGTGGAATAAGTCAGTGCTCTGAAAGAAAGCATATCGCAAATAACAAATTTCTTACCGATTATGATTCCAATGAACCCTCGTCGTTTATAACTTATTTGGACGCCACAAACCTATACGGTCACAGTATGTCCCAATCGTTGCCGACAGGTGGATTCACTTGGTTGTCCCAACAAGAAATTATAAACTTAGACATTACGAATATTCCAGATGAAAATCCGCGCGGGTACGTTTTCGAAGTAGACATTCATTATCCCAATGAATTACATGATCTACATTCGGACCTCCCTTTCCTAGTAGAAAACATGATTCCTCCTAATGCAAAATCGGCAAAGTTGATTCCAAATTTGTTTGACAAGAAAAGGTACATTGTACACTATAAAAATTTGAGGCAGGCCATGGATCACGGTTTGATGGTTTTAAAGACTCATAGAGTGCTCGCATTTAATCAATCTCCCTGGTTAAGAAAATACATCGATTTAAATACGGAGATGAGAAACACGGCAACAAGTAAATTCGAAAAAGATCAATTTAAATTAATGAATAATGCAGTTTTCGGTAAAACTATGGAAAACGTGGATAATAGAAAGGATATAAAGTTGGTTACGCATTGGGAAAGTATTAGAAGGTCCTTTGGTGCAAATGCTCTTATAGCCCGGCCGAATTTTAAAACTTGTTCGATCTTTACAGAAGATTTCGTCGCGATTCATATGAGCAAACTAAAAGTAGTATACAACAAGCCAATTTATGTAGGGTTTTGTGTTTTGGAATTATCCAAGACGGTGTTATACAATTTTTTCTATGACGTGATAAAAAGAAAATTTGGCGAAAATGCTTCCCTGTTATACACCGATACGGATTCTCTGATTATTAAAGTTTTTACTGATAACATTTACGATTTTATAAAAGAGAACCCCGATAAATTCGATACATCCAACTATAAAGAAGGAAATAAATTTGATGTTCCTAAAGGTCTGTCGGTTTTAGGGAATTTTAAAGATGAGTTCCCCGCCGACCCGATTATTAGTTTTTATGGGACGGGGGCTAAAGCTTACTGTATAAAATCTATGAATAGTGAATTGAAAAAAGCTAAGGGGGTAAAGAAATCAGTTATTAATAAAAATTTATCAATAGATGATTATAAGAAAATAGTTGAGCAGGGTGGGGTAATATTAAGGGAAATGAATACATTTAGAAGTTATTCGCATGATATTTACACAGAGATGAAAAATAAGGTGGCACTATCTCATTATGATGACAAAAGATTCGTCATTCCTAATACGTTTAAAACTTTACCATGGGGGCATTGTGACATACCGATATTTCAAAATGAGTTGGCCGTAATAACTAATACAAATAATGTTGTTGAAAAGGAGAAATATGATCCTTTAGATGCTTTACTTGCAGCAATAGATGAGTTAAGCCAGTCACAATGACATTAGCATATCAAATAAAATTTGCATTATTTATCGGGTTAAAGTTATAAAACTGGAAAATTCATACTAAATGTGAGATATTGTATTATATTTCAATAGATTTATTGTGTAATAAAATATATATTTATGAAAAAAAATAATGTTTTTTAAGTTAAGTATTTGTAGTATATGGAATAAACTTAAAAATATTTTTATTTTGTTTACAATTTAACATTAAGGAAATAAATTAAACAAATATTAATTGAGCACATTCGTTTTATTATTTATTTATTATACATAAAAATATTTCATTTGACATAACCTTATAATGATACAATAATATATTTTCTAGACAGTGACAATTTTAAACAAGAGAAGCTCTATGAATCCACGAGTTGTGTTCTTTAGAGAGTCCAAGCCATTTTACAAACACTTTATTTCCTTGCTTTTTTAAAACATTCTCTACTAGATATACATCGGGGTATTTTGCCTTTAGTAGCTCCATCTCATAAAAACACCCCTTGATTGGATGTCCAAGCATGTCTGCAAGCAGGTAAGTTGTGGGATTTGTTATGTTTATCTTGACAATTTTAAAAAGTTCTGTTGAGAAATTCGGTGTAAACCCTTTATCAAATACACCTTTATACTTGCTAATACGAACTACGTCACCGAGGTGGAATTTCGGTTTGAGAGCAATTTTTATGTTATTATATACATTTAAATGTGTAGTTGGTGTGACATCAACAGGTTTCATACCAATTGTACGATGGACTTTGTTATTATAACTTTTTGTAACATTGGGTAGGATGTCGAGCCATTTATATTTACCCATAGCTGAGAATTCTTTATACAACCAACTCTTTAATGTGCGGATTACTCGTTCAACAATTGCTGCTTTTTTTGTGCTATATGTAGAATAATGATTAATTTCATGCTGCTTCATTAGTGCGGAAAACTTTCTGTTGTAGAATTCTGTACCATTATCAGTCTGTAAATTTCTTGGCGAATAATTTGCTTCTTGAATAATAGTCTGCATAGTCTTAGTAACTTCCACAGCTGTTTTATTTTTAACAGATCTGGTCCATACGTACTTGGAATAGCAGTCAATCACTACAAGAATATAACGATACCCTCTATTTTTATCAGCGTATGGTTGCATTTCGGCTAGGTCTGCTTGCCACAAATCACCAAACCCCTTAATTATGGTTCGCCTTCTACGAAAATTTCGTCGAGCATTTCTATGTAACTCGTTAACAACTTGTAATTTTTCGCTGCTAACCTCCATTATAAAATTGTCTTCAGCTATATATCAACTTCAGGCATTAGTTCTGGTGGAAATGCTAGGCCTCCGGATTGCACCTTCTTTGGTTGGAGTTCGGTGGCAATATGCTCTAATTTGGAGATTCTAGTGATTAAAGTATTGTGATTGTTTATGGCCGAACGTTTAACTTCAGAAATTGCTTTATCAGTATATTTCCTCATTTCTATTTTCATTTTCTGCATCCTATCATTATTTTGTTTATTGAAAATAGTGCGATTTTCTTCTCCACTTTTTAAAAGTCCCACATCAACATATTTTTTCATTTCCTCAATAATTACATCGGTTGTATCAAAAATAGCTTTGGCAGCATTTTCATCATTTGTTTGTAGACGCTTGTTAACGTAATTACATGTTGCACCATCTTGATCATCGACAGGTTCCCCTAGATTTTTTAAACGCTTATTTTCAATATCATAGTGATTATCTCTGGTAAGTTTAAAACCCACACCAGGTAATCCACGATAGGCTATTAACTTACTTGCACTAATTCTTTTGCTGCGTCCAAATTTGTCAATTGTGTTGTTTACAGTAGACATTTCTGATTGCGTCTGATCCATTTTATATATTTCAGGCTATATAATACTTATTGAGTATGATGATACTAGGTATTATATCTTTAATACACTATTTTTTCCTCCCTAAGTTCTGATATTATTTCTATTATTTCATTGTCGTGGTTGTTATTTCCAGCCATTTTCGAACCCCATAAGAGGCGTAAACGAGCCACAAGTTCACTAGGTTTATTCCAGTAGATATATTCTTTATCTTTATTTCTGTACAATTTGTGGGTAGGTACACGTTTTAATCCATAACCACTTGTTGACGATCGTGTCACAATTGTAGAAGATGTTAATGGTTTGATAATTTTGTGAAATTTTTCACGTTTAGTGGTGTTATAACCACTCGCTACATTGAATTTTTTATACGGCGCTTTTGTTTTCCTTAGTATTTCTCCATATATCTTACTCCATTCATCGTCGATAACACTCTCTGTATTATCATCTAGAATTGGCGGACGTTTTAGAAATATTAGATCGTACAATTTCGGATTACCTAGATACACGCCAAGTTTCTTATTGCCATACCACAGTGTAATATTTCCATGGGAAAAACGTATTTCAGCATTGCCCATCAGCAGTTTGCCTGTCTTGGGATCTACACGCACTCCATATAAACTATCATACTTGGAATTACTCGATTTTACATTCTGTATATGTCTTTTTACAACCTCACGTCCTTTTTCTAGTTTTCTAGCTAGAGAAGTTTCAGATACGGGGGTTGTTCTTATAGACGATGGTGGTGTTTCCATAATGGGGGTATAAGGTGGAACATCATCACCGCCTACATACTTATCAGATCCTTCTTCAGAAGCACTCTCCCATGGCACTGCCCTCTGAGTAGACACCCTTGATGATGATGATGGTTGTTGGGTATGTGGTTTGTTCTCCGCTGCTGAAGATATAGCATTTAAAGGTTCAGTTATTGGTTGATAGATCTTTTCAAGTGTCACATGCATCTCAATATCTTTGTTCTTAATAGAGTTAAACTTCTTACGTACCGCATCTGTCGCCTCAATCAACTGTCGCTTGAGGGCTATTTCACTATTGGGATGCACAAGATTGTTATATTTTTTATTATCTTTGGTAACCTTCATCTTAGCGCATACGTAAACGAAGTAACCATACGAAGTCTGTGGCTCAAGTGAAGTTTTTATTAAAATTCATTATGGATATATGAAGCTATCAAACCCTTTTCTATATCGCCCACCTTGTACTTCTCTATCCTTATCAATCACTAGAAACCCATATTTGTCATTCCAGCACTCTGCACACATATTTTGAAATACTGTAAACGTTACATCAGGTGACACATGATCGGAAAATATGTGGTGAAGGTTCATGTCATCCTGTTTAAAGACAATAATTAAATTACTATTGTCTCTTATTAGCTGCTTCGGTATTCGAGAATATGTTTGACCAAGATAAAAACAATCCACATTTCTATGGCGGCCCATACTAAAATATGCTCTTATAACATCTTGCTTCTCACATATCACATCATCAAATATAAATAAAGACTCCGGTTTTGCCTCGGATGGTTCCACTATTTGCGCTCCATTACTAAATGTATAAAATCCTAACCCCTCAATCGGCGCTAGCACCTTACGCAGATACTCATACTTGGGTTGATTTATAGACTTTGAGTATAGGTAAATGTTTAAAAAGCGTAAACCTAAGCGATGGGTGATCAGAGATATTAAGACATTTGTTTTCCCACAATTCGAGGGTCCTATTATGAGGGCACGTACAGTTGAAGGTAGTAGTGGTCCATGACGATTATGAGCGCTTAACCCACGCCCAACTTTTTCATCCAAATTATCTATGGAAAGCGTTTGTTTCTGTTTCACAATGTGCATTGTATCGCAGCTAATTGGTATATAAATAGACATGTGACTTGCAACTCTTATTTAAATGGTTTCCACCATACGATACACACGTGAAAAACGTATGAAGCGCGGTAGAGGATTAATTAATTCCCTGATTAATAAGCTTCCCGTCGAGTTGCATTTGCCAGGTTATCAATTTTGTGGTCCAGGCACAGATTTAAATAAACGGCTGACACGGGGTGATCCTGGCATAAATCAGCTCGATAAAGCGTGCAAGGAACACGATATTGCATACGACAAAAATAGCAGTAATCTAGCAGCCCGCCATAAAGCAGACTATCAGCTTGAACAGGCTGCGTGGAAACGAGTGAAATCTAAAGACGCAGGACGTGGAGAAAAGGCAGCTGCTTGGTTAGTTACAACTATAATGAAAGGAAAACAACGTCTTGGTATGGGATGTAATTCAACAATATCTCGCAATCCAATAAGGAAACGAATCATCAAGAAAACAAAGAAGGGTAAGAAGAATGTTAAAAAGACAGCGTTTGGATCTGGGATAGTACGAAAAGTGCGTGACACACTGCGAAATGCTGGAGGCAAAAGAGTAAAAGACCAAAAGAAGGTGACTGAAATTGCTCTAAAAGCTGCACGTCGATATATAAAACAGGCCGGTGGAAAACGCAATATTCAAACACCTCGAATTATACCAATTCCAAAAGTTGGTGGTATTTTACCTCTAATACCCATTTTTGCTGGATTATCTGCATTGGGTAGTTTGGCTGGTACGGCTGCTGGTATTGCTAAAGCTGTAAATGATGTGAAAAAGGGTAGAGAAGAATTAGCTGAAGCAAAGCGAATGGGCCACTCACTAATTGCATTCTCCCGTTTGCGTAGTCTATTGAAGATGAGCAAACAACAACTTGCTGATATGCCCAAAGAAGTGATGATTGGGTTGGCTTCACATGAAATTGCATTAGTATGGGATAAGCTACCTACACATCTTCAGAATGATATCGATATATTAAAATATCAATATTGCACAGAACATTACCTTAATGATTATGAAAGCAATGTTGACGTAAATGATGGTCCAACACCTAGAAAAATGTTTTGCTGCTATTGTAAGGTAAACGATGTAAATGTGGCATCCAATAACAATGTAAATATATTACCATCAAGTTCAAAGAAGAGGAAATTATACCATTATTGCTGTAATCCACAATAAATTGGGTAACGCAATTTAATTACATCAGTCATGTCGTACACGTTCACACTAACGAGCCGCTTAAGTGTGCTAAGTGTCAACTTTAATCCACCCATTGAACTGGATAGGAGCAGTCGTCATGGGTTAGGCTTAATTGGATTCTACTCTTACAACTCCATATTCAATGTGGATGAAACAAATAACATCTTCCAATATAGGGTTAGTGCTAAAGATACATTCACTACTGTTCACATACATCTGGGGGCTTATGAAATTGATGAAATCTATGCTGCAATGTTGAAAGCTATGAATATTGATGGAAAGGATTACACGCAAATATTCACTTTACGAGCAAACAACAACACCCTAAAGTGCGAGATTTTGTCAAAGTATGAAATAGATTTTAGACAACCAAATTCCATAGGAAGTCTGTTGGGATTTGGACCAATATATTTACAACCAAATAAAAATTATGAATCAACACAGCCTGTTGATATTATGAAAGTAAGGATGATACGTGTAGATTGCAATATTATTTCTGGAGCTTATCTGAATGCAGAAGAGTCACACACTCTCTTTGAATTTGACATAGACGTTGAGCCTGGCTACAAACTTACTAGAGAACCCAAAAATATCATATATTTACCTGTTAGACCTAAATGGTGTCAGTTAATAGACAACATCACACTACGCATACTGGACGACAACGGTGATTTGATCAATTTTCGAGGTGAGAAAATTATTGTAAGGCTAGAATTGAAGAAAGTTTGATATCACCAACCAAATGGGCTTTCGATATAAACAGCGACAGCAAGTACATCACCATCAATATGATACTGTAGCGAACAATAGTGTGGATAAAAAGAAAGGGAGATGTGGAAAGCAATTCATTCAAAGTCTATACCTTAAACAGTTAGGACATAGATTGTCAGCTGAGGATCAAGCCTTTTTAAAACATATTGGATTAAAACTGCGAAAATATTTGCCATAATAATGGTGGCGGCTGCAACTAGTGAAAAACTTGAGGTGTTTGATGAACCTGTGTTGGATCATTCCCTAGTTAGCCTACATGAGCATACATATAAGCCATATGGTTCCCCATATTACAGAAACTCTGATGAAATACGTATCCCCATCAATTTTCAAGATGTTATACTCGACATTTCAGAAAGTTATATATACATAGAAGGAAAATTTACCCCTAGTGATGCCACAAAGCGTTGCTATTTATCCAATAATGCACTAGCATTTCTCTTTGAAGAGATACGTCTGGAAATGGGTGGTGAACAAGTAGCAGTAGTTAGAAGACCTGGTATTACTACAACAATGAAAACTATGGTGTCGTATGGGCAAACGCATGCACGCTCATTAATAACAACAGGTTGGGGTCTCAGTCAAAATAGACAAGATATTTTAGATACCACCAGTCACGTGTTCAGTGGCAAACTACCCCTTAAGCTCCTTATGGGTTTTGCAGAAGATTATACCAAAGGCATTCTGAATGTGAAGCAAGAATTAATTATGATAATTGCACGCTCATTTAAAGACTCCTATATCGGTGAAGTTGATGCGGAGCTGGAAATAAGCAAAATTGAGTGGAAAATAAGACATATTGTACCTGAAGATCGACAAAAGTTAAAATTATTGAATCGAATTAATAAAAGTGGTAATAATGCCAAGGTTAATATGGTCTACCGTGCATGGGATTTTTATGAGCTTCCCCGTCTACGTGATACTGCCTACGACATATGGGCTCTTAAACTCTCCACCCGTCTTGAAAGTCCACTTTTCATCCTTCTTGGTTTTCAAGACACTGATCAGGCCAATGATAGAACAAAGGATGTTACACAGTTCAAACACGCAGACATAAATAATATTCGACTATTTCTAAACTCTGAAGTTTATCCATACGAACGTTGGAATTTAGATTTCGATAAGAAGCTCGATTCTGCAGCATATTATGCTTATGAGAACTTCCAACGTAGTTACTATGATAAAGATATGAGCGAACCCATGATGGATCTTGGGGAATACAGGAAGAATCCTTTGTTTGTCATTGATTGTTCACACCAACCTGTTGCAGTGAAATCATCTACAGTCGACATAAAAATAGAATTTGAAACACGAAAAACGAAATTTCCCGAACAAACTCGAGTGTATGCACTTATACTTCATGATACATATTTAAGTTATAATGCATTAGATGGCTCGGTTCAGAATGGTTTTCTTGATGTCTAGTAAAAACATTTTATCAACAATAATCACGATGTATATGCAAATGTTTATTTTCCCAAAATGTAATTGTGTATTTAAAATAAAACTGTTTTAATTATACTATGGCTGTTTTTAGTTGTGTAATAAAAAATAGGAAGTAAAATTAATGTAATCTTTTAATGTGTATTTTATTTGAATCCCTCCTTATGTCATCTAGTTTACAAGACAATCTTTCAATGGCAGATTTAATGTCTTCTATCAAACTTCATGTTTGAGTTGAATGGTTTTTTTTGTGTATTGCCGACCTATTGTCCATCATCTTTAGTTAGTTCATCTGTAATTATTACCAATAAACCGTCTGATTTGTAGATCTATTATAATGACGAGGCATTTTTTTTTAATTAAGCTATGGGAAAATAAAGTTTTGCAAAAAAAATGATCTGATCGTTAAACAAATACCGATATAAATGTATCTTAACGTATCTTTCTTATCTAATCAATCTCGTGGGGAAGGACGATCGAAAGACAGGGATTCCATTTGATAACAATCAATATTTACTGACTATCGTGTCTTCCTTAATGTCCCTTTTACAAAAGAAAAAATATTTTATGGGCTTTGTACTAACAGGTGATTTTTGTGGATTTATTTCGCCTATTTATTATACAGTTAACAAATATTGATGCTTTGTTGAAAGGTGTAACTACCTACCCTTATATTTTAGTATACAAGCGTATACATTGCAATTACAGAAATCTAATTATAATAAGGTATTTTCAGCTATGTAATAAAAATAGGAAATAAATTGAATGTAATCTTTTAATGTGTATTTTATTTGAATCCCTCCTTATGTCATCTAGTTTACAAGACAATCTTTCAATGGCAGATTTAATGTCTTCTATCAGACTTCATGTTTGAGTTGAATAATAAAATGGATCGTGATTAACTATATCATAAATTATCGTAGCTTCTTTATGGAACTGAATTTTTAACTAGGTTTCATTAAATAGTTTTACAGACGGTTGAAGAGAGCCATCCCCATTATTCTGTAAAACAGATTAAAAGAGGCATATAATTATCCAGAGCTTTATTAAAGCATCGCTGTAATTTCCGTTAAAATATTGCTTTTTAATGCATTATCAAAGTAGTCATCGTTTCCGCTTGCTTTTGTTAAAACGCCGTCAAGTTGGACGTATACCAATCTGTAAATATATCTTAAGATATACTGCTTTTCTATAAGGTAATAAACCATAGAATTTCGAGAAATTGCACCTAGTCTAATTAGAGCGCAATATAGTGTGCCATCATTTCAGTGTTTCAAACAACAACAAAATTTTACATGTTTCTTTAACACCCTGTATCTCGGAACTATGTGTTCCCGGCCCACATTTACATATGAACTTTTTTCATATTATTTTGGTAGTTTATCACACCATAAAGTTTGATTCGTACAAATAGAGACACCCTATATGTTCAAGTTTGTAAATTAATAAGCTGTAAATCAATGAAAAATTAATATTGTATGTTTAAGTTGAAAGGCAATACTGAGGATTATATTGAATATAAAATTAATAATAGGTTCAGTTGACATAAAGTTTGGTTCGTACAAATCGGTACACCCTATATGTTAAAGATTGTAAATTAATATGCTGTAAATCAATGAAAAATTAATTTTTGTATGTTTAAGGTAGTCATTAAATGTATACAAAGGCAACAGTAAACCCCCAACCGATTTAAAGACACCAAACAATAAAATGTAACAATATTAATAATTACGAGATAGTTAATTCCCTATGACAAAGTCATTATAGTGGGTCCTCTATGCAGACATATTGTCTGTCGCAAATGGGAGCTATAAATTTAACCAACTATTTTGTTTCAAGATATGCGACAGTAAAAACTAAAAAGCTGATTTAATCTTTGATCATTAGGAAATAAATGCGATGTCGATGGAATGCTGGTCGAAGACTACCTACAATTTGGAATTTTAATAATTTGTAAAGGCACAGTGACAATAGGGTATGTGAAATACGAGTGGTTTGATTTTCAGATAGGCACCTGTTTCGTGAAATTATGTTAGATATATTGCAATTATACTAGTCTAATTACAGCGTAATAAACTTTCATTTCTCCAATTGATGTACTAATTAATATATAATTGTATCAATTCAATTAGATATATTGCAATTATACTAGTTTAATTGCAATAATCCAATTACATTCATTTCTCGCAACAATTGGGTTTTTTAATTAACCCCCTCCAGACTATATAAAATAGTGTAATTAACGCGCAAATAGTCTAATTACACATTTACAAATTACTAATTACGCAATTACAGCGCAATAATTCAATTACTTTCATTTCTCAGCGCAATAATCCAATTACTTTCATTTCTCGCGGCAATTGGGTTTTAATTATCCCCCTCCAGACTATATAAAATAGTGTAATTAACGCGCAAATAGTCTAATTACACATCTACAAATTACTAATTACGCAATTACAGCGCAATAATTCAATTACTTTCATTTCTCGCGGCAATTGGGTTTTAATTATCCCCCTCCAGACTATATAAAATAGTGTAATTAACGCGCAAATAGTCTAATTACACATCTACAAATTACTAATTACGCAATTACAGCGCAATAATTCAATTACTTTCATTTCTCAGCGCAATAATCCAATTACTTTCATTTCTCGCGACAATTGGATTTTAATTATCCCCCCTCCAGACTAATTACATTTATTAGATATATTGCAATTATACTAGTCTAATTACAGCGAAATAATCCAATTACGCAATTACAAATTACTAATTACGCAATTACAAATTACTAATTACGCAATTACAAATTACTAATTACGCAATTACAAATTACCCCCACTCTAATTGCCCCCCACCCCAAAAAAAGTGGTGGGGGGCGCAAAAGTGGTGGGGGGTGACCCTGGTCCGGTATTACTTATCTACTTACTTCTTTTAACCACTATTATTCACTATTTTATATACCTAGAGATATACCTTCTAGAACAATCTAAGTAATACTCTAGAAGCCTCCATAATTCCTTTGTCTTTCTAATTCGTTCACATACCTCTGACGCCATCTATTGGACGACTGCCGAACCATCACCCATTTAGAACTCTGCTTTTGGGAATACATGCTACAGACTCCTCTAAAGCGGTGTATTTCACATCACAGTAACTTTAACCATAAATAATACGAAAACGAATTTTACGGATGACTTCAGGGTTGGCTCACCAATCCTCGCTCGGACCATAGCTACTAGGCTAATGAAGATTAATAAAAAATCTAATTGTACGTTATTGGACCGTAAATGTGCTAACCTTTCAAAATTATTGTTGAGTGTACAGGGTGTACCAAAAATATGAGACAACGAAATCGGATTTAAGAAAACGGAACACCCTGTATATTTACTTATTTTTAGACTAAGTCTTTTATTGACTACAAAAATATTTTATTTTGGGTATCAGATGCGACATTGCCAAGTTATTCACGTTTTATTGAAATTTAATAAAATATCATCGACACGGAAAAGAATCAGTAACTTACATTTTTAGAGATAAATACAAAATCCAGGTATGCAAGTAGACAAGGCAAGGCATGCATTAAAACTTAAACATTATTTAGGTTAATTTAAAATGTACAGGGTGTTATGAGGCAACGATCCAATTTTACCATTTACAAACCGCTAAAATAATTTTTTTCAGGCGGAACACCCTGTATATAGTTCCATAATTTAAAAGCTTATTTAATGAGCTTTCTAATGATACCATGTAAGCCGTATCTGTAATAATGCTTAGTAATGAATAAAAAACGTAGAAATTTAAAATACGCGATTTAACTTAATATATTTCTTCTTAACGTCTAATAAATAAATTAAAAATCAAATATTTTAGCTGAATTAATTAAATTTAAAAGAAATTTTATTTTAAAACATGCAAAATTAAAAAATATATATACAGGGTGTTCCATTAAAAGAAAGTCCGATTTAGTTGCCCTGGATTTATGGTACACCCTGTGCACCCAAAAATAATTTTAAAAGGTAACACGTTTATGGTCCAATAACTTACAATTAGATTTTTTTCTTAATCTTTAGTAGCTATGGTTCGAGCGAGGATAGGTGGGCCACCCTGTATATGACATAACTATGTTGACACACGAAAACTAACCTAACAAATGCAATCCTTATATTGCATTCAGTATTGCAAAGAATGTGGAAACAATAAAAGTGATGGTTGATAATTTTTCAATAAAACAATTATTAATATTAAAACCAAAAAATGTACTTATAATAATAATCCTCATCAAACATAATTCGTGAGTGGAAAGTGCATTTGTAGTAAAATTATAGCAAAAGAGCTTTTATTGAAAACGTAAAAACGCACAAGGAGCAACTTGAATGCCGATACTGCAAGCTTTCAATAGACCATCGTATCAACTCAAAAAATATGTAAAAACAAGAATCGGTTGGATTTGTTAAATAATACGAATACGAATTTAAGGATGTCGTCAATTCGTAGCTTTAAGCGGAGAACACATACGCGCGATCTCGACCACGAACGCGATGGCGATGGCGGTGGCGGCTGAACGCGTCCTAAGGAAACAAATGAACCCGCACATATTTATTTGCAGCGATCACCGCTATCGCCATCGTGATCGTGGTCGCGATCGCGCGTATGTGTTCTCCGCTTTTGGTGAAATCAGTTATCTATGTTTGTACACGATAAATTATTGTGACATGTAATTTTCAAGGTCACAAAAATTATTCCATAATATGTATTCTGAAACTGTGCGTGATTTCAAAAAGTTACCTGTTTCTGACTGTTCAATCCAATTAAACATAATTTCAAATTTCCAATTATATTTATATTATAATAATTCATTTTTCTTATTTTTTGTCCTACATTTTAATCGTTTATTGTAATTACATGTGGTATTTATTATTTATTATACTCGTATTATTGTTATACAATTTCGTTACCATTTCGTTGCAAAGTCAGCGAAATGCAACTCTGCAAATTAGTTGTGACCGTCAGTTGTAACTGTTTTATTAACGAAAAATACATTTAATTTATACTAAAATTCTCATAACGAAAACAAATGTATTAATAAAAGTGAACGTGCTCTACTAATTTAGACAAATATTGTAACGAAGTGATTTTTTCGTTACTAGTTCCTGTTAAATATAATATTATTGGATACATCCCGTATAGAATTAAGTTATTGTTTTCCGCATTTATATATTATTATCACCTGTAACCAGGTAATTATTTTGATTTATAATATAACCTGTCTTGTTATTAGTAAGTAATCAACAAATCCGTAACTTATAAGCGTATCCGCGCCGAGGCCAGTCCGGCCGCACCAGCCAGCGAATGTAGACATGTCGATGCGGCACTCTAGCAGTTAAAACCCTGCCCTACGTCAGAGCCTCGCCGGGACGCATTTATTCACTGCGCTGCGACATTACGCTTATCCCTACCACTCCGCCATGTCATAGAAGATTAATATTCAGAATCCAAGAAAGCTGAAGGAGTCAAGAGCTGTCATCGAAAGCAAGCAGACGTACCCTCCGTAAAGTAAGTTAACCAGGGCCCGAATGTCGGCAACATCCAGCCGTGACGCATTTATTCACTGCGCTGCTTATTTTCCGTTCATCCCTACTACTCTGATACTTTGCAGAGTATTGATATTCCGAATCCGACACAACTACCTTCAGTACCCGCCCGCTGCTGTTCCTGACCAGATGTGACTAAGTAAGCAGAAGTAAGTAAGTAAGAAGTAGAACTCAAGAGTAAGGTTTGGCTATTGCAAGGTATCTCTGTGTGATAATAATCATAAATTTCTTTCAGTCCGCTGCTGTCTGCCCTTTGTTCCGGTAATCATTATATTCTCTTCCAGCTAAAGTGAGCTAGCTATTGGTCTATTGGTTAAATGTTTGTGTTTAAAACATCTAGGGTTTGTGAGTTTATCTAAGACCAACAACTTTCTTCTCTCTGTTTCAGATTTGTTTGCAATTATTAATACCGTTTAATTTCCCACTAGCGCAAGTTACTCCAACAAATTTCAGTCATATCAGTATATCGCATTTGCCAGCAGAGAACTCTTTGCCCCTTGCAAGTGAGAACCGTTTCACACTTATATTACATACTATGTTTTACATTGTTACACTAACTACATTATATCTTAAAGTGGTTTGCAAATATTGAATTAATATGTAGGTATATTTTAATTATTTCATATTCAAAATACAATTGCATATATTTGCATATCACGTTTCCATGATCACGACAAACATTGCGAATTCAAACAATGTATATAAATTTTCAAAGCTTTTACAGGTATTAAAAGTGTTTATTGCTGACTTCAACATCGGTACCAAATTAAGTTCCTGGTACGGTAGTAATCGACAATCACAAAAGAATCATGCTTAGTACAGGACATGACATCAAAGGATTTTAATATTAAAGTTAAATACGATTCTATGGATTTTGTATCGATATAATCTCACTTAAAAAATTCCTTTACATTTTCACTTTATTTGTCAGAGTATAATAATTTTGTGGTACTATAAACAATATCAGCGGCATACAAAATGCAGCCGCCAATACGGGGTCGCTTGGATACCATAATAAACAGCACCTCCTAGTATCACTGCACAAAAGGTGCAAATGATGGCCAAATACATTATCAAAATAGTATCTAAATTGTGTCACAATTAAGAGGTCAAAGGTCACGAGAGACATAACTAGAATGGTTTCCGATAGTTAATGATTTTGGCTGTGGACGTTGGATATCGTCTTGGGCAGTGTGTTGGAAGTACATTTCAGCATTAATAGTGTTTCATATATTTGCAAAAAATTCCATAACTTGATTTGCTCGGGATCGCCCTACCCTTTTTCTATATTAAACGCTGTGCAGTATTAGGCGTGGATTACTGTTACCAACCCCTAACCCTTATAGTATTATATGCGATTGGGGTTGCACATTCCGTCACTTGACCAAGGATAGCTATTCCGAAAACAACAAAATGATACGCTGCCACCAGGTTGTGAATTATTTGACTTCTGCACAACCACAGATTTTAAAATAAAATTAATAACTACCCCGGTCTGACGGCTGGGTGCTAGCTACTGGTTCTCCTACACTCAGATGCTCCTCTTTGGCATTGGGATTCGACCACTGCGAGACACACAGCCTACTATTGAGTGGTTTTATGGCAGGAATAAAATAAACACTAGGACACGATTATACAGGGTATATTAAAATAAAAAGGAAGAACCGATCAGACCATACAAAAAAAGGTTTTGCTCAAAATTAAAAAAAGAAATTCAATACTCAACTAAACAATAAAAACACTAAATTTATTGTATTAACACAAAAATAAAATTACCACAAATTTTACCCGGCAATTATACTTAGCTGATGGCTCTACGAAATAAACAATGAATAATAAAAAAAAAGAATCCAATAAAACTGACGATTATATTAAACTAAGACGCTATTACTAGGCGACAATAACAACCAACATTTTAAACATGGCTCAATGCCTACATGAAGTATATTTGGGCCCCCTGGTACGTACAAATTAAGTATTAGTAGGTTAATGTAACTAGGTACTAATATTCCGTCGCCGTCGGCAACGAGCTAGACTATGCCTGTAGTGGTTTCCTGAAAGCGTTCAGAATAAAAAAAACTTTTATGGCCCCCAACTACCTCACGCTTAAATTAAATGTTAGTATATAAAAACAGGTGTTACTCCTTACAGACGAAATAATCCCAAAGTAAAATACCAAAACTTTCTACACTTTCTTGTTGCCAAATTGGCCACCAAAATGCCTTTACAACACAACAAAAACCTCACTCACCGCACTATATTTTAGTGAGTAAACGCCCCGCAAAATTATTATATGATTCTCCCAAGATAAACCCGCTCGAACTTCGTCGTCCACTCGGCGCCGTCACGATGCTCTTACAAATTACTCTTAAATCTGCCGTCTCCCGTTCGACGCTAACGATCTTTCGCCCGTCAACTTTTCCGTCGAACTCTTCCGTCGAATTCTTCCCTCGAATTCCGCCCGCTAACGACTCTCTTTTCCACCGTCCCAACATTTCCCAACTAACTTTGTATTCTTAAAAAAATATGGCCTATCGATGACCGCGAATAATTTTAACTTTCCAACAATGAATTGTTCTATCCCCGCCTTTTACTGGAGTGTCCCTGTTAATTAAGTTCCTTCACATACGCTATTACATTATTGTTTATCAAATTTTGGGGTTCGCTCCGCCTCTCCAGATCTTAGCTTGCTGAATTTTCTATCGAAGCGATTCCCACCGATTCAGCGTTTCCTAATTCAATCTCTCGACTGTTCAATTCTGGTGAAGAATTGTTTTGTGTCCGGAAATTACATAGTCATAACAAACTGTATCGATTCTAAAATCCCAAGCTCGTTATCGTCACGGCATATTTAGCAGCGAAATAATATTCTTTTAAATATATCGGGTGGCCCACATGTACTAAAAATCAAATCCTAACAACTAATATTAACGGTCGCAATTCTTATTGTTTATTCAAATTAGAATTGCGGCCGTTTGGTTACATTACGTAATAGATGAACATCCTTGGGAGGAAAAGGAAAGCAGCCGGTTCCTTATTATTAGTATATGAAAGGCAGGGGAAATATCTTTACTCTTCGAAAAAAAAAATGGGTTCGTAATTTCAAGTTAGAGGGTAGGATTTGGTGATTGACAGTAGTGGAAATATGATGCCGTTAAATTAATAAACATAAACAAAAAATTGTGTTGGTCATCGAATTAGAAATTTTAAGATGGCTCATTTCTATATAAGTATTAAATTGATGACCTACTTATTTCAACAGGCAAGACAAAGTTACCAAAAAATTACCCTGAAGAAAGTGTCAATATTCGAATTGAAACTAACACCGAAGTAAGTTCCTACAAATAGCAAAATTGTGCACAGTATGCTATAAATCACAGCTATATTTTTACCTAAAAATATATATATGAAGCAACACTTTACTTTCCTATAATAATTATTTGAGGTTAATACTGTGCAACGAATATAATAAATCGACTGCGAAGAGTATAATTTTCATCGCCAGTTCTAATTCATTCTTTTCCCGTAAATCCTATGTTTGATCATCAATATTATTTATACCATTTTTCCGATGTGACTTAGCTATTGTTATTTTTATGCTCTCTTGGAACAAAGAATTATTATTATCATTAATTATCTTGTTAAGTGGCTACTGGATAAACTTTGTAATAATGGTTTTCATACGAATTTTGCTGCAAATTCAATGCATCCTTGGTTTTGATGCCCATGTCAGTTTACAACAGTCAATTTGTAAACATGATAGGGAAAATGCATATCAAAGTGCCTCGCATCAAGGGAATATAATTACATTAAATTGAACTTTGAAGTTTAGAAAATTACTTAAGTTTAAGATAGTTTTCAGTGTTCATTACTTCTTATAACAAACGATGTTGCTTTCCTGCATATTCAAACATAGTTTGCCCAAATAACTCCAGCTTTTTATGAAGTCAGCTAAGCACATTGTATATAAAGAACAATGAGAAACCACTGAAGAAAAATAATATAATATAGTTAAAAAGTATAAGGTCATACAAGCACAAACTACCCTGTATTAATGAAACTGTACTTATCTACCTGGAGGGTTTCTGATACCACAGATTATGTCGTATAAAAAGACAAAGTAATTATTATTAAATGCAACTTATAACAAACTCCCACAACTAGATTATTAGTTAGCGTTATTAGTAGTGATTTAATTTTTACAAGAATTAGTCCATCCGATTTTTTCAACTGACCAGGAATTGTTTCAACTGCTTTGGAGCTGGGGAAGCTTCACCCCATCCCCCAGAACTTCAGTCTCTGTCGATAAAAAGTAATAAAAGAAAATAGCGCTAATGTTATTATCAAAAAATATTTCCATCAGAGTAAGTGTTATGGATCAAACTGACATTTTTAGAACGACAGGTTCTGCGAGCAATCCACTTTTATCTGTTCAATGTTTTAGAAACGGTTGCTCCATCAAAATCATTACATAAACAGTTTGAAAGAACATTAGCTTTAAGGCTGGCGAGATAACGCTATTTAATAATTTATCGATGGTGTGAGTTTCAACGGTGTTGCGCCTTAGACATAGCTTTCTGAGTTTTATACCCAGGTAGAATTATGTGCATTTTTTTACCGATAGTTACCGTGAAACATGGTGACCTCAAAGTAGTCGGTAGGTAAATCAGTTTCACCCTCAGTGTTGAGTTCAATCAGCTGTTGCCACATGTTTTCTCTGTACAGGGTCATCACTTGAAAATGTTAGATTCTACTGAAACTTTGTTGCCTTTTTATTTATCGGACAAGTAAAAATTGCTCTACTGACTAATTGTTTGCCAGGAATTCAAATTTTTATAGAAAAAAAAACAATCGAGCATCGCATTACAGAGATATATCTACTATCGACTTTGTTTTTTCTTATGTAGCACCCTGTATATTATTATATCTTTTTAATCTTCGTTTTTTCCCAATTTTATCGATATAAATATGTAAGCTATTATCTTTTATTTTTTACGAGATATATGTATACCTATAATTTACATAATTTATATTACAACAATTAATATATAATTATTTTTTATAGATATTGTTCGAACTGCCTTCCTTGCTTTTCTACACATAATCTATATCTTTCTTCCAAATTATCTATATCTCGTAAAAAATAAAAGATAGTAGCTTACATGTTTATATCGATGAAATCAGGAAAAAACGAAGAATCAAAAGACATATAAGTAATTACATAAGAAAAAACGAAAGTTGATAGCTATATCCCTGTAATGCAATACTCGATTGTTTTTTCCTATGAAAATTTGATTTACTGGTAAAAAATTAGTCAATAAAGCAATTTTCGATAAGTTAATAATAATAATAATAATAATAATAATAATAATAATAATAAACGCCTTTATTTAAACGAAAATACAGAGCGAAGTTTAGGACTATTCCACCACTTAACTCCGTAAATTCTAAATTTAAACATAAAATACAAGCACCGGCACGACTAATTGACAATACATAATAAGATAAATAATTATACAAATGTATACTATAATGTAATAATACTAATATAATAAAGATTACTGCAGGTTCAGACTTTGTTTGCTGGTATGAAATAATAATCACTGTTTTTGAAGCAATAATAATTTAAGTTTCTTTTTAAAAGCAAAAATACTCAAAGACTTCAGAGTTTGTGGTAAATAATTATATAATTTTATGGCATTGTAACTGAATGATTTTTTAAAGAAAGATGTTTTAAATTTTGGACTAGTATACATATAGCAAATTGGATCGATGATTTACTGTACGCTGCTGATTTCTACGAATACATTTTTCACTAATATAACAAGGGGTGGAGGATGTGACCACTTTGTGAGTAAAAACCATCAGATGATATGTAATATGATTGCTAATATTTAACCAAGATAACAGTTGATTCTTGCTGACATACCACGATCATACTTACGCAGACCATAAATAAGTCTGCAAAAAGAGTTCTGAGCTATTTGCAGTCTATTGTTTTCTACAACATCAAGACATGGGCCATAAACAAAAATACAGTAGGTAATTTATATGTGAAAGAACTAAAGATTGACAGAGAGTATTCCGTAAATTGAAATTAAGTATATGACGATTAGAATATAAGAGTTTTAAATTCAGATAACATTTTTGAATTACTTTACTTACTTGTAAAGAAAATTTTAAATTACTGTCAAATATTACACCCAAACTTTTAGCAGTTTTCACATTTGGAAGAGTTTCATTATTTATCACAATTTTTATTGTACCTAATTTATCTAACGCGTTCTTTGTACCGAATTGTAAAACCATACATTTTTTTGGATTTAATGAGAGATTATGATTTATTGATAATTTATAGATGTTATGTAAGTTTTCATTAATTTTATTTTGTGCTACAACGTTATCTACTTTAAAGCTATAATATATCTGAGTGTCATCTGCATAAGCATGGTGTGGTATATTAATTTGGTTTAAAATATCAGTGGTATATATTACAAAAAATAATGGCCCCAATATCGACCCCTGGGGAACACCCGTTGCCAAGAAAGCAGACGTTGAAGATGTGCTGCCAATACGAACGATTTGTCGCCTATTACATAAATATGAATTAATAAGTTTAGTTGCCATTTGATCAAATCCATATTGCAGTCATTAATTCATGATTAATAGTATCAAAGGCCTTAGAATTATCTAAAAGTATTAAAATAGAAGCCATATTGTCACCAACAGCCCTGCTTAAATCGTCCGTAACTTGACAAAGTGCCGAAGCAGTGCTATGACCAGCTCTAAAACCTGATTGGTATTTATTTAATATATGATTTTCATTAGCATAACTGAATATTTGTGCATATATTATTTTTTCCAAAATTTTTGATAATGCAGGGAGAATACTAACTGGTCTTCAGTCACTCAACAATTGAGGGTTAGATATTTTAGGTATTGGCATAATCAAAGCGCATTTCCAGTTTGATACAAAATATCCCCTTTCTATACAACAAATGATTAAATGTGTAATGTATTTATTAATAAATAGCCACCAGTATTTAATCATCCTAATAGAGATGTTATCTATACCATAAGCATTTGATTTTATTTGATTAATAGCATCAGTCACTTCCTGAATTGTAGACAGTCGAAAGGAAAACTTATTTTCGTTACAGAAATTATTATTATAAAATTGAATTGATTCATGACAATTATTGTTTGTTTGACGCGTTGAGATAAAGTATTCATTAATAGTGTGTGGATTAGCAATGTTTAATGGTAACTCATGGCCGGTTGAAGGTTTAACATTCATATTTTTTTAAGTTTTCCACATTGATTTTGGTTCATTTTTAGAGTTAATAAAATTTATATATGCTCTTTTCTCTGCCCTTATTGCAGCTAAAGTCTGATTTCTTAGCATCTTATAGTTTTCCCAATCAGCTTGCAATTTACTTATTTTGTGCTTATTTTTGGCATCATCTCTGTGTTTCATCATTATTTTTAATGTATCTGTCAACCACATTTTCATGTGATGACCCTATTTGTATTATAGTGTAACGAAGTGATTTTTTCCAATCAAGGAATGTTCAATTTTGCTCTAAATATTACCGTCACTTGGGTACACCCTGCCGCTGTTTTAGTAAGTAAGTCCTGTTTTAGTTAAGATAGTAATGAGTTGTTAAGAAATCCGCTGGTAAACAAGCAATCAAGTAATTAATTGATTAATTTTCGACAATCCCTCGTATAAGCAAAATCCGTGAATTATTATAAAGAATGTCCGAGTCGGAAATAAAAATCAGTCGTTACAAAACTGTTAATCCTTGCTCGTTTTAATCCGTTTCTTTTGCAACATAGTTTAGAAATTACAAGTAACTCATTCCCGGTTATATACGTTCTGAGTTGATGCGCCAAATTGCATAATCCGCTGCACCTCTGCAAGTTACGCCGGGTTGTGAGTCCGTCGTTTCAAGTCGGTGACCGCCCCTCTATCACGCGACCTAGATACGTCATAAAGGTTACAAAAGGGAGAGGAACGGTCACTTCATTCTCATTCTCATTCCGAGAAAACCGGCAGCAGTTCAGCTCATTCCGTGAAAGTCGTCCGCAGTCCAGGTGCATTCCGAAATAATCCGCGAGATCAGATCCGATCCACCTTCAGAAGTGCCAGATCAAACCAAAGCCGTCCACAGTTTCGCGCCGCCGCTCCGAGTTAAATAGTAAATTCCGTCAGAACGTTATTTGAAAATAATTTTGGTAAGAATACACCGTGGTCCACTGCATTTTGCAGGTACTGCTTTCAGTTAAGTATAGATTTTAAAAGATCTTTTTGTCCGTACGTATTGTTGTATTATACTACCCAATCAAACCAGAGCTAATTAGTAATACCTCTGTTGGTCTTTTGTTTGCTAATATATGCAGCAGCTGCTGAGGTTTGTTCGCTGGGGCCACCTCAAACGCCTCCCTGCATAATAGGTTACCGGAAAACCTACGATAAACCAAATAGTCATTATATGCATCAACTGGGTGGATTTGCTCGCTAGGGCCATCCAAATAGGTGATCTGCATAGAGTTGGCTCGTGAAACTTACGTTCATTAACATAAGCATTAACAAATAGCTCTACGTTTGTGGCAGTAGTTTGCCGTGTATTTAAAAATTCCGTATAGCCTACAATATCTATAGCTAATCGATTGCCCGCGGTGCATAATACATCCTAGTGGAAAGGTCCGTTTGTTTGTCGTACATAAGAATTCATTAATCCCACGTATCCGAAAATTCAGACGCAAAATCACGTAAAGATTCTTGATTGTCAGCTCGACTTATTTTTAATCCTTTTGAAATAGTTTTATACACACTCGACTGTATAGTCGTGGAGGTTTTTAGAGTAAATTAGTTTGTTCATTATTATCACTGAATAAATAAGTTGTTTTAAAGAGGTAAAATTCACGAGTCATTATTTCTGTCAAAAATTTCTGATTAACCCGTTTGAGTAGGGGCCGAAGTCCTTTAGACAGACCCCCAGCTTACGACCCGCTGGCATTTTCCGTATCTTCAACTGTTAGCTACCCCGGATTGCTTTCCCAAATAGGAAAGCCAAAAAGTGCTGTTCTTTGCACTCAAAAGTTAAAGTACTGGCGCCCGAGATTTCCGTATAAAAGATTACGTAAGTATCTGGACAAAAAAAGCAGCCATTCATTACAATAGCGACAAAATTCCATTATTGGCATTATTCTTTTGGAGTTTCAACCCCTAGACATATCAGATAATTTCTGTTCTAATCTGTTTTCTTTCAGTTCTGTCCATCAGAAGTTAACTAGCATACGTTATGTTGTTAGTAGCAGAGGATACGAAAAAGGAACTTGTCGTAATTGTGATTTTCCCGCTGTTTATTTTTGTTGTAATCCTTTAGAAACATATTTTAGCCAATACTGCTTTATAGCAAAGTCTGCACCTTGTATATAACTTACTTTACCATTGCTGTATTTTGCGGTTTTTGCTTTCTCTAATCTTGGTATCCGTATAATGTTTGCTGCTAGTTCGAAACCATTTGTTAACCTCCTGCTCGCTCTGCTGCTCCGTAGCAACTACATTTTATTTTTTTCCCTTCTCTGTAAATATTACTCTGTGTTTGGGTGTAGTTTACTTTGCTGTGGTAAATAATTTGGTCTTTTCCAATGTAAGCAACTTAGGCCTTCTGTTTTATAAACTCATTTTTAATATATTTAAATAGATCTTGATTTATCACAGAGTCAAGTATTCGTAGCGAATATTTTAACAGTTATACCTTAACAAAGTGCGTTCACTCTGTATTAAATGTTTCTGTGTGAATTGGACTGTGCTGTCTGTGTATAATGAATCGAGAAAAAAAAATATCGAGACTTTTTCCATTTAACTCAACTGTTTTCATTCCCGTTAATACGCGAGACACCGTTACATTGACTCCATCAAATACTTAGTACATAGCGATTCACGAAATTGAGATTAGACAAGTCATTTTAGATCTCAACTGCGAGAAAATTCCCAAAAAGCTAAATTTTTTTTCTAATTCACAATCGAAATGTCGTACTTTTCAACTGTCATTTTAGTGTGAAAAACGTCACTTTAACGCACCAGTGAACCAGTGCGAAAACAACTGTCACTTTTCACACTCAGTGCGAAAAGAACTGTCACTTTTCACACCAAGTGCGAAAAAACTGTCACTTTTCGCACTGATATAAAGAGAAATCAATAACGAACAATCAAATCAAACTCTACATTACTTCTGACACTGCAAGGGAAAAGCGCCTTCTATTTAACTACAGCCACTCCTAGTTCTTGCAGGGTTAGTGCCTGTTGATACCAGAGTCGTGTGCCCTATGTAAGTGAAGGGACACATGACGACTGACATTTGGTCTTCTTCTAGGCTGCTTTTAACGGACTGGTATGGTTTTTGATTCCGTATCCAGTATAGGCTTCATACCTCCGAGTACACCATTAGGATTATGAAAAGACATTAGCGTATAAAAAATGTAGTATCTTTTACAAAGTATAAATGACGTATAAAAATGTTTATAGGTAGTTCTGAAGGTGAGTTTATTAATCTTGTGGAAATAAAAATCAATTATGCTCGTCTTTATACAAAATTCGTGTTTCGTGCAAGTGGTAATTCCTGCTATTAACAAAGGAGCATAACTATACAGAGATGGTAATGGGTAGCATCAGGAGGTGATTTGTATCTCTCACTTTCGACTCGCCTCCTTTGTTCTCAGAGCATATTTATTTTTCTTTACTTTTAAATTTTAATGAGCTGGATTTACCTTATAAATTAGTGAAATATTACCAACAAAGAAAAATGCATATTATTAGATTCCGTAAGCTTAGTTAGTGTTGAAAAAACTCAAGTTTACAGTGAGCTCAAATTTTTGCGGTCATAATTGTTTAGCTTGAATAATGGTTATCATTTATATGCGCAGCACAGATAACTTAATGAAATATTGCTATTTATGAAAGTCATCTGGGTAGTTACGTGCATATTTGCAATACAGATAGCGGTATGGAAAGTTTGTTTTATAGCATCATTTTGCTGGAAGGTAAGGATGGCAAAATAAAAATGAATTAATCATTTTAAAGATAAAATTTTGTTTAAAAATAATACAATTTTGTAACTGAAATAAATCCTCGGTACATAAATAGAATCTACCAATAGGTACTAGTTAATTTTCAATTAAACTGATCGATCAATATTATTCTTCTATAATAAATGTACCTACGTGTGCAGTAGTTGTGCATTCACAAGCTTTTAATGGCTTTTATGAAATATTGCTTTTAATTACGGAGCTAGGTATTTAGTTATATTTTAAAAATTGCACTCCCATGTTTCTCCTCACTATGATGTGGCAAAAAGTTTAATTAAAAAGATCTTTATATATGAAGAAAATTTGACAATTCGTCTGTTAGAATAGGTTGCTTTTGTACCATTTACAGTTTGAGATATTCTAATAAATTATTTATTATCCATAAATTTTGTTTAAATTTATAAGAAAACGTGTATTCTAACTGGTTCACTAATTTATCTTTTGTTTTCAGTGTAGGTAAAGGGTTGAGATAAGCACCTCCTGGGAAGAGTAATTTTCTCTAGTTTGATAAAGTTAAAATTTTCTGTCTTTATTCGATAAAGCTGATAGTTGCATAATCTCTTGGCTATTAGGTATATAATCTATAAATTAATCAGTACGCGCTGAACCGCCATAATTAAGACGGGTTTGGGTTACTTGGGTCTGGAACTGATAACAAAAAACCTGTACATTGAAGGTTAATAAACAGTATGTAAATAAAAAAAGCGAATTTCTAAGCCTTCCACAAATGTTTCGCAATCCAAGCAAGTACTACGAGTATAGTGTAACAACTTAAACAGGGCCTGAAACTAATATTATGTAGCTCAATGTTGGATGTTTGCTCACACAAAAAATGTAACTGGACTGGACTGACAAAAATATTAGGTGTAAATAAAAATTCATGTTGCTCTTGACCTACAAAAGATAGAGCCAAAATTCAAAAAAGATATGTTGGCAACACTTGTAGGTATGCATTGTGCCATAAAGTGAATATACAGGCTGTTCGATAAATTAGAGACACTAGACGAAAAAAGCGAATAAAATACATATATATCACCCTGTATGAAAATTTAAATATTTTCAAAATAATATTTAAAGCCAAAGAGTTTGGGATTAAAACAACTGAAAAATCTCTGCAATCCATAAATAAATAAAAAATTTACAGCCTGTATTTCAGGTGGCTCAGTTCAAATTCGGGTCAGTATAATATCCAACATTAACCTATGAAACATCAGTTCAAGACATCCTGAGTTTACCTTTTATATAGAGTATAAAATAACCAACCAACCAATAATTTAAAGGATAATCTTAGTAACTTTTTATTTAAATTAAACAAAAGTGTTTTTTTTAACAAAATTGACGTCAAAATATTGCCGAGAAGAAGAGTATAGGCAATACACTCCTGGAATGAAAGTATCCACTTTCCTAACGATCTTCATTTATTATTAACATTATCAGAAAATTATCGTGTTACCATAAGAAATAAAAACGATATTTAAAGGGCAAATATCCGACTTTCTAAATGACTTTCAGATTCTCCACCATCACTGTATATTGCATCTACTTCATTATATAATTACCTAATTATTTAAATATGAATTTCCACCGTCAACTGTATGCTCATCTATTATGAATTTATTGTTATGTGATACCATTAGTCTGATGTTAAGGACGTCAAACTAAAACTTGATAAAAAAAATTTTGTGAAAATAAAAAGACAATATTAGAGATGTATGACTTGTACGAGACGTGAGAGACAAAAAGTAGCAGTATATGGAAGGATGTTAGCAGGATCGTAAACGTCAAAAAACAAAGTATGACTAACTTTATTTATGTTTTGTTGACGGTTTGTATTATAAAGCTATTCTCTTCAGTGTGGAGTGGCAGTGAACTTACTGTCTGCTCTTGTTTGGCTTATACAATAAAATGTCATAAATTATGATACATTTATGTAAAGGAGAAATACCTACTATCAAAAAGAGTGATTGTCAATTATTGTTATAAGCACAGTTCTACATAACTTCCAAGATATTTGGAAACTTATTATTTTTTGGATTTGGTTGATAAAAGCCAAATGTTTCACTATATTTTAACCAGAATAAATTCTCATATCAAAGAACAATTTAGAACTATTCTTTCAAATAATTGCAGACCAACCGATGGACATTGCTCGCAATGCGTAAATAAATTGTAAAAATTGGAAGTTTTTTTTAGAATTGCATAAAGATGTTAACTTTTTTTGTTGGTTGAAAGCATCCCTTTTTAAAATCGATGGTTTCAATATCACAAGTTTTTTTGTCGTAGACATCATAAAAGTGGTGGTGTTATGATATTAAGCAGACCCGCCGCCAATATAGAAGTAAAGTAAATAAGTCCTATTTCTGATTTCTGCGTAGAGGGTGAATCTGAGGTAGGTGGTGTTGAAGTTAAAATACAAAATTATGATTTACTGAGAATCTTCTGCATATACTGTCTTTGGACAGTGACAAATAACGACACTGATTTTTATCTAAGGCTGCATTTTGTGAATAATATATACAAAAGTAAATATTGCAAAATTACAATTTGTGGTGGAAAATATACTGCTCAAAATTTGAAGTGGGTGGGACGAAGAAAATTCACATAATTTAAACTGATGTAGGATCCTAAAAAGTGAACATATTTCAACCAAATTTATGTTATTTTGAAGAACGATTCTTCAGTTTTGATACTATTTGAAAGCTGTTATTTAAAATTCAAAATTAAATTTGGTACAGGGTGTTAAACAATGTATGAGAACAATGTAAGTACTGTTAGATTATTGCATTAAATAAATTTAAAATGAAACTAGGTACTATTAGAAACGTATTTGCTCGTTCAATTTTATTTCATAACGTATTCATAGCTCGTAGATTATTGTTCAATATACACATTCCTCATACGTCACTAATCGCAGCCTCGCGAAATGCATTTAGATATTTGCATGCAAATACTATTTGGAATAGTAATAAGTATACAAAAAATTCTGTATCAAACAATGCGTTGAAAGCAAATATTAACGAGGCGTTACCATTATTTGTGGGTACATGTTCCTGCTGTTGCATAAAGCTTTTAAAATAATATAGTGATAATTTATCATTGCTGTCAAATTTTAGCATTGTTTTATCAACAGTAAAAACACAAGAGCTTTTTTTTTATCGGATAAATTTCTCTTCGTAACGAAACAATTTTGCCAAATAGTAATTTTAAGAGAAAAACTGACATGAAAAAATCGCGAGACCGGAGGTCGAGCGATTTTGTCAAATGTCAGTTTTTCGAGCAAAATTACTGATTGGCAAAATTTTGAGTTACAAAGAAATTTATCCATAAAGAAAAAGCTCGAGTGTTTTTTGGCAAGATAAATTAACGACAGAATATGTGAACGAACAACAACAATAATTATTTTTATTCATACAATTATTTAAAGGAACAGTTATTAAAAATACAGTTGTTATAAATGGTTTGGTTTGGTGTACTGATTTTAAAGTGACGTGCGACTACTAGATGTACACTGATTTTGAGGAGCAGGCATTTTTATCGGTGATAAAAAACGATGCACCTTTTTTATCGCTGTCAAAGTGACAAAACGTGACTGTCAAATAGACTTTTTCATATAGGAGTTAATTTATCAAAGTAAATTTAACAACTGTAAGTACTGAACTTGCATGATACATTAAAAAATAATGCAAGTGGTTTCACATAATCATAATTATGTGAAAATTTGATATAACATGACATTAGAGGCGCCTACAATGTACCTACGCATTACAATGGAGATAAACCAGACCTATTTGAAATTCAAAAAAAAAAAAAACAAAGAAAATTAATCGTGTAACGAAGTGATTCTTCAGTTACACATTTTCCGTTATTTAATAGTACATTACATACCAAGCTGGGAGGTGCTTCATTACAGCCGAGGGTTGACATCTGACAGAGGCGCGTAGCGCCGAGGTCAGATGTAAACGCGAGGCTGTAATGAAAACGACCAGCGAGGTATGTATACTATTTTATTCACAATCATTGTATAATAACATAATATCAGCATACAATTTTTTTATTTAATTGAATAGATAGTGAATGAGAATTAGGAAATTATGCAAAATAAGTAGGTAGGCTGCAGTGATAAAAGTTGAGCGTTGCTAGGTAACGAGCATTAAGGTTCTTCTGTCAAATAAATTAGGTTATTTCCACAAGTATTTATTATCAATAATTTCTGTTAAATTCGCTCAAAATTCTACAACAAAATGTTTGATTCTGATCATTTGTGACTTAGAGAGTGTACTTCACCAAATTTTAAAGCTGCTGCACAAAAGACAACCAGAAGATTTGCTGCCGCAAAGTGTGACTTGCCGGAAAAGTGACGTTTCTAGCCGGTAAAGCTACTTTACCGGCTAGCTGGCTAGCTGGAAAAGAAGAGTGAACAAATGCCTGCCTCCCAACTTTTTATAAGCTGGCAATTGAAGCATTACATATATGATTGTGAATAAAATCATTTTGTCACTTGGATACAACCTGTAACCTCTGGTAGTATGTAAGTTTGAATTATTTAAGTTTAATTTGAGTTTACTTGTAGGTAAACAATAATTAAATAAATAATGTTTAAATTTTCGATGCATTAAATAGTAAAAATCATTCGTTACTAAAGTTTTTTAGTAACCTTAATACGGGTCTATTTAATCCGTTTCTTTTGTAACCAGGTGTAAAAATCACGACTAGTTTATTTCCGTTGAGCAATGATTTTGATAACTATCCGAAGTTATATGTATAATCCGCGTGAACTCCCCTACCCAGCTCGAAGTACTTGTTAGATTCCACCATTCGCCTCCCACGCGCTAATTAGCTACGTAGGGCGAAATTAGATTATAAAATCGTGGGGAGCGCACTTGACCATTAGATTTTTCGTCAAGAATCTAAAGCTCCAAATTCGATCATGGGGTATGCACTCGCGGGTATATGATTTAAAAAATATAGATATTATCCAGAATTTTATGCCGAATCAGATTCCAGAGGGCGCGATGTCGGCCAAGATTGCGAAATTTCAAAAAAGTAATAATTCCAAAAAAATTTGGAACTTAAATATTGCATTATCTGTCGTTTACATTGCATTTACGAGCTTATTTATAAAGATTTTTTAATAATTTTTATATCAATCGAAAGCCTAATGTTTGTAGTTTCATACAAGTTGAATAGAGAGACATTATTTTCATTATAAACAACACTATAAATTGTTTAAACAATATGTGCTCGGAAAATGTAGTGTAATTTTCGGCATCGACGTACTTTTGTTATTATTGCAGATAGATATGTAGTTATGTGAGACGAAATACGTAGAATAGACCAACGAACATTTTTTATTAAAATAATTTTTTAATTTGCTGAATAATTTAGGAGATATGATTTTTTTTAAATGAAGCGCATTGTGTGGTCTACCGAGCGCGCGGTCTTGTTTCTGTAGGTAGGCCATTTACACAAGATTTCGAATCACTCGAGATGATCAAAGAATTTCGCACACGAGTTGCAAACAATATTTTTCCTACAACGACTTTAATTTGATTAAACTAAAATCGTAAAATGATATCTTGTATTATAATATTTAATGCAAATTAATTTAAAAAATATATATTAGCAGATATGTCTCAGAACTATGGAAACTAATATGTTTGACAACAAACATTTTTCACTGACGTATTGTGAGTGTTGAATATTGTGGGTTATTTAAAGTAAAATAATACATAAGATAATAATGGAAAGTCTCGAAAGTCATAGACTGTTTTTAAAATAATTTAAAAATTTCTACTTTCAGTTAATTCATTTCATAAAACAATAAATCCTTTTGAACTAGATGTTTGCTTAATTCTTGTGTATACATTAAAAATTATAAAAAACAGGCAATAATTAAATTTATAATCGGTATGTGATGTGCAAAATATTTTGCGCACGGGGTCATGGTAAATCAAAAAAATAATGTCAATGAAAAAATGTCTCATTTTAGACACTGACGTTAATGCGCAAACATAACCTTTTTTTAATAGTTGTAGAAAATAGTTATTTATGCAACAAGTGCGTAAGGTGAGATTTTTTCACGAATGGGAATTTTGCGACAATCCCATGAGTGAAAAAAGCTCACTTTTCGCACGAATTGCATACAATATTTTTTCTACTACCGAAATGCAACTAAATTCTCTAATAATAATGTAAAACGTCAAAACTTACATATTACGTCAAAACTTCATATTATATGTCATTTAAAAATCACAATACTGTTATAAGCCCACTTAATTTTAAATGAGTGAAATTAATCAATGTCTATTATTTCTTTGCCTAATGTCAATGTTAAGAATATAAATGAAACTTCAAAATTCAATCATTATTGTTAAAGAATACTGAAAATTAGGTGGTATGTTTTATAATAATACCGTGATATTAAATAAATGGACTACATAAAATTAAATAACCACATTTAACGTTTTTAAAATAAGATATGATTATTATAGGTGCTCTAATAGGTATATGTTATTTTTTCACGCACTAGTGTGTAAGGTAAAAACTCTTAACGCACTAAACTTTACGCACTCTACAGCGTGTGGAAAGTTAGTACTTAACGATCGGTAGTAGAAAAAAGTATTTACTCGTATTATTACGTACATTATTTTACAATTTTTTTTTGTAAGGTATAAGCAACATTTTTGTAACGTCTTTCGTATGAAAGTTCGTACAGATCATAAATAATGCTCACAAGCAGAACAAATTATCGGTATTTAATTTAAAGAAACAACAAACAATGATATTAAAATAATTTTCGTCTTGATAAAATGACGGTTGTATTCTTTGTACTTACATGTAATATAACTAAAATTGGAGTATTATAGGTAAGTAGCTATACATATATGATTTATGTGATAATGCCATAATTAATAGTTATTAAACTTATTTCTGGGAATCACGCCAAATTCTAAAAAAATAAATAGAAATAAGAAAATGGTCAAAATATGTCAAGATAAAAGTGTAGTATCAAAGGCAAACCTCAACAGTTTGCCTCAGAAAACCACTGTATTTGGAACTATTTTGCACATCACATACCGATTATAAATTTAATTATCGCCTGTTTTTTATAATTTTTAATGTATACACAAGAATTAAGAAAACGTCTAGTTCAAAAAGACTTATTGTTTTATGAAATGAATTAACTGAAAGTAGAAATTTTTAAATTATTTTGAAAACAGTCTATGACTTTCGAGACTTTCCATTATTATCTTATGTATTATTTTACTTTAAAAAACCCACAATATTTAACACTCACAATATCGAAAACATCAGTGAAAAATGTTTGTTGTCAAACATATTAGTTTCCATAGTTCTGAGACATATCTGCAAATATATTTTTTTAAAATTAATTTGCATTAAATATTATAATACAAGATATCGTTTTACGGTGTTAGTTTAATCAAATTAAAGTCGTTGTAGAAAAAATATTGTTTGCAACTCGTGTGCGAAATTCTTTGATCATCTCGAGTGCCTCGAAATATTGTGTAAATGGCCTACCTACAGAAACAAGATCGCGCGCGCGGTAGGCCACACAATGCGCTTCATTTAAAAAAAATCATATCTCCTAAATTATTCAGCGATTTAAAAAATTATTTTAATAAAAAATGTTCGTTGGTCTATTCTACGTATTTCGTCTCACATAACTACATATCTATCTGCAATAATAACAAAAGTACCTCGATGCCGAAAATTACACTACATTTTCCGAGCACATATTGTTTAAACAATTTATAGTGTTCTTTATAAAGAAAATAATGTATCTCTATTCAACTTGTATGAAACTACAAACATTAGGCTTTTGATTGATATAAAAATTATTAAAAAATCTTTATAAATAAGCTCGTAAATGCAATGTAAACGACAGATAATGCAATATTTAAGTTCCAATTTTTTTTGGAATTATTACTTTTTTAGCAATTTCGCAATCTTGGCCGACATCGCGCCCTCTGGAATCGGATTCGGCATAAAATTCTGGATAATATCCTTATTTTTAAAATTTTATACCTCGCGAGTGCAGGGTTCGGCATTTTAGAAGCGTCTTTTTGGATGCTAGATTCCTTACTAGTAGCCCGAGTAAGCAGATCAGTCCGCCGACCGTCAACACCGCACCGTAATTTTTCCGCCGTTGTTTTAAACTATTGGTAAGCACACGTGAGTCAACCGCATCATACACCGGTACCAGTAAAGATACGTAGCCTTGTTCATTTTGTTATCGTAGAATTAAATAGTAAATTTAATAATTGTAATAAAATTTATCCGCGTTTTAAATAATTTACCTGCTAAATCAAACATAGAGTTGAGTCAACCGGTAGTCGTGTAACCCTAATTAAGGAGATACCTGTGAGATATCAAATTAGTGAAGACAGTTGTTATCTCATTGGTCGCCGCGTTATATAATAGGAGAATTGCCATTTCATTGCGTGAAAACGATTGGGGTTTCAACGATCCAGCCGACATTATATAACAGGAGAGCTGACCCTTCATTGCGTGAAAACGATAGGAGCGTAACCGATCCGTCCGAGGGTAGAAAAAAAATTAAATACGTATTTTTCATAGTATCACTCTAGTTTGAAGCCACAGGCCCCGTAAGAGTCTATCATTATTAATTAATTAAATCTCGCTAGTATCTTTGACTGCCCGTCGAAGGGAAATAAAAGACCTAAAACCCGCTATTCGCGTTTTACCGTCACGACGCTGTAAATACGATATTTCCGTCACTAATATATTCTTGTTTACCGTATATGCTCCCTTCTATAATACTCCGTTGTAAAATGTTGCTAGCTTAAGAATTTCACGGTTATTTTGTACACAATATTGGTAATTGAATAAATGTTGTATATAGGTCTCTGAACACTCCGTGTTGTTATTTCAAGTAGGAAATATTTAATTAAGCAGGTATTATCAATTGTTCAAGTCTAGTAAGATAAGCAATTCATTTCATGACCCCTGTATCACTCCGTTCTTCACTGAAGTTACCTAGGGATTTCTTGGAAACCGCCAAGAAATAAAGTGCACTATAAACAAAGAAATTTGCGCCCGAGATTCCGTGTAAAAATAAAGGTAATTGCAAAAGCTAGAAATACTTTTTAAGTGCTTGACATCGAACAGTAATTATGCGCCCGTTTGTTTAATTTATTTTATCCACGACTATTGTATAATGTACCCATTATACGTCTGTTTGCTCGACCTTAATAATACCCATTAATCACGGCAGTGATTAATGAGTCATTAATCACTACTGTCAGATGCTTCCTTGATTTTATCCACGACTATTGTATAATGTACCCATTATACGTCTGTTTGCTCGACCTTAATAATACCCATTAATCACGGCAGTTCATTAATCACTACTGTCAGAGGCTTCCTTGATTTAGTTATAATATTATATTGTTCTGCTACAAACAACAAAAATATTTAGTAGTCGTGGATAAAGTATAGTATTCTACTCGCGTATAAGGGCTATTATCCACTCGGTGATTTAGGCCACTCGCCTGCGGCTCGTGGCCGTAAACTTCACCTCGTGATTAATACCCATCATTATACGGTCGTTGAATAATATACTATTAAACTTCACATATCGGTGACATTTAAGTCGGTTAATCGAACTTCACCAAATAAGGACGAGTCAATCTAACAGAAACCGAGTCAATACCATAGGTATGTATTCTGTTGAAGCGTCTTTCCCATAGAATAATACCGAATAAACAATCATACGTTATTTGCTGATAGAAGAGTGTTTGCATAAGCAATACTCTGAACGTTCAATACAGTGAAGGCGAGAAATTTACTGTGGTCTAGGATTAGAAAGATCGACTAATAGCTTACCAGCTTACCAGTGGTTTATATTTTCCATAAAATACATAATTTGAAGTATTCCACTCAATGTTCGTTTCGCTAATCAAATTGGTATTATCAGTCCATGATTAATAATTTTGAAGTTATTTAAATCATCTTTAGATTAAGTGTACTTGGTTCATGAAATGCGCGTTGAGTGTTAAGTATTTTATATTTTGACATTCATTGGGAACTACATTAGAAGCAATACCACATTTATGATTCTAATCTTCTTTAAGATTAAATTACATTTTTCTCTGTTTTTAAGTTTTTAATCGGCAATCTATAAATCGATAGCTGTTGTGTATTTAGGCTGTGTGTGCACAAAAAAATGTTACACTCTTTTGATTATTATTCAATTAAGAACCCTTCATATACTCTTTTTGTAGTAACTTAAATTCTCTACAAAAACAGTTATATTCGCTGTATTTGTGATAATAGTTTTCGAGATATAGTGCATATAATTTGACCATTTTAAAAAAAACGGAACTATAGTAAACTATTTCAATTATCTCGGGAAATATACGAGAAACCTCGAGATACGATATTTTATAATATTAGACGTATTTTTTTTGTGGAAAATTAAGATCTGCGCAACGAACTTCCATCATGTATTCCACGATTTTGAGATTGAAAACAATTTTTTTAGATGTATGATGTTTGTCTGGCGATATACAGATAAAATCCATCCCCCATATTACATATTATGTGTGGGCATGACCCGCTTCCAATTAATATCTTTTGTTTCGTTCTAATATTTGCAGATTTGTTAGTAAGTAAAGGAAACACTGTTTTCAGAAAAGTATTAATTAATTATTTTTTATATTCAACTCCTGGATCTCCTCACCAAGTTCGCAGAGTATTGTTACTTTTAATAGGATTTGTACTTTCTTTAATTAAAAAATATGATTTTAATTTTTTAACTGTATTTACGAGTCTTAATAATGTCACGAAAAATAAGCACAATGAATTTTAAATATATAAAGTAAAAAGTGAACTATGACGTTCCAAAATCCTTAATCAATTTCGCTTCATCATTCACGCCGACATATTATCCCTATTCTACTTTCGCGTCCATAGCCAAAATAATAATTTATATAAAATAGATCTAAATGACGCTATATATAAAGGATCTGCCGTTTTACAGAAACAAATAATGTCACACGTGCCAATCATATCTGGTCCCAACAAAATATACTAGGACATGTTACGAAAACTAAACGGGCTAGTTGGTAAATCTTCCGTTGAACCATATGAGACAAGATAAGCTCTATACAAATGGAAATGTCAAAGATATACCTTAACACATTATTTAGAGAAGCACGACGTCAAATCACGTATTTATCTATAAATGACGGCTTATGAATCAAAATGCAGTTTCTGCGTTACAGTTGTGGTGGTTATTTTCCAATACTTCAAAAAAGAAAAAAGTGAGGAGCTATAAATATTTTTTTTTACTTATTAAAATCAATTACTGAAACCATGAGAAAAACTCATCATGCCACTACTGTACAAACAAAATAATCGTATTTCATTGACTTAAAAAGTTTAAAATTCAAATATCAAATTTTGTAGCCCTCACCAAATAACATTGTATTTTTTTCAAATGGGGTAGTCAGTTAAACAGGAAGTGCACCAAAGTTGGATGTGCATAGAAAGTGACATTTTAGTTCTATAATCATTCTTCTTCTTTCTTCTTCTTTCTTCTTCTTTCTTCTTTCTTCTTCTTTCTTCTTCTTTCTTCTTCTTTCTTCTTCTTCTTCTTTCTTCTTCTTCTTCTTCTTCTTTCTTCTTCTTCTTTCTTCTTCTTTCTTTCTTTCTATTTACCCTTGCCAAATACCTTCATACCCCTTTGTTAAGGCAGCTTGCATTAAGTTTCCCCTTTTTAAAGTTCTGGTTCACCAATTGTTTACTTTACTAGTCTCCTATCCTGCTGAATCCTGTTTAACCATGTGATTAACACACCTCCAATTCTCAATGACCGGAACTGATTAGGGCAAAGGCATCAGCGCAAAGAAGGTGTTTTAAAAAAATTCCAAACCGGTTTATAAGTATTTATATCTACAGCTTTTACTACTACTTAACAAGCCAAATAAATAATTTTGTATGATGCTCTATCCTAAGTCATACATCTTGATTTAAAAGAATATAAAATATCAATATTATTATTACTATTGTTTTAGAATTGCTTAAAGAGTTATTCCAAATCAAGGGAGAATAAATTTATAGATATGATCGTCATCCAGTCGAATACTTCTCCATATCAAAAGCCCCCAGGAAAATGTACTAAGGGAACCGAATTGGACTGGATACGAAAAAAGAGATACGTCAAGATGCTGATGGGCTGCCGAGACTGACAGCGACCATCAATTATTTGTACGAGCTATTGTTGCTGCTGAAATGATGATAAAACTGCCGAATTGCCAACAAATCACGTACTGTGGAAAAAGTTCTTACCACCAAATCTCTATTCCATTCGATACACATGAAGAAATAGAATTTAATAAAATATATTATAAGATGGTTTCCATTCAAGTGACAGCAAAAGTTTCAGTAGGGAAAAGCTCAGCAATTGGAAAATAAGTCGTGATATCCAGAGTCTCACAGAGTAGAAACGAAAGATTTATAAAGTATTTTGCCAAAAAAAATATAAAGGTATGAAAATAATGTAACACATTTTAATAAGAATCTCATTCAAGAAACAATAGAGGACAGCGTCTATATGAGAATATTCAGAACTATTTAGTACTATTATTATCAAACTCCTTGACAAACAAACAACAATACCAACAGGTAGAGATATTAGAAGATTGCAATGTAGAGTCAGACGATATTCCGGAAATCAACTAAGATTTAGTTTGGCTCTATTCATAGGAACTGAGCTAATATGTACTTGTTTTAAACTAATTTTCTATTTTTCCAGGTTCACATTTGATTAACATAGAAAAATTTTTTCTAATCCTGTAGTAGGATTTAGTTTATAATTTTATGCTGAACTGAAACATTTAAAAATCTCAAAACTTCTCTTCCTCCAGGTTGTTTTGTGTTTATATCGCACGCAAGTTATAAACATCATTGTTCATTATTTTCAACTTAATATCGCACATTTTTATTTCCCTTACAATTGTTACGTATTATGTAAGAAAACGCCGTTAAGTACTTAACTTGAAATGCGTGACTTCCTTACGTTAAACTTGTTATCCTCATAAAATCAAATTAAAATGCTAATAACAAAAAGAGTTTACAGTCGTGCCACTATAAATAAAATAATAAGTAGGTACAATAGAGAAATAAGTACCGTTAAATTTGTTGAATTACTATTCTCAATCATATTGATATTTATTATTCTTTTTTGTATAATTTTTAAGAAGACGCTTCATTAGTCCGTCTCCCTTTATTAAAATTTTCTTCTTTTGTATGGTAATCGTCATGGAAAGTCTAAATCAAAGCGAATTTAATATTGCGCAGATGGATAATCTTGGGTTAATTTGGGGTAAATTATTATTCAAATATAACATAAAGTTAGATCTGTGGAAGTGCGATGGCTAGTACTAGGGTTCTGAGAGAAATTAAAATATCAATTGCTCAATTATGTCGTTCACCAATATTCTATGTAAATGTTCTAACCGCACGCCGCAGTCAAATTTTGCAATGTTTCAGTAAGTTTCACGTGATGTAATTAAATTCAATTTTTTCCTTCTATCAGAAAACCAAATAATTTTAACTATAAATACCAGAATTTGTATTTAAAAATACGTCCTTAAGGAGAAATAATAATTTGCAATGGGGTAAGGGGACCATTTCTACTTAATTCAAACGGTTGGAAGTTAATGACCTTCTCAATATAGGTATTGAATAATTGGACATTTCAGCACATACCGAATATTATAAAATTATATCAAAATTGAAAGAAGACATCGAAAGTATGATGTTTTTCCAGCATCAACTGCTGTACTCCTTAGATATGTAAATTAGATTAAATCAGTTTCACCAAATCAATGGTAACCCAGGTTTTAGATTTTGGTACTTATCTGTAACTATCACATTAATAAGCTGTTATAAAGGTTGAGGCAACTTCGATATTTTATGATAGTAGCTAGATATTTGATTTAAAAAAAAAATTAAGATAATTCAATACAAATAGTCATAAATTTAAATATAATTTTTGGTCACCCTATATATTTTAAGGAAGTGAAAAATGATTCTGAAATACTGCGCAGCTATTTCGTAACTAACATCATAGTATATTTTTTCTTAAATTTCGTAACTGTGACTGTAGTGATTAGACTATTACTATTATTATTCTTATTCCATATTTGATATAATATAATAACGTTTTTTGTGTATTCTGGAATTAAATTGGAGAACTCGTATAATTAATGCTTTTCTGACAACTTTTCCAAGAAGAGATTTTTAAATAAATTGGATTGGAATTATTGACACGATTCCAATTATAACCTTTTAAGAAATATTTAACTTAATATATTTGCAAGAAATCCAGATCAATTAATGGTGGTAAAAAATGCTTTATATAAAATCAGTATTTCGTTCACCGATTTAAATTAATCACTTCTTGACTTCTTTTTAAAGCTGTGGCATATTAGATTGACAATAACTGGAACAAAAGGCACCCTAACAAATGATTAGAATTTTAGACGTTTGTCCATCAAAATTTATTTTACCAACTGCAGATCTGATTAATAAAGGTAGAACAAGAATAATTTAACAATGCCAAGTATATAAAAATAACCATTAAAAATCTATTAGTGGTTGTCAAAAAAGATATAATTCATTATTTTTGTCAGAGAGACTTACTTGATTTTGACTTAAAACATTCTGAATATTGAAATGATAGATTGAATGAAATTATAATTTGAATAAATCAATTTCTTTCACCCTTTGTATTACATTAAAGAACTTGCACTGGATAAAGTAACTGAGGTATGGGAACTTAGACGAAAGGATACAAATTTATCCCTAATAAATACTAGAATGTAATATAAGGTAGTTTGCGAAATTCGACAGGACTTTTTTAATGATGTAATCAGAAAGGCTTCTATTTTACTGAGTATAGTCTGTAGTCCCATTTAAAAATCGATGCGGATTATGGGATACCAAATAAAGGATATATGGGTTTAAATACTAGAAATAATAGATGACAAATTTGGAAAGAAAGGTTCCGCGAAGAATAAGCCCGAGTTTTTTTTTGAAAATGACCACGACAACTTGCAACTGTCGTTTACATGTTTTATTTATGGTTATTTTGATCAAAATTGGACCAAAGTCAGAGTTCAAAACTTACTGATGAGTTTGCTGTAAATCCCTTTTTTTCCTTTCTAGGGCGTTCCAGGAATCTTCTAGTAGAGGAAAGTTACCTTACTCAATATTCTGTTAATTTTGATTCAATAAAGATTTATTTAATTCAAATTGAGTTCATTGACTTTACCGTTGTTTGTTTTCAAATATAGGTCCTGCCAAATGTGCAGCGGCCTGTAATTATAACTGCCTGAACGGTTAAAACAGCGATCATGTACACCTGTGGTCTTTGGAACCCAGATGTCACCTTTGTCAGTGAAATTATGTTTTAGATAAAGTAGTGATGCATAAAACTTGAGTTTCTACTGATCAAACATAGAGGTCTCTCAACTTAACAGCATTTATTCAATGAATTATCGACATAAACCAATTAAATTGATTAATAAATAAACTAAGAACTTGCGATAACTTAAGACTACATTTAATCTATTTCACAAAATGGTGTTATCCTTTTAATTAAACATAAAAGTCCAATATTTTTAGTTATTTTTATAAACATGAGTTTCTATCTTTAGTATACTCCGTGCTGTGTAACGGTATTCGCACAGGTTTGAATTTATAAGTTCAGTGAAATTTAAACAAAAATGGCTGTTGGTAGTGGATTGTTCTAGAGTGTCCAATTATACTACATGGAAACGAGCCAGCTGTGGATACTCATTCGAAATTACAAACTAGGTGGGTACCTGATATGTTCATCGTCTATTTTAGTAACTCCTGGGAATATCGGCACATTATCTCGTTCAATATAAATGGTATGAACATACCTCGGCTTTTGAATTGTTGTTTTATATTCTATAGATGGAGGCTATCGAAGACATATATATGTTTCGGACACACAATACACACTAGAGTCTCGTCTCTTTTTTCTAATACAAAATACTAAGATTTTCAAGAGGTTGATAAACACATTAAGGACATGTAGAATCAAATCATATAATTATTCATTCCCATTCCGATATCTCAATAAAAATGAAAACCATAAAAATATTAAATATGTAGTTAAAAAATAGTATATTTGGATATGCAAGAAATATAGAGGTCACATTATTGGTCCCTTGTATACCAATGTATACTATCTATTATATTATAAATTTTCAATAATGTGCATTCAATTCCTCTAGAGATTAAACATAAATCCTAGAAATGCAACATACGCAGATTAAATGATTATTAATAGTAAATTGGAATTTAATGCAGTAACCAAAATGGCCAAAAATCTGTTGTGGGCATATAATATCAATTTGTAACAGTCGTCGCATATTATGACTGACCCCGATAGCAGTTATATCATAAAATCATTTCGTTGGAAGGATCCTCAAATCGAGTTATTTCATCTTCTTGTAGTTTTTTTATAGCACCACTTGAAACATGATTTAAACCAGTTTAAGCTCTCAAGTGAGTGGGTATAAGTCCGTAAGCCTATATCCCTTTAAGAGGTCTCTTGTAAAAACACATTTTTCCAACTATACCTGAAAATATTACCTACCATAGCTAATTGAGCAATATTTCACTAGGGTGGAATTTAATTTAGATTAATAAAAATTAGATGATTTTAAACTGAGAGCTTTATTTTATAAAATATTATAAACGTTGCCAACTGCAACAGATTTAAAAATGAAATTCGCTTTTTCCTGAATGTTATTTTTAATTACAAATAACTAATTTTTCAATTCAATAAATTCCGACATATTACTGTAGCAACACATTTTATAGAACATTAAATTATGTATTGTTAATTTTATATTATTCGAACAGATTTATTTCATCCTCTACTACGATCGATCATTAACAATAAAATCACGGTAAAATAGGATCGTTCACATTTTTCACAATTATACATACATTTCATTATATACGGAAATAAAAATGTACTTATTTTGCTTTATCTTATTCCTGCTAATAAATAAAGCAGCAACATGTTACAAAATTAATGCATTATGACAGACTATACGCCTTATGAACTTTATCCCTCACAGCACACTGTGGTAGAGTAGGTTAATAAATCACCAAGTTAACCTTCCGGTGCATTTTATGTGATATGGCTGCATAATTTAGTTTTACTTTAACAAGTTGTTTCGCCTTCCACAAACGTAGTTATCAAATTTAAGTAATGCAGGTTTATTCAGTGATATGGCTGCAATATAAATCCTTCTAATCATGCTTGAGTGCACAATTAAGGTGCCTGTGAACTATATATCGAATACAAGATATAATTGTACATAAAAGATGTGATTAATGAATTATAATAATAATAATAAATCGGCTTTATTGAAATTGTCAACTAGTAAGAGAGATAGATCATTTGATAAAATTTAAAACAGAAAAACAATTATTACAATATAGTAAAACTAATTTTTCATTTATCATATTAAATTATAATATTTTTTATCAATTGGTATCATAAACGCGTGTGCAAGGTAAACTCATTAATTGCGTTATTTTTAATCTAGGGTGTAGATAGTTGAACACCCACAACAATGACGTTATTCTTATTATTAAATATTATTATGTTATTATTTTTGGGAAATATTTAATTTTGGTTTTTGTTTATATTTGGTTTTCTGTTGCCCCTTTTAATCTGTTGCCCCACGTTGGGCGCCAATAAATATGTTATGATATGGAGGATTTTAGGGATATAACGATTTTTTATTTTTGAATTCTATTTTTGATTTATTTTATTACAAGGTAAGTTTTTTTAAAATTTTAGATTTTCTTTACTATATTTAATATTTTATATTTGCACGTTTAGGTATTTAAGTTTTATATTCTTAAATTTTATTATGCAGGCACTAGTGATTAAGTTGTTTAGTTTCTGAATAATAAGTTTAGTTTTCTCGAGTATTTGTATATAGTTTTCTGAATTATCGACTTTATAACATACGATCAGTGCGCCACTGGGTTGGATTTTCCAATAGTTTATACAATAAGCGACAGTGCGTATGATTTTCAGACAATTAAACGTGAAACTTACTATAGATTTGCTATAACCACTCTTTTACCTTTCAGGGCCTATGGGGGTTCCCTTCTGCAATTATGGGACAGTGTCCTTGTGAACAGTGATAAATCTAATAGATTAAAAGTTTTTAAATTTAGTTCAAATTATTGCCGACACACTAAAGTTATCGTGTCGCGTTATCTACCTTAAATTGGCAGTCCTGTTTTGACGCTTGAGATTTGTGATTCAGTTATGGTAGCTGGCAGTTTTATAATTTTGTGCCCTGTTTATTTGATCAGCATGAGCTAAATAGGCCTTCGATGCCCACTGGGATTCCGACCAATCAGGTGGCTGCTTATTATTTAGGATGAATTTTACCTTAATTACTGGTAAGTTGATGTCGGATTTCTATCACCTTATTGTGTTTGGCCTTGAACCATTATTTGAATTTACAGGTACCATAAATTTTCAGTTTAAACCTTATATTTCTCAATATCTTTCAGGAGCGATCTGGACGTGGGGTTGCTTCTTTTATGACCCATCAACAACTCTCTTTTTTGTTTCGTCTCTAAGGACAAGCAGAAAATTTGCCAAACCATGGATTTCTAGATTTTTAACTGTCATCTAGGTTGGTATTTTCGCATTTTTCCACTTTATTATGTATTTTTTCTATGAAATTATGGTATTTTTAGCTTCCTTATTCGAAAATGAATCCTTGGATACCCAAATGTCGATATTACGAGAGATAAATTTTACATCTGCCGTTGGCTGGTACGAGATCGCATACACGTGTTGAACTTCACTTCACTCACTATTTAGGAACTAATTTACATTAAGTCTGGTCAATTGACGTGACTGGAGGTTTTACAGGTTTGTTTTTTAAATTAATTGCTTACAAATTTTATCAAATTTATATAAATAAAGTCCATCTTTGCTTAACCCTAGTTGACAATCGTTCAACCTCTGTTCAAAGCATGCCACAGACAACTGTTAAGTCATTGATTATTTTAAAGAAATGTGGCACAATGTATTTATATCATTTATGCGTCTAATTTGTTTATTTTTGGTTTGTTTCAGCGTAGCTGTGCATTCGCTTACCTAGAGTTCGTCGACCTCTCTCGATTCAACAGGTGTTCTACAGCTGATTTAACGAATGTTTTCAAGATATTATATCCTTTTTGTATTTGAATTTATTTACTGAGTATGCTATATTATGTAAGTTTCTCGTTTTAGTTTTATCAGAAGGATCTTTCACATTATCCTGGTTCGAATTGAATTTTATTTTATTTATTTTATTTTGTTAATTTATTTAATTGATTAGTGGGGTATTGGCTTAAAATACATGACAATATATAGTAGTGTATTGTGCTAAATTGTGCCCTACTGTTGATACGTCAATAAATTATTGTAATGTACTTTGGCACGGTTATTTTCGAACACCACATTTATTAGCTTAAGTATGTTTCGCCTGAGTACCGCTGTTAAATATCCGTTTTGTGATAAATAACACTGTGTACTGGTCCAGATGAGGTTAGTCACTTTAAGGTAGCTCTAATTCTTGTCTTTTGAATTTAGGGCCTTTTTAGGTACACCAGGTTTTAAAGAACTTACCTTAGTTACTGACTGTCTGTTAACTGTATTTGAAAATCTTGTATTTATTTCAATAAAGCTGTATTTTTAGGTTCAATCCTTTGTTTTGAATTTATTTGGCCTCTAGGGGTTCGAATATTAGATGCCATTTTAATTACCTCAGAGTGCTCTCCCTTTTGAAGAAGCTCTGTGACATTCTTCACACTTCACACCAATACCACAACCACCGGAGCAAATCGAGATCTCCGAGTCAATTTCCTCCAAATATATAAACAAAGATGATAATTGTTTTAAAAAAATATTAGCAGTTTTATAATTTAGAGCCAAGCTTACACCAGCACCAGATTATCGCTTCGGTGTTAATTATGAAATTTATATCATCATTAAATTGTATATTCTAATCTACACCACTATTTTCCTATTTTTATTTCACAAACCGTATATCATTGGAATTCAGAATGCCCCATTTATAAAAAACTGTCTTCCTAATTTACATTATAACGTAGGATTCGTTGCTTCTATTATAAATGCGAAATAATGGCCTAAAAGTTAACATCATCTGATAAGGTGCAGTTAGTTCCACTGGTTGGAGATAATTCAATGATTTATGGAGCTGGTGCTATTGAATTTACCACCTGGCATCCAAATTGTACTCCAATTACCGTTTTACAATAAGAAATTACAGAAAGCCATATAGAAATCTACGTGAACCCCAAAGACGTCTTGAATAAAAATAACTACAATCACACTGGGACGTTTACAGGGACGGACTGGGTTAAGAAAAAGTAGAGGGCGACATGGGCAAGGGGGCGCCAGTAGCGGCTCGTGGTGCTTAAGGCTGGTAGGGCAAAAAGCTGTGCACACGGGGCAAGAGAAAATTTTTCAGGATTTTCAAGGTCATTGTGTTTTACAAAAGTATACCTCAAAATTTATGTACTAAACTTGTTATTTAAATATTTTCAAGATTGCTATGTTTTTCCCACTTTCGTTTGACGTAATTGTTTTATTAACATTTTTGAAATCCTTTGAAAAAATTCTGTTACGTTAAACATTTAATTTATAGCTATTTGTATACCTACCTAGTTTTTTTTTAAAATATGAACAGTATAAAAAAATTCACCTTTAGTCCTTTGGTAATTTCATCCAAATAGAACTAGAACTAGGTACGATTTTTGATAACAAAAGAAAGTTTTATTAGGTAGGTAGTGGTCGTAGCGTAGTGTAATACCTTGTTTCTTAAAACATACGTACAAAAAAAATCTACACACTACACAACATAATTAACATAAAAATGATTTTGTATATATACCTACTCTAGGTTTATACAAAATCAACTCTTCTATCTTTTTGGGAAATAAAATGTTCTTTGAGATTTAAATAGTGTGAAAATTTTGTCTGCCGAATAATCTTATTTTCAGTGAATCCAGGGATTGTTTGATTTTTCGTTAAACAACAGACAGTACCTATACCAACAATATGATTATTAGTTGTTTCACATCCTGGTTAACAATTCGTATATTTGATACCAATTTGTATTAAAACCTCTGCTTTTATTACCGCGATTATCTTTTAATTTGGACATGGTTTTAATGCAGAAATAAAAATCTTGTCATCTAAACATAATAAACTAAATTGTTTTTCCAACTGTACTGTGTACTATAATCTTGTTTATTTCGTACCACTAACTGGATTTGACTTTGACCGTGATTTTCATCCTTATCCAATATACCACTAGTAGAAGCCATAATAAAAAAAATTTGAATTTGCTTTAATGTTAAAAACCATGAAAATTACACCATGCGATTGTAAGGGAACTAAACTAGAACCCCACGATATACTGCTAGAACCCCTTCTGCCTTCTCAAGATAAGAGAAGCCGAGAATTTCCGGAGGGTCCCGAGGGCCGGCCCATACATTCTAAAAGCTGGCGGGTCCTTCCGCGAGTTCCGCGCTGTTTTAAATTATAACAATACTTATGGGCTAAGAAGTAATAATAAATGTTATGTTATTTATTGTTTCACACAGATTTAACATTTCCATATTTAAAGTTAGTAAGTATATTATCTATAATTTCGCATTTTGCATTAGTGATTACGCGTGTTGGCTGGATTTTTATTTTCTAGAACGAAAACTTTCTTGCGTTTGATCGCGCCAACGAGCCGGCCCGCTCATTCTCGCTGAGGCAGAATAGGTACGCGACATACGCTTGGGTACTTAGATGGCAAATCTAACATCAATGAAGTGAGCGTACTGCCTAGCTATTACGGACGTTTAGGAAGGAGCATGGGCCAGCCCAATTCATATAATAGCGGATTAGAACGTATAGTATTAAGCGGGATTTTAAATTTGGAAAGCGGGGGATATTAGGTATTATCTCGAATAGTTTCTAAACTCCAATTTTAATATTTTTCAACATTTTATTGTTCTATATAAATAGAAAGCAAATGTACACCAATTTAAATCAAAAAAAGAAAACAAAAAAAAATTATTTCGATAGAGTGCGAAACAGTTTTTTTGGGTGGGCCCTGCCCAACCTGCCCACCCTGACCAGCCGCCACTGGGGGGCGCCAAACCTAAGCTTTTCTTATGTTTATATATTATTTACTTTTTATGACTGGAAATAACTAAATATGTGTCAGTAATTTTTTATTATAAAAAAAAAACAAAATAAATAATAAACTCTTTACAATAAACAACAAACTTAAGAAACGATGTCTTACAACATAAAAAAATATGAAATACTTTCATAATAAATGAAAATCTCTCAACTGACTAGTAGGTTAGACGTCTGTTGCGAAGCAACCGCATGTTCGTTGCTAAGCAACCATCAGAAAACCGTCCGGGAAAGTACTTTCCCGCACGTTTTTTTGTCTACATTAATTAATTTATAATAATATTGATTGCGATTTCAGAAAAAATAAAATGTGTACCTCGTAGTAAAAGCACATTCCTGGACTCCATGTGGCTTGTCGAGGCGCAAGCCGAGCAATCTTCACGGTCGTCCGGGAATGTTAGGCTTTTCCTACTAGGTACACAATGTACTGTTATTTTTTATTTTTTGTAAAACTACGCGCTTAACAAACAAACGGTATAGGGGAGGCGCTGGCAGGCACCGAACACAGGGGCGCGGCGGGCTGCGCCCGCCCGCCCGCCGGGCCAGTCCGCCCCTGGACGTTTACTGATTGATAATATTTATTTGAACAACATGTAGTCTGGAATGGCGATAATAAATAACTGTTAGATCATATATTTTATACAGTGAGTCATTGTGAAGGAGCACTGCAGTGAATAATAAATAAAGTTTCTATGACAACGTATCGGATATTTGTTAAAAAATTCATTAAAGTGGCCATGATATGTGAGTCAAAGCACGAAATTAGTTGTAAACAAAGTTGACGTTTAAATTTAATTTATGACAGGCCGTTCTTTTAACACGGCTCTCTCATAAAAAATGTTAAAAATAAATCTTAGTACTTATACATTTCTTCAGTTTAAAGATTTAGTCAAAAATATGTAATAGTCGTAGATAAAGTAGGGTATTCTATTCGCATATAATTTATATTATTCACTCGCGTGATTTACGACGCTCGCCTTCGGCTCGTTCCGTAAACTTTTACCCTCGTGAATAAGACAGACCATTATATGCTTGTGGAATAAACTACTACTTTCCACCCTTGTGAATAATGACATTGTTTTCATTAAAACTGTCAAAAAATTACATTTTAGGATATGGCGTTACAAAATAGTATATTGTTTTATTAGGAGTAAAAGTCATACTTTTGTGACGAGTCTGTAGGTTTGCCGGACGAACGAAAGTGAGTCCGGCAATTACAGACGAGTCACAAAAGTGACTTTTACTCCGAATAAAACATGTTATTTTTTCTTCAAACGTCGATTAGCTATAAAAAAATAGAGATAAAAACTCGAATTTCACCACCAAAAACGCATTGTGTTGATACTGTTAATATCGCATGGCCGGCGTATTAAACAAAATACGCGTTGCTATGGATACCATATTATGTACGCTTTGCGCTTTGCTCGATTCTCGATTTGACAAGTGCATAAGTGTCAGAATAAATTGTACTACGAGTGTCTTCACGATTTGTAAGTATTTTAGTAAATATTCTTTTGATATTATTGATATTGATATTGATATTATTCTTTTAAATCATACTTATTCTAGATTAGAATGATAGACTCCTAGTTTTTGATTGTACACCCCCTGAGGTTACGGAAATTGCCGCAGATGCCATGAATAATTTATTACCTATACTAAATAATTATTGTTCTTTTAATATAGGAATAGTTAAATTATGGTGTTTTTTTTTTACTTAATAATTAAAGCATATAAGTTTTTTATTATTTAAGATGTCTCGTTATTTATAAGAAATCAGTCGTACTTTTTCTTCCGCTCACAGCGTAATACAAAGTACTTTTGCCTCCGCTGCTAATGGCAACGCACAGCCGTCTAAAATGTCAAACTTTAACATCATGAAATGGGTTAAGAAATGTCATATTTTTCTGACGTTTGAAGAAAAAATATATTATTCACAACTTCAAGTGTATCAAATACTAATTTATAAATTCGATCATAAATTACATACTCACACTTACATTGTGGCCTAACAAAAAGTGTATTCAAATGAATGTACAAGAAGCGGAATAAAAGAGAGACGCATCAAACAAAATGACAAAACTTCTCAATAAAATAAAAACCACTTTAAATTCAAGTTGTTTATCGGAAACAGATAGAAAAAGTGTAGGCAATAAATCGAGAAAATAACTCGTCTGCTTTTGTTGCTTACAGCTGAAAGATTTATTGGAAAATCAAAACACAAAACAGAGTTTAATTGCTAACTAAATATTATGTTAATTTAGGGGTGTCTTTAATATACCTACGTCAGGTAGTTGAAACCGAGATTAAAACTGTAATGGGTGTGTATATCCCAAAAAATTACAATTTTCACTTTAGCTTTGTTAGTTAGTGGAGAGTGAGAGAAACCAAATCTCATTCATTTTAATTTCATTCTAAACATTCAGTAGGTGATGTTTCGAAACACATTGACAACCAATTTAGAATTATTGAGACATGACCAAAATTGTTGTACTCGGTAATGGAAACTGATTTGAAGGCAGCACTACATCAATGGCTTCAACCTCCTTCAGGATATAAGTGGACAAAATGTTTTGTGTGTTTACCAATTACATCTTCTTTTTTCAAATTTAGAAATAGAATTCTTGCACCTAGCCCAGGGCTTTTCACGTTGAAAGATCTATATTTCGTTAAAACTCATCATTACTTCTTTTATCGAAAAAGAGAAGTTGCTTCAGCTCATTTAATGTCTTGGAGAAGAGTTTGAAAATATCTAGACACAACGTCAATTTTTTTACTTTCTTTATACTCCCTGTAGATGTTAAATGGCCTTGAAAATGGTTGTACCAGATCGTCTTTGCTGTGGACTACTTTTGCCAGAGTTTGGAAAACTGAATTTTGAATGGCGATTCTAACATCAAATCTCCTCTAGAAAACAACGCTAAATATTTAACAAGTATTTACCTGTTTTCCTGTATGGCTAGCTAGCTGAAATTATAACGTCATGGGGCAAGGTAGCATAGAAAGTGTAGAAAGTTTGTGGGGGCGGTGTTTGCAACCAGGTGAACGATCTCTTAATAAAATTTACTTACTATATTACTAGTACTATCACTTTTTGTTTACTACAAAATTCATGCATCATTCATATCAAATAATGTTTCCAGTTCAAGAAAACACACAAAATCTACAAAATCACCCGAAAACCGAATTCCTTTATTGCGTTGATCAATATGTAGATCTAGCATAAAAAATACTTCAGTACATATTGGGGATTGTCTGATTAAATAAGAAATTTTCATTTAAACAAAAAAAAAACAGCTCTAGGAAAATCGGACATTAAAATTCAAAGGCTCGAATAGCACTTTAGTTAAATTATTATGTTTTATGCTAACTCATGTGAAACAAGTCAGACTGTATAATATGGAAGAAAAAAGGGATTCTCAAATAAAGATGGAGAGCTTTTATCAGATTAAATGACTGTAAAGCGCACTTATATTGTTTAGTTTGTGTTAGTGGGTAGTTGACAGAGGGTAGAATAATAGAGAGGATCATTATTATTCTTGAGAGAAAAGATTTACGTGCCCACAAAACCTTAATGGTTTTCTTGATGTAATCCTGGAGATATGCAAATTTTCAGCAAAATGCAGGTGCTCCGTGGAAATAGTTAAAGTAGATTTTGATGATAATTTACGACTCAGATGTTTATTCAGATGCATTTCATAGCAATTTTATTTTCTATTTAAGTTCACACAACTGCAGACAGTTATAATGTTAGGAAACATTTCAGTAACTGCTTCCGTTGTATGAAATTTGTTATTACGTAGTTGTCAGTTATTTTCAATAAATTACGTCTCAAATATAATTATTGTCCAAAGATTATGCAGGAAAACTTTTTATATGCACATATTTGCTTAATTTTAGCAATATTATCTCATCGTTAATATCAACAAGATTAGTAGAACAGATAATAATGATAATAAGACCCCTTTATCCCCGAAGGTCCTGAAATGGCGTTGTGTGGGAAGAGGAAGGGACAAAAGGTGGACACTTCATTAAGTAGACACTTTGCTGACAGTAATATCGGGGAATGTACTAGAATTATTAAATACACTTTTTGAGTATCAAGATCAAGAATTAAGTGGATTATATTTAACCTAAATTTAATTTAAAGCTATGCTATGCTTTTTAAAATATATAATGAAAATTTGATAATTAGCATTCTGTTTACATTCGCGTAAAAATCAAATAATAATTACTTTGCGTTTTCATTTTTGATGCCAGCAATTAATATTCAATTTTTTGCCCTCAGTCTGAAAACAAACTTAATTATCAAGCCTTCGTTAATGTTAATTTCAACAAAATCTAACTTCATTTATATAAAATATAGCGGAATAAAGTGAATTCCTATTCCTGCATCCACAGACAAAATTAGGAACTAATTTCTTAAAAAATTGCCTTTTAAAATCAGTGAATGAGAACATTCCTACGATGTATTTGCGTACGTTTCCATTTGACAGATCGTGCAGATATAACAGAGCCATATTTGAATTACTAATTTTAATTCGTTGTTAATTATTATGTCCAACTTCGTTAATTAATTATGTAGGTTTTTTGTTAAAGGCACATCAATTTTAATATTATACCTCGAAAATGTGAATTCATACCTGTTAAAAGTTCATGATTTGAAATGAACGGAATGATATTATCTGGTGCCATAACCATAAATCCATTTTGTATTTAATTATTACACATTTTAATTTCTGCATTTGATGTCCGAAGCAATTAAAACCTTCTGTCGTCTGTATTTCTTTGCTTCTTCCACATAGCCAAGCACAACTTTACCCCAAATTGATTACTATTGCATGCTTGTTTGGGATATTGCTTATATCTGAGAATCTGCACCAAATCTCCAAAAATTTCAAATTCAATTAAATCCAAAATAGAATACCAAATTGGGCTAATGCTTAACAGGCCTAGTTTTGCTCACAGATGAATAAAATTGGTTTCTGATTCAAAGAGGGTAACCCCGTGGATACAATTCGCATTTCAAACAGTCTTCGATAATGTACAGGAAGAGGAACTATACTGGAGGCGGGGTGGAATTCAAAATGGTTGTAGTTCCTCAACCATTCTCTTGGCTCGATTTAAATTAATAAACTATTTTTTTACTTCGATATTTCACAACTTGATTGGCGAAAATGTCTTAATTGCAACATTTAAGATGGCCATAATTTCTTAAGGAGGAAATTTTTGCCTAAGTGATTTCGTCTTATTTTTGGTCGTAGAGTTTACCCCCGGTGGCTGGGGAATTTATTTTGGGACACCCTGAATATTATTGATATTATTTATTAAAATAGTTTATAACTTATATCACTCTTAATGTTTTTTTCCTGTTGTCATTAGAATTATCAAATAATGGGAATAATGGTGACCTTGGAACAATATCTAAATTCAGATTTAAGTAAGCCCTTTAAATAATACCCATTATTCCTCTAACGCTTGTCATAATGAATTAGAGTATTCCCTTCATTTTTAATGATTATTCGAAACTTCTTCACTAATATTTTATATTATTTTGAGATTTGAAATTATAACAAGACAACTATATTGTTTGGATCGAGGATTTAGTTTAATAATTCACAAAAGACTTTCTGTTCAAAATAACACAATGAAAGCATTTGTAATTTTTGCTAAGCAACCTGTTACACCTTGACGACCATTGAAGTTTATAGCGAGAATGAAATCAGATGAGAAGGCAATATAATAAAAACTTTAAGTCATTGACTTTACTGTCTAGACATTAAAATTACTATAGCCTTTATTACTGTCAGTAAATGTCTTACATAACTCTGTTTTACTCGTCCTTATTAAACTAGAGGAAACTTGAAGATTAAATATTATTTTTTATACTGAATTTTTCGTATCGACATATTTATTTAGGTATATATTTCTTTGGTACTAATTTTATCAAATTGATGAAAGCTTGCTAATTTACAATACGTAACAGGCGATAAGATATATGTATCGTTTTTGGAAAGGTAAAAAAAATTAATCTGCAATTAGTTCTCTGGATGTGACCAATTTAAGTAACTAATGTCAATTGATAATGATGATCATCGCAAGTCTTATCATATTTTCAACTTTTCTGCAAAGTTGCTTAGGGATTTTGGTAACGTAGTATTTACATAACTTTCCATATTACTGACATCCGAGATCCAAATTTATATTCAGTTTGCAACGTTCGACTAATTAGGACATCCAAATCGATTTAATTAAATTTACAACTTGCAGAATTTAATTCAATATATTCTTTCATGAAAAAGTTATATATTTTAGATATATTCCATTCAAATTTTAAAGTTTTAGCAAATATTATATACCTATCCGGGTTATATTTGACAACAAAATATAGTTTTTGTTATGTAATGAACAGAGCATTACATGTTAATTAATAAAATATATTAAATATACCTTATAACTGGGGCGAAACGACTGGCAAACCATCATATAAACACAGCGACACCTACTAATTGCGTGCACTATTATACAAAGAATCTATGTAACTTTAGGCGAGAGTTGTGAAGTTGATATATTTTTGCTTTGAAGGAGATATAAAGCAGAAGGCGTTTTGTCTATTAGATGTTTGGCGAATAAAAAATCCTTACTCTTCTGACATCGTTGAACCGCAGTAGCAGAAACAGGCCGACGCTAAATAAATAAATAGAAAAATACCTTATAAATAGTTCATCTTCAGAGTTGTCTTGAAAATAATATTTTGTAAATCCAATAAAGTTGTAAATATTTTTCACATTTCTGCGAGATTCTAAAAGTTCCTAAAGCAAAAGGAGATTATTTGAAAGTAATCCCAGAATTTGCTGCATGCGTTCCCTTTATTCCGTTTATCCTCTTTATAATATATCTGGGGAATAATTTATATAAAACCGAAATGGATACAAAACAAACTTGTGTTAGAGATCAATACAAACACAGTTATCCAGTACCTTTGGGTAAATAAAAATACTTTTAAATAGTTGATTGAAGATGAAGTTATTTTGTGGAAATCCATTTCTAGTAAAATTTTTATTGCAAAAATTTTACTAAAAATACTTTTAAACATACTCAATAGAAAGAAGTAATTGAACAAATTTAATTAATAAATTTGCTGAAATATATTTTAAGAACGTAACGTTGTTTGAAATATATATGTTGTAAGTCAATTTTAAGTGTCGATAGCATAAGAATCTAAACCAATTTCCTATACCGAAAAGAATATCAGATTGCGAAATCTCTATTGGGTACGTAATTACCCCTCTACCATTCTTAATTAAAAAGCTTACGATACTCAATTTCAAGGTCTTAAAGAGCTTTTATTAAATATTTTTGTCAATAGTAAATTGTATAAACTGCAATTATTTTTCCTGAGTGTAAACACTTGGCAGGATAGGAACTTGATGAAAATTATTATTTGTATTTTTTCCATATTTAATGTTAATGGGAGTTCTCCTACAGTATTTGTGCGATTAAAAGCACGCATGCGGAAATATGTAGACAAATTAAAAAATATTCGAAATATGTAAAAATTCTTGAATTTTTTTATTGGAATATTTATGGCATTTTCACGTAGGTACCTACCCTGAATATAGTGATTTGTGAAATTGGGAGAAATGGTATCCTTAAACATAACTACAAACACTGAACATGGTAACTGCTAAATTCCATTCAATATATGTGGTCATTTGAGGTTCACGTTAGGTTTTTCGAAAAAAAAAATCATATCTCCATAAAGAACGCAGTTAGGCCAAAAATGGCTAAACCGTTTCAGGGCATTAGTCCAAGGATTAAAACAAAATGGTTAAAGAAATTCCTAAAAAATTTAAAGGGCATTGGCAGGTTGCTAAATTTTTTGAAAAATGCAAGGAGTCTGAAAATCGCCCTGTACATCTTAGGGGACAATAAATGGCATAACAATCGCTAATCCCTGTATAAATTTCCAATACATTTTCCGTCGTGATTTTGCAAACCGCATCTTAATCGGTCAACTCTAACCGAAGATATACAGCGAGAATGTGTGACCAAATTTTCAGGTATTTCCTTCAATTTTGCACAGCAGTTTATTTTATTACTAACGGAATGCCCATAAATGCTATTGAATTCAGCAATATTCTATTAGACTTTTCATATTTATTATTTTTTTTAATATTCATTTGGTTATTACACTCTGTTTATATTTATTATTATTTTTAGCTCGTAAATAAGTAAAACGATTCTCAACTCTATATTACCTATAAAAATGAAAAATCTTGCAATATATGCTATACCGAACTATTTATGGACAGCAGGAATCGAGTAACCCTTATATTTTGAAATGTAACATGCCTTCGTGCACCGTATACAAAATGGTTGGTTTTCATACTTGCCTATTCCCATTCAGAACGTTTCTTGATACGTGTTTTAAGTGTCGGATATTAAAGAAACCTTTATTTAGAACTTCATAATAACACTTCGAATTTTTATAGCAGAAAATGAGCTTATGGGATGAATTTTTGTAAACAGAGAAAGTTACGAAATCTCCATTTTGTAAGGCGCGTATTCAGCGTAAATTTGTTGATATCTACTACTTGGTTGCGAAGATTGATGGTTCAGTTCTCTTTGTAAAATAGTTCTCTGGGGATGGTTATTAAAACCGAAACGTTAGAAAATAAAAAATAGTTCATATTGACAAATCAAAGAATAATTCTCATAAAATTCCTTTATTAATGTTGTTACCGGTTTCGTGAACTACAAATATACTTGGGGAAGCATCGCTACCCCTGATGTGGATTCGATTCCACAATAAACTGTAGGATCTCTTATCCTAACAAATCGATCGTAGATCTACTTGAGTTACCTCAGTGACTTAAGAAACATTAAGAAAACATTTTAAGGAGCAGGTCTATCAAAGTATTAAATATTTTAAACAATTCTAGCATTTTCATGGTTACTGGTATAAACGGAACTGAAAAATAACACATTAAAAGCTGAATATAGTTTTCCATTTTCTCCCACCGACCTCATTATTCAACTTCGACAAAGCTTTGCATATTCTAAAAAATATCTTGAATTGTTAGTTGTTAGATAGTCGTGTGTATTGAATTTTCTTTCCTGTTTTTTAGGATTTATTTATAAATACGCTTGAAGTTAATGTTTTATTGATGTCGATTCTGATAAAAATACAGTTACAAAGTTTTTAAAGTTTTGAAGTCTAACTACCGACAAAACCAAAATAGATTACTTTCTAATTCATGCTGAACGCTGATTTAATAAGTTTAATATATTTTATTCGTTAGCCTGGTGCTGTCAGAAAACACAAATATACAGTAGATATTTAATTATATTGTTATGCCGTTAATATGAACGAGAAATTCTATATAGAGCTTCCTGTGATTTTTTAAAATATAATAATGATAATAACACCACGAGTACAAGCTCACTGTATCTTCAAAGTTGTGCAGAAGTAAGCCCACATTTAGAGATAACAGGCTACCGATGCGTAGTGGAAATAGTCTCTCTCACAGTTAGTTCCACTACTACGATCGTAAATCGAACCCGGAACATTTTGGAAAGAGAAAAATACGGTAAATATGTTTGCTCTAATAGGACAATTATTAGATACAAAAATACTTTACCCTAGAAAATTAAGCATTAAAGTAGAAAAGGCGTTTAAAATTAAATGCGCTTTTTGCTTAGCAAATTTACCGCAAATTGAAAAAGTTTAATACTATACCGGACGTAACACTGTTTCCAGTTTTTGGAACCGAAATTATTAAAAAGAAGTCAAATGTTTATTACACATATTTTGTAATAATTATTTAAGCATACCGGGTGTAACAGGATAACGGCACACCTCCATTTTTGAAGATAAATGGTTGAAATTTGATATACTGACTTCTTTTTTCAATTGCGGTTTCACGGAAAGTGACATTAATTTTTGATTTTCAAATGGAACAGCCTATATATTATTTCATTTTTGAGTCTGCATAATTTTCTGAATCCAACTATACCACATACTTAAGTGACATTTCATTTATTTTAATTTAATTTTTAGTTTTTCATTTAAGTGTGCTATGGCTGTTCCCATTTATTCTAATTGACTCGTGTGATGCTAGAAAAATCGAAATCCCGTCGAAAATACTAAATTCTGTGATGTATGAACAAAGTTAATAAAAAGGGGTTTTAGGACAAAACACATTTTTTTCAAATAAAACCACATTGGTACCGTGGTACCATTTATTAGTACTATTGTTAAGAAATTTGTTTATATGCCTTATTAAAATAATAATATATAAAGTGATATACAATAAATTTAACGCAATGTATTGTATAAAAAGAGAAATCTCTTATATTTCACCGGCTCCTCCGCCATAACTTTAAATGTGCCAGTCGCTCCTCCCCTTTTACTGCGAAATAAATTGTAGAAATATTAAGTATTTGTCGCTTTATTTGTATTTGCCTGAGATTATGATATTGAATAATATAAGTTTGACTAAAATTTTTACATAATTCGTAATAGGCATTAGAAATTAATATTTTAAATTGTGCAAATTTCTTCAAGAGATCTTAATGAAAAGCGTATGATAAAGCTGCTGTGGTGTACAAAAAAATGAAGCGGAAGTGAATTAAAAAAAAATCAAAATGTGGCTAAAAACATTTAATCCTCAGAATTTTTTTCGAACTCTCATTTTCAGAATTTGAAAAATGTAGGTAAGTAGTTATTTATTTAATTAATAATAAAATAGCAATTATTAAAATTTTGCTAAAAATATGAGATAACGATTCATTAGGTTAAAATGCTCGATGTGTCATCATCGAACACAAAATAGTATATTACTTATAAGTATACCTAACCTAGGTTGAGAAGTGAGCTATTATTTACCGAGCACTTTTAGGATATAATGTGCGAGGTCAATAATGGCCTTCTCAACCGAAATATATACTTATAGAATTTTTTTCTCTACTAACATTGATATATTACCATATTTGATTTTATTAGATTTTGATATTAGTCATTTCCCACTTATTTTGAAATATTTCGAAATATTAAGTAGTCTGAGAGTTTAGTTGTCAAACTGACAGTCTGAAACTAATGAAATATAATGAGATGTCATTTATTATTTACCTAGGTGGTTTTTTATTATCATTTTTTACTTATAGAGTGAGAAATACTACTCTCATTAGAGGAATGGAGTAAATATTGGTGATTTCTCAGGTTAGTAGTAAAAAAATATATTTTAACATTGGAAATGTTTTTTTTGTATTGGTAAGTACCCTATTTTGCTTATTTAAAGTACGCCTCAGAGTGTTTAAATCCAACTATAAAACACGCGCGTGTTTTAAAGTTACCATGGCAACATCAATAACCCGAGAAACGTGAAGTGTAAATGTCAATTTTTAATTATTGATCTGAAAGAAGTACCTTGTAACGTCAAATAAAATATTACTGACAAATGTTTCAAAAGCTTTAACTGTGATGACAACAATTAATCTTATATGACAGATTGCAAATTAATTTTTGTTTTTCTCATTTTGATGACAACTAAAGGTATTTTACATTATTAGTTCTTATTTCCATTTTTTGTAGTATTTATTAATACTAATATTATTTTTGATTTCAAAGTGTACCAATAAAAAAAAATAAAAAAATCGCGCGTGTTTTAAAGATCCTAATATCCACTTATACTTTAATATACTTACTATTATGATCCATTTTAATTACATAAAGAAAGTGACATATACTTAATATTTTTAGTATTTATTTTACAACCAAATTGCCATGCTTACGGATTTAAAGTTATGGCGAAGGAGCTGGTGATAATTAAAAACTTGCATAGTGGAAATATATACTATTATGTACATGTACGTGACTTTGAAAGTAAGAATGTAGTAAAAATAAAACAAAAATTTGTTTAAGGCTTGGGAACTCAAATTTCATTAGCCGCGCATACCTGATGAAGGTCAAATATCTGGAAACCAGTTCATGGATGGTAAGTATTTGTAATTAACAGGTAATTCCTAACAATTAATAATAGATTCCTTTACTCCTACTGTATTATTTTATAAATAAATGGACCAATTATTCACGATTAAAAATTGAAATTTATTTATAAAATAATAGGTTATACCTTCGCCACGACTTCAGAATTAAACCAGCTATAGAGCGTAATTTATGACGATCCCTTTGTCTCATATAATATTTAATAACAGCATTTTGTTTCGCTCTTACTTTAAATACATATTGAGGAAAGTGAAGCAAATCTCATTCGACTACAAATTTATTTTTGATACTTTGTGTATTAATAACTATAAATTTTCAGTGTGGGTCGACGTATGATTTATAAGAACATAAATTCATGTCGCTAGATGACAAAAATTTTGCATTTGACAGGGATCGTCTAAATGAGATTACCTATACCTACAAGATGAATGAACTTTACGTCTTGTCTTAGTATTGATTAACGGTAATATTTTCCATTCATTGTTAATAACATATTGTAATAAATCATCTTCGTAAGTTCTGCATAAGATAAACCCAGATGTTTACTTGGACATTTGGCAAGTTTGCAAGTTTCTTAATCACGCTTTTCCAGCTTCCGAGTTCGCACAATAAGATATTAGGTATAGAAAACCTTATGCATTTATAGATTTTACGTCATCTTGTTTATATCAGAGTTGTAGTAATAATAATACCTACAATATACATACTTTATCCACTACTACTAAATAATGTATGCATTATGTATGTATTTCTTTAAGAATAATGCTATCCATTATTGCTATCCATTATTCCCTGCACTGAATAATGATTTAATCATTATTCACTGCAGTCAAAATAATAATCTAATAATATTACATTTCTTAATTAAAATCAATATACAAAGCATTAGTCCGGAAGGGTAAATGTACTTGCACAATACTTTAATAATTTTTATTGAATTTATGCATTTTGAAGTTGAAGCCAATGAAAAAAAAATTTTAAAATCCAACCTATAAAATTTATAGGCCTTCCAACAGTAAATACCGAAATCTACGGTTTTAGCAGCATTTCCACCAATTTTGTAACACTTTGACGATTATTATAGAAAAAAAGGACTATATTGTAATGTAATAGGGTTTGAGTGAGATTTATCTTGACTTTTGTATATACAGTGTGTCCCCGGATGGACGCATGAATAGGTGTGAATGACAAAAAAATTTTCGAATTGGACATTACTCTTCTAGATTTAGCCCCTGCTTCGTTTAAAACTAAGAAGTGCCAAATATGAGTGAAATCGATAGCGACATATTTTAAAAAATGCACTAGAATAAACTGCCTTTACTTTTGAAGATACAACAAAATTGCATTAAGAAAAGTTGTTCAGAATAAAAAGATATGCCTAAATACAAATTTTCAAAAATATTGGCTTGCTTTGATGAACTAGTCATTTTTTCTCAATTTTGGTATTTTTATTTGAACAAATAAATAAAAATCAAATATGCAGTTAACCATAACAGAACAAAAATCCGATACATTGTTAATAAAGTCATGAAAAAAAGAATGCATAATAAAGGTAGTTTAATGAACTTTATAAAAAAAAATATGTTTTTTAAAGTTGGCCGATTTTCCTTAAATTTTGCAACCCAACATAAATATTTATTCTGAACAACTTTTTTTAACACAATTTTGTTGTATCTTCAAAAGTAAAGGTAGTTTATTCTAGTGCATTTTTTAAAATATGTCGCTAGAACACCCCGTATAAGAGCGATTTCACTCATATTTGGCACTACTTAGTTTTAGACGAAGCAGGGGCTAAATCCAGAAGAGTAATGTCCAATTCGAAAAATGTTTGTCATTTACACCTATTCATGTGTCCATCCGTGGACACACTGTATGTATTTATTATTGGAATTTTAATTTAATTTTGTATATATTTATTATTATTATTTAATTTAGGAAATATTGGAATTTAAGTTTATTTTAGAATCAAATTTCTTGTATTTGTTTTATTTATTGCCTTTAGTTATCCACCCTAATTACATTTACAGTATATGAATTTGTTCGCCCCTGGTGTAACCTCCAACCCACCTTAGAGGTGAACGACTTACTGATGGGTTTGCTGTAAACCGCTTCTTTTCCTTTTTAGGGCGTTCCAGGGATCTTCTAGTAGAATAAAGTTACATTACTCAATATTCTGTTAATTTTGATTCAATAAAGTATTTGCTAAATACAAAAATTCCTTCATAATAGAGACACCTATGTATAATCTTAAATTTGCGTCCCATTCGTTGCTCTCGGGTTAGAGAAAGAGAAAAGTATAAAAACTCATAACAGTGACATCTGTGTCCGAAAGCCGCAAGCTGTACTTAGTCTATATTAGTTTCTTTAATCTAAGAGAATTAAGTACAGGTCACTACAGCTTGGTGTGACCCAGATTTTAAAGTATGTAACTTCCAAATTTACTCCAAAAAAAAAAAAAGAAAAAAAGAGATAAAAAGGGTTTATAGCTAACCCAAGTAAGTCCTTCGGATTAGTAAATACACGGTGTCGTTTATAAATAGTAGAAATTGCAGTGTATCCCAAGCATGAATAAATTTATATGTAATGTGGGTAATTAATATAAACCAATAAGACCAATAAGATCCTAAAACAACTCTTTAATTATATACAAAACCAAATCAAGCATGTACATTTTTATTTAAGTACCAACATTTCATCTTTTAATTTTTAGATTTGATTATATTATGACCAATCAATAATCTTCTTATTTCTCTGCCTCACCCTGTAAAAGCATCGAGAACCAGAGAAATTCCATTCCAGGAAACTGAAACAACACTGGAAAGGGAATAAACAAGGCTTATGCTTCGAATATGTAGTAGCTATCCTACCATATCGACGGAAGCGATTTACGTGATAACTAAAATTTCTCTCGAAACGGGAAACGACTATACATAAGTTACTCTTCGATACTACCTTCATTTTAAATGGTAACGTATAATGTTTACTGATAAATATTGAATATCTGGGGTACACGATGGCCGTAAAATAATTCGCCATCGAGAAGGATCAGGTTCAGATTTATGGAATGGATGAAAATATATTTTCAAGAAGTTATGATATAATATAGAGTATATAAGAAAATCACAAAGATATACATTTGTATCCTTTAATGCCGAACCCTTCATATTTCTATGTTAAAATATCTTTTTCAATATTACCAATATTAATTTAAACCGTTAAACTTTCAAGCATAAGATAAATTGTGCTCTTCTTAATAAAATCTAAATGATAACTGTTTTGCACAAGTTATTAATTACTGCAAAGGCCCCTTAAATGCTTTCAGAAGTTTTGACGTCTTAATTAAACTTATTGTGATCCTAAATTATTGGTTGCTCATGGCTGGTAAATGCGTTTGTTGTGTTTGTAAATAAAAAATATTATTTACTTCCAACTACTAACTTTTTTTTTCTAACTCCAGTAATAAATAAAACGTTCTTGCTTAAATACAATCACTTATCTACTTTCAGTCGTAAATATATAACTCATACCTAGTTGACTGTGTTCTGATACATAATTCTGATGTCTGCTGCTCATAAAAACTTTCACTGTAAATCGGTCAAAGGAAACGTAAAAAGTGGATTGATTTGCAAAAGGTCAGCTAGTTTTCAAGTTTGATAGGATTGTAAGAGTCAGGGGTTCTGAACAATATTACCAAGTATATGTATCTCTATTAAAAACAAAACGTTCAATAGGATTTCCCCTCCAGTACGTTTTAAGGTAAAAAATAATTTGTCTTTAAATCTCGTTCTTATAACTTTGTATATTTTTATCCACTAATTATAAGACTTATTCATGCAATGATTTGCGAGTATATTTAACGATCTCGTTATAAATCAATTACTTGAAAAAAATGGCTTTCTAAATTCTATTTATTGTACAAAGTTTGCACTGAAACGCCCTTTAAAAACCACTGAGCAGAGAGGAATAGATATTTCCAAAGTTTGCAATTACCATTTGTCAACAAACTTAGCACTACACTTGTCGGGATCAAGGAAATGAGAATCTATGTTTGCGAACTTCCCTAGGTCTACAATTGTAACACATGCAAACGATAAATCGATGAGGAATTTAGTAAGTGTAAGACAAGTTCCGGTTTGGCAAGACCGCAAGTGAAATTCGAATGAAAATGTAACAATGTTTACAATGGTCGAGTATCCTTAACTTTGCTTTATTACGCACAATCCTCATACACTGATATGGTTTCCGCTTGCATCAATTAAAGAACAAATTCATTATTTGATGATCCGCAGAAGATAAAATTTGAACAATCAGAATGCTCAGTTTGCTTCAATATGAATAAGATTTCCCATAAAGTAAATACAAAAATATGCATTGCAGCCTGAATTTACAAGGATTGATTTAGTTTTTACTGTTATGCATTTATTTGCCAGCTAATAAGTTTGAACCAACGCATCAGAATTGCTAAGTGTGGGAAAATAATGCATCTTTGATTACTTTAACACAAAAATGCAAACACTCACTGATGTTTTAAGAAACAGCTGGTGCTCTTTTACGCCTCTAATAGTAATGCTAATCACCACAGCCTTACTATTAGGATAGGGAATCCAGATTTCAAATTTACGTTTTTTTAAATGAAATTATCATTCAAGGAGAGCCACCGCTTTACCAGATTAATTTAAAGGAGCAATGCAAGCCTTGGCGAACTGTAAATTAGCCTCCCAACCCATCTAATTTAATAACATCCCCACCGAGAGTGCGTCAGTATTATAAATTAGGCGCACATTCCTATTCATTACTATCTCAAGCTAATTTTTGTATTTCCTTTTCAAAGTGCTCAAAAAACAGTTAACTTTTTTGTAAACAAGGAAATTATTAATCCTCCCATCTTTCTAATATACAATCAATAGTGGACTAGCAATATTAAGAAGACTTAAATGGCACTAGCAAATCCTTAAAGTTTGAGCTAATTGTTGTATTTTTTTGTAAATGATCAATAAAATGTGAATTTGGATCTCCCGATTTTAATTTTAATACCTGATAACTCCGATCGACAAATACAAGCTGATTCTTTTGGAATACATATGAGAGCATATTATTTTGACAGAAAATCAAGTGGACCAACTTACCACAAGTAATTTACTGAGAAATATAACGTGCTTGCTGCACATGAGCGGATTATTCAACTTTCTTGTTTACTGTCTTCCAGCCATTCTGTTCGACATTGAATTATAGGAATTATACTAGATTTTCGAATGTATATTATTCCATTTTAATGTGGAACTATATCTTCGCACTAACCATGTTCCAGTGTGCGAACTAACATAAAGTTTCATAATGTTTCAAGTGTTACATAAAAGGGTATTGTATCGAATATTCACACAGAGTTACCTATTAGTGGAATAACTTTATACAATATTTGTTTAGGGGTTTAGGTGGAAGTTTGCTTTATATACCGAACGTATTAATTAATATCCACTAGAATAATTTTGGCAAATTCCTCTTATCGAAGTAAAATACAATTTGCGAGTAAGAGGTTCCTACAATATCTAAATTAAGCTACTGCTTATTTATAAAAAATAACGTTGGCAAAATAACGTCAGAATATCGTGCTGTCTGTTTTCGTTTACAGTCGCTTCAAATAACCGCTGCAAATTACATAATACGCTCGACCTCCATAAGTAACGTTTTGAGTACGAGTCATTCGTTTCAATTCAATCCGCAGCTTTAACGCACATCCAGAATACGTCATTAAAGCAAGTAATAAAACGCAGGAGGAGCGGACAGTCTAAGACAGTTTGAAACAGTCTGGGACAGTCTAAAGAGTCTGAACCTTCAGTCAAACCTGACACCTCGTCAACGTCTTCGCTTCCGTCCGTACACCTGCCAGAATCCCGACCGTAACCGCCGCTACGATTATAATTTTCTTGGAAATTATCTTGGTAAGAATACACCGTGGTCCGCTACAACTATCCGTCCGTACCGCCTTCAGTTAAGTATATATATTCAGAGATCTTATTGTTTGTAAGTACCGCCGTATAATCCTACTAAATCAAACTAGAGCCAATATAAGTAATTCCTCTGTTTGTCGTTTGTTCAGTAAAATATGCATCGGCTGGTTAGATTTGCTCGTTTGGGTGATGTGTAAGGCCTCAGTGCATTTAACAAGTTCTACCTGCAAATTTAACTTACATCGGCGGAGTAGGCACTTGCCGTTTGGTTGGCTTTCTTTTGCCTCGTAGGCCCTAAGTTTAAGTACCTTCAGTAGTCAAGGAAATTACTCCTTGTTAAATAGCTCTGCGTTTGTGGCAGTAGTTCGCCGTATTGTAAAGTCAGAAAACCCTATGTATAGACAAGAATATATACCGGGTGACACAAGAAGTAGTTACCTCCCCATTTTTGTTGGCATTTTCATAGATGAAAATTTCAAAATTTTATGGTGAAATAAATACACAGATTCTCATATTTTGACATAAATCCTGTGTTAAAACCACTTCCGGTTTAACCGGAAGTGGTATCAACTTTCTTATTTTAAATGAGAACACCCAATTTTTTTTTCAGTATTTGAAATCTACATAAAATTCCCTATTTATTCATTATTGTTCTAAATAAATAAATACGTTGATATGCTATGTAATATTTACCTGTTTGAGAAATTGTCCAGTCCAGTTGTCAAGACAATCATCATTCGACCCTCTCGACAGACAACCGTATCTCCACTGCTAGCTACCCCGTAATCATTCTCACCCCGGTGAGCCAGACAAGTGCTGTTCGTTGCACTAAAAAATAAGGAACTTGTGCCCGAGTTTCGGTCTAAAAAAGTGTTACAAAGCCAGAGATTGTAGGTAGCCAGTTACAAACAGCAGAGATTACTTAAGTACATTTTTTATATGTGGGATAGTAAAGTGTTGCAGAGAGATCATGTACACATCTTTATTCACTTATTTCAACGATGAAACATTATACAGGGTGTCCCGTAATAATGTGCAAAAAAATTAACTGGAGATTCCTCGTCGAAAATTAAGGTGGGTACTTCCAAAATAAGCTTTCCCTGTTCGGCTACACCCCCTTAAAGGGGTGGGCTAAAAAATGGTTTTTAATTTCTATCTCAAAATAGCGTAATCGGAAAAAGATGAAATTTGGCACATCTTGGTTACTAATCAAAAGGCATCTAACGAAATCATTTCATCCACCTAGCATGTACACAAAGGGGTGAAATTAACTACCCTTCTTGAAATTTTGTAAATATCTTTCTGCCTGCTATTTTTTTTTCAATAAAAAAAAATAATTATACATTATGATTCATTTAGAAACTTTTTTATCTCTTTAAAAATTTCGTAAAAACGACCATTTTTGCGAAAAAAATTAAATTACATCTGCCTAAGTGATCAATCAAAAGCGATAAGCACGATTATATTAGTGTAAAATACTTAAAGTAGCCTGGTGTCAAATTATAATGACAATATTGCGTACTGACATGATCATTGGTGCTTATAATTTGACACCAGCCTACTTTTAGTATTTTACACTAACATAATCGTGCTCATAGCCTTTGATTGATCACTTAGGCAGATGTAATTTAATTTTTTTCTCAAAAATGGTCGTTTTTACGAAATTTTTTCAAGAGATAAAAAAGTTTCTAAACGAATCATAATGTTTAGTTATTTTCTTTAATTGAAAAAAAAGCAGGCAGAAAGATATTTACAAAATTTTAAGAAGAGTAGTTAATTTCACCCCTTTGTGTACATGCTAGGTGGATGAAATGATTTCGTTAGATTCCATTTGATTAGTAACCAAGATGTGCCAAATTTCATCTTTTTCCGATTACGCTATTTTGAGATATAAATTAAAAACCATTTTTTAGCCTATCCTTTTAAAGGGGTATAGCCGAACAGGGAAAGCTAATTTTGGAAAATTTTATATGAAGTACCCACCTTAATTTTCGACGAGGAATCTCAAATTAAATTTCTTGCACTTTATTACGGGACACCCTATATATTTAACCGTCTCATTAGAATTGAATTCGCTTGTGAAATCCAATAATTAAGACATGGAAAAATTGGACAACAATTCGCGATAACTGCTCACCTTATTACGGTTATTAAATTCAAATATTTATATGGGGATATTTTAACAAATTGAAACCATATCTTACTTGTTCCATGGACCGTAAAAATTGAGATTGCAAAGTTAAATTTACATGCCACACAAACGTTTGCTGGTGGAATTTAATTCATTGCGAATTTTTGCTCTTCTCATTTTAATTAGATCTTTGTGTTCCAATATTTGTTTTAATGTTAGCTTGTACAGATCTTATCTTAGTATTGTGGGCCCTTTTAAAAGAATTTATATCACTACGAATGTTATAAAGTACTTTGTTAGTAAAATTAGAATTAGATTAGACCAAGTTTTGATCAAGTTTGTTAATTTAATTATAGTCCGAAAAGTTATACAAAGCTTTTATACTCGTGACCATTAATTAAAACCGGGATTAAGTTTTCGCTTGTCAAGGCTTGCAGTAAATTTTTCATAAATCATTCTAAAGGGTATTGGGAAAATGTCTTTTCATTTTCTTTTGACTTGTTGAATAAATGACGAATTTTTTGTTATTTTATCTTAGTAGAATGAATCCACATTTTCGTTTATTTTCTTTGTCCGCTAATGTTGCTACTACTAAATAATTTTTCAGAACTCCTGTTGTTTTATCTTGGGCTAGTCGACTGTCATCCGTCATCGTTCATATGTAACGGCAGGCGCCTCGGTGCCCTGATGTTGCTTAATTCTGTCGCTTTCTATTCTATAATTTCGTTCAATTTATACTTGTTAGATAAATATAAGAGGGTGGGTAGTGGGTATTCCTTTTCAAGCATGCTTCATGTATTATTTCATTTATTTTGAATGATTAATTAATCTCTAGCTACGTAACACTATTATAAATTAAGAAATAATGTCTAAGACAACGTCGCAAACTTATCTTTTAGGCTGTTAAGTTAAGATATGTGGTAAACAGCACAAAATCTTCCGAAATGAATCCTTTGGCTAAACAAGCAGACATTTCACACAGTTAATAACTATTTATTATTATGCCTAAAGTGTTAATTGCAAAATTTTCAGTTTTGGAGATAAATTAGTAAAATGTCCGTTACATCTATGATGAGGGTTCTCATATCAGAAAACAGCCTCTCGATCACAATACTAGACGAAATAAATTTAAATAAGTATAGAATATATATAACACGCAAACTTAAATTAATGGTAAAAATCTGGAACAGTTAAAAATACCATTGAATTTATTATTTGGGATAAATGTGATATACGAGTGTCTTGCTGAATCCAGATTGCAAAATAATAATGAATTTTGCCATTGATCACAAAAAACCGCATCAAGATTAATCATCTAATTCCAAAAATATTGAGGTTCAAATACTGCCCATATTTTACCAATATCCACTTCAATTGTGCATCAGTTTAGATTGAATTCTTCAAAATTAAAAAATAATCGTACTGAAATAAAATTCGTATATAAACTACAACACTATAAGTTACATGAATAATTTCCTAAAGGACTTTAAAACAAATGTCAACATATGGTGTCGTTCTCGATTTAAACAAAGTTTTGATTCAAGAAAATTTTAAAATCACCTCCGTTTTCGCCTCGGCCTACCTTCATTATTTATCATATGTACATAACTTTAACTCTGACATGTATGTCCGTGATTATCTTGGGAACCAGTGAACCGAGTTTGATGAAACTTTCGGTAAATGTATTCGTAAGTTTAGGCATATCCATCTCGAGGGTTGAATCAGTTTAGTGAAAAGACGTATCTAAATGTAACAATGAAACCAAACAAAACTAAATATACTTATATTTCAAAATAGACCCACAGGTATTCTACTTAGCAGAATCATTAATAAAACAGAATAGATTATAACGATCTGTACTGTATTTAACAGACAATTTTCCTGATTAACTTTGATTACACCTTTTATGCTTAATTACCACGTTTCTATACTCACCACTTATGTAATACCCAGGCATACAATTTTCATTCATAATTACTCCATTGAATGCTCACCGTTTCGACTCTTGAGTAGAGACTGAACAATGAACATTTACGAGCTGGATAATTTATTTTTGTCTATTTTGTTAGACGCACTGAAAGAATAAGCTTCTAGAAAAATGGCTAAGTTGTTAAAATTGTGAAAATACGGTCGAGCTCATTTGAAATAAGAGTGACACTTAAATTGTAGTTGTTGAATATCTCGATGGATTTTCATGACTTTAAATTAATTTTTTTTTATCTCTAGAAGAGTCCTCGCCTTAAATTATTTTGATGTCGTGGTTTTTTAAAGGAAGTATATTGTTTCTCTGTGTTTTTTGGACTTGCCACTACAAATAACTAGTAGTTAAGATCACATCGATTTGGCACGTATTGTGCATGGCATTAAGTGGCAATATTTACCAAATCTTCAATCTTGTTGGTTAGGCAAAATTCTTTGTCACAAATTTGAATGAGGTTAGCGTCAAGATGTAGCAGACCAAATAATTCTAGCCAGGTTTTCTCTAAGGCTATGCGAAATGATCCTCAATAATATAGGGTAATGCCTAATTCAATAATTAAAGAAATAATAAGATATCGCAAACCCATGTAATACAGTTAGCAGAACAAATGGAGCCAAAAATGTTAGTAACAACCCCTTTAGGAAATGTGTCCAAATGCCATAAATTTAATTAATCAAGGATTTCCTGCAATTTCATGCGCTGACCGCAGCTGTAAACTTTACGACGGCAACGAACTACCCTCATCAAATGTTCATTATAAGCTGACAAAATATCATTATGTAAATACAAAGGGTTTTAATATTATTTTGGTCCTTCTTACAGAGCTCCGATTCTTCATTTAATATCCATACTGTTGTATTATTACACAAGTACTGTGGGACTGAACTCAATAACATATTAGTTTCAATACCATATTAAGGTGCTTCCATTTACGTATAAATTGCTTGAAGGTAAGTTGTACAATTTAACAACCATATTCATTCGCATTGTTAATTTGAATTAGTGTAATCACTGGAGTGGGAATAAAATAAAGGTGGAAATGGTATGGGCCAAAAAAGTGGCGACCAAAAATAAGTTAACGACAAGCAACAGCATAAGAGAACGGGATGGATGAATTAAATGAGGAATGTAAAAATGAACGGAAAATTAAAACATGACTAAGCAGATACAAACATAGGAAAAGGATAAAGGCGAATATCTCGAAGAGAGGAAGAGAGTAAAATCTATGAGTAGAAGACTAAAAAGAAAATCCATGGAAGCAAAATTGAAAAGTATGGAAGAAAAATATCAGAAAAGAAATAAAGAATTTTTATAAAGACGTAAAGGATCTCAGGAAGGAATACCAAAGTGGAGCAGTTTTTTACAAAGATGAGGATGGGAACTTACTGAAGATCAAATTTGTAGAAGATGGAAACAATATTTTAAGGAATTATTAAACACAGGAACAAAGCAAGAGCTGGAATACTACAAGGAAAGGAGGGAAAACGAGGATGATACATCAGACCCACTGAAAGAGGAAGTAAAAAAATCATACTAACATTGAAAAATAATAAAAGTCCAGGAAAAAATAGCATCTTTGTAGAAAATTTAAAATACAGGTTAAAAAACTGGTTAAGGAAATCCAGAATAATCTATGCCGCACCAATGGACAAAAATAATCATTGTACCGACTTTTAAAAAAGGGGATTAGCTACAGAGGAATAGCTCTGTTAGATATGGTTTGTAAGGCTATGGCACTGTAAATAGAAATAAATTGGTTAAACCAATGGAAGTACTAAATATTCCAACAAAGCTAATACGACTAGTCGTAATGACATTACGCGAAACAACATGTGCGCTAAAGGTTACTGGAAAAGTAGCAAACGAGTTCGAGGTAAAATCAGAAGTGAGACAAGGCGACCCATTATCGACTACACTATTTAATAGGGTCCTGAAAAAAGCAATAAGAGATAGCAGTCTAAACAGAAAACGTAATCTCTTTAACAAGAGCCATTAATGTCTTGCATTGCAGATGACATACTGCTAATAGCGCGGACCATAAAGGACCATAATGAATAAGTAGCAGCAAATAGAATGGGTCTCCAAGTTAATACGAACAAAAGCAAATAAATGGAACTTAAAAACAAGCTAGGAGCAGTCAATAGGAAAACACTTAGGATACAAACTGGGAAGGGCGATATACTGGAAATTGAAGTACGACTACGTCTATCTGGGAACCCTGATAGATAACAAATGCAGAGAGGAAATAGAAATAAATTTGAGAATAGCAAAAAGTGGCAGATGCGCAGAAGGAATCAACAGGATCTTAATGTCGAAGGAGGTATCGCGAAGTGCAGAGACAAGGATATACAAGAGTACCTTAAGACCAACGCTGACATACGGTAATGAGATAATGAATAAAACAGTGCAGTTAAAGTTAGAAGCGTGGGAACAGAAGATTCTGCGAAGAATATTCGGAGGAAAGAAGGTTGAAGGCATTTGTGAACGAAGAACCAATGCAGAAGTTTACAAATTATATCAAAATATAACAAAATTCATCAAAACCCGTCTACTACAGTGCAATGGCTAGATCATCTCAAAATAATGGGATACGACAGAAGTGTTATACGTGTACCAGAAAGAAAAAGAACAAGAGGCAGATCGAGGAGGAAATGAAGCGAGGCAGCTTTGGAGGATATAAAGGAAAACAATGCATGAACTGGAAGACGTTAGCAAAGGACAGGAAGGAATGGAAAGATTTTACCAAGCAATGGGCTTTGTAAAATTTTTCTGAAAAATCACTCCCCAGCGCTCGGATATGCATTCTATAATTAAAAAGACAAAAATGAAGAATACCAAAATTCTGTTTTTAGAGAAATTTGAAAAGAAAAATTCGCACTCTGTAAATTTTCGTTTAATCTTAACAAACTGAAATATAAAAAAATTAATTGAAATATTAAAAAAGAAGAACTTTTAGGATCGGATTAACCTTTTAAAACGTCACCATTATTATTGTCAATACACTTTTGTAACTTAATTCTCTTTCTTTTCTTTTTTGGGATTTATTACCACATTCCTTGAGATTCCTTCTGTAATCTATGACTGAAGTTTCTGGTCTGGCAGCAGAATTGAAATTAGCTTCATTTGTGTGTGCTATTGCTTCGTGAATTCGGGCAATAATATCATCCTCTCCAGAAGGCACAGTAAAATAAACCTTTTCTTCACAACAAATGCTAAAAGTCAAGTAAATATAATAATGTCAATGTCAAGTAGATCAACGGCAAACGGAAATTTTGGCAGACCGATTTGTTTAATAATCCAAAAATTGTTCATTTCTTACACAAATATTTGTTCTTAAATTTATCTAAAAATGGTTTCGCTATCGGGATTTTGGTATTCTTTATTTTTGTTACTTTTAATTATATAATTCATATCCGAGCGCTGGGGAGTGAATTTCGACTCACCCTGTATATAATTAATTAGTAATTTCAAACTGATTTCTTATTATTTTCTTCCTTACTTTATGTAAAAACTCTACATACCAACCAATGCTGCAGGTGCAAGGTGGATCAACTTACAATCAGATATTTGGAAATTTGAGTATACTGGATAACTCTAGAACAACATCTTTCAGAGTGGACGAGTCTAAAACTTTTAATGGAGTAGGAGTTACCCTTGATAATAATTACTCGCTTGTGTTCTCCACCTCTACGAGTATTTGGAGTTAGCTTCAGGGAACCACACCATCCATTCAGATATGTAAACCTTGTATATTTTGGTCAAAGAAAGGAATCTTTGTAAATACCACTTTTATTTTTTCTCACTATAATTGAATTTTAGAAATTAAAAATTTTGGTAGTGGTACACTTTTTCCAATTCTTTTTTTTTCAATATTGTTTTTTCCAATAGTTCTTTTTTCCAATATTTCTTTTTCTAATAAATTTTTCCAACAAAGTTAACCAACATTTTTATTATGTCCAGTCATTACAATTTTCTACCGATATGCTACTTTAGAACTGGATGTTATTATCTACTGCTCAGAGATACTCAGCGATTTCACCGGCCTCTTTTCTCACTTCATAGTCCCTCATAAGATTGCTTATTCTTTCTTTCGTCTTGATTCTTAACACGTGTTCTCGCTTTTTGATTTTTCTTCCTTGATCGAGTTCGCGAAACATTGCTTCGGAATCAGCCTGCTCTTTCTGCAGTTCGGCCAGAAATGTATAGAGGCTGGGATGGTCTTTGCCAATCATAACAGCAAACCTGTTATGCCATTCCTCGGACATATTGTTCGTCCGCGACTGGTTTTGTAGGATATGTTCCAGAGCGAAGGCGAATATTTTGGCCGCCTCGCAAGACATTGGACAAAGTGGATTGGAAAAAAGAGCTATTGGAATAAAGAATGATTGAAAAAAAATCCATTGGAAAAAGTAGATTGGAAGAAGTGGGGTACTCAAAAATTTTCAATTTGTAATCTTGTTAAGAGCTGGCAGAATAAATAAATTTTTGTTATTATATTATTAATATATATTACATTTATGTTTAATTGTTCCTCGTCCTTTTTTATATTAAAGAATATGAATGTTTTGTAGTTTAGTATTAACTTCTATTTCGTTTTCAGTACCCTTGTGGATTTTTTTGTTTAAAATACACTAGCGCTTATCATCAATGACAGCATAAATAAAAAATTCAACGTAAGCCATTCACTACTCAGCCGTAAAGCTAACTCATGAATAAACTTGGTTGATGCTAATAACCAATTAGTGTTATTATAAGCTTTTAATCTATATTTCAAACCAATTACATGAAAAAATAGCAGTCTCGCCCAACATTTGAATAAGGCGATATATCATACGCAACTTCAAGTTAATCTTCATGTTATGTAATTTCGCAACAGATTTATAAATTATCTTTTACAGTCGCATCGCAGATATACAAACTTCTATTTCATCACATCAGCTTGTTATTATAACCAATGTATTAACAGTAATAAGCTTAGTAGTTTTTTCACATTTTGATGCTAATATTTTGTATAAACATGGCAGGCGGATGCAGCTTACATGGATTTCTCTAAAGCATATTATCATATACTATATTATTGTATAAATTTATTGACGTGGGATTTAGTTTCGATCTGTTGCAGTTTTTTCGATTATATTTGTTAGAAAGGCAATGATCCCATACAATAGATGCGATTGTACCAAAGCAAAATACATTTTAAGTGTTTGATGTCTAATATATTACTGTAATGTTTAAATTTTGGTAGTATGCATCTAAGTTTTTTTACTACATTATTTATATGGGTATCCCATTTTAAATGACGATCAATGGTAATACCAAGGTACTTTATAGTTTCAACGGATTTAATTTCGATGTTTTTGTTACCGTTACTGACATAAACATAGTTAAATTTGGGTAGGTTTTTTGCGATATTTGAGAAAGATAAATAATGAGTTTTATCATAATTTACCGTTAGAAGTTTACTAGCAAAGAAATAAAAAATTAGTTGTAAGTCATTTTTCACTTTAGTTTTGAGCGTAAGCCAGTTAGTGTCTGTATAAAGTAAAGCAGTATCATCTGCAAAACCGATGATTTTGCCTGTAGTTGGTAATGTAAATAGATCATTCACATATAATGAATACAAAACAGGCCCTAGTACGGTGCCCTGTGGGACGCCATATCTTACTTGTTCAAGTTTACTTGTTTCATTTCCAACACTGACACACTGGTAACGATCCGACAGATAGCTTTTTAATAAATTGTAACTAACATCCCTGAAACCTATATTTTCTAAAGTATTTAATAAATAAGAGTGACTTACGGTGTCAAATGCTTTGGCTAAGTCAACAAAGACACAAATAGCTGGTGTCGAATTATCAAGTGCTTTATATACATTGGAAATCAACTCAGCCATTGCATCCAGCGTTGACTTAGCCTCTTTAAAACCATATTGCGAGTCCGAGATACGATTTTATTAAATAATCTTGTATTCTATTGTAAAGTATTTTTTCAAACACTTTAGCAATACTTGAAATTAATGAAATGGGTCTGTAGTTTTTTTACTAAAGTTTTTTCACCAGACTTGGGAATAGGCTTGATTACAGCTATTTTTAATATTTTTGGAAAAACTCCTGCTTGAAATGATTTATTTATTAAATAGGTGTGGCCTCATGATATAATCTGCACACTCTTTTAATATTTCAGCTCGTATTCCATCTTTGCCAGGTGCTTTTTTTGCTTTCAATTTTAGTATAACATTTTTTACTTCTTGTTCGTTAGTTGGAGCTATAAAAAAGGAATTTTGTATTTTTGTTTGTGTAAATTTTTTTTCCGTTGGTTTTATATTTTCTGCAAGAGTCGCACCTACATTAATAAAATACTTGCAATTTTTTTTTGTGAGTCAATAATCAAGTCATTGTCTTTAATTTGAAATATTTCAGTTTTGTTGTTTTTATTTTTATTAATAATGTTCCACATATTTTTCGGTGAACTATTATTTTTTCAATTTCGGCAAGATAATAGTTTTTCTTTGATAATTTTATCAGTTCATTCACTTTGTTTCTGTACGCTTTCCACTCATTGACAAAATATTACATCCTCAATATTTTGGTTCACCTTTTTATACATGTCGTTTTTTTTATTTATTGAATTGACTAAACCATTAGTAACCCAGGGGCTCCTTTTTAATTTCTTTCTTTCAATTCGTATTTTTTTACTACTTTCTTCAATATGCTTTTTAAAAATATAAATAAATTGTTCCATACCCAAATCTATATCATTTGCTGAATATAATGGTAACCAGTTTTCGTTCAGTAATTTTTCTTTTAATTTATTGTAATCCGTATAACTTTTATAATAAATGTCAGTTTCAGGTACCTGAATATTATTTATGGAAGGTGATTGGATTTGCAAAATTATAGGATAGTGATCAGTGATAAGGGTATTTAACAATATTGCTTTAAGTAAACTTATATGGATCTTTGAGCGAATAAATATATGGTCTATGCACGAAGAACTATTCCCCTGTACACGAGTTGGTTCATTTATGGCTGATATGTACTCATGTTCATATAGTGTGTTCATATATTCTTGGCATATCTGTGAAGTACCATCCAATATGTCAATATTCATGTCACCTACTATTAGATCTAAATCATGTTTACTTTTATTGTTCATTAGGAAGTGTCTTAAATTGCGAATAAAATCGATAGGGCAGGTTGACGGAGGTCGGTAGACAGCGATAATCTGAAACTGTTTTTTGTTGCGTTCTATTATAATTTTCAAAAGTTTGATGTTATCAAGCAGTATTGTTTCAACACTATAATTAAAAAAGTCTTTAATAAATACAACTACCCCATCGTTTTGATTTATATTGCCCTCATTGTACATAACCTTGTATCCTGCCATATAAAATAAATCTATGTTTGCGATTTTCCAAGTTTCTGTTAGTATTATACAATGAAAGTCCCTATTAATATCTGGCTATCCTTCTGATATTATTATGGAATAGAGAGAAAGTAGATTCATTTTTAGGTTTTAATTTATCATTCAAGTGATTTATATTTACAGCAATTTGTGTTTTAATTCCATTTTCTTCGAAATTTCTAACAAATTCATTCATTACAATGCTTATAACATATGCAACAATAAGCAATAAAAAGTAACCCTATAGTTTTTTAAAACGAATTATTTATTTATATTATATTTTATTTTATTTATAGTATAATAAAAAAATTGATATATATACACCTATACCTAAGTTAATTCTTATTACTATTTATTCTACCAGAAAGTTTAACTTTAGTATTGTCTATAGATTCTTGCAGATTTTTGCACTTGTTTTACCATCTCCTTTTGCATTAAAATTTTCTGCCTGTACATTTCCTATCTGAACCGTTTTTATTTGCGCTTCTGCAATCTTCAGTGGTGTTTCATTTTTTAAATCTTCGATAGTATATTTTTCATCTTCTATTATTAGTTCATTATTTTTTATTTGTGCCTGCAATTTATGTTTTCTTGCTAATTTTAAGTTTTTCATCAAAATTTTTCTATTATTGTAGTCTATAGCTGTATAATTATGTGCGACAATTCCAGTGCCTCTTAGTTCTTTAGCGTTGTTCAGGGTTTCAGATTTAAGATGGTAGTTAACCACTTCTATAACAAGTGGCCTGATTTTACCCTCAATGATGTTACCAATTCTATAGATGTCTCTAAAGTCAGTGAATGTGCAGTGTACGTTTAAGGTCTCGTTACAGATTTTTAGAAATTTTTGTGTATCTTCTATCTTATTTTCTTCTTCTTGTATACCGTAAACTACAACGCTATATTTTTTTGCTTTGCGTTCAATTCCGTTAAGTTTTTCTTTTAATTCACCATTTTCGATTTTGAGGAGATCATTTTCTTTTTTTAAGTCTTGAAACTGATTAGAACATTCTTGTTTTAATTCTGATATTTCCTTCTGTATCTCTATATTTTTATTTAAGACACTCTGCATCAATTCATAAAGGTCTTTGTTTGTTATTTCAGGTGTATTTGGCTTTTCAAATAATAATATTATTTCTTCAGCTAAGCACCCGTACTAAATAATTAAAATAATACCAAACAACTGATAAGTTAGGTATTTATTAACATTACACTACTTTTTTAAATTGAGTTTTTATTTTCAAAAAGAAAAATGTATTTATATTTTCTGTATCTTTTTGCTTAAGTAGTATTAGTTGTTAATATTATAATATGCAATTATATCTTCTTATCTAAACACCTTCTTATTTATTATGTAGATAAATGCAGAGCTCCATTAAATAACTATGTAGAAAAAGAATTATTTTTATTTGATCACCAATACCACTTTTATTTTCACTTTTTGTACGAACATAAATATACACTGTACTATACTTCCATCCATATATATATATGATAATAATGGGTGTATTAAAAACAATTTACATTTAAATGTGAATAAATGTAAAATATACAAGGAAGAGGAGTATGTTTTACTCGGAAATATAACGATTTTCAAAGTAGGTTCTGTGAACACGTGCCAATTTTAGTTGATACAATTTTTCTATAATATCATTTTTATATACATTGTTCAGTTCGCAGTACTTTTTTTATGTAACTTCAATGTTTTATTTTCACATTTGTTATGTGACTTTGTCCTGTAATTGGATTGCAACCTGTTGGGCAAGGAAAGTATTATTATTATTATATCTATTATTATGAGGACTGAGAAAAGGTTGTGAGCGGAGAAATAACATAAATTACATTTATTGTAACGGGTATACAAAAGATATATTAAATTTTATTTTCCCTGGGTTGCGAAGTGGTTTTATTGAAATGAAACTCTTTTGTTGGCCTCGTCGTCTACTTCTAATATTATAATCATATTGTAAGCAAAAAGTAATAAGAGACATTTTAATTAAAAATCTTTATATAGCCAGAACTACTTATAGTCTTTCTTTAATTAAATTGTGTATTTATTACTGAATGATTAAAAGTCACGCTAATACAATTTATAAATTATACAAAAATATAAAATAGTCATTGTCATCATAGCAGCAATGCTATACATATAGTTTAGTAGAGGCTCTTTTAAGGGACACCCAACTGTGTGTTGAATTACTTCAAAGCAACTGTTATTAAAGTTGCTTTATATTTTATGCACTCCTTGCATAATAACCGTATGCAGCAGGAACTGCAAGTGAGGCTCTTGTACTTTCGTATAAATTTATAATTTTGATCACGTCGAAGCACACTGTAATTTTTTTGGAATTAATTAAGATGTGAAACTTTATAGGGCTTTACTTCCATAAAACCATTATTTAAGAAATCGTGACAAAATAACAATTTCAATCGGCTTTATTCCGTAGGTTTGGTGTAAATTTTATCAATGGCATGTCGCAAGCTCGTGGGACGTATTTAATTGTTACTTTGACTTGGACAAATTATAGAACAATCTAAAGAGTTGGCAAAAAGTTCATTGATTTTCCCTGAGGGCTTCAGCAACTTTTCTTCTCAATTAATTTCGGGTGACCTTTATCTTTCTCCTTTATATTTTAACAAATAATACACCTATAAACCTCTGGTATAAAATGCCGCAGCAGTTACTTCTTTGGTTTGAAAATTGACACGCGGCAAAAAAACAGTTCCAAAATAACTCGTAAAATATAATCTTGTTAAAAATCATTTGCTGACGTTGCAGTTAAATATTTAGTGATATTTTTGAAATGAAAGAAATCCTTCCTACACTTCCATAATTATTAATCGAGTTAGCAAATTATAATATTCCTAATATCAATAATTATTAACAGATGTATCTATTTAAGTTCTATTTATTTAAATCTAGCGCATAAGCATTATTAATTTTAGATATTGTATAAGTTGTCTAAAAAATGTAATCATCATTTATTTTCTTTAAATGTTCATTAACCGAAATATAAACTGTATCACAACGTCCTATGTGATAATCGATGGAGGTTGCGCAATATAGAACATGCATTTTCTGTAGTGAAAACTAAACTAAAGTTTTAAACGAAAGAATTTTAAAAGTAATTCTGACTCTGATACTTGTTGCTATAGCATCAATTACAAACTCAGTATTACGTCAATAAACTTTAAATTTAAAAGTTGTCTATTCTACCTATAATCGCCCTTCGTAATTTGAATGATGATGTTTAACATGTAAAGTAAAGAGAAAGATTTTATCGGTTATTGAATTTTGTGTCGTTAGTTCATCTACCGTGAATATCTACATCGTAAAATTTGACACCTTTACAATTGGTGAGGAGGAATAATAAAATACCCGTAAAATCATTCTTTATAGATTCATGCTGTCAATATTGCCTTTGGGTAACAACAGTTTTTTGTTTTTATCTTATTCGTGCAAAATCGTATTAGATTCTATAAATAAATGATGAAAATTGAGCTGCGACGAGTGAATAATAGCAAACAAAATCAGATCTTGCGACCTTAATAAGATCATATAATAGGTAAGTGGGTTTACTAGAATTAATGTAGACACAACAGGCATTAAAGCAGGAAATTAGTAAGACTTTAACGTCATAAATAATAACTAGTTGACGAATTTGCGACGTAACATCATTGACGTCACATTACTTAACTATCATTTTAATTATATTAATACAACTAATGTCAATTAAATCTGCTTGAGAAATGTGACAGACAACTTAACTTATTTAAATTTTCAAGTATACGGATAAATGAGATAAAATTAAGAGTAAATGTAATACGAGAAATCGGTAATACAACACCACCGATGTCTCAAATAATAAATTTAGACTGGACTAGTGGAAATTTTATCAAAATCATTTCCATAGTTAGAGATAATCACATTCGTACACATACAGGGCACCTTAATAATATGTCTATTATACAGCTTATTATAAGAATTTGATTTTTGTTATGAAAGTAGTATAGCATCAAAACGTGTACATTTCAACTGTTATAGTTATTGAGCCTCTGACTAATATTGGTAATTCCTCATTTGAGAGGGAAAAATACAAATTGATAGTGACTTGCGCCCTTTAAGCCTGTTACCCTTGCACTAAAATTGATAAAAAGTGCTTACAAATGCTACTTTCTGATTATATTGAAACTAACAAAATCTAACGATCTACACAGTGAGACTACAGGAAAGGATTTGGCATGGAAACTGTCTTCAGTTACCAATGACCGCTACAGATAATCAAGAACCAACTTTGTTAAACCTTCTAGGCATGCCAAAGGCATTTGAAACTATTGGATTTGAAATGCTTAGTTGCTAAATTACTTTATTTTGAAACCAAAGGTTGCTCACAAAAGTCACTAATTCAACAGAATCAGTTTGCTGTTCATACTTCAGAAAATTATGCATCAGATTTGCGCCATACGAATTCTGGTGTACAACACGGATCCATCATAGAAATCTTTTTTACAATTTTCTTTCTTTGCTTGATGCGTATTGTTTATAAATTACTTTATTTAGGTTTTGTACAAGCATAATAATAGCAAAAATATTCAATTTGATATATAGTCCAATGCAATTAGTCATTATAAATGAAAAATTAGGGAACCCAGGTATAATGAATGGATTTGATTGATTTTTTTCTGGATTTCTAATGCCACAAGCTAAAAAGTTTACCCACTGAGAATTATCGCAAATTAGAAAATCCGCAAATTTAAAAAAAAAAATTAAAATTTTTAGAAATCTCAACAAAAAATACAATTATTGGAATTTTTAATATTTCTTTTATAAAAATAATGATTGTTATAGTTTTCGTAGTTGTTCATAAAGAATTTGTAAAAAAATAAACTTTTTAAAATTAACTTGAGGATGGCAGAATCGCCGAAAGCGAAATAAATGAAAGAAAGGTTAAATAATACAAATACACTAATTTCTTATAAAAATAATGTACTAACAACTTAAGCTAAATAATAGTTATTATAAATTATAATGACATAAATAACTATAAATTTCATCATATAAACTAATTGTCTCCGACGCTTTCGTTTTCGATGTTATTCATTAACATCACTGGTGGAGTCTTCATTCTCTTCTATGAACTGACATATTTGCTTCATTGCTGCATCCACCAATAATACTTGTGGATGAATTTTTTTTCCTCAGGTACCTTAGCAATTAAATTTCTCAATGAGCGGTAGCAATCACCATAATAGCGTCCTTTTCATGCTACCAAATCCATCACACCGGATATTCTCTTGTAAATTTCTCGGTAATAGTCATCTCTTTCTTCTTTTATAAGCTTCAAAATTATTGATTAGATCTCTGTGTTGTTAACCAAATGTATTTTTCTTCTTAAGTTTTTCTTCTATTTTTTCTTTTTCATCACTAGCTTCTTTCCACAAATGAATTAAATTGTTTTCCAATCGAAGCCACATGATGATAAACTTCTCAATCTTTTTTTTGAAGGAGAGAAATTCACTTATTTTTCTTTCTTTTTATAGACTTCAATGTATTTTTTGTTAATATACTTCTGCCTACATGATGTATGAGCATATAGAACTTCACACGTATATAAGTATTGTAATAATCCATCGTTTCTCTCCTCAGAAGTTTTAAAATTCCCAATCCCCTTTTAATTTCAACAATAGAACCTACATCATCACTGCTTTGAGATCCAAGTTTTTCGCATAGAAAAAAATTTTCCAATATTTGCTGAATCACTATTCCTACTGTAACTATCAATAATTAATAATTATCTGCATCAAATAGTCGAAAAATTGGTAAACGGAAAGTCGAAAATGAAAAGTAATTTTTTTACATAATATTATCACCGTAGCGACACGATGCATACGTTTTTGTCGGCGAATATAATCGAGAATTTCAGCAAATACTGCAAAAATATTCAAAATAACGTTCCACGTGCACATGTCACTCGTGTTCTCCACTATTCCTGCTTCCCTACCCCTACTCCCTTTTCTATACCTGCAGTGCCTACTTTTCGAGGACGTTTGTTGTCCCTTTGTATACTTTATATAGAAATTAAATAATTCTCAAGAGAAAAAATGAATACAGCTGTAAAAGGAATATACTGTAATGTCCTTAAAAAAAAACCATTAGCGGAAAGCTTCAAAGGGTAAACTTTTTACTTTTTAGTACAAGTAATTAAAAAAATCCGGAAATATTCAAATTCATTTATTATAGCTGGGTTCCGAGGTATAAACCTAATTGCACTAGATTAATATTTATATGTATTGTCGTTTCACTTCTAAACATACAAATATAAAATATATTGGCTTTTTTTAGCTACATGATAAAAATTGGATTAAAATTACAAAATTGAAAACGTCCAAACGTCTTTATTGAAATTAAATATATTTAACTCACCACAAATTCATTCATTATGGTTACCAATCGAAAAACGATATGCTCTATCGTTGTTATTGGAACTCATCTCGAGGAGAGTCGTTAATATATAAAAGATCTATTTAGAACTTGAAAAATAATTCACACTTGCGTTGACATTATAAATTTTCCTGTAACCATAACAAACAAACTTATTCATTCCGATAATCAATGCCGCCTACACATTTTTTTGCAAATTACTTTACCCATAATACCAAAAATATCAACTTGATATTTATGCTGATGTTCCACTTCTAAACATGCAAATATAAAATCTGTTGAATTTAAAAAATCATTGAAATCACTTGAGAATGCTATTATTGTCGAACAGTGTAAAAACAAAATATTCTTCATGACTATATGTCACAAAGCATTGCATTATATTGCAGAATCCACAGTAGAAAGTAAAGCATTTAAATGAAACTTCATGAAAAGCATTAATATAACCTAGTTTTAACTTGATTAACATAACCTAGTTTTAATTTGACATTGACATTGACGTAAAAATTAACATAACCTAATTTTAATTTCCGTTTGACATTGACGTAAAAAATTAACACAACCTAGTTTTTTTAATGTGACATTGTCAAATGTTGACATTGACAAATGTCAAAAAATCAAAATAACCTAGTTTCATTCGACTTTGACATCGACATAAAAAATTATTTAGTATCTCTTATTATATTAGATAAATCCTACTCCTTTATGTTTTTTTTACAATTTTTTTTGTTTGCTTGATTCATATTGTTTATAAATGACTTTGTATTCTTCATTTTTACAAATGATTGACATACAGCATTATTTTTGATATATTTATGGTTGCTCATCATTTATTCTATAATCGTTGGATGGTTTTTAAATACAAAATTAAATATACTGGATTCACAAAAACTATCAGTTCTAAACACATTAAAAAAACAAAATATTTTCTAGATAAATTCGACTTTCCAATGTGCCTATGTGTATGTATAATAAATTTGTTTGTAGAGTAAAACTAGTTTAGAGTGCACGCTGAGGCACTAGGCTAGAAAAATTGCAAGATCAATTTTCCACGAGATTACTGGTGGTGGTGACAATGGTCTAATAAACCAAACTTGCCTAGTCCACGCAGACTAGCGCGTCGGCGACCCACAATTATGTTAATAGCGTCTTCGAAACTAGAGCAAAATTAGAATTTTAAGTGTCATACCCAAGTTCAGATTTAAGAATTAATATAAAATCACCTAGTATAAACATTCTAGTCACGTCCAGTTTTACATAAACTTTTCAATAATAATAACCAAGACGAACCGACGAAACACAAACTAATCTAACATGTATGTAGTGACTTTTAAACTGATTCGTGTATAATATGCACTGCTTTTTTTTAAATAACCTCACATGAGAAGGTCTAGAAACGTTAAATCAGAAGATCTTGTTGATCATTCTATTAGTCCTTGTACTCAAATCCACCCATTAGGAATTTACTTTATTACAGACCCTTCAAATAAGTTTTGAATGCTTCAAATCATCTAGTGAAAGTGTTCTGTTGCCAAATATTGCCAATTTGCATGGTTTAGATAGAAAGTGGTTTCGTTAAAAATACAATTCCGGATAAAATTCCTCAGGTTTTTTAAACATTCAATATTTAACTTGGTCAGAAGGTGGTCGATCAAAATAAATAATTCTTCACTTTCTAACATTTGAGCATATCTTTAGTGTACCCAATAGCTTGAGCTAGATACTTTTTTGATTGAACACAGCCAACTTCTGTTGGTTCTTCCATTCTCATAACTGATCATCGTTAATCTTCTGGGATTCCAAATCGAATAGCAGAAATTTTTAATAATTTTTATTTAATGACTTTTCTTGAGTTCCTGAAATGATTTGGATTTTGTCCATAACTTCATTGAGCACGCTTTGAATATTTAATTAAATAAATTTCTTAAATTTCGTCTTCCTTTTTTTTCTCTCTCCAAAGTTTTCTTATGAAACAAAAGAAAAATATTTTTTTCTTTTTTCATTTTTTTAAACAGTATTGTCAAGATAATAAAGAAATTGCACTGAAACGGTAGAGCAGTGGGTTGGATCTCGGTTGTGAGAGAACCATGGGAGAGGAAGTTAAAAAATAAAAAAAATCAGCAAAAAGGATGAGATTTCATTGGAAATTTTTTTTAAAAATTGCACATTTTTTGCAACTAAATCGAAGAATCTTGTATAAGTAGGTAATTTTTTATGATTTTATAGGCATTTTGCGTTTTTGTTATTGGCCATTGCGCATTTTGTTTTACTAGTGCACAGATGCCCTACTACCCCGCAGGAATAACGTATTCGTAAAAGCGATTTTGGAATAAAATTAGAGTTGTAACTGTAGAATTTCGAAATGAAGAGCAAACACAATTTACTTCAATAAAGTACGAAAGTAACCTTTAATAGGCCCATGTAAAGTATGGCTCTGCTAAAGCAGTTTCTAAGACAAATTATCCTGAACTGTATATTAAGTAATAATTAATTTAGGTTAATTTTAAGTTCTTGTGGTATGAAGTTAACTGAAATTTATGAAGATACTTATACACCACGAGAGATGTTACACGAATCGAGCATTATCAGTTAATATATGACTTTGTATGGAGAAGTTTCGGGTCTAATTAATTCACACCTAAAAAGTTGGTAATAATGGGAAATGAAGTTTATTAAATTATAGTTATATACCTCGTGGAAAATCATATAATCGTAACTTCAAAAACGCCTTTTTACAAATACTAATAATTCAGACATATTTGTTTTGTCAAAAATTTCAAATACTTTAAAAAATTGACGCACATATGCAGTAGAATTGCTATCAAAGAAAAATATCTATTGGCGTACATTGTGGAATGTTTCCCTGGTGATAGATGCAAAAATCTCTTTGGTTGCGTAACGAATATTATAAATTCGTCAAATCTGACGAACAAGCAGGCTAATCAATTAACGACGACCAAGCCATTAGGGCGCAAACTTAATATGATACTAATGCCGAAAGCAAAATTGCTCCATTTAGCTGCCATAATATAAGCTATAAAAAGGGGGTGCAATAAGTAACTTCGATTTAAATTTTACATCTACTAAGTTATTAAACAACACCATCTTCTGATTTGCAATTTTAATTAGTGTACTTGAATATAATTTGTAATAATTACACTCAGTTTACGAGATGGTTGAAATTCAGGAATATTCAGTATCTTGTTCACCAACTTCACTTTAAGCCACAAAAACTATTCAGTTCTAGTTGTAATGCAACATGCAAAGGTTCTCACATGGAAATTTTATAGCTATGCATAAATCGCACCATATATATGCAATTTCGTATGTTGAATTTTAAAATTTCAACAGAGCAGCGCATTTACATAAAATGATGCTTTTGATGTGATTCCTGATTCAGGATACTCTGCAGAATGTATAATTATTTGAGATGATTTGTCGCGGGAAATCATATATTTTATAAATAATTTGCATGCAATTAAAATCGTTATTTAATTCTGTGGAGGTACACACAAAAAAAAGTACTTTTCTTTTGAATATACCAATTTATTCAGGAATTTGAATGTATTATTTGTTCAATGAGAGAGATTTTTCTTAGTTTGAAGCATTATATTTATTCTTGAAAACTATATCAAAATCTTGAAAAATTTCTTTAACTTGAGAGGGGTATAATCAAATCAAAATATTCATATCCTAAATATAAAACGATGCATAATCTCCATTTAATAATGCGTTACTTTTTGAGCAAATATTATGTAAATTTAAAACAAGTTACAGAATTCTTGTTTTGAACATATGTATATGTTTAAACATTTGAGAATATCATATATTTATTTTGAGATGTATTTAATCAAGTAGAAATATCCATATTCTACACTAAAGACTATATATAATTTTAATTTAAAAATTCATTATTCTTGGTACAATCATTACGTAAATTTGAACCAAACAATAGAATTATTATTTTGATATACTTATATATTTAAAAATTTGAGAATATCATATATTTAACTTGAAAGGAGTATATTCAAGAAGAGACATCCAAATATTCACATTGAAAACTATACATTACTTTAATTTAAAAATTTTATAGTCTTAGAATAAAAATTACATATATTTTAAAGAAATAAGAGAAGTATTCGTTTGAATACATGTATTTATTTAAATATTTGAGAAAATCAACTAGTTAACTTGAGAGAAGTATATTTAAGTCAAGACATCCATTTTCTAAATAGAAGACTATACATAATTTCGACCAGAAAATTCTCTGATCTTGGTATAAAAGTGACATAAATTTGAAATGAATAGCATTCTCTTGAAATTATACGGTGTGGAAGCCTTTTGCGGTCTTTCTGACTTAAGACATTATTTAGAGGATATAGACTAGCATTTTGATGTAAATAATAAAATTCATTTTACTATTTTATTTTTATATTAAATATTTGCCTCTAAGGACTTCTGACTTCTTTGGAATTCATTTCTATCATTCGCCTGGTCTGGGCACTGTCCACATTGCAATAAGCTTCACCAGAGGGCCACACGGTCCACATTTGCATCTCACCGACTTTATGTCGATCAAGATTATCAAGAACTGGGAATTATCAATTAAAATGTAGAATTTGCGAATAAGCTTTAAAGAGTTTTCACATCTCTAAGGCATTATTTAGAGGATAGACTCTAGACTCGCATTTTGACCTGACGTAAATAGTAAAATTTATTTTATTATTTACCACTATGAACTTCTTTGGATTTCATTTCTAAATAAATCATAATCTTAGATTAAGAATAATATGATTTTAAATCAAGACTTGATCTTTTTCAGTTTAAATAAACGGAAATTTTTCTTGAAGACCATAATAATTTCAAGACAAACAAATCATATAATCAGTTTAAAATTATATGTAATCTTAGTTTAATGTTATTATTGTTTTGATTTAAACGATTCAGTATTATTGTTTTAAATAATAGATAACGTTAAATTGAAAATACCATTTCTTTATAAAGAAATAATCGGGTATTTAAAGGAAATGTATTGAGGTATTCATTTTAAAACGTGGAATAGTTTTGAAACAAGAATGTTAGAATTTTTCGTTTTAAATCAATTTACAGCTTAATTCAATAGTATGTAAATTTCTAATTAAGAATAATCTCAAATAAATAGTACTCTTCATTTGAAATAATGCTATTTTTCATTATATACGAACTTATCGTTTATTTGGATTGAAGCACATTTATTCGTTTTAAATATAATTTTTTTTGTGTGTATATATCACCAAAATCAATTTAATTTATGCAATAAAAAATATACTGAAGATAAGACGGTTTATTGTGGAATACGAATCTATATTTTAAATATTTTCTTAGTTTGATGACTGGTAATATTTTAATAAGTACCTATACTGTTGAGACATTTTTTTAAGGTGCTTTCGTTGGCAGTATCTGAAAATCTCTATCGTCATTTGTTCCTGAGTTAATGCCAACTTTATTTTTTTTATGGGCGTCATGTTGGATTTTTTATGGTTCAATAGAGCTTTTAATTCCTTTTTCTACGATGTATTGCAATGTCAGAAAAAAATCAGCTTTCTAAGTAGGTTGTAAAGAAAATTTAATTTCAAATTTTTATATTTTTCGATATATCATAATTTTACATTCTTTCGTCAATTATACAAGATGCTATAAAATATTCAAAAGTTTATGTAAACAACTTATTGACAAATCTACAATTAACTAGAAAATACACTGAAATGTGTGACGGAGGAAACGACGTGATTTTTTTATGTAGTTCGTGGTACTCGTGTAAGTAATTTAAATCTTTACATTATTAGAAAAATGACAATAAATAAATATATAATATTTAATTCTAAACGTATATGTCTGATTGTTATAGGATAAGCAGATTTTGAATAGGAGGAAATATATCGGAATGATGGCTCTAGTTGATCTGTTGCGATCCCTGTTATTTGGGCGCTGTAAACATCTCATTATAAGAAATGCAAGTGATGAAAAAACTACTGTGGAAATTCAAGAAAAACAGAAATCGTCTATGGCTATGAAGAATGTAATGATTAAAATTGTTTAATGTTGTATTATTTTAGCTATTCTTATTACCAACAAAGAAGATGGTGGAAGAACTCATGGCATTAACCAAGATAAATCTAGATATATGAAGAAAGGCATTGGAAGAAGCCAAGAAACAAGAAAAATCCGAAGAGACAAATACGAACAAAGATGGACGAGGAATACCCGGCATTTCCTTCCAAAAATGCGAAGCGCTAAAACAGCAGAGACTATAATGGAGATGACAGCAGCAAAAAAAAATCTTTAAAGAAGGCAGCTTTAAATAAACCAACAACCCAACAAGAAACAGGCACCAGTGCTACAACAAAAATCTATGGGAAAGAAAATCAACGAGAATTCCGCCAGTCGTTATCATGGGACAAGGGAAGTGGATCTAGGTAAGCAAGAAGATTAATGACAAGAAAGCCAAGATTGTTTCAGATGGAATCAGTAGACAGCGGAGGATTTTTGAAGAATGACGAGGCTGCTAACTTCCGAGAAGCATAGATATCATACATATTTACTTCGGTAGACAGACGGCTGGGAGTCGTCATACGAGGAATCCCAAGCAGAATCAAGAGCAAAGAACTAAAAGAGGACCTAACAAGATCATCGCACCATCCCCAGTACAAAGGATGACGAGCAAAACAACAAGAAGAGAGATGACATTAGAACTAGTCCAAGTTCCGTTAGACCAGGAAGGAATAAAGCAAGTCAACTGCTGCTGCTCACTGGTGGTTAGAGTGGAAAGACGGAAGGCCGCACGGACCATTGCACAATGTCACCGATGTCAACGTTTTTCGCGACAATAACTACCCCCCGGAGGGAAGAACCAGAGCGCAGAAGAGGTATGATCATCAAGGCCGCTCACAATTGGGGATTGGACTTGGCGAAAGAAAAGGTTTGCCTCTTATAAGACTTAGTCTACAGTGATGATAAGAGGCCTAGATAACGATTGTCTTGCTTGGGCCCAGCATGCGAGGCCACCATCGAAGTCAAGAGAAAAAAGAAAAATTATAATTTTCCTTTGCAATATGCAGTTTTGAATTACAAAGCCTCAGATGCAAATCCTTAGATGCTTTAAAAATGAATAAATCAACTTTTTGAGTATACTCAAGAACTTTTACAGGACCACCTGGAACTGGAACATCCTGCACACTAAAATTTCTTATAACTTAAAACTAAAAAAACTAATTTAAGGTAATTGTTCTGTATTAGATTAAATATGACTGATGGTCGAAATGGGCGTACATGCCTCTCACCCAAAAGTCCCGGGTTCGGCTCCCGGTCGTGGCAATGGAAAATAGTGAGAAGAGGGATTTTTTCATTATACACGGATATTGGATGTGTATCCCTTGTCTTTAAATGTGTAGCCCCCTCCCGCGCAAGGCTCTTCTAGAGCCTTCTGGGATAAAGGGGGTCGTAATTACATGTGGTGTTATTATTATTAAATAATCGATGAAATACGTAGTCGCAGTTGGCAACACCCTATTACAACTTTCATTCATTATTTAAATGATATACATGACGGCATTGTTTAACTTCTCTAAATGGCTGTAACGGCTTGTTTGTATATTTTTCTATTCCGATGTATTTAAAGTTGACCTTAATGACTTGAGAAAAATAGGGGTCAAACCAATTTTAAATTCAAATAGGTAAGTTCTGTTTACAAGCTATAAAATATAAATGCAAATTACTTTATAAACGACAGGTTGTTATAATTCATTAAAACAATTATGATAACCAGCATAATTTATAACCAAATCAATTTATTCATTCGTAGGGAAAATATATTATAAAGAAAATAAAAGCGAGGAGTTTAACATTAATGATGTAATTAGTAGTGTTTTCCAAGGAAAAGAAATTTCACGAATATTCACTGACATCTTTATTAAATTTTATTTTAATGTCTAATATAATTTACAATAGGATTAAAAAAAAAAATTAATTTATGGATAATTTTTTTGGGTAGTGGGCTCTAATACATGAAAAAAACTAGTTGAATAATTAGCCGACGTTTCGATAAAATTAATTTTCATCCTTAGGGCATTTATTTCTTTGTTTTTCGCCTAATAATAAGAAACAGATTGTTTAATTGAATTTCTTATAAATCCTTTCTTATAAGAATAAATTGGAAATATAAATTGCCCTGATTGTTTGCGAAAAAAATCCCCAGACAGGTCTATTTTTATTTCATTTTGCGCACATTTTGACATATCGTGCCAATTTGTTCCGCCATATTTGGACGACGTCGCCGCCATTTATTTAAAAATGCCGACTACCAATTTTTTTGGCAAATTTGGATAGAGGATCCAATCCTGAAAATGGCAATATGCAGACGATTAAACTAATAATTGAATGTCAAACCAAATAATATGTTTACTGATGATTGGTAAAATATAAAAATTTCAGATTTTATAAATGACGAAAAGGAGAAAGTATAAAAAATAAAAGCAATAAAGAATAGTTGCTATACCTATGTCCAGACAAATAAAACCCCTTGCATAATTGGCATCATTTTTATTCTGTGGAAGTTAAGAAATTAGGGGAACACTTTGTGTATCGATGGTTTAAATCGGCGGCTTAAAATGGTATGAGCTACAATTTTAAGCCCTACAGGTACTTCTCAGAGATCAAACACTGTCGCTAAAAGATGCTGATTTAATATGTAAGATATTGATTGATGAGGATATTTTGTTTATGTATTATATGTGTAGGAGTATAGGGTAAACAAAAGATAAACTTAAGAACTGTATCTGTATCATAAAAATGATTGCAAAGTAAACAAATCTAAAGAACCAAAGTCAACAAAATACAAAATATCACTCCTAACTACACATTTATTTGCCATAAAATTTTATTATTTTAAATTATGGGAACGACCTTGTTAGCTCAATAAAAATAAAATGGGAATAATGAATTATTGCCTTAATATTATTTAAATCTTTAATTATTTCATCCGCAGTAAGTGAATATACATAAATGTTACTAAGGGCAATTGGTGATCTAGGTACTTTTATGGCTATATAACTTGTTTATTTTTGGTATAGTGTATACATAAATATACATAGGGTAATGATATGAGGACTTTGGGGATACAATGATTTTTTATTTTTAAATTCTTATTTTTTTGCAAGGTAAGTTTTTAAAATTTAAGATTTCGTTTATTATATTTTATATTTTATATTTGCACGTTTAGATATTTAAGTTTTATGTTCCCATATATTATTATGCATGCACTAGTAATTAAGTTATTTAGTTTTTGAATTTTAAATTTAATTTTCTCAAGTATTTGTATATAGTTTTCTGAATTATCGACTTTATAACATACGATCAGTCCGTCACTGTGCTGGATTTTCCAACAGTTTAAACAATAAGCGACAGTGCGTATGATTTTTAGAAATTAAACGTGAAACTTACTTTAGGTTTGCTATAATTACTCTATTACCTTTCAGGGCCAAAGGGGGTTCTCTTCTGCTATCGAAGAAATGCCTCACCTGTTAATTAGCTGCTGTACACCGTCTGAATAAAGCTTATTTATATTTTGGGCTGGTTTTATTTTTTATCGCATTGGTAATGGTCTTGAAATGCTAGAGATCTTTATCAGAATGAATATAATTTTGTAATTAGACAGCTAGATGTCTCTGCTTTTGCTGTAGTATAGATATCCAGCTGAGAAGTTTTTGTTTGCTTTAGTTGTATCAATTAAACATAGATGGAACCCACAAATAGGTTTATTATACAAATGAGATAATTCAAAGTGAAACGTTTCTTAAACTATGTCCCTGCTCTAACTTAAATTAACTTAATCTACAACAAATACTGGACAGTGTCCTTGTGAATAGTGACAAATTTACTAAAGTTAAAGTTTCGAATTTTAGTTCAAATTACTCCCGGCACACTTAAGTTACCGTATCGCGATATTTACTTTAAATTGGCAGACCTGTTTCTAAGTTTTGACACTTGTGGTTTGTGGTCCAGATATGGTAGCTGGCAGTTTTACACATTAGTGCCGTATTTACTGGATCTGCATAAACTGAATAGGCCTTGGATGCCCAAACGAATTTCGACCAATCATGTTGCTGCTTATTATTTAGGACTAATTTTACCTTTATTGCTGGTAAGTTGATGCTGTTTTTCTGGTACCTTATCGAATTTGTCCTTGAACCATTATTCAAATGCAGCGGGAATATAAATTTCCGTTTTAAATTCTATATTTCTTTATGTATTTCAGGAGCGATCTGGACGTGGGGTTGCTTCTTTTAAGACCCAATAACAACTCCAGTTTTTGTTTCGTTACTAAGGACATGCAGAATATTTGCCAAACCATGGATTTCTAGATTTTCAACTGTCATAAAGGTTTGTATTTTCGCCTTTTTCCACCTTATTAGGTAATTTTAATATGATATTATGATATTTTTAACTTCCTTATTCGAAGATGAATCCGTGGATACCCATATGTTGATATTACGTGAGATTAATTTTAGATCTGCCGTTGGCTCTTACGAGGAATCACAGAATAATATCGAAACTCACTGCACTCACTTCTTAGGAACTAATTTACATTGTGTCTGGTCATTTGACTAGACTGGAGGTTTTACAGGTTTGTTTTATGCTAGTTTAGTTACAAATTTTATAAAAATTTTATATAAATACTGTCCATCTTTGTTTAACCACGTAGTTGACAATCGTTCAACCTCTGTTTAAAATATGCATCTGGCAGTTGTTAAGTCATTGATTATTTTAAAGAAACATTGCACGATGTATTTAGTTCATTTACGCCTTTAATTTATTTATTTTTGGTTTGTTTTAGCGTAGCTGACCCTTTGTTTACCTAAAGCTCGTTGACCTTGCTTGCCTCAACAGGTGTTCCACAGCTGATTTAACAAATGGTTTTAAGATATTATATCCTTTTTGAACTTGTATTTATTTCATGAGTATACTATACGTAAGTTTCTCGTTCTAGTTTTATTAGGAGAAATTTTCATTTTACCCTGGTTTTAATTGAATTTAATTTTTTTAATTTTTTTTATTAATTTATTTGTCGGGTTTTAGTTTAAAATACATGACAATAGATATAAGTAAATAGCTGCCTGCTATTAGTATCTATTTACCATATTACCATAAACCCAACGGTTAGTTCAAATATACTCGTATTCAATTGAGACTTAAAAGAAACAATTCTAATTTACGATTATAATGGATTATGCAAAATAATATGACTATTCTATCATTCCACTGAAAAAAATTGCAAAATTACAATTTCGTTAGAAATTTCTGAAAAATATTCCTTTCTTTTCCCGCTTTTTGTTTCTTTTGGCATCTGTAGATAAATGTATTGTATGATTACTTTGAATTCTATAATGTGCCAATATATAACGACAATCATTTCACAGACGCTATCTTTTAATAAGCTTTGACTAAGTTCGCAAACAAAATCAAAACGACGACGGCTAAAGTATTTTAAATAATTTTCCCATTTAGTCAGATACCCACGAGTTTTAAAATTCTTACAAAATCGTAAGTACGGTCCTCACCTTAACAAAAGACCCATTATCCGATAATCTCTCAACACTCAAATTTTATTTGCAGCAGTTGAACCATTCTCTGAGTTTATTGCGAGTAATACTAGCAGAGAGATAGTCTTTACTATATTTATGAATAGAATTTATATGAATACATTTTCCTAATCCTAATACATTACATTTAATATATCAGAAAAAGATGTTTAAAACCAAATAAAATCTATTACGGCTTATAAAAGTATTGTATTACAAGTGAAGATGTTCAATTATTCCAAATGATTCTTAAGCATGGATTTATCCAGATTTCCCTATTACTGAAAAAATAACATAAAATCCATCACAAAGAATCTACAAACAAATATAATTTTTATTTGGACAAAAAACCTTGAAAATGGCAGCTCTCCGAGCTATCGATATAACAAAATTGTCTGCACACATCTCGCAAAGTAATTCTGAATTATTGTTCGTCCGTGCCACTTTAATGGCATTTGTCTATCCTTTGCAGGGCTGGATTATTCCTATGTGAAAACCAAAATCTATTTTCGTTGGAAGTCATGTTGGAAAGAGGCAAATTACATTTTTATTGAAACTCTTGGAAATAAGACAACCAAAAATGTATGAACAGGGATGGTGAAGAAGTCTAAATTTCATAAAATGAAGGAATAAATTCAAAATCGTCAATGAAATTATGAAAAATTGCTGTTTAAATTTGTTTTAAAAAATTGTTACAGGTACGATTTTCAATTAATTTTAAATCATCGTTCAAATCATATTTCGTAATTGTGCGTAAAATTTTGTTTCCAATTTAGAAGTTCTTAAATGAACAAAGGCGTATATATGGTAGACACTGATTTTTAAAAACAAAAAGAAACTGCAACGATATTAATTTTTTAATTCGGTAATATTTCTGTATTGTAAAATATATTACATTCCAAATTTCTCGTATTTTTGTTTTACTTTCAGAAGAATAAAAAATAATAATTAAATATCGTTAAAACAGACCTTAAAGTTCATCTCGTTTTGTATAAAAAACAATTCTTTTAAGCTGGAACTTATAAATGCCAGAAATGCGGAATAAAATGCCGGCCGAAATACAAATTAAATTCCTTTTTATACCACCGACTTCAAATTCATATATCTCAATGATGTATGTCATTTTAAAATTATAAAATATACGCTTGGTGACGCGTGTAAAGGATATTGTTAAAATTAATTAAAATTTTAATTACATAATATACGATTGCAGCTCTGGTTGAGTTAATAAATTTTAAACTGATTACAGAATTATTGTTCGTGACAAGTGTGAGTGACTATGTTGTTAAAATTATTACCATATGTATAGTGGACCAATTTCAGCGGACCTTTGTCTACTGTTTTACTAGCTTTTCCAGTATTATTTACCTTAATTATAATTTTGGTATTAGCGACATTCAGGAGACATTTAGAGTAATTTTGTTGTAGGTTAGCTAAAATAGCTTACTCTAAAGTGTCTTTCTTTTTTTTTTGGCATTTTTTTATTGTTTATAGAATATAGTTTTCAAATTGATGGTACAAAGAACAGGCAGTATTGATCCTGTTTTAATATCGATACTATAACTAAAATTGATGTTCAAAAAGCTTAAAAAAAGCTTTGTCCAGTCTTAAAGACAGGTGACTCTTTTATTATTAGTAAATTCAGAGCGATTGTCATTATATCAAATTTTGCAAAGATCTTTGAGATCATCCTCTATAGTCTCATCCACTTGCCAGTCAGCAATCAAATATCAATTTATTAGCATGGATTATTGAGCCACTGCTTCAGCAATACCCAATTTGGTTATTTTACACAATTTATCTCTATAGTCATTGATGGAACTGGCCAAGCAGATTTCTCTAAGGCTTTGGATCTTTTGCAACGCGAACATGTTTCATATAATGGTTACAACTCAATTCATTTATAGCTACATCAGGTGTCTCGCAGGGTTCAAACCTTGGATCACATCTACTTTATCGTCGATATTACCTCAGCCATTGGTAATAATCGCAAAATATTATTTGTTGATTATTTTGAAGCATATAAAACAATAATCTGCTCTGAAGATCGCACACAGCTACTTTATTAAGATGTTATTCCCTCAAAGATCTAAGAGTCATGTTTGATTCACATAATCCTTTACTTATTAATCTTAAGGTAATAGGAGCTATGAAGATATTTGGCTTTATAATTATTAGAAAGTGCAAATCATTTACTAACATTACAATCATTAAAAATTCTTTATTTCTGTTATAATATGTAAGATCTCTTTCGGCATCCCTATTAAGACGCTCACGGGTTATCCTTGGAAAATGTGCAAAAATAATTTTTTAAATTTGTATTATTTGCTTTACTAAATAGCAAGGTAAACGATTTATATTTAACAGAATGGAGTATTGAGCTTTAATTATAAAACAATAATAATACAAAAACCTTAAAGAACACAAATCGTGTAAAAACTGGTGGTTACGGGAATCAAAATAGTAAATAGTTGTCTAAAAGTTATTTGTGGCATCTTTCTGTATTTTCTTTCTGTTCTTATTTGGGATTTACGGCCACATTTCTGAACAGAAAGTAAATAGTTCTGTCATAATTTACAGAATTAGTATTCTGTTGACATCGATTTTGCTTTCTGTGCAAAAATATTCGATAAGAAGTTTGACGATTATTGGCCAATTCAAGTCCAAGTTTTGGTTACTGGGGTAGATGCGGATATCGCCAGTATTTTCCATAAACAGCTTTGTAGCGTACTGTAAAAATTGTGTTTTTTCTTTATGCGTAAACACATTCCGGTATTCTTTTGGGATTAACAAAGGATAGTGAGCGAGTGTTTGAGAATCACCAATCCTTTTTATTTCTCTAAAGCGTTTAGGCAGATAAAGGGTTTACGAGAAGGTTAACAACATATTGTCGCTGAAGCCCTAAAACGAAATAATGAAATGGATGTTATTTACGTGAACCTTCCGAATGCCTCTGATAGAACGGACAACAGGATAATATTAACTAAATTGGGAAAGTTTTGGCTTGACATTTATTGAATTCTTATTCGTCTTTTCGGTCCTAATTTGTCCAGTGTCTAACTACTCGAATTACTTAAAACATTCGGTAGTGTTCCAAATCTTTCTCGGTAAAGTTCAATTACTTTTTTCTTTTCATTATTGCCTAGAAAGCCTGACTTTTTTTTACATCATCTACGTTACCTACAATCTTACGTTAAACTTTTTCAACGGAAAAGTCTACTAGTTCTTTGATTTAGAACGCATGGTTTTCAGTTTTTGTTAGATTGAACTGAGAATTTACAAAATAAAATACGGGGCGCTCTTAATAGTGTTGATGTTTTTACCAAACATGTTTATTTTGAAAATAAATAACTTTAGGGTGACAGACAACCCACAGCGTGCGGTACAACTAATCGGTTAAGCATTTGGTTTATCAAGTAGTTAATTTGTAGACAAAGTAGGTAAACGTTTGGACACCCTCTCATATTATCTGGGGAGCCTGTCAGCGAGGTTGCTAACATCTGATGGCGCCCTTTTCCTATATATGTACATATAGATGGTAGTATAATTTGAACCTACCCCACTCACTGACTATAAAGAAAACTACAGTTCGCCTATAATATCAATTCTACAAATTTTCAGGATTCTGAAATTATCTTAATAATTAAGTAGGTAACATTTTTGTATAAAAATGTAGTTTATTTTATAGCTCAACCTCGATTAAGAAAAAAATTATAATACGAATAGATAATAAATATTTACTTAACGGACTGCTCTCTCTTATAGTCTCTTATTATGAATGTTGTTAGATAACAAATTAAAAAAATAAAATTCAGAAAGCACTTTATATTTCATAGATTTATCCAATACGTTTCTCCAATCTAATATCATGATATAAAAATTGACACGGCAGATGCTGCCGGCATCCGGCATCTGTCATGTTTGTAAAATAGTAGTCATATATGTTTCTAAAAGACGTATTTGATATTTATTTGATTATATCGGTATAAGCGACAATTCTGATAAAAAAACATAAAATGCCATATATTCAGCATAAAGCAAGCGTTATTCACCCTGTGCGCAATATTCGATAAATCCATTCGTCAGTAAAAAAATCATTGTTCGTTGCACGAGAAAATACAGACAAAAAACCACCAACTACCGTAATTTAACTTTTATATTGAATTCTATGAGAGTTGCATTAGTGTCGTATTTAATAAAATTTCATTACTTATTTAATTGTGAAAGTAAATGGTTTTTCAATAAGAACAATATGGTTTCAAAACGAAATAAAATAAAAACCCTTTCATATACAATCTAAATTTTATTTTAGTTTGAAGCACAATTTATATTTTCAATAACACATCTGGTGCATCTACGGTTTAGAGTGACTTTGCAATTGTATATTTTGGTGAAGTCGTAGGATTGTTTGAAATGAAAATTTGTGCTCTAATGTCTTACCTTACATCTGGCCATCGATGTGAATTTGATGAACCCAATTTTCGATAACTGTGTGCAATATATCGGGTCTAATGTCACGCATGCAGCGTTCGATGTTCAATCTAGTGCATCAAGGGTTCGTGGTTTGTTTGCAAAGACCATTGATTCCAAATAAAACTAATCTACAGGAGTTATATCACAACTTTTTAGAAGCCAACTAACACTTGCATTTCTGTTACTTCACTAAACTTTTCTTGCAATAAGTTGATAGTGGCATTAGTAGTGTCATATGTGGTACCATCTTGTTGGAACAACATGTCATCAAAACCAATTTCATCTTTTGATCATAAAAAAATCTACCATCAATCGATACTGCTCATCATTCACTGTAACTGCATCTCCTACCTCGTTTTGAAGAAAATGGTCCGATGATGCCATAAACCACATCATGCAGTGACCTTTTGCGGATGCAAGGACTTCTCGTGAATCTTCTGCGGATTATTTTCACACCAAAAACGACAACTTTGTTTGTTGATATATCCAGTATCCGCTCAACCAAAAATCTGCAAAGATAATTTTTTGCCCTAAACTAGGATCCATTTCAAGTTGCTCTAAAACCCAAGCAGCAAAGTTACGATGATTATGATAGTCTAGTGGCTTCAATTCTTCTCGCAAAATACGCCAAATTGTCGTTCTTCTAAGACGTAATTCTTAAGCATGTCGAGGAAGCGATAACTTTGGAAGTCCTGCAACACCATTTTTTACAGCAACAATGTTCTCTATACTTCTTGCATTTCACTTCTTGTTGGTGTTTTCACATCGTGAAGAGTGAAATCCATTTAAAATGTTTCAACAACTTGACGTTACTATTTGTCTTTATTTTCTTATACACCGATATATTCATATGGTAAAATTAGCACCATTTTGATTTCTAAGGCTTTTGTGGAGCTGATGATTTGTAGATGCGGGTTCTTTTTTGCGTTGAGTATTTCTCTTGGTCATTGCTTCAGAAGACCAAAAGATGCTAGAAACGTCAAGAATTTAAAATATTCAACGCAGCAGAGAACGCAATTTCCTTTTTACAAAATTAGAAACAAATGAACGATGGTTAACTTAGATCCATTTGTTAATGAAATACAAACATTTGAACAATTTAAGAAAAAGTAAATTAAATGGATTATTAAATTAAGGCTGTCACACTTATTGTATTGTAAAAATATTCACGAAACAAATTTCTTGTGTTTGTTGGAAATCTGCACAGTTCCATAAGATACAAGAGTTTCTTTTAACAATAACGTTCTTTCGTGAAGCAGCAAATAAAAAGTATTCCCTCTTTTGAGTCCCATTCTTGAAGTCACTCTATAGTGTAAAACGTACAAATTATTATTATATATTTCTAAGCCAAATTAATTATTTTATATTTTTTTTAGTATTTCTGTTGCTATTGATTCACTTTAGGTATAGTCTGGCTCTCAAATTTTATGGTTGATAAAATACCAATTTAATAGTAATGAATGAATATAAACGATCTCTAACTAGAACTATATTTAGTCCTCGTAAATATATTATTAAATTATTATGCTTGATTGAATTAGGATTGTTATTTAATTATGAATGAGTCCTTTGTTATTGCACTTCTCAATTATCCACTAAAACAACATTTGATGTTGGTGTCACATACACATTGTCATTTGAATTACGTATATACAATTAAAATAAATACACAATCGAATTCCGAAATGTATTTAACGTTGATTGGGATTAAGTGAAAAAAACTTTAAAATAATTACAAATTAAAATGGCTTGATAGATAATTCAAAAATCTTTCAATTGAGCATCATATAAACTGAATTGTTATTTAAAAAAGCATCTCGATGACGTCACAGCTCAGCTCAGTTGGAATTTAAAACCTTGGTATATTTACTTTTTGCTTTAATAATTTTAGAAAGGGACTTTTACACCTCACAAAATTTACTAGCAAACATTTATACCTAGTACATTATTAAATTTTTTCTTATATAGAGCACTTACTCCCCGGTTGGCCAGTGTAGCCTCCCACGTTTCGTCTAGAGTCACAAATAGAATTTTTATAATCTGGAAAGAAGATGAATACCGCCTACATTCTCGTAGGCCTTTATCCAGGCTTTCATTGCAGTTATGAAACACAGAGGAAAAGAAAATAATTTTTAACTCGAAGGGATTAAGTAATATGATCAACTAAAGTATATCAAAAAAAAGTTATTTTTCGTTGGTGAACTGGGGCTCTCATTAAATATAAATAAGTTTCTTGATGTAAATAATATTGGATGGGGAAATGCTAAGTATGTAAAATATTTCTGCCTCTAGGAGAACAGAGTGTGGAGATGAAGATACATTTTATACATACACAATAAATTTAGAGAAGTTTTAAAAAGGTAAGACAGACAGTTAATAATAATGATAATAATAATATAATAAATCGTTTTTATTGATGAAATAAATAAATACAAAATGTACTTCTTATTTCAATAGGCTCGAAAAAGTCGTTTTACCTCTTCGTCGACTTTAATTCCATCTCAGTGGAAAACAAACTAATTTAGTATACAATGTCTCCTCTATATTTTACAGTAATAGCTCAATTTTCTCGAGGCTTATCGAGTTTAGGGCAGTTATTAGAAATAAAAAAACCGTCTGCAATAAATCCCTAAAGTTTCGTCAGAATATATTATAGAAGTTTCCAAGTTTTCAGATTCGCACATATAGATGAATATTATTTATAAACAAGATATATACTGAGGGTTTTCTGCACACTAGAAAAGATATTAGAAATAATATAACTTGGATAAAAAGAGCTTGAGAATTATTGAAACAGAGGTTTATATTTATTTGTAGAACTATTTATTGTTTTAGTTTACAGCACTTGAAGCAACAAACCATAATTATTATTACCTATAAAAGTTGGGAGCAGCTAAAATCAACAGTTACATTCTGATCAATATTTATGCTTTGTTTATTTTAGAAGCAAAATATAAAATCGGTAGTGTAGAAGGAAGTATTTTATGTATTGAGTTTTTAAACTCATTCTACATATCAGATTTTAAGGGTTGTTTCCAGTGATGCAACAAAAAAATGGAGGAATAAAATCTAAATTAAAAACAAAAAGTTTTTATTTTAGATGTTTTCTCTTGTAAGCACTAAGTAAATATTATTTTAAGATCAATTGAAATGGGTTATCTCGGTGGACTCGGTGGCGCAGTGGGCTAGAGCGTGAGTGACAGTCATGGCTCTGGCTACACTGCCTATCGCGTCCGGGTTCGAAGCCCGGCACCGGCAGATAGCAATGTCGGTGGGTATGGATGATTGTCTACGTTTTTTCTAATGTGTAGCCCCCTTCCGGACAGCCTTTGGCTTTGAAATTGGAGGTTGTCTAATAATTTCTGTGGTGTGTTTTATGTGTTTTTTTAATCTTTTTAAGTGCCTCACTCGATTTCATAATTTTTATTTTACTTAAATGGGTATCATTGCGTATTAACATTTATATATTTTCATCTTGATTTCTTTGCCTTCTTGTATTTAATAATTGGGCGTTACCTTCACTGCAACCTCCTATTGAATTAAAAAATTGTTCAACTTTTAAATAGTGGAACGTGCTGTAGGATAATGATTGGGATGTATGTTATTGAAAACACTGACAACTTCCCTGCATGTTCGCGTATTTTCACCGATTAATTTTGTAATTTCAACTTTGTTGGCTAATGTAAAGTTTTCAGCCATAATGAAACTATCAATTTGAATTATTAAATTGACATTAAAACACCATATAGCTTTAGGTGTTTTGCGTTTTGCTGAACGTCAATTTGATTTTTGAAATTAGTTTTTAGCTACGTCAGCCTGGAGAGAAATTTTTGTTCAATGTTTTGCATGAATATTTCATTTAATTTTAAAATTAAAATGGATATGATTGGCTTGACGATAAAAATAACAAACAAATTTAAGTATTTATTTAAAATAAGATCCAGCGGTCGAATTATCAGACCTTGGTATTTGATTTGATGAGATTGACATATTTATAAAAATTGATAGTTCCCAAGAACAAAATATTTTTCTCTTTTCTCCATAGTTTATTTAAAAAGTAAGCGAAATTAAAAGATATTCTTAATTATTATTAATTTATTGAATAGTTTTCTGTTAATTAGGGGATGATGATTAATTTGTACCTAATTAAATTTGACGCCACCCGTTTCCACAATGGTGTGAAAATCCATAATTAGTGAAGGGATATGCTGCTTTTTATATACTGATAAAATGTATAGACTTGACACGAAATTAAAAAATATGTAGTTTAAAATCGGTACTACGAGTGAAATAAAATGAAAGCAAAAATAGTCTGTCGGAATATAAATTGACTCGAAAATGCAATAGATATTTGTAGCCTGAGACTTATCAAACCACAATGTTTAAAAAAGAAGTAAATCGATCCTGTCAGAAAACCAGATATGACGCATTAATATCGATTTATGGCGTTGTGAATTCTGATAGAAGAAGAGCTTATTTCAAGATAAGTTTATCTGCATAATATATTCTGTATAACCTTTGATTTATTAATGAAATTTAATAGAAGTCATGCGCTTTTAGGATAAAGTAAGGTTCATGTAGAAAGTTGTTCTTGAAAGGTTATAGTATATAGGACATATTATTATTATTAATAAATATTACTCATTGGTCCATTATTATGCAGAATCATGGTGCGTGGTGAATATTATTATTGAAATATTGTAATATAAAGTAAATCATTTTTATTTCCTCAATTACTTTTCGATTTTCCTTGGGTTTTTTCACGTTAAATGAACAAACAGATGTACTGATGAGTACTTACATAGTAATGATCTCAAATATATGTATATCAGATTAAGCATGAAATGTATGACGTAAATAAACTGAGTGTCTAAAAAAATATTGACGTGACGCTTTCACCTTGATTTACTGTGTGATTATGATTATGAAATATAAATATATAAATATATTACGATATTTATCGAATTTCAGCAAATTATTAATTCACTGTAAACAAATAGTTATCATATAGACTGAAAATTGAAAGAAGAGAAATTACTATGAATTAGTAATTTTCAAAAACATGTTTTAAAAAATATTCGTCTGACACGTCGCACAGTGGGAAAAGATGGACTTTTTTGAACAAAATTCGCAACAGAATTCGCAACGAGAGCTAACATTTTTTTAATTACATAGGAAGATTGTCGCTACAACATGGCGCTGCTATAAAGTGAATAAAATTGACTAAAATACGAAAGAAAGAATAATTTATTATTTTAAATACTCAGTATTATAAAAGTGAATTTCCATTCAATAATGGTTTAATAGAAATTGTTCTAAGATTTTGCAGGTCAGATTTAATTTTAGTCACTTTATAGCATTAGTGACAATCCTTTCTATGTACCTAATTAAAAAAAATGTAAGTTGTCGTTGCGAATTCAGTTAAAGGACGAATTTTTTCCCCAAAAATAGTCCATAATTTAATTATGCGTCGTCTGGTCATGAACTTAAACAAGTTTCGAGATTTTTGGTTAAATTTGTAACATATTATGTAAAGATATGGCGGAGGCGCCGGGAATAGCAGTGATGGGGGAAATTTTCTCTTAAAGAAATTGTAAAGACTTTTTATATTACCTGCCTTTCAATATAAATATGAAAACGTTGAGTTGAAAATCGATAAATAATTTTGTTATCGGGAATTGGGAAATGAACAAATATATGAAACTTTATAGACACTACTAAATTAGAATCACTTAAAATAATTTCAGAAGTCACTTTTCTGTCTGTTTGTCAGTCACAAAACCATTGTCGACGGTCAAATGTTTTTGAAGTTTATTTATTATTACAATTTACAATTTACAATACAATAAATTGACGATACTAAAAATAATAAAAAACAAACAAATGATAAATACTTATAAACATGAGTTATGAAAATGGGTTGAAATCTTAAAAATACGTTAAGAACATTGAGGAATTTAATAACCATATTATGGTTATTAATTATATAATCTACGAGAAAAAATGTGCACTCGAGGCGCAGCCGAGAGTCACATTTTTTCGAGTGGATTGAAGGCTGTTAATCCCCGAATGTAATTCAACGTTTTCTCCACGACCACGGCCAAATTAGGAGCGTGAAAGCTGTATGAGAGCAGGTGAAAAAATCTGATTTTGAAAACGTCAGATTTGATAAGTTTATTTTCACTAAGAATCTTTCGATTTTGAGTAAAAAAATAGAAGCGTGGTATCATGAATTCTAATTCACTAGTGTATTATAGGGCCTTTATTCCACGGAAAACAGACGTATTAAACATTCCTAATATATAGTGGTCGTGGATAATATAATTTGAAACTAATATCATTATTTCTGCGATAAACATATTGTATTGAGGAGAGAGCAATATATAAAATAGGTACTTCGTGGGATTCCAAAAAGCAATCTAATTTTCTACTAATAGTGGAGTCAATAGAGGTTTTCACTTCGGAAAAATTCCGGGAAGTGGTAACTTTTGAGAATACATCTCTGAACATGTCAGGAACAACATACCTAAAGTCACCAACAATATCCCTTGAGCGTCATTTGTTATTAAACAAATTACTTGCAAAATACCACTTCTTGTTAAATATCTCTTAAAATAATTTTACATCAAAAATGTATATGAAGTTTTTTTGTACGATCAAAAATGTAGGCTCCAAATTGTTTTGTTTAACGCACGAAAATAGAACGCGGCGACATGCAAGTAAGGTACGCAAAGCGCGCTACATTAAATTTGTTGTAACTTTTGAACTAATTAATAAAATTGAGCCCAACAAAGCTTAAATAAAAGAAGAAACATCTGGCTATTGGATTATTATAGTTTCAAATATAAAAATGAATGTATGTAGGAATAGTACATATATGAAATCGCAACATAAAGAGATTTCCGATGAAATCGGTAAAATCTCTACCATTTCTGCAATTTTTAAGATAAAAAACTGGAACTTTCATATATTACTCTTGAGGTAATGTATAAAAATATTCTATGAGTGAAAAAAAATCTCAGAAATTTATTTTAGAAGATGTACACTCAAAATTTTGAGAGTGACAAAATTTGATATGTATAACTAACTTTAACCACCTATTATTCTGGTTTAAATCACGTTATTAGATTTCTGTAGGTGTGATTTTTAAAGCTGGAAACGTGTACTTTAAGATGTTTCAAGGGGATTTACCTTAAAAATTAAATTAACCCTCTTTATTTTACGAAAATTAAAAAAATATATTTTTGCTCCAAAATTCGTGAAATTAGAGACAGAATAAACGTTAATAACTTTTATAAAAAATGAATTTAGCATACCTAGTTAGTATGTATTTATAGTAGGACCTCAAAATATGTAAATCTGATGTAAAAAAAATGTTCGAATATTATATACGGTGTGAGGCATTTAAGTTGACAATTGCGAATAACTTAAAAATAAAGCATTTTAGAGAAAAATTTTTCAAACAGAAGTTCGTAATTTCAAAAGCTAAAAATCTAATGGCTATAATTTTTTTCATTTGGTGAAGGACTTCAGGGTCAATTTTGTTTTTTTAATATAAATCCCTATTTTTTTACAGATTCATATTTTGCGCTAAAAAATAAACAACTTTTGTTCCTACCATTTTTCTAATTAATTGAACTCATTGTTTGTGAGTAATTAAGCATTGAAAAATTGAGGTTTACATTAGAAAAAACGATACCTATACACATAGATATTTAATACAGTTTAATATTGTTTGTAGTTTATTTGTAGCGGATAGTTAATATTCATTGAACTTAATTCTGGGAATCACGCCAAATTCTAAAAAATAAATAGAAATAAGAAAATTGCCAAAATATGTCAAGATAAAAGTGTAGTATCAAAGGCAAACCTCAACAGTTTGCCCCAGAAAACCACTGTATATAGTTCTAAATGAATATAAATACAATATTGTTATCTAAAATTCGTATCAGTGGTTTTCTAGTATTTTACACTAGAAAATATAACAAAATGTATATTATATAATATATAGATATATATATATATATATATATATATATATATATATATATATATATATATATATATATATATATATATTTATATGATATGTAAAAAACAATTATAAAACAATAACTTATCTTAACAGAACGTTTCGAACCAAAGTCTAGGTCCTTTTTCAACTGTGATTTAAAAAAATGGACTTGTCAAAAAAGATCACTTTGACACCTGACACTGATTATTAATTAATGCATAGATCACTAGATAAAGAATTCTAATTTATTTTGATATTTCCGTCACGTACTTCTTTTTGGAGAATCGGTAGCCAGACTTCGTCTAGCAACACTGAACTAGTAGAGACACATTAAGTTTTCCCATTCCTTGCCCTCATTTTTTATAAACACTTTTATGGAAAACGGGTAAATAGATCCTTTTGAAATTTTGTATACCAGGGTAACCTGTTAGCCTAAAATAATATCGATAGCGAGGCGTTGCCAATTGTAGGTAAAACTGGCAACATTTTCGTTATTTTAAATAAAACACCCTATATATTTTTCTATTTTTAGAATAGACACCCAATTTTGAGTAACTTTTGTTAATATTAATATCTTAAGCCGTTTCAAAGATATTTTTTAATTTCCAGATTTATTGAGCAAAATCCGAATTCTAATAAATCGTGTTATCTCTGCCTACCTAAAAACAATCATAAGTTGTCCTGTCGGTTACCACTAGGCAAGACCTGATGACTTTTGATGCTGTAGCCAAACCTTAGTATTATTATACAGGGTAAGTTAGAAGTAACTTTATTTAAATCACTTATAAAAGTGGTCAAAATAATTTTTTTTAAATAGAACGCATTGTATATTATTGCTGAATCAGAGAGCTTGGTATCCAAATTTTCAAAATGATATATTTACCCGTTCTCCATATACTTCTAATACTCCATCCACGATGAATCACCCTGTATGTTATTGATTTCTACGTGTTGATTTCGCTCTGCAAAGTATGCCTGGGAAAGTTGTAATGCTCCACCTTTCACCACAAGGGATTCTAATCTTTTCAGTAGCAATTCATGATTAACAGTATCGAATGCCTTTGCTAAATCCAAGAATACTGCCAAACACTTTTTATCTTCATTAAAACTTCCTGGGTATCTTGAGTACTAAACTTTTGTCTAAAACCAAATTGGTTGCTGTTAATTAATTTTTTACCATTTAAAAAATTTAATAAACGTTTTTTTAAGACATTTCTCTAACAGTTTTGCAAAATAGTTTATTACTGTCTGTAATTAGTTGTTATTTTTTTACTTCTGTTTTTGTATATTGGAGTTATAAAAGATTATTTCATGACGTTAGGTATTTATTGTCCTTTTGAAGTAATTAAATCAAAAATATATTGAAGAAGTGTAAGAATATGAAAGCGTATTGTTTTAATACTTTTAATGGATATCAAAAATATTTTCATTTAGGTATGCCATTTATTGGAAATTAATCAAATTAATTAATTAATATTCAGTATTTTTTTTTCTAGTTTGAATGTCCAAAATTTGAAAATAAGATACGGGTCTACTTATTTTTGAAGAATATTCTATTTTTAGATATTTCTAAATATTTGTTTCCTTTCTACGAGATTTAATTAGTGTACAACAGACTGAAAAACAAACTAATTATTGACTGAAGTTATAATGCGTATTCGTATAAGTTTTAGAACCATGGGGGTGGCGTGGGTAGGAAATGATTTTCAGTTTTTGCTTCAAATAAAAATACTGCAAGCAATTAAAATAAAACTACCAATACAAGTATAACTCAACTTTTTATCGAAAGTGTAGGTATTGGTTTTCGAAACCAATTAAGCGTTAAATGTTATATATTTTTAACTGACCTTTTATTGTAGTTCCTTAATGAAAAATAAATGGATCACTAGTTTATTCTGCAATATACTTTAATTGATTTTATAACACTTGTATATAAAGTTCAATTAATTGATGTCAAAAAAATTCGTTTAAAATTTAGTGGAATTAACCACAAATTGACAATGATAATATTCACAATAATATTCCTTAATAACTACGATCATATTTTACTATTGTGAGTGAGTTGCAAAACTTTTGGACATGTCGATTTAATTTAAAAAATATAATTTGATATAGGTAGAGATATAAAATTAACTTTTATTGCGACTTAATGAATCAATCACGAACCTCAATTTTTGTAATTCTTATAATTCTATATAATTTCAATAATAACAGTATATTAATTATATCTATTAAATATTAAAACTGTAGTGCTTTTTGTAAAGTATTACAGTAATTTCTTCAATCGCTATTAGCACGAAAAGTAGAAATCAATCATAATTTCCTCGTTAACTCTATGATTGTACGTTTCGTTTCAACGATAAATTTTAAATTTCTTTTCCTGGTCATGATAAAGTAAAATTGATATAAACTGTGAAAAGCCTGCTGCTAGTACACGAAAGTAACATTAAGTACTGAATGCACTGGGTAAGTTAAACAGATGTGAAGCTTAGTATATAGTTTATTACTAGATATACTCAAGAATGTGCCGTTGAATTCGCGAGAAAGTTTCCTTTATTACAAACTGAGGTAATGAATGAACAAATGGAGTGCTGCCTGAACTACAGTTCGTGTAGTTTTATCAATATGTTTTTTTCTATCAGATAAATTAATAAATGCTTTACCATGTCCTAAAAATGTATTATTTAAAAATAAGCACAAGACAGTTAGAACAAAATATCGACTAAGGTTTGAAAAAGTTTTTAAGACACCAATAGTATCCGTTATATTCATATTTCTTGAGTGAAAAGAAAGACAATTAAATGCCAGTTTGAAAATTTATGAACTTAACTTGCATTTTTTTAAATGGAAAGCCCTGTATATTTTTGAATGCACATTTAATGACAGGATCAATTACAAATGTCAAAATAAATAATTACGTGAGCTTTTGTTTTTTAGCATGGCCATTCTTATATCTATGAGTCCAGGCTGTGTTGAATTAAGCGACTGCATTTATTTTCTTAAAAAAACTACATTTTAGATAATTCAAAAACTGTCAACAATAAATGTATTAAACTATATTTAGAATCAGAATGAAAAGATAACTTTTCATGAACGTATATTTGATTTGAAACATTGCTTTTGATATACCTACGCACATAAAATTGAATCATGTAGGTATACCAAACACAATAAACTTTATTTGTTCGGTAATCAAGGTAACCGAGTATTATTGCAAATATGCACTAACTGGATGTGGGTAAATAATGCGTCAGCAAACTAATATCTTCATTCTACCCCATATACAAACAACTCATCCAACCCTGATCGTTACAAATTAATTTAAATTGATCCATTTTGGAGGCAATATTTAGTTTAATCTCAAAATAATTAATCAATTTTAGAAGGGATGTATAAATAAAACATTATCACACAGGAGACGAAGAGATTATTCACAAGGTAAAAAGTTATTTATATCTGCCACTAGTAACAAGTCTTGCAAGTATTTTTAATATTATACAGGGTGTCCCAGCCTCGCGTCGGCCAAATGTCCTGGCTCTCCTATAAGAGATATCGAAAAATTTAAAAAACGAGATGATACGGGATACAATGGTGCACAGTATAAAAATATTTTGAAATATACAGGGTGATCGATTTAGGCGTCATGTCATAAACTTATGTTTTTTTAAATGGAATACTAGGTATATTATTACATATTGGAATTTTCCTTTTAAATACGACTCAATCGATATGCCACTTGATGGGTCTGCGATGGGTCGGTACCATGATATGAGTGAGTTTGTACCAAAAACGTGCCAAATTTGTGAGCTCACTGTAGCGTAGCGGAAAAGCATTTTGAGATCTAGTTTGTGCCAAAAATTGACAAAAACCCTGTAGTTTACGCTGCTGTTATCAGATCTAACGAAATCAGTCATTTTATACCGGGTGAGTCAGAAAACACCAAATCTACTTTTTCATTTTCATTTCCATTTTTTTCAAATAGAACACCCTGTATATTATGACACCAAAAAAAGCCCTTTGAAAGAGCTTTCCACTGATATTAAGGTTCAAGGGTCTATCTTTCATGGGTAAAGTGGCACAATTCCAGGTCTATTAAAGGTCAATTTTCAATTGTTTTGTGAATTTTCGCTTAAATCGGCTCTTTTCAGTAAGAAAAGTTCGATAATAATTCTTATACTCGGAGAAAAAACCGTACTTCAGTACAGAAAAGTACTTAAGAATAAAATAGTCAACGCCTGATAAATTTAATTTTTTTTCTGAAATGTGTGTATTCGCAATTTTTCAATAGCTACACTAGCCGATGTTCGAAGAACAACTGAAAATCGTTTACGGCTGTGTATCAGGGAGAATGGGAACATTTTTGAACATTTAATTTAATTTCCAGTACTTCCACCCAGTTTTTTTCCAAATAAAGCTTTCGTTTCCTCTTTTTCTTATTTTTTTTTTTGGCTGCAGAGGACCATCATGGTGCAGATAAGTTGATATAATTATTTTCGAAATTTTCTTATTGAAAAGAGCCGATTTCAGCGAAAATTTACAAAACAATTGAAAATTGAGGGTAATTTTTTAATAAACCTCGAATTGTGCCACTTTACCATCAAATATCTTGGCACCCATGAAAGATAGACCCTTGAACCTTAATATCAGTGGAAAGCTCTTTCAAAGGGCTCTCCTTTGGTGTCATAATATACAGGGTGTTCCATTTAAAAAAAATGGGAAAAAGTAGATTTGGCGTTTTCTGACTCACCCGGTATAAAATGACCGATTTCGTTAGATCTGATAACAGCAGCGTAAACTACAGGGTTTTTGACAATTTTTGGCATAAACTAGATCTCAAAATGCTTTTCCGCAACGCTACAGTGAGCTCACAAATTTGGCACGTTTTTGGTACAAACTTACCCATATCATGGTACCGACCCATCGCAGACCCATCAAGTGGCATATCGATTGAGTCGTCTTTAAAAGGAAAATTCTAATATGTAATAATATACCTAGTATTCCATTTAAAAAAACATAAGTTTATGACATGACGCCTAAATCGATCACCCTGTATATTTCAAAATATTTTTACACTATGCACCATTGTATCCCGTATCATCTCGTTTTTGAAATTTTTCGATATCTTTTATAGGAGAGCCAGGACATTTGGCCGACGCGAGGCTGGGACACCCTGTATATATTATAATTGTATACAATACAATTTTTTAATTATTTCTTGGAAGTCTGTCGTGGCAGAGCAATATTATTGGTTATTTTAAACAAAGGGTGAAACTAGGTCTTTAACAGTGTAAAAATGCACCTTAAGAAATAAATTAGAAAAACACATTAAAATACCACTAACGGGAGAATTTCTACAACTTCGCCTTCCATAATTTATTGTTAAATTTATTTCAGCCAGAAACAAATTTAAAGCCGTAGCTATAAGAGATAAATCTTTCTACTTTCAACTTTTTGTTGTGTTCACTTGAGAAAGACATTCTTTTCTATCATTACATTGACTGATACCTCGGATTTCGCGTAAAAAGATATTTGGTGTAGATTTAAATCCGACCAATTCATGTTAGAGTGATCACATTAATTGTCTGAATAATGAACTTTTTGAAACAAAGAAATTAATCATAAGGTCTGCTTCTTTTTTTTAAAAAGTTTGAGGAGGGAATTTACGAATACTTTGAATTATTATTTAAGAAAATAAAGATCTATTTTAAGTGAGCGACTAAAGGTATCGCGTCTAATACATATTGATTTTATAAAGAGCAGTTTATCATTGGTGTCATTGTTGTAGAAGGGAGAAACAAATTTCTAGTTCCTTGCCTTTGCACCCTTTGCAAAAATGAATAATTTTCAATTTTGGTCAAAATATAAAACTCTATCATGTATCGTACATCACCATAATTAGAAAAAAAAGATCTATTCAAAAATGTGAAAATCCAATATGGCGCCCACAAGAAAAAATAAAGTTGACTGCTGTTTCTCTGCCATCTTAGACGTCATAACAAATGCAATGTCATATTCGGATTCCTCGGAAAAAAGTGCTATAAGAATGTCTGTGTTTGAAATACGCAGTTTTATTACTTTTCAATTTAAAAATTAAAAACTAAAGTCATGATTTTTCGTTTTATTCTACTCGTAATATATTCAAAAGTAAAAACGATATATCAAATTTATTTTTATTTATGAGCATAAAAATGCTCAACTTTTCTCTAATTTAACCGACTTCGTATCTCTCTTATATTGCAATTAAAGATCATTATTATTGTGATAAAATTTTTATGTTTATTTAGATTGTCTTTATCTAAAAATTTCTTATATAATGAATCCTATAAGTACTATTGTACTATAATATACTATTGCAGTATTTAATATTTAATTAAAGTTAAAGCTTGTTATTTAAAAAAGCGCCCTTGTTGGAGCACACTCTGTATCTTACCACACCTTTTACTCTAATATCTTCTAGCATATTTACTTTTCAAAAGGCTCATAATTTAACATTGAAGTTCTATTGGACCCAAATCGTTTTGTTTCGCATTAATAAGAAATCGAGTTCTTATATACAAAAACGAATTACGTATACGTAGCAGTAGACTGCAAAAACTTATCAGCACTGCCTAAAAAGTGCATACAGAATATAAAGATTCCTTTCAGTTAATTTACTTATTCGCGTTGTGAAGTGCAAATATCATTTTCTATGCAGTTATATAGGTTTTAGATAAATTAATCTGTTGAATGGTTTCGGGAATGTAATTAATTATTGTGATGTGTGATTATAGTGTTGTGATGTTGATGGAACTAGTTTGTGTCGCAAAATTGAGACGAGTTTTATTAAGGAAAGGGCATTAAAGGTAATTTTAGTAATTGTTTAAATTGATGTTGTTATTTATCCTTTTTTCTTCTATTTACCAGGTAGGTCCAGAACGAGATGAGATAAGGCATGGTGAAAACATCTTATAAGGTAAGACATGTATATTGTACTTTTATAATAGGGTGTCCCAGCATTTGCCTGCGAATTTATAGTTTCACAATAATTAAGAAAAAAGTTCCTATAAGTAAATGCCTGAAAATTTCTTATGAGGGAGCCCTCTTAATGGGGTAATGCTTTTGTCTAAATATCTCCAAAATCAGTAAAGATAGAAATAAGCTTTGGTATAATCAACTATAAAGTTTTAATTATGACAAAAACTTTTTAAAATATTTAATCGGGTGTTCTAAGCTACGAAGGCGTATAGGGGCCAACAACTTTATTTTTTTACAAACATATGGAATTGCCAATTCAAAGTGACAATTGTCACATCGAAGTGACAATTGTCACTTCAAAGTGACAATTGTCACATCAAAGTGACAATTGTCACTTCAAAGTGACAATTGTCACATCGAAGTGACAATTGTCACATCGAAGTGACAATTGTCACTTCGAAGTGACAATTGTCACATCAAAGTGACAATTGTCACATCAAAGTGACAATTGTCACTTCAAAGTGACAATTGTCACATCGAAGTGACAATTGTCACATCGAAGTGACAATTGTCACTTCAAAGTGACAATTCAAACTGATCATAGGGTATGCGCATAATATGCTAGATTTTTAAGCAACACTGGTTATAAAAGATAGTTAATGCTGTAAAAAAATTAATAACAATAAAATTTTATCAATAATATACCCTAAATTTATGTATTTGTTAATTAAGGTAGTTGCCTCATGAATCGAACTCCATAAGATATCAATGAAATTTTGCCTATATCTTTTGGAAGTGTTCCTTGAACTAAATCTGGAATTTCAATGCATTTTACCGTCCTGAATGAAAGTTACAGAGCTCCGAAGTTGATCTATTTAACATGGAGGGCATAGGAGAAGGTACTTTGAATTGAAACCTTGCCTTGAATTGACTCCCGAAGCTTGAAAATCCATCAGATTTCAACAAAAAACTGTGGAAATGTTAATGAAGTCACGAGAAAAATAATGCATCGAAGAAAACCATGCTTGCCCATTTAGTTTTCGAGTTACAGCGTAAAAAGCTCGGAAATCTCATGGCCAGAGAGATTTGAAACCGAGCTTGAAACTAAGGCTGGGAATTTTATGGATTTCAAAATTCGAATATTCTTTCCAATTTCAGTTCGAATATTCGAATAGTTCGAATATTCGAATTATTCGAATTATTCGAATATTCGAATTATTCGAATTATTCGAATTGTTCGAATATTCGAAATATTCGAATTATTCGAATATTCGAATTATTCGAATTATTCGAATATTCGAATTATTCGAATATTCGAATTATTCGAATATTCGAATTATTCGAATTATTCGAATATTCGAATTAAGTATTCGAATTATTCAAATATTCGACTATTCAAATATTCGACTATTCGAATATTCGACTCTTCGAATATTCGACTATTCGATTGTTCGAATTATTGAATAGACTAATATTCGAATATTCGAATAGTCGAATAAGTATTCAAATTTTTTTATTTTAAATTTATCGAAGAAGTCATACTTTAATAACAGAAGTTTAGTTTATTCTGAAACTTCTATAACCGCAGTCAAATATGCGCAAAAATTACAAGGAGTGGTTGAAATTTGAAATGTTGAAAACTTAAAAAAAAACTTATCTCCTGGCGTCGCGTCGGTGATTGGACCCGACTGTTCTAATAAAATAAGCTTTCTTTTCCCCTAAGTTCAATATTAGATCATTGAAAATATTAATTTACTCAATTTATTATTAGTCGATTACTTATTCAGATTCTTACTCGTATATTCGAATTGTCGAATATTCGAATAGTCGAATAGTCGAATATTCGAATATTCGAATATCGAAAATTCGAATAGTCGAATAATCGAATAGTCGAGTATTCGAATATATGAATAATTTAGTTTTAAACTTATTCGAATTTTGAATATTCGAATATTCGACTATTCGAATTATTCGAATTCAATTCCCAGCCTTACTTGAAACCTGCAGTTGGTAGTGCTACCGCTCACGTGACTTATGCGCGTAATACAAATTTGAAGAAAGTCAGAGCAGTGCTGACAATATTTTTTTGTCTACGTGTTATCTACATGAGTCAATAGATGGCTCTCGCCTCATGAGGCAACTACCTTAAAATTTATATTATTTTTAAGTTTACGACCACTGACCGAGAACAAACGATGAAATTCGCATCTCACCGTGCTGGGCGTGACGTCAATCACTGTTTTTTTTTTGACAGAACTTTAGAATCTTATGTTCGCCGTTGTGCATATATCATACTATTTAGGTGTAGATTCAATGTGCGATTTCGGTGTTAAATATTAACATTTTTCACGGAAAAGTGAGTGGAGCAGATTTTGTAAAGGCCCAGATAGTTAATTTGGCCAATGTTGCTCTCCTTGTTGCTGTACTACGTTTAGGTGGAAGGCGCCTTTTTCTACCAGCTTGACAATCAAAATACATGAACTTTTAAATGTATGTAACTACCGATTAATTTAAACATCATACAGTTTTCTAAATCTTCCTCGAATTGAAAAAAAAGTAAAATACATAACCTAAAATTGTATGATTTTAAAAAGATACATAATCGCACTTACGTTGAAATGATCCCCACGTACAACCCCTTTAGTGTTTTCTGATATATCAATTTCACTTCTTCTCATGGTACGTAACCATAATTTTCTTTTTTTCTTTAAGCGCTTGATCGTACTTATATTGGTAATGAGACAAATCTTTTTTCTGGTGTTTTTCTTGTGGACGACTGGCACTGAGGTATTTACACAAAATCAAACATCAGACATTAAATGAAAATGCCAGTGTCTGACGTCACAACACGACAGCAGCCATTTGCATAACGTCACCGTCATTTTTGCGACTCATTAAAATAATCATTTTTTGTTAATTTTTTTTGGATAATGGGTTACATTTTAGCCGTTTTTTATTATTGCGATAGCCATTTATAATCTCTCTCACCAACAGATGCAAATAGACTCCTCCCCAAAAATGCCCGCTAAATTTGAATGGAATTTCTCTATTGGTCGTATTTATAGAACCCGAATTACAAAGCAACCGCTAGATTTGACCGAGTACTCGCGTGCGCATTAAACTTTGATACATTTTGCATTTTTGCAACAGACCAATCAGAATGCATAAAGGCGAAACGTATGAAAAACGCGAATAAATGGGGAGCCGGTGTCAGACACGTGACTGTCAACTGTGTTATTAGTTTTTGTGACATTTCATCTGGGAGTTAAACAAGGTACTATCAATGACAGATGTAAACTATAAAGACATGGAACGGCATTGTTGTAATTGAAGCAAAAAAATGTACAAAATGTGATTGGACACTGCCAGAGGGCGATACTGTCCTTTCTCTGTTTCTTTACTGATACTACTGGTTTTTAGCTATTAACATATGTAGGAATGTTATGACTATCATAACTGCCGCAGATGTCGGTTTGAAATCCGAGCTCGTAGAGCGAGGATTTTAAGACATCTAAGGCTGTTATGATTCATAACATCCGTGATTTGTTCAATAGTTTATCGGTTTCAGAAAATAAAGACATTATTAATAGATATTACCTTTTGATATTCTCTTATTAATAACGTTTTCATTTCATTAGTTGGTCAAGTCTGTATGGGTTGATTTGTCGCCATGGTTACAGTTATATTTTGTTTGTTACCTTTTTTCATATTACATAAATGTTTACTACATTTTTAGTGTCACAACGGCTACATAAAAATGGACCTTGGATTGCCTGAAAATACATTTCAGTTGGATTTCAGTACTTAATTATTATTGTTTGGAGTTTTCAGTCTCTTTGTATTAATAAATAGCCCTATATTATAGTTTCATTATTTATTATTTCATCTGTTGACGGTTGTTGACAGATCTGTATTTGTAATATTATTACCGTACAAGTTTTAAATATAACTGTACAACTTTAGTTATGACTTGTTTACCAGCCTACTTTTGCATATTATGTAAACAAAGGATTAATATCCTGAAACCGATAAAAATATTTAATACGTTTTTTTGAAATAACTTTAAAGCAATATTGTAATATTTGTAATATATGTTTTATGGATACTATTAACAGAGTAAGAAGAAAAATTTAATGTCGCCCTCTGGCAGTGTCCAACCGCATTTTATACATTTTCTTGCTTCAATTACAACAATGTCGTTCCATGTCTTTATAGTTTACATTTGTCATTGGTACTTACGTAAATGCAAACGATAATCCAGACATTTTTCGGTGGAAGATAAGGAAAAGGTGCTGAACATTTTTAAAGCCTACGATATGGAGAATCCGGAGAAACCAAAGATGGAATGCATGGAGTTTACTGCAAAGGCAGCAGGTGTGAGTGTTCGAAGTGTTTCTAATATTCTTCATGAATACAAACAAGCACACCAACTTCAGCCACCAACAGTGTGTCACCGACAAAGGGCAGTTTTGGACAATATCGATGAAGGAACTAAATGTTCTCTCAAGCGTATAATCCATTCCTTTTTTGAAAGAAATGAACCACCAACTGTAAACAAAATTTTAGCAGCGGTGCATGAGGGTGATTATTTACATCATCTTAAACGGAGTACTTTGTGGCGATTAATAAGAAAAATTGGCTTTCGGCGAGTGAACGGACTCTATTTCTTCGTGTTGTAATGTAATTATTGTATTTGGCTTTATAGGTTCTCAAAAAGGTCACGTAATAGTGCCCTAAGGGAAAAAAATGAGTTTATTGTTTGGAGGCGAAGATTCCTGCGAGACATCAGGAAATGCCGGGAAGAACATAAGAAGTTGCACTTTTTAGATGAGATTTGTGTGAACGCTGGCCATGCTGTAAGTAAAGTATGGAAGGACGTTTAAAAGATCCATCGAGCAAGGGAAGTCATCTTGTAGTCCTACACATAGGATCCGAGGACGGTTTCGTTGAGAATGGTTTGTTATGCTTCGAATCAAAGAAAACTACCCTTTGTCGATGGTACACTTTTGGTGACTGAAGTTGGTGTGCTTGTTTGTATTCACGAAGAATATTAGAAACACTTCGAACACTCACACCTGCTGCCTTTGCAGTGAAATCCATGCATTCCATCTTTGATTTCTCCGGATTCTCCCTATCGTAGGCCTTACAAATGTTCAGCACCTTTTCCTTATCTTCCACCGAAAAATGTCTGGATAATCGTTTTCTGGGTGAAGAAATTATACCTTCTTCAGCCATCATAAACCTTAAGAAAAACCGTTTTAACATTTAATCCATATTAATCGTTTGCATTTACGTACCTTATTTAACTCCCAGATGAAATGTCACAAAAACTAATAACACAATTGAGAGTCACGCCGTCTGACGCCGGCTTCCCATTTATTCGCGTTTTTCATACGTTTCGCCTTTATGCGTTCTAATTGGTCTGTTGCAAAATGTATAAAAGTTTAATGCTTTGCGCGAGTACTTGTAGAGTCGGTCTTAGTCGGTCAAATCTAGCGATTGCTTTGTAATTCGTGTTCTATAAATACGACTAATAGAGAAATTCCATTCAAATTTAGCGGGCATTTTTGGGGAGGAGTCTATTTGCATCTGTTGGTGAGACAGATTATAAATGGCTATCGCAATAATAAAAAACGGCTAAAATGTAACCCATTATCCAAAAAAATTAACAAAAAATGATTATTTTAAAGAGTCGCAAAAATGACGGTGACGTTATGCAAATGATTGCTGTCGTGGTGTGACGTCAGACACTGGCATTTTCATTTAATGTTTGATGTCGTGTAAAACTCGTTAAAATAGCATTTAATGCAGTATTTTGCAGTGGAAAAGAAGGATATTATTGATATTAAGCATCCAAGGTACTGTTAAATAAATCAATGCCAGTCGTCCACAAGAAAAACACCAGAAAAATGATTTGTCTCATTACCAATATACGATCAAGCGCTAAAAACGAAAATTATGGTTACGTACCATGAGAAGGAGTGAAATTGATATATCAGAAAACACTAAAGGGGTTGTACGTGGGGATCATTTCAACGTAAGTGCGATTTTGTACCTTTTTAAAATCGTACAATTTTAGGTTATGTATTTTACTTTTTTTTCAATTAGAAGAAGATTTAGAAAACTATATGATGTTTAAATGAATGGGTAGTTACATACATTTAAAAGTTCATGTATTTTGATTGTCAAGCTGGTAGAAAAAGGCGCCTTCCACCTAAACGTAGTACAGCAACAAGGAGAGCAACATTGGCCAAATTAACTATCTGGGCCTTTACAAAATCTGTTCCACTCACTTTTCCGTGAAAAATGTTAATATTTAACACCGAAATCGCACATTGAATCTACACCTAAATAGTATGATATATGCACAACGGCGAACATAAAAGATTCTAAAGTTCTGTCAAAAAAAAAAACAGTGATTGACGTCACGCCCAGCACGGTGAGATGCGAATTTCATCGTTTGTTCTCGGTCAGTGGTCGTAAACTTAAAAATAATATAAATTTTAAGGTAGTTGCTTCATGAGGCGAGAGCCATCTATTGACTCCTGTAGATAACACGTAGACAAAAAAATATTGTCAGCACTGCTCTGACTTTCTTCAAATTTGTATTACGCGCATAAGTCACGTGAGCGGTAGCACTACCAACTGCAGGTTTCAAGTAAGGCTGGGAATTGAATTCGAATAATTCGAATAGTCGAATATTCGAATATTCAAAATTCGAATAAGTTTAAAACTAAATTATTCATATATTCGAATACTCGACTATTCGATTATTCGACTATTCGAATTTTCGATATTCGAATATTCGAATATTCGACTATTCGACTATTCGAATATTCGACAATTCGAATATACGAGTAAGAATCTGAATAAGTAATCGACTAATAATAAATTGAGTAAATTAATATTTTCAATGATCTAATATTGAACTTAGGGGAAAAGAAAGCTTATTTTATTAGAACAGTCGGGTCCAATCACCGACGCGACGCCAGGAGATAAGTTTTTTTTTAAGTTTTCAACATTTCAAATTTCAACCACTCCTTGTAATTTTTGCGCATATTTGACTGCGGTTATAGAAGTTTCAGAATAAACTAAACTTCTGTTATTAAAGTATGACTTCTTCGATAAATTTAAAATAAAAAAATTTGAATACTTATTCGACTATTCGAATATTCGAATATTAGTCTATTCAATAATTCGAACAATCGAATAGTCGAATATTCGAAGAGTCGAATATTCGAATAGTCGAATATTTGAATAGTCGAATATTCGAATAATTCGAATACTTAATTCGAATATTCGAATAATTCGAATAATTCGAATATTCGAATAATTCGAATATTCGAATAATTCGAATAATTCGAATATTCGAATAATTCGAATATTTCGAATATTCGAATAATTCGAATAATTCGAATAATTCGAATATTCGAATAATTCGAATAATTCGAATATTCGAACTATTCGAATATTCGAACTGAAATTGGAAAGAATATTCGAATTTTGAAATCCATAAAATTCCCAGCCTTAGTTTCAAGCTCGGTTTCAAGTCTCTGGCCATGAGATTTCCGAGCTTTTTACGCTGTAACTCGAAAACTAAATGGGCAAGCATGGTTTTCTTCGACGCATTATTTTTCTCGTGACTTCATTAACATTTCCACAGTTTTTTGTTGAAATCTGATGGATTTTCAAGCTTCGGGAGTCAATTCAAGGCAAGGTTTCAATTCAAAGTACCTTCACCTATGCCCTCCATGTTAAATAGATCAACTTCGGAGCTCTGTAACTTTCATTCAGGACGGTAAAATGCATTGAAATTCCAGATTTAGTTCAAGGAACACTTCCAAAAGATATAGGCAAAATTTCATTGATATCTTATGGAGTTCGATTCATGAGGCAACTACCTTAATTAACAAATACATAAATTTAGGGTATATTATTGATAAAATTTTATTGTTATTAATTTTTTTACAGCATTAACTATCTTTTATAACCAATGTTGCTTAAAAATCTAGCATATTATGCGCATACCCTATGATCAGTTTGAATTGTCACTTTGAAGTGACAATTGTCACTTCGATGTGACAATTGTCACTTTGAAGTGACAATTGTCACTTCGATGTGACAATTGTCACTTTGATGTGACAATTGTCACTTTGAAGTGACAATTGTCACTTCGAAGTGACAATTGTCACTTCGATGTGACAATTGTCACTTTGAAGTGACAATTGTCACTTCGATGTGACAATTGTCACTTTGATGTGACAATTGTCACTTTGAAGTGACAATTGTCACTTCGAAGTGACAATTGTCACTTCGATGTGACAATTGTCACTTTGAATTGGCAATTCCATATGTTTGTAAAAAAATAAAGTTGTTGGCCCCTATACGCCTTCGTACTAAGCAGACATGTTTAGAAATACAATATGCCACGCACTAAATTAAAAAAATCGATGTTATTGTTATGATAGGTTTTGATAAAATGTTTGGGTTTCTAGTAAACTCGACTTAAACATTTTATTCTATGCATATTTTCATTGTTCACTATCTACTGTAGTGCGGCAGTTTAGCTAGGATATCACAACCTATTGTGCACTTTTTAATAAAAGCACCAAATTTGGCACAGAGGTAGACCGATGGAATACGAACAATTTTGAATGTGGAGCCATCGGCCAACTGCCCCCTGGCGGCCGTGGCGGCCATTTTCCAAAATGGCTGCCAGTGGACACCCGAAAGACAACAGAAGTTAGATAAAATTTGCTGCTGAAGGTTTTAGTGAATGTTTATTGAATGTTTTGAATGAGAGATAGTTTGTAAGTTATATACAGGGTGGGTCAATAGTGCGTATTTCTTCTGTATCTCCTGTCTCGTTAGATATAGAGGCATCCCAGCAAACACAGAGTGTATTTGTTTCGTAACGTTAAGTCACAAATAAGTAACTCTAGAAGCATATTTCAAAATGTGAAACAGATTCGTAATTATGGCAATATATCTGTACCTGAAAGATTTGTTTTGAAATTGTTTAATATAGTATAAAACATCTTTGTTGGGTTTGAAAAAAATCGAAACTGTTACCTATCAAATGTTATTCTTAATTCGACTAACGTAAATGTTTCATAACTTACAAAACGCCATACTTTCAATGGTTAAAATTTGAGAATATTACGCAATTGTTGATGCGGTATTCCTTTAGTAGCTATAAACTGAAACAATTACGGAATTATTGAAGCAATTAATTTTCAGTTGTGAAGTGTTGAAAAATTTACATAATTAGTAATACGTTACATTTTCGCTATACATTTTCAAACAAATAAGTCGTTTCTATAGGCTAGAATTACTTCTGAGAGAGAGATAAAATTCAAACGACCAATAGAATCCTGGCACACTGCGCCAGCAGCGCAGAGAACTGTTTCCGGCTTCAGTACAAGTTGGTCTGACTGAATGTGTAGAGTGAGTAATTAATTGTGTACTTACATGTGTGGTATAAACAAGTGGTCTTGTGCAAAAACTACTATTGTGAAAAATAATTACACAATATAGGTATACACAGCGTAACTGGTAGGTAAGTTCTAATACTTATAGACCTAAAATTAGATAAGTTTTAATTGTATGTATTGTAAAAATTAATTTCCTGGGTAAGATATAACATGGCGTGGGCACATTAACAGTGTGGGTAGTGGATCTTTTTACTAGGTACCTATAAATCGAATAATAAAATAAACGCTTTACTTAAAGAAGTAATTCTTCAGGTGATTTGAAGTGAAGAAAAGTTTATATGAACATATTATGTTCTAAAGATTTTTGTTTCTGAGATAAGCGGGTGTTGAATATTTAATTTCATTTCTGATTTTATCTAATTTTCCACAATTTGTAACATATGAAACTGAAATTTATGGATTCGATTTTTTTAAGTTTTGCAACATTGCACACTTCCGATTTAAACGTAGAGGTCACAGCTGTGACAAAGACATTCCGCCGGTCGTCCACTTTCTTCATTCTTCCTCTGTGCCAAAGATATAAAAAAACATCACATAATTAAATTACCGACAAGGTCTGTTGTCTGTCTGTTTCTTATATAGGTACTTCGAACGATAAATTATTCAAAAAAACTTCACAAAAAGGCGCTAATAAAGTTGGCGCATTTGATGAAATGTGTAAACACTGGTATAAAAAATATGACTTCCGAACATTGATAGTGGTCCGGTAAAAGCTAATGAACAAAAAACAAGATCAACCTTGACCCGAGCCTTGACCTATCTTATATTCACTTCAGATGAGATAGGTCAGTTAAATTCAAAATGTTGGCGTATTTTATTTCTTTTTCTCGAAAACTACCGCGTGTATTTCTTTAAATTTTTTATTTGGATTTACCATCCCTTTGCAACAAGCTTATTTCTCTCAGAAATAATAATATGTAATTGTTTAACTTCATTTATTTTATTGAGTGGGCTAGAGTTACATATAGTACATAGGTTTCATAAGTTTTACAATCGAAATCTTTTTCTCATTTCATCAAAAAAAAACCTTGTCAAATTTTGACAATCTCCCGCCTTCTCTTCTTATTTTTATTTTAAACTAGATACAGAGTTGGGTTAGCGCACTCACCTTAAGGAGATAAATAAATTGGGGTTCACCCTGTATAGTGTACATTGCTAGTTTGATTAAGAATTGATTTTGATTTGTAGATTCATGCAGGAAATGCTTTCCATTTATGACAGATGCCAATTTTGAAGTTGCGTGTAAGGACTGGTTTAGAGCGGCCAGCCAGAGATTGAAGAAAACAGAGAAAATGAATTATTTTATTGTACAATGGACAATAAATTGTTTTGAACATCTATTTGTCAATATTTTATCTTTTTCCTTTATTTTATAGGATTCCTCCAAACACATTAACAGTGAATATTAAGGATTAAGGATTAATTTCGCCTAGATATAGAAAAGAGTTTATCTTAAAAGGATTTATGGTCTAAGTATAAAGATGAGAGATTGAGAATGTGAATTTTGTTAAATATTGCAAAAAGTGATTTTAAAGATGGGTCCTGAAAAAGTAACGAGCCCCCTACTAGAAAAATGTGACTGAGGTCTTCGTCCAAGAAAAATTACTCGTCCAATAACAAACGAAGCCAGGTTTGCTGTACGTGCATAAATCCACGATCGCTCACCTGCGCACTCCCGATCATTGAGTCTTTTTTGTTTTTAAATGTATTTAGTATAGCATTTTACAGACGCTCCAAAAATATAACTGGCTCTATACTGTCAGTACCTACATGTTGTCGAACAAATTACTTATTCACTGTTACTCAACTCGCGAGAACCAAAAAAGTTTCCGCACACTTTTTCGTTTTCAAGTTGTTCAACAGTGAATAGGTAATAAGTGGTTCGGCAAAGATGGACAGCATGTATTGATAGGGTCTGTCATATTTTTTAGCGTCTGTAAAATGCTGCTATATGCATTTAAAAAACAAAAAGACTCCAATGGTCGGGAATGGGTAGGTGAGGGATAAGGGTGGGAGGTGGATTTGTGCACATATATCAAAACTGACTTTATTTGCATTATTTGCATAATAAATATAAAACAAAAAAGAAACTGATTTGAAAGTAAATTGTAAAATTTATATTGCTTATGATAAGCAACTTTTCTGAAATTAATGAGCAACCTTAGTTTCTAATAACTTGCAACTGTTGTGAATCTGTACTTAAACTAAATTTGCATAACGGTTGCGAAGTATTTATATAAGTTTTGTATTTACAAATAACTTGGTGAATGAAACTGTAAGAGCCTAAATGTTTCAAGATATTTTCGGAGTTAGAATTTGGTAAAAACGAATTTATTACAAATGTAAATTGGCTTTTGTTACGAATATTTTGTTTCGCAATTATGTAAAGTAATAGTTGCAGTTTAATAACGATGCATTGTTGCGGACAAATAAGCAATTTGTCACCAAAAACACGCATTTTTGTGACTGAAACAAAAGTGTAACACGAAATATAAGTAGCGTTAATGTTCCTTAATAGTTACGAAGCGGTGTTTGCTGGGATGGTTTAAAATTTTAATTAATTTGTGAAAAAAAGTACATTTTTTTAAATTATTATCAATTATACAGGGCGATCCGTTAAAGTGGTAGATAAAAGAATATATATTTTTTAAATAGAATGACCCAATTTTTTTCATTATGTTTGAATACCACTATGATGGCCTATTCAGCGGTAAAATATTTTTAAAATTTCTTGGATGGTTAATGAAATAAAAAATATTTTTATGGAAAACTGTCGTTATCTTCATTTGTAGTCCTTTTTCTACGATTGACTTTTTTATAAGAAATGCCACCTGTTTCTTCAAATCTGTTTTTAAACTTTTGGAAGATGCTTCTTGTGGATGGGTTCTGTGAGAATACTTTTTAGCGTAAGTTCGTTCTGGAGGCAACAAAATTGAAAGTAACTGAAATTAAATGTCTTTGTTTCTATGAAATAATTTCAAAGGTACATTGACTTTTCTGAATAATACATACCTACCTATTTACACATAAACAACATCTAGAAAATTATTCATTTTAGGTATGGGACATATAATATCAAAGTTGCAGAGAAATAAAAATTATACAATTTTCACAAAAATATACCATTTGAAAAAGTTGAGTTTTGGTAGTTTGAATATTTATTTAGCAGTGCGCTTATGAACACCTTGTATGAAAAAAATATTTTCTACATCAGCTAATAGTTAAAGTAAGGCATACACTACTACCATGTCAAAGAAAAAAAATTACTCTCCAAAAATAAGTCCAAAATCAATTTTCAAAATGATCCCTGCAAACGGCAGTTTTCAATAAAAATATTATTTAATTCATTAACCATCAAACAAATTTTAAAAATATTTTACCGCTGAATAGGCCATCATAGTGGTATTCAAATAAAAAATTGGCCATTCCATTTAAAAAATATATATTCCTTCATCTACCACTTTAACGGATCGCCCTGTATAATTGGTAATAATTTTAAAAATGTACTTTTTCTCACAATTTAATTAAAATTTTGAACCATGCCTCTATCTCTAACGAAATAGGAGATACAGATTTCTTCTGTATCTCCGCACGCACGTACTATTGACCCACCCTGTATATAACTTACAAACTATCTCTCATTCAAAACATTCAATAAACATTCACTAAAACCTTCAGCAGCAAATTTTATCTAACTGCTGTTTTCTTTCGGGTGTCCACTGGCAGCCATGGGGCAGTTGGCAGATGGCTCCACATCCAAAATTGTTCATATTACATGGGTCTACCTCTGTGCCAAATTTGGTGCTTTTATCAAAAAGTGCACAATAGGTTAGCTAATCCGCTGTACTACTGGAATAATTCTATTTTTGGTAAAAATCGGCTCGTACATGGCTTGCTGTATGTTTCAAATTATAATGTATTTATGGTTTTTATATGTATTTATGGTTTTTATATGTAATACATTTTTATTATTTGATTACAATTTTATTTAATTACAATTAAATACAGTATAATGATCATATGCTAGTACATAACTACTAATATGAAATATTTTTAAAGAATATATTTAAAGAAAAGCTGCATTAAAAGTGACCTTTTTTGGATTGTCTTTGGAAATAAAATAAAAATATTTAACGTAACTTATAGTAATTTTTCTAAGCAGTTCGAAAGTTTCAACAAAAAACAATTGAAAGTCAAATAAAAATAGGAGAAAACATAAACATGGCCATGTTTTTTTTCACTTTTATTTGACTTTCAATTGTTTCTTTGTCGAAATTTTCGATATCCTTGGAAAAAATACTATAAGTTGCGTTAAATATTTTTATCTTATTTCTAAAAATAAACCAAAAACTTGGGTTGAGAACGTTATAGGAATTACCCGTACCTATGCAGGGTGTCCAGAAACTCTCCCAACAAATGAAAACTGCAAATTCTAGACGTGATTTTACGTCGATTTGATGTAAATTATCTTTCCAAACATTATTCCTAACGGAGGTACCGCCCTTTAAAGTTGGAACCTTTTATGTAAAAAGGTAAAACTTGGCACATTTATTAACCTAAAAATGATGTAAACATAATTTTTCAATTGCGCTCATAAGTGTCTCATTTGGGAGGGGGTTGGGGACATTTTTATTCATATTTTTTTAAATTTTCTTTTTTGCATTTCTTACGTCAATATAAGTTTTTTCTAACATTGAGGTTACTCTTGTTTTTTATTGCTGTGATGCACCATTTTCGAGAAAAATCGATTTGAACTTTTCGTGTTTTCTTGCATAAGTTTCCCAATGAATAATAAAATAAAAATGTTAATAGATGGACCAAGTCTTTTTAGATTTTTTAAAAAATTTGATTACGAGGTTCCAACTTTAAAGAGCTGTAGCTATGTTAGGAGGCATTTTTGGAAAGGTAATTTACGTCAAATCGACGTAAACTCACGTCTAGAATTTGCAGTTTTCGTTTGTCAAGAGAGTTTTTGGACACCCTGTATATTAGATACGTATGATGAAATAAACATAACTAAATTGTGCTTTGTGAAATTATCAATTAGGTTGTTTCAAAAAAATTTAAATATGAGATCCAGTAAGGTTATTGTATGCAGTTTTACCTAGGTCTTTCTATTATTACAATATTTTTTATTGTTAGACGACTGCATTTTATTAGATTTAGTATTTTCATTGTAGAGTGGGTATATGACTACATTACACATAAACGGTTAAAATGGTTTCTCAAATTTTTTATTAAAATAATTTTTTTTATCACGTTGTATACATTTTCTAAAAGAATTACTGAGTTAAAGGTAATGGAACGTTTCTATACTTTTAGATATTGAACCTTTAAGTCTATGTGTTGTGATATTAGTTACCTTTAAATTGTGAGCCACAGATTAAATATCACTTTTAAGATGTTGAATTAAGATGAATTATTTTGACTAGTTTTTTTACATGTTTCCCATAACGTTAAGTATTTGAGTTGGTTTAAAATATGCGTTATATATACAAGGTAGGGCAATAGTGTGTCGGACCTCGATATCTCGAGTTCTACGGTAGCTAGAAAATTTAAAAAAAATTGCAAGTAAAATAGATAAAAAGTCTATAACTGGAAATTACTTTCGAACATACAGGGCTAGCCAAGAGGAAGTTACAGCACCAAGTGCCTTTTTTTTTAATGGAATGCTATGTATATCAGTACATTTTTTGAAGCCTCTTTCTAGGCTCTATTAGCATTGAATATCTCCCAACCACTTGGATGTAATGAAATAATGCAATCTGCAGATGTATATTAAAAAAATCACTACAGAAACAATTATGGGTTTTAAGAAAAACTTATGTGAATACCAGTTACGAAACATCTAATTAATGTCTTTGAATCATTTTCATTTCCTAAAACTGTACAGGGTGGCGAAAAATTATTTTTCAATTAAGAACTTTTTAAATTGAATTTTCTCAATTTTTTCAAACGGAACACCCTGTATATTTTTATGTAGAAATGAAAAACGAACATTTTTTGTAAGTACTTCCCTTTGGCTAATTGCAACCAATTTCGTTTTATTGAGCAATAATTACAAAATTCTTGGCTCGCCCTGTATGTTCGAAAACAATTTCTAGTTATAGACTTTTTTATCTAGTTTACTTGCATTTTTTTATTTAATTTCTAGATATCGTAGAACGTGAGATATCGAGGTCCGACGTACTATTTGCCCCACCCTGTATATTACTTATCTTCTCGTAAAAAGGCTTGAATATTTTAAAACTTGAAATTTAAAGTTATCCAACGTATAAAAGTTCATATTTTCTCTATTCCCATTTTAAAGACATTTGATCAGAGGGTGAACGTGCTGGCCAAAACTTTAGTATCAGATGCAGACTGATATATTCGTTCTTGTTATATTATTCTTTCATGAACCGAACATACCTATCTCTGTTCAAATATTTTAGTGAATAATTAACATCTTCGACCAATATAATTTTTGGTGGTATAAACATTATTCGTATACATAATTAAATATACCCCGGCCGACACAAATCACTCAAAATTTTATATTTAGTGATTGTTGAACTATTTGAACTATTTACTTATTTATTCAACCAATATTGTTAACGTATCTAGTTTTCATTTAAAATTTACAGCGGTCGGTGCATATTTGTATCATTTCCCTACGTGCACGTAAAAGTAGCTAATCTTGATTACCGTAGAATCAGATAAAACCACAATTGCAACTCTCATAGTATTATTGCGTTCAAGTTTTCTAATAAGCATGGTCGGAGAACTTTAGATCTGATTATTAGCGGTGAGAACGGAATGAAACAAAGTATATTAGACAATTTCTTCGTCTGTAAGATGAGAAGTTTATCAACTCCAACGCTTCGCAGTGAATCAATCAAACGCCGTAAATGATGATTTATAAAGTTGAGTAAGTTCAATTTCCGTTTCCTGATATACTATAACAGGCTATTTAATTTCCAATCATTTACTTTTGGTAGGCTATAAAAAATGATTTTATACAGATTTTTTCTAGTAATGTATTACTCGCTTATCGATGCAATCTCTATTGCTTCACCACTATTGAGAATGTGCATAACAACCACAGAGTACAAAGTCGATAACATATTCCATTTGGTTTGCCAAAAAATAATTTTTTTTTTCAAAAGGCAGCTTTTCTGATAGATACATCATTCTTTGATTGTATTCTTGATGTAGTACAAATAGATAAACAGTTGCTATCTCGAAAAACATTTAGTCAATCAAGTTGGCATCATCTGGAGATGATTAAAATCACATAATATTATTGTACACCTCTTTTATTAGACTCAGGGATTAAATTCCTCGTTGTAGTACTTAACATGAGTATGTTTTTGTTGTCTTCAAATATGTAGCTGCTTTAAAGTAAATCACATTATTTAACAGTGAGATTTAAAAGAACTTTTGAGTAAATTCCGCGAGCACTGTATTCAATAAGCATTATTTCCATTATCAGAGGAAGAGTTAATTTAACTAAATATTCTAAGTGTTCTAAAGATATCTTACAAAAACTCGTCGCAAAAGTCTCCAATTAACCTTTAATATGTTTTTTCTTTCGAAACAAATTTGAGTGTTTTCAGTTCAGTTCTTTAGTTCACTACACGAAAGTCTGAGTGAGTACTAGTAAGGGTATCGTTAACGTATTACTTCAAGCAGTTGTTATCAGCGGCGCTTGTTGTTTTCAATTGAATAATTTAAATCGTCCAATATCTTCAATTATTACTTACTGCGTTTACTTAGGTTGACTTTATAAATTATAGTCTTTATGAAATATTTACAAACTCTTCATTATGTAATATGTACTACAATCTTGTGTATACATGACAATATATGTCAAATCCAGAAATTACTTGGTTAAATGCACATTAGAAACAGTTTATTCATAAGCTCAAAAAAAAGAAAATCTAATTTTTATGCAAATTTTAATAGCTCTAATCGAGGCTCTAATATAAAACAAAAAAGTTTACTTATACGTAAACTATTACTTAATTTGCAAAAATAAAGTTGGGATAATATTTATAATATTAATGATAATGGAAAAAATCTTATAACGAAAAATATTGAAAACTGTACGAATCATGTAAAATTACAAGCAAATGAAAAAGTTAAAAAAATTGGATCACTCCAGCGTTACTTACTTCAGTTAATAAAAAGCACAATCTATAAAGAATTAACAAAAAATCCTAACAATAAAAACTACAAAATATATAAAAATATGAACTAACTGGAATAATTAAAAAGGTGAAAATAAGTTATTAAAGTCGCTCATAGAGAAAACAACAATATGGAAAGAAATATTTGGCAGTCAGTTTATAAAATATGTAATAATAATCCACAAAAAACTGAAACAGACAAAATAAAAACTAGTGATGGTTTAGTAATACATGACAACAAATTAATAGCTGATGAGTAGAATAGAAAATTCGACCAATAATTGTTAGACTACTCAGAATTCCGCTCAGAAGTGATTTATTGAGAAAAACTTTTTTATACAAAAAAAATCATAACTTTGAGAAAACGTTAGAACTGTTTTTGTAAACCATCAGGAACTCCAGAACTCTTCTGCCTCTACCGATAAATTCCCTCAGAACTCCTGTTTAAAGAAAAAGCGGCGCTGCATGAAGTTGGCGCCGTAAAAGTGATTTTTTAGGCGTAACCGTAGGAAACCTTCTCAATTTTCATTCTATTTATTATCTGAAAATTGAAATTTTAGACGGTTGCTATAAAATTAAACGCTAATGCACATCGAGACTTCGAACCATCTTTTTGTGCTAGTATATTTCTTAAACCTTTACGTTTTTTGTATACATATTTTTAATTTAAATGGTAACAGCGCACATTTAATATAATGCGGCATCAGTAGATTCTAGACGTTTTGTTTTAAACATTCATCTGTGTCAATCTTCTCAGTCATAATTCTCTTAAAGCGTTTACACAGTTTTACGCTGTCTGTAATTTGAGCTTGTAATAATATATTCTTACTTAACTGATATAGAGGGTTAGTAGGTAAAGGATGCGAGCAAATATCTAGACTATAAATACACAAGCGTATCATATTAATATAAAACGAAATATCTTTTTATTGGATGGATTTAGGTATTTATTGCAGTTCGCTCCATAAATAATATAATACCTATAAACGTTTGATATAATATTCGCCAGTAATATAAGAAACGATGAAATAGTTCACCAGCGATATACCGGATGTAAATGAAATTAACCTCACCGTTTTTATTATCTTTAATCATTAAGGTAAACAAATGAAGTGGTAATATGCATAAAACTACAGTAACTGAATTTTTGATATTTTAGGATCACTCCAAATTACTTCAAATATTTTATTCCTAATTCAAATATTTCACCAATTAATTTTATGTGATTACATAAATGTGAACGGTAAAAAATAAAGTATTTTAAAGAAAGTGTGATGACATGACATATGAAACGTAAAGGAATTAAAATCAATTAAAATCAATTGCAAAATTACAAATCTAAAAAACATATCGAATTGTACATAAAATAAAAATATAAATCATAAACAAATTAAAATAAAACCATGGATCTGAATTAAAATCAATTTATCATTTCATCTATTTTGATGATTAGGTAAAGAAAAAGTAGGCACCCACCAGATGCCTAAAAATAATACCGGATTTCCTACGAAGTACTATAACCAAATCCTTCGCCATATTTTTAAATTTTGCTAAAACATTCTTAAGAAACATATTAAGTTATTTGTGCAATGCTTTCATAGTACTTTTCTTTATCTGAAACACCATTTTTTTTACTTCTGTATTAAATTTAGAAAAATATTATAATTAATGGAATGAAATAATCACAAGTAATTCGGGCGTTAAGAATTTATTTACAACAATAAATTTTAATTATTAACATTAACAAATTTAACGAACAGAAATGATCCAAAAAATAATATAAAACGGGTATTACGTTTATCGAGCTGACCTAGAATTAACTGAAAGTATAAGAGCTCTTGAATTAACACCAAAATTAACTGAAAGAAATCGATTAATGATGTTTCCTGTTATTTCTCTGTACTAAGGATTATAATTGAAAATCTAAAATACAATAAACTTGGATATCCATGCAATTATATTGGCCATATTAAGATATTATTCTCATGTGTTTTGGATGAACAACTGTCATGCAGCAAACTAAAATAATAGTTTTTAAATTAGAGAATTGTTGGATCTTGTTGTATCTTATCTTGTATATTGCCTTGTGTATGCATGGTCTTAATTAATTCTTATACTGCTTCTGTTCGCAACACAAGCAATGTGCGCTGAATTCCTAAGATGGCCCTAAATGAAACTACTCAAAGTTCCGTGTGCATGCTATTTTATCATTGTCGAGAACTGAGGCAGATGTAACAGAATGAAGTATGCACATTTATATTCGCAGTATATTTAAATTTAAATGATTCCTTAATGGAATAAAGTATGCACATTTTCATTCACAAAGTATTTAAAATTAAATTCAGAGGAATATAATAAGTTAATGTGGAATTTGGTGTGGAATACGAATAATAATAAAATACTGACAAGTTAATCAACTTTCAACTAAAGCTAGACTTTGTCTTCGTTGATGCCTAAATATGGCTTATAAAAACCGTTTATTCATAAGCTCAAAAACAAAAAAAATCTAATTTTGATGCAAATTTTAGTCAGGAGGAATCGATTTCAAACTACACGACATACTTGTTAATTACATTCAAAGTCCCAAAGCCACACCTTCAAATATAACAAATTTAAATTAAAACCAGCAATATACGGATTGAATGGATATAAATGTGATTCCTTTCTTTGAGTGAGATTGCTGCCCGAAGCGCGCAGCAAACTTCACCAAGGGTGAACATGCATTAATTTCCTCTCTAGTTTAACAAATAACATTCAGTATAATTCTGTGACCGCCTACATCTTGATACAAAGTATAGAATTAGCGAACAGTTACGTCGAATTGAATTTTTTTAATAATTTCATTTAAAATTTAAATACTTAGAAGTTTGAGGAGATTACTTATTTTTATGTTTAAGACATCACTAATCACATTAGGATTATTTATTTTCCTTATGAAGTTACTTGACATTTTCGATGCCTATGTACTTTTTTAATTTTCTACTTGTTACGTATTTTTATTATTTAAAGATATTCACATCAATTAAAAAATTAAACTTATTTTAAGAACCTAATAGACATTGCTAATTCAATAACTAAATCGTTTTATTTTAAACCGCTATTCGTTTTGTGTGTACACGATGGTGTACATTATTGGTTGTTAAAATCACATAAACGTGAAACTGGCAAATTAACCATATTCTAAAGCGCAAGCGTGTGTTCGTATACTATTGCTATACTGTTACACCGAATATGTATTTGTTTTTCCAATATTTGACGGGATATTTGTCGATTGATGCGAGAATACCTCAAATGTAATATACCTGGAAACATTACACACAACATCAATTAATACGCGTAAATAATAAATTTAGTGGCAAATTCTAAATTAGGAAATTATATTAAATAATTATACCTACCTATATTATAAATTATATATCTGTACCTAACTATAAACTAAACATACCTTTTGCTGAATATAACAAAATGATTTCTTATCCACTTACCATCTGAAGTTAGATGTCTCGCATAATAATAATAATAATAATAATAATAATAATAAAGTTTATTTACCAAATATAATACATAAAGATTATAAAACAATTAATAGATACAAAAAATAAATATTTAGAAAATAAACATGTGTCCCACAAAGGCGAACCTGCTAGTGGACAGTGAACATACTATAAAAATACTACATAACATAATAGTTTAATATAAATAAGTTAAAATACGAATACAAAGTGAGCGGTAGGTTTTGATGTACAGTTAAAAGTAAAAAGTAAGTATAAATAAATTCCGGCAAGATGCTAACCCACAAGGAAAATCTCGCGCGTGGACTGCTCTTACCACAACCATATTACCCTTTACGTAGACTCAAACTAAATTACGATGCATAGATGTTTATTTACCTGCCCATTGCAAAACCAATTGTATCACTAAGCACGAAAATTTGCGCTGACTATTAATTGTACAGATAATTCAATGAGTATGAGATGATAGACTCAGTTTATGTGGTAGGTTGACTATGTCTTCTATGAAAATACCTATTTGTTTTTGTTTTTCTTTATTTCTTTTTTTTTTTCTAGTAGTTATATGTTTTGTGGGTATATATAAATGTTTTTTCTATCAATTATTTCGTGTATTTTTTTCCTGGGGATATTTATCAACCAGGTATTCAGTTTTTTTTTTAGTACAGCCAGAGAGCTCGCTTTTCTAATGTCTTGTGGTAATTCAGCGTAAACAGTTGGACAAAGGTAGGCAAAAGATCTTTGACCAATAGTTTTTTTTACTTTGGGTATTGTTGTTGTTTTTAGAGAGAACCGAGTATTGTGTTGGTGCATTATGGGTGTTAGGCTATTTTGATGTTTGAATTGTCTTGTTACCAGTCGCTGAAAAAATAGCTGCCTTATATCAAGTAATTTGGCTTCTGAGAATAGAATATCAGTTGGGTAGGTATAACTTTTCCCACACATAATTTTTAGAATCCATTTCTGCATAACATCTAATTTTTTTAAATAGGTATTAGTTATTCCGCCCCAGACCAATATACCATATGTGAGGTGAGATTGAACCAAAGAATAGTACAGAGTTTTTAATTGCTTTTCATTAAATATTTGTTTGTACATCTTGAATTTGTCTAACAGTCCTCTGATTTTTTGTACAACATAATCAATATGGTGATTCCAGCGCAAGTGACTATCGATAATTATTCCCAGATATTTTATTTTGTTTTTAGATGATATTAATATTTGTTGTTGATTTATACTGATTTCAAGAGATTCAAAGTCTGGTAATGTATCTTGGTAGCAGCTAAATGGCACGAAAAAGGTTTTATTAAAATTAATGGTTAGTAGTCTGCTATTGAACCAGTCTACTATTTGTATCATATCCCGCTCAATAGTCTGTTTTAACTGAGCCCAATTTGAGCTCTTGTAGAAAATAACAGTGTCATCAGCAAAGCTGATGATTTCGCCTTGGGTATTGAGGTTAAACAAGTCATTTACATATATATTGAACAAGAGAGGCCCCAGGACCGTCCCCTGAGGCACACCATATTCCACCGTCATTTTTGAACTTACCGAACTGCCGATCGACACACATTGCTGCCTATGAGATAGGTAGCTGCGCATGATGTCAAGCGCTTTTCCTCTAAAGCCAATTTTCTCTAAGGTTTTCAGTAATTTATTATGAGATACTGTGTCAAAGGCTTTAGCCAAATCGATGAAGATGCAGATGGCGGGTTTGCCTTCATCCAGAGTTTTATATATATTATTTACAACACTCGCCATGGCATCTTCAGTCGATTTGGCTTCCCTGAAACCAAACTGTTTATTTGAAATTATATTGTATTTGTCGAGAAAATTTGTAATACGCTTTTTGAGGATTTTTTCGAAAACTTTGGCTAAACTACTTATTAAGGATATCGGTCGGTAGTTCGCCACTTCTTCTTTATCAAGGCTTTTATATATCGGTTTTATTAATGCCTCCTTAAATATATCTGGGAAAACTCCTGTATTTATGGACCAATTTATAATATGCGATAGTGGTTCTGATATATATTCAGCAATATATTTTATTGTTTCCGGTCTTAAATTATCTAATCCTGGAGATTTTTCTGTCTTTAATTCAGCAATGACCTGCTTAACCTCTTGGCGATCAGTCTCAGCTATGTATATAGAATTTGGAACACTGGTTACGTGAGTTATCATGTTTTTAGGCATACTAATCTTTTTAGCCAAACGCTTGCCTACATTAGTATAATGTGTAACAAAACTCTCAGCAATTTCTTGTTTATTTGTAATTAATTCACCGTATTCATTCTTTATTTTCTGTATATCATTTAAAGAGATATTGGTTGGGCCATTTATATTTTTCAAAATACTCCACAATTTCTTTGGGCAGTTACTGTTGTCATTGACTTGTTTTTTAAAATAATTTATTTTTGCTGTATTTATACTAGTTTTTAAAGTGTCCCTGTATGTTTTGAATTCGTCTCTCAATATCTGATTGTCTGGGTTTTTTTGAAGTTTTTTGTATAAGTCGTTTTTACGATTTATTGATTTAATTAAGCCGGTAGTGATCCATGCATTTCTTTTTACTTCTTTCCGCTTTAATATTTTTATTTGAGTACATTGACCTATGTAGTTATTTATTGTTTTTACGAACGCGTTTGCTGCTACATTAACATCTTCTTCTGAATACATTTCCTCCCAATTTTCATTTCTCATTAATACTATGAGCTGTTTTTTGTTTAAAAAATATTGCTTATGTTTATTATTGACGATGTTTGATATTTTATTTTTTGTTTCAGGAGCTGGAAAATGAATTTGTAACATGATAGTATAATGGTCACTTAAGTGTGTTTCGAGTATGAGAGGTAGCATATACTCTTTAGAAATTTCCGTTTTAACGAATAAGTGGTCTATGCAAGTCTTGCTGTTTCCGTACACTCTCGTATAACCATTAATGGTAGATACGTAACCCCATTCCCCTAAAACGTTCAAATATTCCTGACAATAGTCATCGCTTCCAAATAAATTAATATTTATATCACCAACTAGGATTTTTATGTCAAATTTATTTTTATCATTTGATTTTAAAAAATTATAAAGATTTCTATTGAAGTTGTATGGGCAAGTAGACGGTGATCTATACATTCCAATGATATGTATTTTTTTAGTACCATTGTAAATTTTTAAGCTTATTACCTTAATATTATCAAGATCTACGATATCAAAATTGTAATTTATGTTGTTTTTAATGTATATAACTACACCATCGTTCTGGTTTATCTTACCCTGGTTGTAAATAATATCATATCCCTGCAGGTTATAGGATGAAACATTTTCAAGTTTCCAAGTTTCTGAAAGTACTATCACTTCAAACTGCTTTTGAAATTCATTGAGAATTACTTTTAGCTCATCAATGTTTTTCGATAAACTTCTGATATTGCAATGGTATATGTGAAAATTGTTCAAGCAATTAGTATCTAAAATATTTTTTGAGTCATCTATGTTTCTTGCAATTCTAGTTTCAATGTTATTTAATGTAAAGTCTCTGACGTAAGGGTTCATATTGGTTTATTTATTAATAATACGAATTAAAATGTGCTTTGGATAAAACTGTTCAAAGTTTTGGATATCTAAATTAAAATTTCCTAGTTAGCTAAATAAAAGAGATATATAAAATGTAAACATTAACTAATGTACAATATTCAGAATTGGACTAATATATTATATTTTTTTTTTTTTTTTTTAGTAATATTATTTTTTTTCAAGTAATATTATTTGTTTCTTATTCTGGTTGACCTTTTTAGAGGGTTTTCACTTTCGTGGGATTGTTTTCTTTTCTTACTTCCTGATCCAGTTGCAGTGCTAAAATATTCGTAGTTCTTCTTGGTTTGTTCAGTAGGTGTATTTGGCGATCTATTTCCGTTAACGATTTTTTGCTGGGGTTGTTCTTCTTTTTGGTTTTTTAACTCTTCGACAGTAAATTTCTCTCCGTTTACGATAATGCCAGGTGTCAATTAATTAAGATATTAAGAATTAATATTAAATAATTACTACATTAATAATAATCTACCTAAATCGCCGAGGCGCAGACACTATCTATCAATTAAAATTAGGTCCCTCTCAACAACTTTATGACAGTTATAATTGTAAGTTAACTGCCAGTCACTTATAAATTTCAGGTTAAAACCGAAATTGTGTTGAATTAAAACTTTTTATTGTTAAAATAAGCTCTAAATATGGTTGAATAAACCTAACGCCAGAAAATAAAAATTGATTTTTATTGATGTGATAATATAGGTAGTATATAAATATTTTAATTACAATGATCTATTAACAATTTTTGTTTTAGCCGTACATTAAAAATATGGCGGAGGATCTGGTCATAATAGGCTATTTTTCGCCTAATTATTTTCTATTGTTTATATAATTTTTGTACCAAGACCAGCAGGAAAAGTACATATAGTTTGCGCTTATATTTTAAGCGCAAACTATATTTTATACCAAATTAATCTAATTTTAAAGGACACCTCTTAGGTTACGGTCGAGTCAATGAAGCCTACAAATGGTCAAAACTTTGTAATTCTCAGGAACAGTACCAATTATAATGAAACTTTTTTAAAAATATTTCTTATGCCATATTACTTAAAATCAGAAATATTTCGGCGAGCGGAATAAAATTTTTGAATTCTAATTTTGAAAATTGTAATTTCTTCTTTATACTTCGAATAATTCATAAATTTCATAGATCGAATAATTCATAAATTTCATAGATAAAAAAAAAGGATTTTTGGGGTCACTATACATACACATAGGTACCTACATTTTATAAAAATTTTTTTGAAAATTATTATTATACGAGGGGCCGCCAGCTTGATAAAATTTTGTACAACTAATTCAAATTCCAGTTTAATTGCAAAGAATTCCAGTAATTCCAAAAATTCCAGTAATCCAATATAATACTGCCAATTCCAAAGTAATTCCAAATTACTGAAGGTAATTCCCGAGATAATTTCCTTAATAGAAGCTAATTCCAAATAATTCCGGTAATTCCAAATTGATTACAAGATCAATTTCAGTACTAACCCCCTTGACTCTAAAATAAGCTAGAAAATACGAGCCAAATTGTATTCATTTGTAAGGAAAAAACACCAAAATAAACACTGATTAAAGAGCAAACGATGTCGAGATTTATGTCTACATAATTTTTTGATATTGGCAATAATCGCTTTGTCCCACTTTTCTGCTTTCATCCCCATTTAGGGGTGCAATGGGAGCATTCAGGCTAAGGGTCAACTATGCCGCGAATAAGCGGGAAAATTTACAAGCTATTTCCCTGTGTGCTCCAGACGCCAAAAGTAATGATCTAACGTCGCGCGAAAAAAATTGAATTGATTTTCAAGCTCATTTTACAGATATATTTTTTTAGATTTTTTTTTATACTTTTTTTATACCATTTTAACTACGCTATTTTTTGACTTGTGTAAGTACTTTTGTATGTGTGACACCAATAAACTTTATTTATTTATTTATTTATTATCCTTAGTGCATAAGGTGGCCCTTATGTTGTTATGTTGTGAGTTTAGCTCGGAGTTTAGTAAGTGTCTGTGTGAAGAGAAAATAAGGTTCACTATTAAAATGGTATGGAATCATTGGAGTAGGGATAAAACGTCAAACTTTTGGCGTCCATTATATACCTAGACAACGTCACGCTATTCGATTTGGTCGATTTATTTCTCGAAATAACTGCGATAATTCCATCAATTCCATATATAATTCCATCAATTCCATGTATAATTCCATCAATTCCATGTATAATTCCATCAATTCCCAAACAGTTCCATATAATCCAGTATAATTCCAGTAATTCCTATTAATTCCAAAATTTCCAATAATTCCAGTAATTCCATGCCAATTCCGATTAAGTTCCAAATATTTTTACAATCAATTCCAACAGCTGGCGGCCCCTCGTTATTATACGAATTATAAGAAAAATATTATCTATGAAATTTTACTTACAGTTTGCAAACATTAGAGGAAGAGAATTCTTGTTACATAAAATTTTTTCCAAGGAAAATTAAATGTAGAGGATATTTCAATTCGAAAGTGGAAAATTTGGAATAAATGGAATTGTAATGAATTTGACTATAATATTTTTGATGATGATTGATATTTAAATTTTGTTTATTAATTTCAGAAATAATTCACAAAAATAATCAAAACTGCAGTGTTTTGTCGCTGGTTCTGTAATATAAATAATAAAAGATGTCAAAAATCTTTGAAATACATATTATAGAAAGCCCTGAAACACATTGAGTTTTTAATCGATTTACCGACTAAGTTTCCTGATTAACATTATAGTCAATATTGAGTAACTTTATTTTCATTCGTTGAAAGGAAAGTAAAAGTAAAACCTATTGATTTATAGTCTACATCTTTGAGTTGATTTAAATCGATAACTTCTACTTAAGAGCGTATCTTAATAAGCCATATTTAAGCATAAACAGAGACAAACTCTAGCTTTAGTTGAAAGTTCATTAACTTGTCAGTATTTTATTATTATTAAACCTTCCCTTCCATACCAAATTCCACATTAGGTAACTTATATTCTTCTGAATTTAATTTTAAATACTTTGTGAATGAAAATGTGCATACTTTATTCCATTAAGGAATCATTTAAATTTAAATATACTGCGAATATAAATGTGCATACTTCATTCTGTTACATCTGCCTCAGTTCTCGACAATGATAAAATAGCATGCACACGGAACTTTGAGTAGTTTCATTTAGGGCCATCTTAGGAATTCAGCGCACATTGCTTGTGTTGCGAGCAGAAGCAGTATGAGAATTAATTAAGACCAAATGACAATACACAAGGCAATATACAAGATAAGATACAACAAGATCCAATAATTCTCTAATTTAAAAACTATTATTTTAGTTTGCTGCAAGACAGTTGTTCATCCAAAACACATGAGAATAATATCTTAATATGGCCATATAGTTGCATGGATATCCAAGTTTATTGCATTTTAGATTTTCAATTATAATCCTTAGTACAGAGAAATAATAGGAAACATCATTAATCGATTTCTTTCAGTTAATTTTGGTGTTAATTTAAGAGCTCTTATACTTTCAAGTTAATTCTAGGTCAGCTCGATAAACGTAATACCCGTTTTATGTTATTTTTTAGGTCATTTCTGTTCGTTAAATTTGTTAATGTCAATAATTAAAATTTATTGTTGTAAATAAATTCTTAACGCCCGAATTACTTGTGATTATTTCATTCCATTATTTATAATATTTTTCTAAATTTAATACAGAAGTAAAAAAATATGTTGTTTCAGATACAGAAAAGTACTATGAAAGAATTGCACAATAACTTAATATTTTTCTTAAGAATGTTTTAGCAAAATTTAAAAATATGGCGAAGGATATGGTTATAGTACATCGTAGGAAATCGGGTATTATTTTTAGGCATCTGGTGGGTGCCTCCTTTTTCTTTACTTAATCATCAAAATAGATGAAATGATATATTGATTTTAATTCAGACCCATGGTTTTATTTTAATTTGTTTATGATTTATATTTTTATTTTATGTACAATTACCGATACTTTTTTAGGTTTGTAATTTTGCAATTGATTTTAATTGATTTTAATTCTTTTACGTTTCATATGTCATGTCATCACTCTTTTAAATGCTTATTTTGACGATTGTATTGCCGTTCACATTTAAGTAATCACATAAAATAAGTAATCACATAAAATTAATTGGTGAAATATTTGAATTAGGAATAAAATATTTGAAGTAATTTGGAGTGATCCTAAATATATCAAAAATTCAGTCACTGTAGATTTATGCACATTATCACTTCATTTGTTTACCTTAATGATTAAAGATAATAAAAACGGTGAGGCTAATTTCATTTACATCCGGTATATCGCTGGTGAACTATTTCATCATTTCTTATATTACTGGCGAATATAACATCAGACGTTTATAGGTATTATATTATTTGTGGAGCGAACCTGCAATAAATACCTAAATCCATCCAATAAAAAGATATTTCGTTTTATATAAATATGACACGCTTGTGTATTTATAGTCTGGATATTTTCTCGCATCCTTTACCTACTATCCCTCTATATCAATTAAGTAAGAATATTATTACAAGCTCAAATTACAGACAGCGTAAAACTGTGTAAACGCTTTAAGAGAATTATGACTGAGAAGATTGACACAGATTAATGTTTAAAACAAAACGTCTAGAATCTACTGATGCCGCATTATATTAAATGTGCGCTATTACCATTTAAATTGAAAATATGTATTCAAAAAACGTAAATGTTTAAGAAATATACTAGCACAAAAAGATGGTAGTATTCGGAGTCTCGATGTGCATTAGCATTTAATCTAAAATTTCAATTTTCAGATAATAAATAGAATGAAAATTAAGAAGGTTTCCTACGGTTACGCCTAAGTGGCCTAGTCATCATAACTTTGCATAGCAGATTTGTCCGCTTTACCAAAATAACATGTATTACCTAACTCAATACTAGAGTGAAGTTAGCGCCGCTATTTTTGAAAATCCAAAATTTTTTATGAGTTCCGCCCGGTAGAAAAGGCATGGTTCTAGAGTTCTAATAGAGAAACATAAAGAGTTCCGGTGAATTAGACTCTGAAATCGAAAAAATCACTTTTACGGTGCCCTGGCTTTCCATTCGACACACGGCATTCTCCATCTCAGTATTACAATAGTTAATACATTCTAGGCACATTTTTACTGTTACTGCCAAGGTATTGTGCATAAAATAGCTGGCTTGTAAACAAAGCTGAAACAAAAAGACATGACCTTCAGACGATACATAACGAAATTAAATCGGTAATTTCCCAAATAACTCGTATAATATTGTTTTACTACTTACCTATCCATAAAGACAGTAGTTAAGGGAATTAATTGAATATTTGGAACGTTCGTTTGTTTATAGTTGTGCTTTTCGAACTGTCAGTTGATAGTACAGAATTTCTGTCGAATTTTGTCGTTGGTTATCTGTGGCATAGCTGATGTTTTGAAGTATCGCCTTGGAGAGTCGTGGCGCTGTCTATTGTATAGTGACGTTAGTCACGGTCGGAAATTGTTAGACAGCCTCCATAATTTAGTGCCCATACTGTTACTGATACTCCAGTAGCCGATGGACCGAATTCTTTAGGCACTCATTAGAGCACAAACATGCCAGCTTTTATAAGCTGGCGAGTTTTGTGATAGTCGTTCTTTGTTTAGACATTGGCCACCAAATCAAAGCACCGTAGCGATCATGGGTACAGCCACTGTACCATTTTTGGTTTCAAGCCTCATGTTTTTCCAAGCATGCGTCTACACCTCATAAGAAATGCTATATAGTTTACAAGTATTACATTTAAAAATGTCACCCTTGGAAACAAGGTCGACCGTGCTTCACCAATTTTTCAGAAAAATTTACCTCCAAAGTTATTCAGTATGTACTTTTGGTCGGGACACCCTGTATATTAAAACGTGTCCCTACAACTAGGTTGGCATCAAATATAAATTAGAAGAGAATAGTAATTGACACAAAACAAGAACCAATGAATTGCTTCTATAAAGTGGTTGAATAGTTATGACGCGACGGCTTGAATTTAGTGATAAAGTGACCTCGAGTGTTGTATATGAAATATTTGAACATAAACCCACATATTTATATGGTACGAATAGATATCTTATTTATTAATATACACAAAAATTATATCTCTCAGTTTTGTACAGATATGCTTAGTTATTTTAGATCCATCATTAGTTTAGTCTAGACTTTATTATGATATAATTACTTAATATGTCAAATTTCATAGAAATAGGTTGTAGAGAATCAATATGAATATCTTGTTTACCTCTTTATGTCTTGAATAATAATAGTCTGGATACTGATTACATATCTTTTTTTCATAATAATGTTTTACTTATAAAAATAATACTTCGTTTAGCTTTTTATTAAATATATACGACATCTAACTGCATATAGTAAAAAAACATGCTGAATATTAATTACCTATTAATTTTGAACATAAATATTGTACATCGTACAACGTGTTTGTTTTCATATGCGTAATATCCAGTATGGGAAGGATAAATCTTGTCAAAGCAGTAACCCTGATGCAGCGAGACGTATGTAGCTGAATACGAGCTTTAATAAAATATTAGTAAGAAATAAAATTATATACAGAGAGTTTTTTGTGATATAAAAATTATGTGAGTTTTCGAGAATCCTTATATTAATTATTATAGTATTCCCAGATTGCTTTAATCAACGAGCAGTTAGAATTTAGGAACAATCGAATTACTCTCTGTCTAGTAAACAGTTGGATATAAATAATATTTAATTAAGTAATCACATAGAAAATATTTATCCAACGCAAAAACTGTAAAATATTATTTCAAGCAGAAAGGTAAACAAAAGATGTGAATATAATGATGAATTTTGCTATAACCTAATTAATGTTTCGGAGTGGCGTTTGACGTAACCAACCATCAAATATTAATTAGCTCGTGATGTTTTGTGAAAATACTAGATTTTTTTTAAATATATGCGATATCTGAACTTTAATTAAGTTTATAAAATTTCACATTCATCTTAATCACAAAAATTTTAATATATGTATTTATGTTTGTTTTTAAATTTCGGAGTAAATTACTTGCGTCTGTAGCACTGGCATTACAAGTTAAAAATTAACAGGAATTGTGAAACACGTTGTTTAATTAACAATAATAGTTTCAAAATCCAACAACTCTCGACTTAAATTTGTTTGCTATTGTAAATAATAAATTATATTGCAGTCATCCCAGACATACAAACAGTACTTTAGTAGGTCCATTTTTATTAGAAAGGAAGCCTGGAAGGACAGCAAAAGGATTAAACTGCAGGACAACTGACACTTACATTTGACTGACAAATCAATAAACGCGTTACCCAGATTCTTAATATTTTTTCGTTTCATGCTTTCGAGTCGACTTTATATTTCATAATCCAATTATTATTAATGAAAGCTTCGTATGATGTGAACCTAAATTGCTGCTTTATTTTAATACAGTAACTTTAATATTAATCATATTTTGCTTCTGTGATTTACTGGTAAAAAAACAAAAAAAAAATTTAAGCACTCTCTTTGAAAGAAGCGTGAGCGACCTATCATCTGTCAGGTCCTTTAATTTTTTTCCCCAAATATAACGAGGTAATCTACTAATCCATTAAAGTACCGTAATCTAGAGAAGTGGCAAATATGAAAGAAAATTGTTGATTTAAGTTGAGCGCCAGTGGGATAAAAAGTAGGAAATAACTTCCTACACATTTTTATTGAAACAGTAAAAGGAAAATGTGATAATGGTATTATTATTGAGGTAATTTATCATAATATTATGAATATTGGAACGAATATTGTAATTAAATTATTTCATTGCTGCGTAGATTACGATTTACAGATTATTATTCTCTTTTCAGTAGAGTACTTATAATACAATTGAAAGTCAAAGCCTAAACATTTTTACAAATCTGAACGATTTTATTTTATGTTATTTATTTTTCTCTTAAGAACGAAGTAGTTAAATAAGTTAATGAACATTTTAGCATAAACAGATCCTGGTGAAGCATTTAACCTTTAATGTTATAGTTAAGTACTAAAGTAGTTTCCACTAATATTGGAATAATAATTAATCATCTTTATCTTTTAAGCATCTTGAGGATATAAGTTCGTCTCCTAAGCTAACAGCGTTTGTGAAAAGGGTAGGTAAGGGTCTAAAAGGTGAAAGGAAAGGATCTAAAGGGTGAAAGTTGTTACAAGTCAAGAGATAATCAAGTTCTTACTATGAATACATGATGAAAGTTTCTCACTATGGAAGATAATAACATCCGAGAAATGGCAAATGTTGACATAAAAATAAATATTCAGCGAACGCTCCTAGCAATACAGAAAGTGAATTTAACGCAACTGAAACATGTAAAACATTGTGAATATTTTGATAATTTCAAACCTAAAAAAATACAGAAATTAATTAATACTGATCAACTCATTTTCAGAAACGAGATATTTTCTTTTTTAACGTTAAAAGAAATACTATTTTGTTGTATTTTGTTGATGATAAAAGCTAAAGAACTTTCAAACTTTCAGAGTATATGACTGATTAAAAAAAGACGCGCCTGGCGTGTGACTTGACGCGCCACACGCCGTGATAACGGGTCGGCGCGACGAACTTTATGCGGCGCTCGGTGTGCCGGTTCCCGTCGATAAGCGGTAAATTTGAACACTTCAAAAGAAAACACATCATAGGCGGCGTGACACTTGACAGTTAACAAACCGTGAGATAGCGACCGAGGATCCCGCGTCTCAGTGCGTCACTCCACACGCCGTGTAATGGAAGCCGCATGGAGTTCGTCACGCCGACCCGTTTTCACGGCGTGTGACGCGTCAAGTCGCACGCCAGGCGCGTCAAGTCACACGCCTGGCGCGTCACTATACACGCCGTGTAATGGGACTTTAAAGGTGTACACTTTGGGTAACTTAAGAGGTTTATGGTAATTACCACATTTTTTTGATACGCCTAGTTTTGCTTATTTTTTAATTTATGAACAATAAATTATTCTTATTAACATACTTCGCTCTATATCAAAGTTAAGTTTATTAGTAGAGGGGAAACTTAAAAAACGTACTAGGGCAACAATATTCATCAGCATATTTGCTGTAGTTTCTTAAACCGAAACCATTATGCGAAATAAAAGATTTTCAGCTCTAAAAATTTTTGTTTTTAAAACAAGTTCTTTACAATCCATTCTTCATGACTAAAAATATTGTGTCAAAACTCTTTTTTTTTTATCTTGGAAGGAATCTAGTAATTGCAAAACAACAGATGGGTTAAATTGTATACATATACCTTCTATTGTATTTTTATATTTGTTTTAGTAGGAAGTGGAGCATGGCGTTTGAAATTGTTTGCGAACAAAAAAAATTGGAAAAGAACGATTATCCACAACTCTAAATAAATACAAAACTCTCGATTTCCTACGACCTGGAGACTTTTATTTGATTTCTGGATTGAATGAGGCACTAAAGTTCTTTAATGTCCATAATCCCCCAAGACCCTTCGGGCAAGTGGTGCAGAAGGATTGTCAATATAACGCATAACTTTTCGGATATAAAGTGATATACCATTAATAAATAATATAAGACCACCTCTTTGGCTTATAACTTTTTTTTTATATTACTTTGGATAAACGAGTCATTTAATTTCACTTATTAAAACAGCTTAAGGTCGGTTATAGTATTTGCTTTGCTATTCTAACTTCCTTAATATTGTTGTAAGCACTTTTCCTCCTGTTTCAAATATTAAAAAAATGATATATATTTTATAAAGAGAAGGCAAGCATAGATTAACAATAATTCTGGTTTAAAGTTAACTCGAAATATTTGTGTATTTAGTGAAATAAATTTTGATATTTAAAAAATATCACCACACGCGTCCCGGCCACCATTCTCATAATAATTGACCATTTTTGCATTACTTTTAACTTCGCAGATTTATAGATGTACCAAGTTAGCATATTAGACAGACGAATGGACAAATATGTTTTATCTTCGTAATTTCGTGAAGCTTAATAAATTAATTAATTATTAATAAATACCTCCACCACTCCTTTATATGTTGACCAAAGTAAATAGTAAAGCATGTAATGTAATAACACGTCTTATTGCAATACTTAGTTTATAGAAGACTTTTTGAGTTATTTTCCTTGTGGAATATTTTGATTTTTTGACATTTCGATCGTCTTGTCGCTTTGCTCGAATACAGCAGTATTTACAATTTTTTTGTAGTTTTTGGTCAATGATCATACAGTAAGTGCAATTTATTTAATTATTCTATAATAAATTGAAATAGTCAATTGTTTGCTGTTTAATTGGTCCATAATTCATCATGGCAGTGCAGTTTAAATTAAAAACTTAAAAACTTATAGAGCCATAGTACAGCATATATTGTCTATAAATGGGACATTATTTATATAAAGGGTGTAATCGTTTTACGTACAGAAAATTGAGGATAAACGGTTTTTGTGTTATGAACAATTTTTCACCTAATTTCTGACATATGAACAACTTTTGCATTTTTCAATACAGTCATTCCAACTGGCAGTCGTTTTATTTATTTAATGGAGTCTGAGGAAATGGTAGATAGAAGCAACACGACCCCTTTATTTCTTTACAATTTCAACACCAATGGTCGATAACATAGTAAAATTAAAGTATTTTTGAATTATTCTCAGTTCTCTATAAAAAAACATCTATGGCAATTTTTTTATTTTTTCGATAGTCTTCTGGTAAATTAAGTTAATATTTTGTTCCATATCTCTGGTCTGCTTATGCACATTCTTTAATAGATGGCTTGTTTAATATTTATTTAATTTTTTAAATTTGCAATTTTTTAACTAAATTATTAACAGATATATGTTTTTCTCTTAGTGTATTACAGCTATCTTTTATTTGTTGCTGTAATTATTCTCATGTATGCAGTATGCACTAATGTGGTAACATTTTTTTCTTTTAAATAACCCCAAGCGAAATAATCGAGAGGGTTAAGGTCGGGTGATCAAAGTGGCCAGGCAATTGGCCCACACCAGGATTTCTTTGTTCATTATTTCTCGGTGGCAATCGATCAATCCAACGATGAGGATGGTTTGCATTCAGCCACTCACGGATTAACTGACCATAATAGGCGGGTGCTCCAAGTTTGTTGCCTTATATTGAAGGGTAGATCATCCATTATATCATCCATTAATTGATGGAGATTGTTTTGGAAAAATAACGAAGAATTTAATCGAGAGGGTAAAAAATAAGGTCACAAACATTGATGCTACATTTATTTTGGCATGACAACGGACGAATTTCATGGCAGTTTTCATGGGACTGCACGTAAAGGTTGTGATAATTCACCACGCCAGCTCGATTAAAGTTGGAATCATCCATCTACAAGACTTTGTAAAGAAATCAGGATCTTGATCTCCAGTATTTAATATTTGTTTACAGAAGTTGATTCGTTTCTACCAGTCACCAGACATTAAATATTGAACCGGTTGCAAATGAAAAGCGTTGCGATGATCAGTGTTTTAAACACTTTATAGTGCGACACTTGAAGTTGCAAAGCATCTCTTCTTGTACTTAAATGCGAATTAATATCAAACAGTTCAAGATCTCTATTATTTCGCGAGGCTGATGAGCTTCTCTATCATAATTTTTTCCAAATCCAGTGTCAGCAAGTCGGCTGTGAGTATTGGAAAAATACACTGACGTTTGGAACCCTTCGATTGAGAAATCTTCGAATGTATTCTCGTTCTGATGCTTAAGAATTTCCATTGCAAAATATTTTAAAAAAATCTATCGCATCCTCATCTATCTGTATTTATATAACGCGCAAGAGTTCTCGCTACCACAAAAAGTTAACGTTTTTTTGTTTATTGGAAATAGGTTTTTTTAATGCCATTGAAAATCTAATATAAAATATGACATATTTGATATTAACTGATTTTAGAATATGAACACTTGTAACTTCGTGGCGGGCATCTACAATAAACAATTGAACAATTTTCCCTGTTATATTCAAAATTATTGAAGTTCACTGAATATTGGTCTTATAATTTTACTGATTTACAAATTTATTAAAACAAAGGAAATACAGTTAATAGCTATTAACATATCTAGGAATGTTATGAGTATCATAACTGCTGCAGATCTAAGACTGTTGTGATTCATAAGATCCGTGATTTTTTCAATAGTTTATCGGTTTCAGAAAATAAAGATATTATTAATAGATATTATAAGAAGCAGGAGCAGTAGTGATACATTTCAGTATTTACTTATTATTAATAGAATAAAATAGCAAATAAATTTTACTATTCAGTCTTAATCCTCTAATGTCTTAAAAAGACATAAATACTCTTTTCAGAGCTTATTTGCAAACTATCTACATTTAACTGATAAAATGGTTAGTACTACGAATGTAGAAAGCAAATAATTTAATATTTGCAATAAGCCTCACCAGACGGATTAATCCAAAAAAGGACTCCTTCTGTTACCAGGCAGTGCAAGTCACCATCCCATGGACCGGTTTCTGGCTTATTAGCCTTCATCAGCATGGTATAGGCAACTCACACTGCATGACATCAGAAGGACTCCAGATCTTGTTAACATCGATCGACATGAAGTCGGTAAGATGCGAATGAGGACCGTGGGGCCCACTGGTGAAACTTATTGCAATGTGGATTTTGCCCAGACTAGGCTCGTATGAAAGAAATGAAATCCAAAGAAGTCAGAAATCCATAGAGGTAAATTTTTAATAGAACTGGCTAATAAGCCAGAAACCGGTCCATGGGATGGTGACTTGCACTGCCTGGTAACAGAAGGAGTCCTTTTTTGGATTAATCCGTCTGGTGAGGCTTATTGCAAATATTAAATTATTTGCTTTCTACATTCGTAGTACTGACCATTTTATCAGTTAAATGTAGATAGTTTGCAAATAAGCTCTGAAAAGAGTATTTATGTCTGTTTAAGACATTAGAGGATTAAGACTGAATAGTAAAATTTATTTGCTATTTTATTCTATTAAAAATTTACCTCTATGGATTTCTGACTTCTTTGGATTTCATTTCTTTTACTTATTATTGTTTGGAGTTTTCCGTCTGTTTGTATTAATAAATAGCCCTATAGTTTCATTATTTATTATTTCATCTGTTGACAGTTGTTGACAGATCTGAATTGTAATATTACCGTACAAGCTGTTGGCATGGCAATAAATATTACTGTACAACTTTAGTTATGACTTACTTACCAGCCTACTTTTGCATATGTAAACAAAGCATTAGTATCCTGAAATCGATAAAAGTAATTAATTTAATCATAAATTATTGGTTAAGGTTATGATGAAAATCTTCATTGCTAAAGCCAAAATATAACTATCTGACTATTTGCCGCGATAATATTCCCTTGCCGATTAATATTTTCAATTTTTACCATTATTCCATCTCCTTATTTCGCTTATAATAACTTTTTCACTCCAAATTTATAAATTGGTCGTCATGAGGTTAGCCCATATCTACCTACAGTCTTGGGTCAAATAATTTCATACAGCAAGTGTTTGGAGTTGTGATGCAGCACCTGTTAGATTGAATTATGCTGATATTGTAAAGGTAAATTTATCTAAATATTTTTCGATTTCATTCCGTAAGAAATTCAAATATATTTGACCCGGTAAAGTACTTGGATAAAATATCGATCCAATAATTCTCTCTCGCGCGATTTCATACTTTAACTCCTCTACTCTTGAATTTCTTGGAATTGTCCTGGATTCTCTAGGTATAGTCAGTATAGTCAATTCTTTCAATTGAAAACATCCTTGGTTCTAATAAATGATTGATTTATCTGTCCAAATAATACTTTCTATAAAACTATTATTTTGTCTATGTAGTTGTAGAATGTTTTTTCAATTGTCTTATGTTGTTGTTATTATCATCATGTAATAACTGTAATGGACTTAATTGCAGCTTGAAATTAAATAACTCGCATTGCCATTCCTTGTGAATTACTCAATTCCCTAGTAAGTTCCCTTTATTGAATTTTTTGGATTAGCTTCAAAATAAGCAAGAATATTTATTCCCACGAATAATAATTTCACATCTATCTTGGGTCTATCAACAAACAAGCCGCTAGTTCTCAATTTTTATTCAAGTTTTTGGAAAATTGTATTGTTAGGCTGCTCTCTTTTTGTTCAGTATATTTTATTGTTGACCTAGTAAATTTTTTTGCAATTAATAGTTTTTAATAATTTTAAAAGCAAAATCTCAATTTAGACAATACCTTGTACCTATATAAATAATATGTATATTATAAAAACCAATTCCACGAAAGTTTAATTCGTACGAATTATACAGCATTTGTACACACCTGGCAGTTGTTAGACTAAAAATTATTGCAGGTTTATTTTACGTAGAATAAACCTGCTGCAGTAGGTACTTATTCAAATTCAGTGGAGTGGAATTATTGAGAAGATTTAAAGCGTTTAATACTTAGAGCTTTTACATATTTTATCTGTTCACTGAGAAGCCTTCAAAAGTAAAATTATTGCCATATATATAATCGAAAAACAAGCAGAATGTGAAGATAATTATATTTCCAGTCAGTAGATAGGCTATGGGCGTACGGGGTCAAAATCCCATGTTATTTCTTATGGAGGTTCATTTTGCACATTTTTGTTCCCATTTACCCCCTCCACTCCCACCTGCTGAAGACCTGGAGGATGTCTTCATAGGTAGAGAGCAAACTAATGTAGGTGGCTCAAGGTTAAAGCTAGCGACTTGTTGAGACTTGTCTGTAGGCGGTTTTAGAACAAAGGAGTCTGTGTGGGTGTTTCCAAGAATAGCTGTCAGATATATGTAAACAAGCTGTGATTAATGGTTTCCGGCGTAATCGATGAGTCAATCTGCGTTCAAGGTTAAAGCTAACGACTTGTCTGTAGGCGGCTAGATCAAAGGGGCGATTAATGGTTTCCGGTGGTGAGTACGTGACTAAAAGAGCAACATCCATTTCTAAGAATGCACACGTGCGCGTTCAAGGTTATTGCGCAATATTGCCTCATCCAGTTCTGAGAATGATGGCGCACCTGCGTTCAAGGTTAGCGACTTGTCGAGACTTGTCTGTAGGCGGCTAGGTCAAAGGAGTGCGGCGTGTGGGTGGTGAGTACGTGACTAAAAGAGCAACATCCAGTTCTGAGAATGATGAGTCATACGCACACCTGCGTTCAAGGTTAAAGCGCTCTAGTTTTAGAACAAAGAAGTCTTTGAAGAAGACCTGTCAGATATAAGTGATTAATGCCGGTGGTGAGTCATAAGTACGTGACTAAAAGAGCAATATTCAGTTCTAAGAATAATGGAACACCTGCGTTCAAGGTTAAAGCGCTCTAGTTTTAGAACAAAGGAGTCTGTGTAGGTGGTTCCAAGAATAGCTGTCAGATATATGTAAACAAGCTGTGATTAATGGTTTCCGGCGTAATCGATGAGTCATTCTGCGTTCAAGGTTAAAGCTAGCGACTTGTCTGTAGGCGGCTAGATCAAAGGAGTGATCAATGGTTTCCGGTGGTGAGTACGTGACTAAAAGAGCAACATCCATTTCTAAGAATGGCACACGTGTGCGTTCAAGGCTAGCGACTTGTCGAGATTTGTCTGTAGGCGGCTAGATCAAAGGAGTGCGGCGTGTGGGTGGTGAGTACGTGACTAAAAGAGCAACATCCATTTCTAAGAATGATGAGTCATACGCACACCTGCGTTCAAGGTTAAAGCGCTCTAGTTTTAGAACAAAGAAGTCTTTGATGGTGTGTAATTAATGGCTTCCGGCCGACCGCTAGCGTTTAAGGTTAAAGCGTTCTCACGGTTTTTTTGCTGACTCGCAATGAAGTATGGGGAGGGGGAAAGGATATAAAAGTCAGCGTATCGTTATTCTAGGCGTAATAGTTCAGCAGTCTGTACACTTCATAGTTCAGCAGTACATTTCATAGTTTTTTGGTGTTTTAGTGTGATTATAGCTATTATAGTCTGAACAGTTCAGCAGTTAATAAGTCTGTACGCTTCATAGTTCAGCAGTACATTTCATACTTTTTTGGTGTTTTAGTGTGCGCTATTAATTACAAAGTGAGTACATTTTAATCTTTTTTGTTTAAATTTCAAATCATGAATGTATAATATTTTTAGATGGCTAATTTACAAGAACTGCGCTTTTAGAAACGAAACCACTCGTTAAGGTGTCCGACTTACCAATAAACAGTCCTCAGCCAGTATTATCAGCTCAAGTAGTGACCACAAAATTTGGCGATAGCATATTGCTTGAACTGGAGGATAATAAGGCCTTTCTGTCGAAAAGGGTGACGCCTTTAATGAGAAACAATTTATCTGATTTTACCGAAAGCAAATACAGCATTATTTTTGAAGGCTTGAAGGACGTTAAGAAACCGTCTATGGGGATAAGCTTTCAATTTGTGAAAAGTAAGTAAAGACAATTAATTAAATTTTTTTTATTTTATTTTTTTATTTTTTTGTTTTATTTTTTAATTTTTTAATTTTATTTTTTTATTTTTTATTGTTTTTATTTATTTTTATTTTTTTATTAATTTTTTTTTTTATATTTTTTTTTTATTTTTTTATTTTTTTTTTTTTTATTTTTTATTTTTTTTTTTTTTTATTTTTTTTTTTTTATTTTTTTTTAATTTTTTAATTTTTTTTTTTTTTTATTTTTTTTTAATTTTTAATTTTTTTCTAATGTTTGTATATGTTTTTTAGCTGAATCATTGCAAGACCGCAGCAGCCGCAGCACTACTAATTAAGATAAAATAGGATCGATATTGAAATCTGTATGTATAAATTTTTTTATTAAACATTGTGAAGTGCATTTAAGTGCGTTTAAGTAAAAAAATAAGTTAATTAGAAATTGCTAGTCTCAGCGACGAAATTGTAGCGAAATTTAAATCAGTCGAGGTAATTTTAGCTCAAAAAAGAAATTTTACGCCGCGGGAGAGAGACACTTGGCTTAAGCAACTAAAACAGCATATTAGGCTTTTTAATAAGGCAATTCGCGATTCAGATTTAGCCGTAGGTACCCTGAGAAAACTACAAACTAATCTCGGGCATCTTAAACGGTTTAAGAAAGTAATTGAACATTTAAATCGTATTGGGGGAGTAGGAGGAGTCGCGCCAGTGAAAGAAAATCGCAGTGATAGGGTGAAATGGGACGAGATAATTTTAGTTTTTCAGGGTCGAGTACGTACGGGAATAATAATAAATTTAACACACAAAGATGTTACTCAATTTTTAGATGATGCTTTTTACTTGTTTAAAAATAGGGTTATGATTGTATTTAAAAAAATGCGTACTCTTAAAGTGAATACCTGTTTCTGTGGTGAATTTCTGAGAAAATCCTATTGATTAGCTCTATTTAAAATTAATTTCACATCCTAAATTCCAAGAAAAATGTTTAAATTTCGCATCAAAACCAATCATATTTCATAATAAAGAATCTCTTTTAATTTTCAAATTTCCCGCCAAAAACCAATCATATTAGCTTTGTTCGTAGAACCGATTTGTGATAGTTTGATGACTGTAGAGATGTGATTTTTAATAGACCTCTGAAGTTTAAAAGTGCATTGACTTAACACGCGCAACTCTACAAACAAATGCGCATGCGTCTGACAGTTTCTGGTGGTTTCTGACTACTCTACGAACAAGGCTATTATATTAGATTTCATAAAAATCGTTCTAGAATATTCCAATTTAGCAATAAAAATTTCTGAACGTACTAGAATTTCTGAACACGCTCTGATCACGTGATCTATTTTCAGGTTATATCTCACCGCTACTCATCGGCTCATCTTTAATAAAACCGGGGGAAAGGAAGACTTCTCCTCATTCAGCAGTTTATCATTGAACAAGCAACATGTCTGCTAAAGATTTTTTTAAATATTTGTGTGTGAGCATAGCTGCTCTGCTTAGCGTTCTGTCCACTACGTATAGTGAAGATACAGCCAAGGATGGTCTTAGAGAATGCGCTAAGGCTGTCCGCAATATAAAGAAACAAATGAAAACGGCAAAGACTATGGGAGAAAAGCAGAGCTTATTAGCATCACTGGCCCAAATCAAAAGTTTTAGAGCGCAAATTAAATTTGAGCAGAAACGTGGGGCAGGGATAGAGTCAAGAAAGGAAACTGCATACCGTCGGGTTCATTGGGATGATACGGATGCAGCATTCACTAGTCGCATCCGTACTGGAGTCATCTCCAATTTAAAACATAGAGATTCCAAGGAGTTCCTCAAAGACTGTTTTGTTTTATTTAAACATCGCATCGCCAATGCTCTGAAAAAGGACGAGTCCATTAAGGTTAATGCTGTGTTTGGGGGGCAGTTTATCCTTCAGAAAGCGGATAGGGTCATAGAGGAATTTAAGTATTTTAATACTAAGAATGCTCCAATCTATCAGAACACCGATCTGTCTGCGTGGTTCCAAAAGCATGTTATTGACCCCATTTTAACGCATCTGGAAGAGTTCCAGGAAAGAGACTCTGGATTTTCGTTGAAGGCCATCACCAATTTAGGCATTAACATTAATAAATTTACACCCCAGCTTGGTTCATCGTACATTGATTTACCGAAAAAAATTGCTAAAAAGCAGGCATGCATCAACATCAAAAATGACGACAACGCCTGCTTTGCGTGGGCAGTTACTTCAGCCCTTTATCCAGTTGATTGGGGATGCAATCCAGGCAGAACATCCTCCTACCCGCATTACTCTGAAGTTTTAAACCTAACCGGTATCCAGTTCCCTATGACCTTGAAGCAGATACCTCGCTTTGAAAAGCTGAACCTGATATCGGTTAATGTTTATCAGCTACAGAAGAAGAAGAAAGCATTTGATGTGCACCCAGTTTATCTAACTAAAAATAAGCTGGCTAGACACGTTAATCTTCTATTTGTTCAAGATCGCTATGATATACCCAGCAACCCCCTCCAGTACCACTATGTATGGATTAAGGATCTATCCAGGCTGGTATCCAGGCAGCTAAGCCATCACAATAGCAAAAAATACTTTTGTGACCGCTGTCTACACTATTTTTACACTCAACCCAGCTTGGATAAACACACAGAGGACTGTATTAATATGAATGAGTGCAAAATCCGACTGCCCACCGAGGACCAGAAAATGGTAGAATTTAAAAATTTTAAAAACAAAGAAAAGACACCATTCATTATTTATGCGGACCTTGAGTGTGTACTTAAACCCACAGATGGAGGGGGCAAATATCAAGAGCATGTGCCATGTAGTGTGGGCTACTACGTCAAGTGCTCATATGATGACTCGTTGTCCTTTTATCGATCGTACCGAGGCGAGGACTGTATGTCTTGGTTTGCGCGCGAAATGATGGAATTTGCAGAAGATGTGGAAACCGTTTTCTTATGTCCCTTCGACATGACATTGACAGCTGAACAACAAGCTGAATTTGATAAAGCCGCGCATTGTCACATCTGTGAATGCACCTTCAGTCCGGAGGATGTTAAGGTACGGGATCATAATCATTTAATACCTGAAAATAATTATAGGGGTGCAGCCCACAATTCTTGTAACATTAATTACAAGGATAAGGTGAATATACCGATTGTCTTTCATAATTTATCTGGATATGACGTACATTTCGTATTGGAAAATATCGCGAATGACATGCCGGGTCGCGTTGATTTATTGCCCATAACCAAAGAAAAATATATTTCATTCACAAAAAATTTAGAACAAAATTTAATTAAATTCAGGTTTATCGATTCATATAGATTTTTAGCTTGTGGGTTAGAAACATTAGCCTCATATCTGACTGACTTTCCAATCTTAAAAACAGAATTTTCGACATTCACAGACGAACAATTTGAGTTATTGAAAAAGAAGGGTGTATTCCCATACGATTTCATGGACAGCTTTGAAAAATTCAATTTTGACGCTTTACCGGAACAAAATCAATTTTATAATCGTTTGGAAGATAAAGATATAACAGACACACAGTATGAACATGCACAACGGGTTTGGAACGCTTTTAACATTAAAAATTTAGGTGAATATTCAGATCTGTACATGAAAACGGATATTATTCTTTTGGCTGAAATATTTGAACAATTTAGGGAAACCAGTCTAAAAAATTATGGGTTAGATCCGGCACATTATTATACCTTGCCGGGGTATACTTGGGACTGCATGCTCAAGTATACCCAGGTAAATCTCGAGCTCATGACCGATATCGATATGGTCATGTTTATCGAAAGGGGTATTCGTGGCGGGCTAAGCCAATGCTCTAAACGCAAAAGCATTGGCAACAACAAATATCTACAAAATTTTGATCCCAGTAAACCGACTAAATATATATCTTATTTCGACATTAACAATCAGTATGGCTGGGCGATGAGTCAGTATTTACCATACGGAGGGTTTGAGTGGGTAGATCCAAACATCGACGTTACAACTGTGTCGGACACATCGAGTGTGGGTTATGTATTGGAGGTGGATCTCGAGTATCCCGAAAATCTCCATGACCTTCATAAAGATCTGCCGTTTTGTCCTGAACATAGAGCTCCTCCCGGCTGTAAAAACAATAAACTTTTAGCTACTTTACACAACAAAACGCGGTATGTTATTCATTACATGGCGCTAAAACAAGCATTACAACACGGTCTAAAGCTAACAAAAATTCATAGAGTCTTGGCCTTTACACAGAGTGCCTGGTTGAAGGATTACATTGATTTGAATACTTCGCTACGTCAGGCGGCAAAAAATGAATTTGAGAAAAATTTGTTTAAGCTCATGAATAACGCAGCATTCGGAAAAACGATGGAAAACATCCGCAAGCACTCTAATGTAAAGCTTGTTAACAAATGGGAGGGGCGCTATGGAGCAGAGGCTTTAATTGCTAAGCCCGAGTTCAAGGCGGCAACCATTTTTAATGAGAACTTGGTGGCTGTTGAATTAAACAAGACGGAAATTTATTTTAATAAGCCAATATACGTTGGAATGGCGATTTTGGATCTCGCAAAAACCACCATATACGACTTTCATTATTATTACATGAAACCCGAGTTTGGTGACGACTGCACCGTCCTCTATACTGATACTGACAGCCTTATATACGAAATAGCCGATAAAGATATATATGAAGTCATTCATCGCGATTGTCATTCACGATTCGACACCAGCGATTACCCCAAAGACAATAGGTATAACATCCCTCAGGTCAATAAAAAGGTTTTGGGTATGATGAAGGATGAATTTAACGGTGTACCAATCCAAATTTTCGTGGGGCTTAGGGCGAAAATGTATACTGTTAAACGAGCAGCGAATGATGGCGAGGCTTTATCAAATAATGTCGGGTTAACCAAAAAGATAAAGGGTATTAAGAAATCGGTGATCAAAAATGTCATCACACTCGAAGATTTCATAGAGTGCGTAGATAATTTTAAAAATAAATTCATCACGCAAAATTTAATTAAATCAGAAAAACATCAGGTTTATTCCATCACCCAAGACAAAATAGCTCTCAGCCCGCACGACGATAAAAGGCGCTTGATCGAGGGGTCATATGATACTCTGCCTTGGGGACATTATTCCATCATGGCTACATGTAATGGTCTTTCTTAAACCTCCGAAGAAGAATAAACAACATACACACAACCATTCATCATCATTTTCAGTCTGACAGCCAAACAGTCAACATGCCTAGGGAGTGCGATTGGGGAAGAGCCTGCAACTGTTCAGAGTGCACTCCTAACCTCAAAGATGCCTGTGAAAAATGTGGAGAAAAAGCTTACGGTGTTACCTCCATATACAGACGCGATAGACGAAACATTGGCTATTACGATTTCACAACATGCTGTTATAATTGCTATCAATTAAATGGGGGAATAAAAGAAGCTTCCAGATTTCGGGATATGTGTAACCAGGTGCAAGGATTACCTCTAATTGAGGAAACGGACTCTCTACCTGAAATACTTAAAAAGCATTTTGCTTTACAAATACCATTGATTGAAGATTTTCGTAAGATTACCAAGAAGATGCTACGTATAGAGATACATATGATGCTTTATAGTAATAAGATCAAGCACAGCACTGCGTTAGCACCGATGATATTATGTAGTGACACGGATCCAATGCAATGGTTTGAGAGTATTGTATTGAATATGGCCGTTCAAGAGCTGCAGCAATATAGAAGCCCTATCACATTATTATCAATGACTGTGAATGTTTTATAATTTATGTATTACTTTTTACATATAATTTATATGTAATTTGTATATTCTCTAATCATATATTTCAATATTTATTTACTTTGCGTTCTATATCCTCAGTAAATATGTTTATATTTTAATATTTATTTATCTTAATTAAAAACCTACATTTTATATTGTATTATGTAGCCTCTATAAATTGAGGACTCTATATTTTTTTATTAACATAAATTAAGAATTGTATTATGCTTTATATTTATTCATGTTTTATATTATTTAAAATTGATAGTATGTAGTCTCTATAAATTGGGGACTCTGTATATTTTTATTAACTTTAATTATGTATATACTTTATATTTTTATTCATGTTTTATATTATTTAAAATTGATATTATGTAACTTTAGCAAAATTGATCTTAATAAAATAATCAATTTATTTACATGTGTTTCATTTAGAAAACATTATTACCATCCTATCCTCTTCTAAAATTACGTGTCTCCTACTCTTGTGATCTGAAACAGAGAGAGAAAAGGTGGGAGTCAGACTAATTATAAATCTGAAGCTGTTAAATGATAATAGACAAAATCACAATTTAAGTTTAAATGTCATAAAAGTTTACAATCTTACAAAACATAACCTCAATATCAAACATAAAAAGTTTTTAGAGGATAATGCTAAAAGCGTTCCCCCGTAAACAGTTAGGGATAATAATCTGTTCCTCTGTAAACAGTTAGGGATAATAATCTGTTCCTCTGTAATCAGTTAGGGATAATAAACAGAGTCTATAAGCCATTCGGGATAATGTTGAACTGATGAGGACCAATGAAATGAAACAGCATATATGATGCCCCTAGTTGGTTTATATGCTGCGAGAGCAAATTTTTTAATAACAGTCATTGTTAAACAGGTAAACAGCTATTTTAAACAGGTCTGTAAACAGGTAAACAGCTATTTTAAACAGACCTGTTTAAAATATCTGTTTACCTGTATACAGACCTGTTTAAAATAGTTGTTTACCTGTTTAATAACAGTCATTGTTAAACAGGTAAACAGCTATTTTAAACAGGTAAACAACTATTTTAAACAGGTCTGTATACAGGTAAACAGATATTTTAAACAGGTCTGTTTGAAATAGCTGTTTACCTGTTTAAAATAGCTGTTTACCTGTTTAACAATGACTGTTATTAAACAGGTAAACAACTATTTTAAACAGGTAAACAGCTATTTCAAACAGACCTGTTTAAAATATCTGTTTACCTGTATACAGACCTGTTTAAAATAGTTGTTTACCTGTTTAAAATAGCTGTTTACCTGTTTAACAATGACTGTTATTAAACAGGTAAACAACTATTTTAAACAGGTCTGTATACAGGTAAACAGATATTTTAAACAGGTCTGTTTAAAATAGCTGTTTACCTGTTTACAGACCTGTTTAAAATAGCTGTTTACCTGTTTAACAATGACTGTTATTAAAAAATTTGCTCTCGCAGCATATAAACCAACTAGGGGCATCATATATGCTGTTTCATTTCATTGGTCCTCATCAGTTCAACATTATCCCGAATGGCTTATAGACTCTGTTTATTATCCCTAACTGATTACAGAGGAACAGATTATTATCCCTAACTGTTTACAGAGGAACAGATTATTATCCCTAACTGTTTACGGGGGAACGCTTTTAGCATTATCCTCTAAAAACTTTTTATGTTTGATATTGAGGTTATGTTTTGTAAGATTGTAAACTTTTATGACATTTAAACTTAAATTGTGATTTTGTCTATTATCATTTAACAGCTTCAGATTTATAATTAGTCTGACTCCCACCTTTTCTCTCTCTGTTTCAGATCACAAGAGTAGGAGACACGTAATTTTAGAAGAGGATAGGATGGTAATAATGTTTTCTAAATGAAACACATGTAAATAAATTGATTATTTTATTAAGATCAATTTTGCTAAAGTTACATAATATCAATTTTAAATAATATAAAACATGAATAAAAATATAAAGTATATACATAATTAAAGTTAATAAAAATATACAGAGTCCCCAATTTATAGAGACTACATACTATCAATTTTAAATAATATAAAACATGAATAAATATAAAGCATAATACAATTCTTAATTTATGTTAATAAAAAAATATAGAGTCCTCAATTTATAGAGGCTACATAATACAATATAAAATGTAGGTTTTTAATTAAGATAAATAAATATTAAAATATAAACATATTTACTGAGGATATAGAACGCAAAGTAAATAAATATTGAAATATATGATTAGAGAATATACAAATTACATATAAATTATATGTAAAAAGTAATACATAAATTATAAAACATTCACAGTCATTGATAATAATGTGATAGGGCTTCTATATTGCTGCAGCTCTTGAACGGCCATATTCAATACAATACTCTCAAACCATTGCATTGGATCCGTGTCACTACATAATATCATCGGTGCTAACGCAGTGCTGTGCTTGATCTTATTACTATAAAGCATCATATGTATCTCTATACGTAGCATCTTCTTGGTAATCTTACGAAAATCTTCAATCAATGGTATTTGTAAAGCAAAATGCTTTTTAAGTATTTCAGGTAGAGAGTCCGTTTCCTCAATTAGAGGTAATCCTTGCACCTGGTTACACATATCCCGAAATCTGGAAGCTTCTTTTATTCCCCCATTTAATTGATAGCAATTATAACAGCATGTTGTGAAATCGTAATAGCCAATGTTTCGTCTATCGCGTCTGTATATGGAGGTAACACCGTAAGCTTTTTCTCCACATTTTTCACAGGCATCTTTGAGGTTAGGAGTGCACTCTGAACAGTTGCAGGCTCTTCCCCAATCGCACTCCCTAGGCATGTTGACTGTTTGGCTGTCAGACTGAAAATGATGATGAATGGTTGTGTGTATGTTGTTTATTCTTCTTCGGAGGTTTAAGAAAGACCATTACATGTAGCCATGATGGAATAATGTCCCCAAGGCAGAGTATCATATGACCCCTCGATCAAGCGCCTTTTATCGTCGTGCGGGCTGAGAGCTATTTTGTCTTGGGTGATGGAATAAACCTGATGTTTTTCTGATTTAATTAAATTTTGCGTGATGAATTTATTTTTAAAATTATCTACGCACTCTATGAAATCTTCGAGTGTGATGACATTTTTGATCACCGATTTCTTAATACCCTTTATCTTTTTGGTTAACCCGACATTATTTGATAAAGCCTCGCCATCATTCGCTGCTCGTTTAACAGTATACATTTTCGCCCTAAGCCCCACGAAAATTTGGATTGGTACACCGTTAAATTCATCCTTCATCATACCCAAAACCTTTTTATTGACCTGAGGGATGTTATACCTATTGTCTTTGGGGTAATCGCTGGTGTCGAATCGTGAATGACAATCGCGATGAATGACTTCATATATATCTTTATCGGCTATTTCGTATATAAGGCTGTCAGTATCAGTATAGAGGACGGTGCAGTCGTCACCAAACTCGGGTTTCATGTAATAATAATGAAAGTCGTATATGGTGGTTTTTGCGAGATCCAAAATCGCCATTCCAACGTATATTGGCTTATTAAAATAAATTTCCGTCTTGTTTAATTCAACAGCCACCAAGTTCTCATTAAAAATGGTTGCCGCCTTGAACTCGGGCTTAGCAATTAAAGCCTCTGCTCCATAGCGCCCCTCCCATTTGTTAACAAGCTTTACATTAGAGTGCTTGCGGATGTTTTCCATCGTTTTTCCGAATGCTGCGTTATTCATGAGCTTAAACAAATTTTTCTCAAATTCATTTTTTGCCGCCTGACGTAGCGAAGTATTCAAATCAATGTAATCCTTCAACCAGGCACTCTGTGTAAAGGCCAAGACTCTATGAATTTTTGTTAGCTTTAGACCGTGTTGTAATGCTTGTTTTAGCGCCATGTAATGAATAACATACCGCGTTTTGTTGTGTAAAGTAGCTAAAAGTTTATTGTTTTTACAGCCGGGAGGAGCTCTATGTTCAGGACAAAACGGCAGATCTTTATGAAGGTCATGGAGATTTTCGGGATACTCGAGATCCACCTCCAATACATAACCCACACTCGATGTGTCCGACACAGTTGTAACGTCGATGTTTGGATCTACCCACTCAAACCCTCCGTATGGTAAATACTGACTCATCGCCCAGCCATACTGATTGTTAATGTCGAAATAAGATATATATTTAGTCGGTTTACTGGGATCAAAATTTTGTAGATATTTGTTGTTGCCAATGCTTTTGCGTTTAGAGCATTGGCTTAGCCCGCCACGAATACCCCTTTCGATAAACATGACCATATCGATATCGGTCATGAGCTCGAGATTTACCTGGGTATACTTGAGCATGCAGTCCCAAGTATACCCCGGCAAGGTATAATAATGTGCCGGATCTAACCCATAATTTTTTAGACTGGTTTCCCTAAATTGTTCAAATATTTCAGCCAAAAGAATAATATCCGTTTTCATGTACAGATCTGAATATTCACCTAAATTTTTAATGTTAAAAGCGTTCCAAACCCGTTGTGCATGTTCATACTGTGTGTCTGTTATATCTTTATCTTCCAAACGATTATAAAATTGATTTTGTTCCGGTAAAGCGTCAAAATTGAATTTTTCAAAGCTGTCCATGAAATCGTATGGGAATACACCCTTCTTTTTCAATAACTCAAATTGTTCGTCTGTGAATGTCGAAAATTCTGTTTTTAAGATTGGAAAGTCAGTCAGATATGAGGCTAATGTTTCTAACCCACAAGCTAAAAATCTATATGAATCGATAAACCTGAATTTAATTAAATTTTGTTCTAAATTTTTTGTGAATGAAATATATTTTTCTTTGGTTATGGGCAATAAATCAACGCGACCCGGCATGTCATTCGCGATATTTTCCAATACGAAATGTACGTCATATCCAGATAAATTATGAAAGACAATCGGTATATTCACCTTATCCTTGTAATTAATGTTACAAGAATTGTGAGCTGCACCCCTATAATTATTCTCTGGAATTAAATGATTATGATCCCGTACTTTAACATCTTCCGGACTGAAGGCCCGTTCACAGATGTGGCAATGCGTGGCTTTATCAAATTCAGCTTGTTGTTCAGCTGTCAATGTCATATCAAAGGGACATAAGAAAACGGTTTCCACATCCTCAGCAAATTCCTTCATTTCGTGAGCAAACCAAGACATACAATCCTCGCCTCGGTACGATCGATAAAAGGACAATGAGTCATCATATGAGCACTTGACGTAGTAGCCCACACTACATGGCACATGCTCTTGATATTTGCCCCCTCCATCTGTTGGCTTCAGTACACACTCAAGGTCAGCATAAATAATGAATGGCGCCTTCTCCTTGTTTTTATAATTTTTAAATTCTACCATTTTCTGGTCCTCGGTGGGCAGTCGGATTTTGCACTCATTCATATTAATACAGTCCTCTGTGTGTTTATCCAAGCTGGGTTGAGTGTAAAAATAGTGCAGACAGCGGTCACAAAAGTATTTTTTGCTTTTGTGATGGCTTAGCTGCCTGGATACCAGCCTGGATAGATCCTTAATCCATACATAGTGGTACTGGAGGGGGTTGCTGGGTATATCATCTTCTTCTTCTTCTTCCTCATCATAACGATCTTGGACCAATAGAAGATTGACATGCTTGGACATTTTATTTTTAGTTAGATAAACTGGGTGCACATCAAATGCTTTCTTCTTCGTCTGTAGCTGATAAACATTAACCGATATCAGGTTCTGCTTTTCAAAGCGAGGTATCTGCTTCAAGGTCATAGGGAACTGGATACCGGTTAGGTTTAAAACTTCAGAGTGATGCGGGTAGGAGGATGTTCTGCCTGGATTGCATCCCCAATCAACTGGATAAAGGGCTGAAGTAACTGCCCACGCAAAGCAGGCGTTGTCGTCATTTTTTATGTTGATGCATGCCTGCCTTTTAGCAATTTTTTCCGGTAAATCAATGTACGATGAACCAAGCTGGGGTGTAAATTTATTAATGTTAATGCCTAAATTGGTGATGGCCTTCAACGAAAATCCAGAGTCTCTTTCCTGGAACTCTTCCAGCTGCGTTAAAATAGGGTCAACAACATACTTTTGGAACCATTGTTCTATATCAGTGTTCCGATAGATTGGGGCATTCTTAGTATTAAAATACTTATATTCCTCTATGACCCTATCCGCTTTCTGAAGGATAAACTGCCCCCCAAACACAGCATTAACCTTAATGGACTCGTCCTTTTTCAGAGCATTGGCGATGCGACGTTTAAATAAGACAAAACAGTCTTTGAGGAACTCCTTGGAATCTCTATGTTTTAAATTGGAGATGACTCCAGTACGGATGCGACTAGTGAATGCTGCATCCGTATCATCCCAATGAACCCGACGGTATGCAGTTTCCTTTCTTGACTCTATCCCTGCCCCACGTTTCTGCTCAAATTTAATTTGCGCTCTAAAACTTTTGATTTGGGCCAGTGATGCTAATAAGCTCTGCTTTTCTCCCATAGTCTTTGCCGTTTTCATTTGTTTCTTTATATTGCGGACAGCCTTAGCGCATTCTCTAAGACCATCCTTGGCTGTATCTTCACTATACGTAGTGGACAGAACGCTAAGCAGAGCAGCTATGCTCACACACAAATATTTAAAAAAATCTTTAGCAGACATGTTGCTTGTTCAATGATAAACTGCTGAATGAGGAGAAGTCTTCCTTTCCCCCGGTTTTATTAAAGATGAGCCGATGAGTAGCGGTGAGATATAACCTGAAAATAGATCACGTGATCAGAGCGTGTTCAGAAATTCTAGTACGTTCAGAAATTTTTATTGCTAAATTGGAATATTCTAGAACGATTTTTATGAAATCTAATATAATAGCCTTGTTCGTAGAGTAGTCAGAAACCACCAGAAACTGTCAGACGCATGCGCATTTGTTTGTAGAGTTGCGCGTGTTAAGTCAATGCACTTTTAAACTTCAGAGGTCTATTAAAAATCACATCTCTACAGTCATCAAACTATCACAAATCGGTTCTACGAACAAAGCTAATATGATTGGTTTTTGGCGGGAAATTTGAAAATTAAAAGAGATTCTTTATTATGAAATATGATTGGTTTTGATGCGAAATTTAAACATTTTTCTTGGAATTTAGGATGTGAAATTAATTTTAAATAGAGCTAATCAATAGGATTTTCTCAGAAATTCACCACAGAAACAGGTATTCACTTTAAGAGTACGCATTTTTTTAAATACAATCATAACCCTATTTTTAAACAAGTAAAAAGCATCATCTAAAAATTGAGTAACATCTTTGTGTGTTAAATTTATTATTATTCCCGTACGTACTCGACCCTGAAAAACTGAAATTATCTCGTCCCATTTCACCCTATCACTGCGATTTTCTTTCACTGGCGCGACTCCTCCTACTCCCCCAATACGATTTAAATGTTCAATTACTTTCTTAAACCGTTTAAGATGCCCGAGATTAGTTTGTAGTTTTCTCAGGGTACCTACGGCTAAATCTGAATCGCGAATTGCCTTATTAAAAAGCCTAATATGCTGTTTTAGTTGCTTAAGCCAAGTGTCTCTCTCCCGCGGCGTAAAATTTCTTTTTTGAGCTAAAATTACCTCGACTGATTTAAATTTCGCTACAATTTCGTCGCTGAGACTAGCAATTTCTAATTAACTTATTTTTTTACTTAAACGCACTTAAATGCACTTCACAATGTTTAATAAAAAAATTTATACATACAGATTTCAATATCGATCCTATTTTATCTTAATTAGTAGTGCTGCGGCTGCTGCGGTCTTGCAATGATTCAGCTAAAAAACATATACAAACATTAGAAAAAAATTAAAAATTAAAAAAAAATTAAAAAAAAAATAAATAAAAAAATTAAAAAAAAATAAAAAAATTAAAAAATAAAAATAAAAAATAATAAAAAAATAAAAAAAATAAATAAAAAAAATAAAATAAATAAAAAAATAAAAATAAATAAAAACAATAAAAAATAAAAAAATAAAATTAAAAAATTAAAAAATAAAACAAAAAAATAAAATAAAAAAAATTTAATTAATTGTCTTTACTTACTTTTCACAAATTGAAAGCTTATTCCCATAGACGGTTTCTTAACGTCCTTCAAGCCTCCAAAAATAATGCTGTATTTGCTTTCGGTAAAATCAGATAAATTGTTTCTCATTAAAGGCGTCACCCTTTTCGGCAGAAAGGCCTTATTATCCTCCAGTTCAAGCAATATGCTATCGCCAAATTTTGTGGTCACTACTTGTGCTGATAATACTGGCTGAGGACTGTTTATTGGTAAGTCGGACACCTTAACGAGTGGTTTCGTTTCTAAAAGCGCAGTTCTTGTAAATTAGCCATCTAAAAATATTATACATTCATGATTTGAAATTTAAACAAAAAAGATTAAAATGTACTCACTTTGTAATTAATAGCGCACACTAAAACACCAAAAAAGTATGAAATGTACTGCTGAACTATGAAGCGTACAGACTTATTAACTGCTGAACTATTCAGACTATAATAGCTATAATCACACTAAAACACCAAAAAACTATGAAATGTACTGCTGAACTATGAAGTGTACAGACTGCTGAACTATTACGCCTAGAATAACGATACGCTGACTTTTATATCCTTTCCCCCTCCCCATACTTCATTGCGAGTCAGCAAAAAAACCGTGAGAACGCTTTAACCTTAAACGCTAGCGGTCGGCCGGAAGCCATTAATTACACACCATCAAAGACTTCTTTGTTCTAAAACTAGAGCGCTTTAACCTTGAACGCAGGTGTGCGTATGACTCATCATTCTTATGTTGCTCTTTTAGTCACGTACTCACCACCCACACGCCGCACTCCTTTGATCTAGCCGCCTACAGACAAATTTCGACAAGTCGCTAGCCTTGAACGCACACGTGTGCCATTCTTAGAAATGGATGTTGCTCTTTTAGTCACGTACTCACCACCGGAAACCATTGATCACTCCTTTGATCTAGCCGCCTACAGACAAGTCGCTAGCTTTAACCTTGAACGCAGAATGACTCATCGATTACGCCGGAAACCATTAATCACAGCTTGTTTACATATATCTGACAGCTATTCTTGGAACCACCCACACAGACTCCTTTGTTCTAAAACTAGAGCGCTTTAACCTTGAACGCAGGTGTTCCATTATTCTTAGAACTGAATATTGCTCTTTTAGTCACGTACTTATGACTCACCACCGGCATTAATCACTTATATCTGACAGGTCTTCTTCAAAGACTTCTTTGTTCTAAAACTAGAGCGCTTTAACCTTGAACGCAGGTGTGCGTATGACTCATCATTCTCAGAACTGGATGTTGCTCTTTTAGTCACGTACTCACCACCCACACGCCGCACTCCTTTGACCTAGCCGCCTACAGACAAGTCTCGACAAGTCGCTAACCTTGAACGCAGGTGCGCCATCATTTTCAGAACTGGATGAGGCAATATTGCGCAATAACCTTGAACGCGCACGTGTGCATTCTTAGAAATGGATGTTGCTCTTTTAGTCACGTACTCACCACCGGAAACCATTAATCACCCCTTTGATCTAGCCGCCTACAGACAAGTCGTTAGCTTTAACCTTGAACGCAGATTGACTCATCGATTACGCCGGAAACCATTAATCACAGCTTGTTTACATATATCTGACAGCTATTCTTGGAACCACCCACACAGACTCCTTTGTTCTAAAACTAGAGCGCTTTAACCTTGAACGCAGGTGTTCCATTATTCTTAGAACTGAATATTGCTCTTTTAGTCACGTACTTATGACTCACCACCGGCATTAATCACTTATATCTGACAGGTCTTCTTCAAAGACTTCTTTGTTCTAAAACTAGAGCGCTTTAACCTTGAACGCAGGTGTGCGTATGACTCATCATTCTCAGAACTGGATGTTGCTCTTTTAGTCACGTACTCACCACCCACACGCCGCACTCCTTTGACCTAGCCGCCTACAGGCAAGTCTCGACAAGTCGCTAACCTTGAACGCAGGTGCGCCATCATTTTCAGAACTGGATGAGGCAATATTGCGCAATAACCTTGAACGCGCACGTGTGCATTCTTAGAAATGGATGTTGCTCTTTTAGTCACGTACTCACCACCGGAAACCATTAATCACCCCTTTGATCTAGCCGCCTACAGACAAGTCGTTAGCTTTAACCTTGAACGCAGATTGACTCATCGATTACGCCGGAAACCATTAATCACAGCTTGTTTACATATATCTGACAGCTATTCTTGGAACCACCCACACAGACTCCTTTGTTCTAAAACCGCCTACAGACAAGTCTCAACAAGTCGCTAGCTTTAACCTTGAGCCACCTACATTAGTTTGTTCTCTACCTATGAAGACATCCTCCAGGTCTTCAGCAGGTGGGAGTGGAGGGGGTAAATGGGAACAAAAATGTGCAAAATGAACCTCCATAAGAAATAACATGGGATTTTGACCCCGTAGCCCCATAGCCTATCTACTCCAGTCATTGAACGTATATTACTGGTCTGCTTTCCACTATGTGTTGTAAAAGGTAAGGTAAGGTCTTGCGGGTTCTCTTTTTCAATAAATTAGCTTTTCCAAGCAGAGCAGAGTGTTCCTGATATGGTAAATTGTTGTTCCAGTGATACTTCAGCATTTGCATTATTCCGCCCCTTAAGGATCGGGTTTGTCTCGCAGTAGACGGTAGTGATTAATACTTTTGGAGTTATGTGGATTGTTTTGTTTGCTTGTCATGTAAGTAAGACAAAAGGAAAATTATTGAGAATGGCAAGTACAAGCAGCACGACTCGTATGTTTGATTCTATAGAAAACACACATTAAAAGCAACAAACAAAGTTGTGTTCTTAACAAAGGGCTTGATAATGACTCGCGGCAAATAAAACACAGCACAGGAGAAATACGTCTTTTAAATGGCATCCTTTTGATAAATTTCGCACAGCCTGGGATTCATTGTTTCGTATATTTTACGACGAACACAATTTTATTTAATTATTTCATGATTTGAGTATCTTAAAAAAAATGCATAATCCAAGTTTAAAAAAAATGCATAATCCAAGTTCTTTTTAATTCAATCAATACCAGATGTGATCATTAATTTATTTACTACTAGAAAATAATGTGGATTTTTATTTGTTGAATTATAGTATACAGGAACTCGTTTTTGTTACACCTTGTATAATTAAAAATAATTTTACTTTGTATAGAGATTTTTGTCAAGAAACTTTTTTATAAAGTATATGTATATCATTTGTGTCTGATTTATAAATTATACCCTCAAAGAATAGGTGTAAGAATGAAGTTTTTGGGCTCTTATATTTAATTTCTAGTGCTGACAATCATTAATATCTCACGTTCTGAAACATTTATATCAATTATATTCATTTCATGAGGCTCGCAGTTCTTTAATAGTTCGTATCGTTTCGTTTAGCGACTGTATCCTTTCTTCAATATTGTTGAACTACAGAACTAAAATAACAGAAACTTTGTTAACTCAATTAACTTGACAATCTAAAATTCAGTTAGCGTTCTAACTATTGCCTTATCTCTCTCTGACTTGCCTTATTGGTATATATATCCTATTTCCAGAAGTACGATACTGATTGTTTGAATTTCTAAGTGGAAGAACGTTACGAACAAACAATGGAAGTTTGAAACCAATTGAACATGCATAGAATTTATGAGCATTTTTCAAGTGATATGGACTGGATGGATGTTTAATTTAAAGTAAAATTACAAATAACAAAGTTTATATTTAGTATCTTCCCACGAAGGATACTGGAAATATTACAACATAACACAATTTAACTTCCTCCTCTACTTAGAAACATACATTTCTAATCCCAAGTACGTCGTATAGTGGCTACGTCATCAAGAGATAAAATCAATCTTTTTGTATTCAATTGCACCATCAAGGAAAATTTCACCAAAATTAACATTTTTTGACAGCGTATATAATTAGTTATTATCAAAAATTAAAAAGATATGACTATTTTAGTTCGACGATAATACTCAAAGTCGTTACACTTTTGATATGTACTTAATATATTATCTTCTAGCTCTTGAAATAAGTGTAAAAGTCTGTGCTTTGAAAGCGTATAGCGTTTAAGACTTCACTTATTCGGAGCGTCTGTATTTTTAATTTGCATAATATTTTTTAAAGTATTGTAAGTGTGCAATTTTATGTTTCTTTATTTTCAAAAAATGAAGAGTGTAAAATTTAAACTATGGTGGAATTTATATAGAAACATGAAATCCTTTTACCTGTACTAACAAAGAGATATCGTCATACTCGCTGATGAATGTTCTACCAAAATTGATTCCAATTTTAAATTGGTTTGAAAACAATAAAATATTAAACAAAAAAATGTTTAATATAAAACAAAGTCAAATATAAAAATGTACCTAATATGCAGATTCATTCTGCTACTTCAGCAGTGAAAACAAGTTCAATGTCCAACATATTTATTGGTACATCACGAAACTACGTCATGGAACAAATAGGAAAATTGCGAATTCAGATTTACTTCATGTGTTGGAAAAATGATTATAATTTCTACTTCTTCTTGGATACCAATATTAAGTAATTTCTTTCAAGGAAAATTTCACCAGAAATAGCAATTGACAATTTGATACCAGAAAGAATAAATACCTAATACCTAATCGTATTCCCAAAAAACTGAACACTTATAAATCATAAGTTGATTGAGAAGTTAACTATTATGGCTTTCTAGCCATAGTATCGTACGTTAAAGCTAACTCCAATTTTCCTTTAAAGACGGTGGGTGTCTTCACATTCAACTGAAATATGCCAACGTATTGATCTATTCCACTATTTACATATATCAATATTGCCGCTGTCAAAGATGTTATTATGACGCATTTTCAAATATAAATAAATTAGAAACTTTCAAGTAAACATTAAAATAAACTTTAGTGTACTAACTTACCTTTAAGACGTGTGGTAACACCTTAATTAAGTTACTAACGTTTTCCTTATTGAGAAAACATCGTAAGGAACTTACATGAATACTGAAGATTATCAAATTAAAATATGCCCAATTACATACACGTAAAAGCTAGCACACTTACCTTGCAGAAACGGAAGCATTTTGCACATAACTTCTCCAAAAACAAAGTCTCTTAGAAGTGATCCAATGAGGGTTATGGGCATGCATAAGACACCCAAAAGCAGGTCCGACACAGCTAGGTTGAGAAGAAATAAATTCGTTATCGTCCTCATTCTTTGGTTTTGCACCTGAAATATTAACTATTCTTAGCAAGAAATTAAACAGAATTTATTAGTTGGTACAGTTTTTATGATAATCATCATATAAATTACTTTTTTTATAGGCAATTCATAGCGAATGCAATAAACTACCGTTACATATTAATAGTTCAATATTGTTTTTGAAGTACAAAGTAGGTACAGTTTTCAGGGCAGTGATCTCTCTAAGGCTTTGACTGTGTTTCACATGAGTTGGTAGTAGAAAAGTTGTGCTTTTATGGTATAAGACTTTTGGACCTCTTATCTTGATACCAGATGCCAATGCGTTTCTATTGACAACAATAATTCCGATTTTTAAACAATAAAGCACAGGGCGCCCCAAGGCTGTGTGCTGGGACCCCTTTTGTTTATTTTATATACATATGATCTCTTTCATTATATGTCTCCAGTAAATGCATTGCCTACTGCTGCTGACGATACCTCAATTCTTAATTTTAATATCAATATTTTAGTAATTTAAAAAAAAACGACTGTTCTAGATACATGGAGTAAGCTAATCATTGGCTTGCTTCCAACAATCTTATGATGAACAAGACTCAAAAGATCATACTCTCAATTAATAACTCTTTAGTCAAAGGGGAGAGTATTAGCATTCTTGGAGCCATTTTGGATGATACTTTGTATTGGTTTAACCACGTGGGAGAACTGTCTAACAAACTAGGTATCCGAAATCATATAAAATCACTGTGTCTAAATACGTTAAGAATGTGTTAATTTTCTTTATTTCATCCCGTCCGGAAAGTACAACACTACAGTATTCATATGCGGCCGGAAAATGAGACATTACGGTATCACAGCCGGTAAAGTACCGGAAACCACCGGAAACTTATTACGAACCAATCACAAACTGTTATTATACCTTTTGACAGTTGTTTGACATATATAAAAATCAACCGTAAATTAAAAAATAGTGTCAAATGTCAAATGACGCAAGAAAATAACCAAGTGTCAAATTATACAAATATAATAATATACAAGAAATGACGGGATGAAATAAAATATCATTCGACACACGTCCGTAAGGTGTTGTTCCAGCCTCGTTTAGATATTCTAGACTCGGCTCCTAACGTCGCCTCGTCCATAATATCTACTCGACTGTAACAAGTCACCTTCCGGACTTGTGACGAAAATTACTATTATTTCATTCGCACATTTGTTGTGCAATTTTTTTATGGGGTGGTTTTTGTTTTATCCTATCCTTTTATTATAAGAAAATTTCACACTAAACACAATACAAATTTCTTTCCCGGAATATACCACATTCAATCTTATTTATCTGTTATTATTCTTTTATGCATATGAACGAAAATGTTTACGTTACCAGGAGGATTCACTTAGTAGGGTTGGTTGTAATCCCTTTTTATTTTATTTTTTTAGGGCGTTCCAGGGGTCCTCGTTCTCTAGGAGAAACTTACCTTGTTCTAGAGCCTGTTTACTTGTAACTAATGATATTAAAGTTTTGTGGAAAATTAATTTGGTTTATTTATTAGTTATTGAAATGTACGGGTTTCTAGAATTTTTCTTCTATTTCTATTCTATTCCATTTTACCTTAAAATTGTCGTATGAGGTTTTATCTATCACCACTTTCGAGGACTCAGCAAGATTTAATATTAATTGTTCAAGATCCAATTCTTGCAAGATTTGTGGTCTATTGAACTATACCTTCCGCTGATATTGGACTTAGATGAAGAGAAGAGCAAAGATATATTTTGGATGAAACCATCAAGTTTGTAGCACAACAAAACGATTCCCACTTATTCTATAGAGAGGTTTCTTAACACTGCTATCTTTCCATGACAATTTGACCTCCTTTCTGTCCAGATCCATCTATGTTTCATCAACGTACACAGATTGCCTTGGATATTTACTTTTGACATTCTTCTTGTATCTTCGTAAAAATTCAATACAATAATTGCGTATGTTATGGTGATTCACAAAAGAATCGTCGACTGTTTCCTTGTTTAAAGAGAAAGCCTACATTTCTTAATATATGCTACGTATTCGTATTCGGAACACCTAATGCTTGCTCACTAATTCATTAGGCGTTTTAATGTTAATAAGTTCTTTCACTTCTTTCATGGTGTATACAATGTTATGAATTTTTGATTAGGCTATATCAACAACATCGTCAATATAATATACTTGTTGCATGTTTTTCCTGGGGTAATAAAAGGTTCACCAGATGCATTTTTACTATTTCTCTTGATTAGAGGAACATGTTTCAGTATACCGTCCTTATTTTTGTGTCTGAAAAAACCTACTTCACTGTTAATCTCACTTTTAGATCTTAAATATTTTACCAAAATTCAATTGCTAATAAAACAATCATAATAGTATGGTGTTCAATCATACATAGATTATTCAACGTCGTCCTGTTTCCACTACCAAAGCCACATGCCAGGATACCATCAGCGCTAGTGTAAATACTAATTTGAAATTGTTGCCCAATTTATTGCAGGGTAGAGATTCCTGACTTGCTTACTTACACATTTCGATACATGGTGACTGAATTATTCTTGGACTGAAAATGACTTGGTACGTATTCTACCGATAGATCGGTACGCTACGCTCAGTATACGGAATAATTAGTCACATTCCATACATAACAGTTTTAAGTTGAATAATAGAGTGATAGTCAATTCTCGGTTAATAAGATATGCCACGATTTACACAACTTGCTGGTGAGTATAAATCAATAAATAATATTCCTTAATTTCCATTCCTTAGGATATGAATCTTATAAAGTTCTGCCAGTAGAAGTTCTAAAAATGAAACTAAAAGATTTGACGGCATGAGAACAAAAACAGTCACATTGGAACGTCAGAGAAAAATAGAGCAAACTCTTAAAATAAAGGTTGGTTTTAATGGAGTAAAGTTTGTGTCCGGAAATGACCCGAGGGGACGATGCATCAAGTAAAGGGCACTTACAGTTCCGTGAAAAATCTCGGGTCAAAGCACGGCTCTCGTCGTAGACAGCCGACAAGTATTTCCATCGTCTAGAATTTCACCCCCTTGTGATTTCCGGTAAATCCACACTTTCATTGAAGGATACAGTTGAGTTTTGAGTATGAAAATTAATGTACTACAATTTGATAACTATATGGTAGACTAAATATTACCAAATATCTATTTTGAAGTTTTAAGCTTCGATATTTAAAACCCGGAATAGTTCTGTATAATGTCATAAAAATGATACCTCCTAATTATATCGAAGTATATATTATATGTATTTGGCACCACTTTGCTTAGTAAGGAGAAGGTATGGAAACCCAGAGATAAAATAATGGCATAAAATAAATTCTGAAGGATGCTAGGAGAAAATGTAAGGATTCATATGTAAGATCAAAATAACAAACATGTTATTTACTGTTTTACGGAGTATTATTGTGATTTGAATCATCTTGAAAAATGGAGAAAAATGTAGTCAATAATTATACCTAGATTTAAGGAGCATATTAATGCATATAGAATATACATTTTAAATTATAAATGATAAAATAACAGTATTTTCCTCCTTTGGAGAACATTATTGATGGCGATTATTCTGACTTTATTACACGTTTATTTTTTATTGCACTTATGCCAAGCGGAATGAAGGAATGAGCCTGCAAATAAGCTACGGGCGACCCAACTCGTTAGTAGACAGCGGGCAAACTTATCTCAAACGAATCGAATAAATCTGTCAGTAAATGTGTCGCATCTATTTCTAAATTCGCTGTTCCTGGTCATTATTTTATGTATACTTAATCCTTATTAAGAGGATTTCAATTATTAACATGACTTGATTTCATAATGATTAGCCGATAACAATGAATTTGTTAAACCTGATGAATTAGTCAAAGCCAAGTAAACAGCAATATGTAAATTCTCAACAAAGGTTAATTAACTTATTATTACTTAAATCATTATTTATTTTAATAAATCACGTTAGGCATTAAGTTTTGTTTAAGAATAAAAAAATCTAAGCAAAACTTAAATGAGTCTGTTCGCCAAAGGAAGAAACTTACCTACAGGCGTTTACAGCCTCATGGGTGGCCATTAGCATGAGGTTAAGTTCCAGAGGGAAAACTTGGGCAGAGAGTCCACACTGGTTATAAACTATGATCATAAGGCCTAGCGAATTTAGTCAATATTGCCAATTGAAAGCTGAACCAGTGCCCAGAAGCTGGCGTGGACTTGCTTGTCCAGAGATGACAAGTAAAATGAGGGTAGTTCTTATGGGCACCTTGAAGATTCTTTTGGGCTTACCAAAACTATTTATTATAGAATGAGACTTAGATAATTGATGCGGCAAAGGCAAGACTGAAAATTACTCAGCAATCGCAGGATTGACGAAGAAAAGATTTTCTTCACTTTCAGCCCCATTAAACCAAAAGTTGGGCTGAGATTGTATTGGAAGTTTTGCTCCCCAAGGATGAGATTAGCTCTTGTTGAGGAGTGCAACAACGTTTTAGTAAAGCTTGCTTACAAAGAAGCTCTTATAGTTTCGGGGTCATATTGAAGTACTAGGTTATTAGAAGGAAATCCAAATGGTCTGTTACAGGCTCAATATTGTTATGTAATGAGGATTTTTAGGGATACTGTTTAAATTTTTATTTTTGATATTGATATACTTTGTAATTTGAAGGTAAATTTAAATTTAGATTTGCACGTTTAGATTAATTTATTTTTCTTTATTTTAATGCATGCTATAGTAATTCATAAGTTCTTTAGTTTTGAAATTTAAATTTATTTTTCTAAAGTAGTTGTAAATAGTTTATTCAAAAGAAATATTTTTAAGTTCTTGTAAATAATTTTTGAATTAACGACTTTATGGCATACGATCAGTCCGCCACTGGGCAGAATTTTTCAATATTTTATTAATAAGCGACAGTGCGCATGATTTTATGATAATTTAACGTGAAACTTACTATAGGTTTGCTATAATTACTCTTTTACCTTTCAGGGTCTTTGGGGGTTCCTTTCTACCATCTAAGAAATATCTTACCTATAAACCTGCTGTTGAAGTATTGTTGAACAAAGGTTATTTAAAATTCGTGCTGGTTTATTTTCATTTGACTTGTAAGGATTTAGAAAAGTTAGAGATCTTTTTCAGAATGACTATCACTTTGCTATTTGACAGCTAGATGTCTCTGAGTCTGCTGTATTTTAGATATCCAGCTGAGAAGAATTTAAATGCTTTCGTTATTTCAATTAAACATAGATGGCACTCAAAATGTTAGGTTTTATTGCAAATATCAGACAATCAAACGCAAAAACGTTTCTTAACCTATGTCCCTGCGCTAATTAAAACTAATTAAATCTACAACAGATATAGAACAGTGTCCTTTTGGATGTTAACAAAATTAATAAACTTAAGGTTTAAAATTTCAGTTCAGAGTACGCTCTGCACTTTCGGGTTACCGAGTCGTTTTAATTGCACTTGAATTGGCAGACCTGTTTTAAGATTTTGACACTTGTGGTCCAGATATGATGGCTGACTGTTCTAGAATTTATTGCACCGTTTACTGGATTTGTGTAAACCAAATAGGCCTTGGATGCAATTTTGGATTTCGACCAATCAGGTGGCAGTTTACCGGTGAGTTGAAGCTGCTTTTCCGTTACTTTTTCGCATTTGACCTTGACCCATCATTTGAAAGTCCTGGGAATACAAATTTCCAGTTTAAATTATAATTTTCTCAAATTATTTCAGGAGCGATCTGGACGTGGGTTTGTTTCTTTCACTACCCAATAACAACTCAACTTTTATTTCGTTTCTAAGCAACATGCAGAAAATTTGCCAAACCATGGATTTTTTGATTCCCAACTGTCATTATAGTTTGTATTTTTGCCTTTTTTAACTTTATTATATAATTTTCCTATGAAATTATGTTATTTTTAGCATCTTTATTTGAAGACGAATCTGTGGATACCCATTTGTTGATATTACGTGAGATGAATTTTTAACCTGCCTGACGAACCATCACTGAATCTTTCGAAGATCACTACACAACACTTCCTAGGATCTAATTTACATTGTGTCTAGTCATTTGACTAGACTGGAGGTTTCACAGGTAAGTCTTATACTATTTAATTACAATTTTAATAGAGATTTACAGAAATAAAGTCCATCTTTGTTTAACTGTTATGTTGAAAATCATTCAAACTTTGTTTAAAGCATGTAACTAACAGCTGTTCTATTATTTATTATTTTAAAGAACCATAGCATAATGCATTTACTTTATTTTCGCCTTTAATTTGTTTACGTTTGGTTTGTTTTAGCGTAGCTGACCCTTTGTTTACATGTGGCTCGTTGACCTCTTTCGCATCAACAGGTATTCTACAGCAGATTTATGCAGATGGTTCTCCGAGATGATATCCTATTTTTTAAACTTTTGTATTAATCTACTGAGTATACCATGCGTAAGTTTCTCGTTATTTGTCTTATTAAGAGGATCATTTCATTTTACCCAAGTTTATTTTTAATTTTATTTATTTAATAGTCGGGTTTATTTTAAAATACATGACAATATGTCCTCTTGAATCTTTATTTTTCTCAATACGTAGCTGGCGCATTAGTGGTTGCCTATCCTCGAGGTCATGAAATTACCACTCGAATTCTTTAATTCAATTTGAAGTAATGGGAATTTAGCCTTGTGGATTTCGGTGTGTTGAGATATCTCGCAGATTTTTAATTTGCGTCATTGACATTTGACATTGATGGTTTGTTTTTGTCGCGCTAACCTCGTTGCTTCGCTGTGAGGCTGGTGAAAACTTTGATTTTGGAATCATCCGTGAATGGGATACATTTTATCGGCCACAAACATTAATTTCTCAGATTGTTATGTATATGAATTTATGGTAAAGTAGTATTTTTGAGAAATTAGACCTTTCGGGGGACTTAAGCAGCGTTGAGGTAAGCATGGCATACTCCATCTTTAGCACATTTACACTGTGAATAGAGGCAATGTCCATGGGTTTTCGAATATTTTAGTTTCCTTGTACGCGTTGGAGACAATTTGTGCAGTGATAATTTTGTATTGGAATACTTTGGGGGTCCTTGGTTGATAACGCCAAATCACCATTTAGAGAATTTTACTTTAGTGATTTCGATGACAGGATTATTAAGAGGTCGGGCGGTATCAGGTCAGTTCAGAAGCAACGCCCAAACGTTGGAGGTTGATCAGCAGCTGAGTTTAGGAATTTGTGATCGAATCGACCAAACTAAGATTAGGGACAAAGGAAGGTTTTACCATCCTTCTACTTCTTGGGGCAATATGAAAGGGATCTCTCTAGCTCCCTTCAATTATTTTATTCAAAACAATTACTATTACAGAGTATCAGAACGAACTAGTGAAACAGACGCAAGGCTTGTTATTAACTCCGAGCTACCAGAGGATAAAAAACAACGAAAAAGCTGAACGTCTAACAAAAAGTCACAATTAAATAAAAGCAGTTCTTTGTATCACGTAATTTGCATGAATTACCTAGAATAGTTATTTGCTAGTTAAATAAGAACTGAAATAAACAGCGTTTAATTTCACTAGCATTTGGACTTAAACTATGTACCAAAAGTAATTAACCAATATATATTAGAGTACTTTGAAATTCTAAATGCATTTTAAACCTAAGTATATCTTAAGAAACTTAATTAATCGATTCTAGGAGACGCAAATTTCACTTAACTTTGCAATTAGAACAAAAATAGTAGCAGTAATATGGCGTTAATGTACTTTTGAGACATTTAGAGATCCAGATTTCATATAATTAGTAAGATAGATGGATGTTAAACCGGCGTTTGAATGTGGCTTTAAAATAATATTTTGTCCCGTATTTCACAACTATTATTTTCATATCAAGACAAAATTATGTTGTAGAATTAAACAAGAATTTTATTAACAATTAAATCCATGTTGCTATAAACTCCCACTTCCTTTGATAATAATATGAACTATAGATCGCTATGTTAAAGGGGAATCTATCATTGTCATGAGTTGAAACATAATTTCAATTCTACTCTATTTGGCTGGAGTGGTAAAGTAGTGAGTAGATGAGCTGTGAACGAGAATATGCCTATAAGGTTAAATCAATGAGAGTTCGTCTTAGAAATGATAAAAACCATTGTTTTCCTAAAAAAATTAAATCTATTTTTTATTATAATATGCAGTCCCGGTTTTGTAAGTCTAGTTTATTAAAATTTTTGCATATTTTGGAAGATCATTTTTAGCTGATTTCAAAAATATATAATAGGTATGTTGTCACTTGCTCTATCCGTTCCGGAAATATTATGCAAAACAGTACTGCGTAGAAAATAGGTTGCCATGAAAAAAATGACAAAATATTTCTAATAATTACTAACAGTTTACTGTCTCATGATTATATGTATGTCAAATCCAAATTTAAAATTTTGTTTCATTTGAAGACCAATTTCACGTTTGATTTTTCTGTTATTGAATATGCATAATTTATGTAATATATTACCTTTTTAAAACCTATCGTTTGTCACTACCCATTTTACTGCAGAAGAATGAATGTCTTTTTTATGTGGAAAAAGCTTTTATGTTCAATAAAAAATATATCATATTTCTCGAACCAAATATGGTTAGTGAATGACAACTGATTTATAGTGCGCAGTTTCTTATACCTTTATTTTTAAGATTTAGCGTCCTAAAAAAGGGCTGATTAAAGTAAAATTGAATAAATCCTCCCCCTGCAATTTGATAAAATATGTCTGGAGGATTGTAGAGACGCTGGTTTGTATTATATTTACTTGGTAATATACTTTTCAGTTAATATTATTTCTGTAACTTTTGTTATATATATATAGAAATTATTATTACTGACGTTTCCAATATTTCAGGAATTTCTCCATTACTATAACTGATGTATTGATTATACCCAATTACTTTAAATGACGTGTCCTTTATTAATTTAAATTCAATTTCATATTTAGGTAATTTAGTGATATTTATAATATTAATTAAATTTATTACAACGCGTACCTCGCTGCAAGGTTCGATTTTTAAATAAGGCATCTATTTTTCTATTTATAACAGTCGCAAAGTTATGAAACAAATACCAAGGAGAAGTACTTTATCATTTTAGTTTACTTAAATTATAGAGTATAGTTCAATCAAAGACTCAAATTCAGACACAGGAATTATATTATAGTATTTCATTAATTCTGTATTATATTGAAAACATTCATGTTGCTAAGGGTATATACAATTTACATACAGCAAGGCAACAAAGGGAACTGGGGATAACACATGATGTCCGCATATATATGTCGTTAATCTGAATTTAATTAAATATTAAGAGATTATTATTTAAGCCCTTGATTTTTTAATTAACGTTGATTCGTTTTCGCTAGCGATGCTCCGTGATTGATGATAATATATGGTTCACAACAGGTTTTTGTTAAACCTCTCGAACTTTTTTTATTGAACTACAGTCGTTAGGTTATTGTGAAATAAACTAAAACAAAATAAAAAAAATATTTTATAGAATAATAATAATACTCAATAATATTAATTATCAATATATGTATACTTAGTATTAAAAATATACTAAACAGGTTGTTTCATGAGGAACTGTACATAGTGCAATGGTAGATAGGGCTCATCAAGGTTAGTAACAAACCACTATATAAATTATTTTAGCCAAGTATTTAGGGTTGTACAGGGTGATTTATGAATTTTTACCAAAATTTGCTTTCGTTGCCTTTTAGTAAACTAATTGTCCGATTCAATGTATTTTCGGTACACATTAAGTACGATCAAATACCAACAGTTCGCCATAATTACAAAACCAAAATTCCAGGTCCGTATTAGGAAAAATTTCATTTTATCTGTGCCCCCTAAAAAGTTCACCCTGTATATGTTTTTTTAAGTCTTATTACTGAAGTTTGAAAGTACATAAACTAGCAACAAAAGTGGAATACTTTGTTTTCTTGTCACACTTACAACAGATACAAAATAAACACATTAAATTTAAACATTATCTTGTTAAAATTCAAACTTTCAGTAATTCAATGTTAGTTGTCAAAGTTCCTATCAGTTTAAGTTTCTAAGTAATTATAACTATTATTAGTTAAAAATAGTATGAAATACCAACAGTTAGTCGCAATCAACAAGACTCCAGGACCGTATTAGGAAAAATCGTCATCTCGTCGATTCCTCCTAAAATTTTCACCCTGTATATCTTATTCTTAACTTTACTTGCTATAATTTAAAAGTACATAAAGTATCAACAAGTAGTGTAGTGTGATTCACACTTTTTAATAATAATTATGAACGTCCAACTACTGACACATAAGTTGTGTAGTAATTAAAGGGTAATCTAGTACATTCTGTTCTAATTTGTAATGTAGAATATTTTCATGTTCAGTTCTAGTTTTAAGAAATGAACTTATTTTATTTAGTGTGCAGCTAAAGACATTTGTGCAGGATTTCTGCGAAAGTTTGTCAATTCTTTCTACAGTAGGAATATAATAGACTTTTTATCTACTGACACTGTTAACAAAAGGAGTAGTCGGCTTTGGCAATAGTTTGACAGGTATAATTGTTGATGAGGTATAACTTTTGTTCCTACGTTACTAAAGGCATTAGTCCAACTTCAGAGCAGCAATTAATAGACCGAATTGAGTGTTGTAACGTAATAAGATAATTTATTATCGGAATTTGAAAAAAATGTGTACAGACTGATTTTTTTCACAGAAACCTCAGAAATAAAAATTATTTAATCTGATGTTGAAGTTACTTATTTTTGATTATTTATTTCATATTCATCATGCATGAAATCACAAAATTTTGTATAACAAATATTTTAGTTTGAATAAGAGAGGAAAATGTAATTTTATAAATTTATTTTGTGCAGACCTTCGATTTTGACGAAAATTGATCGTTTATTTAAAATTCGCCCAAATTGTGGCAAAACAACAAAAAACATATTTTCGATCATTATTATATGTAGTTTCATAATTCAGTATTAGAATTTGGAAATCACGTACACAGGGTGAATTTTTTCATAGGAGCCCTAAAAATAAAAAATAGCTGAGCCGGCCCTGGAATTTTTTTGTCTTTGATTACGCATGTGAATTGACAATTAATAGTATAGTATATACCCACAATTCGAGCTGATTCTAGTGATTAGTTTAAAATATATGACCTTAAGAAATATGGGGCAAAACTCATAAATCACCCTGTAGTTCAATAAAAAAAAAGCTCAGGCTTTTTTTAATAGTTATTTCTAATTCACCTAAGTGAACTCTATCTACCATAACATTTTGTCCCTTTTCTCGTGAATCACCCTGTATATACAGGGAGTTTCCTGAGTGGCTGGCCATACGCTAGTGAGAAGTAGACAAGTCCGAGGCAGTTTCAGAACAACCCTTATTGTATCCCCTAATGCCCTTTGTTTCTGTTATACAGCATGTTTTCTATTTTTTGCCAAAATTTTGATCGGCCATATTTTTTTAATTGCTTTACCGAATTGAACCAAATTGGCAGATATGTTTCACTAATGGATGTCTACATCATTCAGTAAACAAAAGAAAAAATAACAGGGCCGTAATTAAAAATTTGTAGTCAGTGAAGTTACCTAAAAACATCACCCTGTATATGGATTTTGACAATTTTCAATGACAACTTTAAAAGCACACTAATAGTGTACCTAAACAACGTATCTAGACAGTGAACAGACTTAAGCAGAAATTAGATAATCTAGACTATAAAGAGGTAAATAACCACTAATGATAAGACAGAATAAAAAAAACTAAACCTAAATTTAAAAAATAAATTGTTGGCTGACAAGCATATTAAAAGGTTATTATAAATGATAATTGGCCAATAGCAAATGCTTCTGTTTTGTAAAGAAAATAATTATACCTACCTAGGTATGAATAACATTTTTAGTATTTCTATGTCGCGTCTTGTGTTAACTTTATAACTTTCTGATGCGCTTCATCCACTTATAGTCCCTATTGAACTAGTAGTGAAGCTTTCTTTTATATTTATGAACCACTCCTTTCCTATACCGCCTTTATCTAACACAAAAACTGTCGAATTGTAAAAGATTATTGCTGCTTGTTTCAGTTTAGTTTCATCGTTCAATTTTTTTTTCCTTTTCCTATAACAACAATTGATAGTTCCCTTTATTTTTTGTCATGCAAGAACAACCTTTAAAACTCCTAGACGACCAGAAGTTAAATTTACCAAATATCTACAAGAAAATCCGTTTAAAATAATTTCAAGTTGATACGTATCTACTACCACTACGTTTTTGGGATTAAAAACTAACTGAATAATTATACAGGGTGGTCCGAATTGTACCTTCAATAATTTGGGAATCAATAGAAGATGTGAAATTAATGTGAGTTTTCTTAATAAACTTATATCGAAAATTTAACCGTTTCAGAAATACACTCAGCGTTGAAGTTATATTTTATTTTGTATTTTTTTATATATCCTGAAGTAAAAGAAATATTTTATTGAAGTTTTGTGTGTATCGTGAATAAATATCACGTTTAATCGATATTTTCATTTTTCTACTTCAACCAGAGGCGCCACGACTGTGGTGTGAATCCTTTTGTTTAAAGGAAAAAGGTACGCCAATGATCAAAATTGTATTTTTTTTCCATATTTGAAATCTACAGTCAGTTTGCGAATAAAAAGTCCTCTTTTAGTTTTTCCGTAAAACGTAGATATCGTTTTATAGTTGACTTGTAATTAGAATTCATTACATAATTATCTTTACATGTGCCCTTTGATTTTATTTTTAGTTGGCATTGATTCCATAATTTGAAGATGTCGGAAATATGTTGAAGTTGGTGGTGAGCATTTTGAACAGCTCCTCTAACGATTTGAGTTTATTTGTGAAATATTTATGTTTAATTAAATTCTTTTTTAAATAATCCTTATAGTCCATTTCCTAAAGAAGAAGAAGAAGAAAATATTCTTCGTTGACTCAAAACCGATTTTGATAATTTTTTTTTTGAAATTTTGTAAATAGTTTATAGAAAAGTTCCCCATAGGTAAGAAAGTGTGTTTTTTATTTTTTCAATTGTTATTAACAAATAAATATTTTTTTAATACACTCTTAGAAAATTTTATTTATTGATAGGCATATGCGAGATTTTTAAGCAAAATTGGTTATAAAAGATAGTTAATGCTATAAAAAAATTAATAACAATAACATTTTATCAACAATGTACCCTATATTTATGTATTTGTTAATTAAAATTCATATTATTTTTAAGTTTACGACCACTGGCCGAGAACAAACGATGGAATTCGAATCTCACCGTGAAGTCAATAACTCGTTTTTTTGGCAGTACTTTAGAGAATCTTTTATGTTCGCCGTTGTGCAATATGTTTATACTGTATAAGTAAGCTTAAGAGGATAATAGCACCCATCATATTTTCGTTACTATTCATCGGAATCGTTTCAAATTTTTATGAATGATATGGAATTATAAATCTATAAGTATGTGCATGTGAGTGTGCATGCCATATTTGGTTAAAATGCAATTCTTAATACGGTGTTAAAATCGTTTACCAGCTGTCGTTTACGTATAATAAATTTTCAAACTTCATTGAATTTTGTACCTGGAAAATGCTGCAATCTATAGGTACCACGATGAACTACGACACTGTCTTAGACATTATTCACATAGTTGAATCGGGGCGAAAAAGTCTGTAGTCTCACCAGCGCCTTCGCCATATTCTCGCATACATTTTTTTCTTGCACATTTCGAAATTTATATACCTAGCTAGTTAAGTAGTTATAATATTTATATTGCATTTAATTTTTGGCAATAGCTTAGACTGTGTGACCATTTTATCAGAACTAAACAGGGCATTTCAAACTATCATCCGGTAATTGACCAAACTAAACTGTAACAATTTAATTGATTCATAGGTATATGTACTATTTGCTTAATTTTTAATTAACTTTAAGTCCTCATGTACTGGGAAATAGAAAAATAGGTAAATAAAAAAGTTTAATTGTATCACAATGTAAAAACATTTGCTCCACAACAAAAATAAAAACTGACAAACGAATTACATTCTAACATTGGTGTTCCCTGAGGCCATACTTTGTCAAAACTTTGCAGTGAAATTTAATTTTCGACGATGAGAAATTAATGGAGCTATTTTACATACATACATGAGTATTGGCTATATATAATATAGGTACAAACAATATCATGTTCAACCGGCATATTAAATTGTCATTCCTGTCATGGCATTTTTTGAGGAATTATAAAATACAGACAAAAGATATTCATGTTCAACGGAAGCTCGTCGCTAAATACAATTGAATATGTTTTTATAGAATATTTATGATTGTGCTTTTAGTGAATAGTAAAAATATCAATGTATTAAATTATGTTAAATATATACATTACAATAAGATTTATTACTTGAAAAGTAAACATAAAGCTTTTGGATATAAATATTACTAACGTTAAGCAGGATAATAAATAAAATAACAAGGGAAGTGTATGATTTCCTCCTGCGATTGTAGTTTACTACCCGAAGCACAAAGAGACGAATAATAATAATCTAATAGAAAATTTATTAGCTATATAATTCCTTGTTTGACATAATCCGTTGCTCAGAAATTGATATAGTCGAAAACATATTTCTCTGTAGATAGGTTTATCCTTACATATTCTTTATCCAATAAAGTTCAGTTGTTTACTTGTTTTATTGTCGTATACATTTTGGAACTTAGTAAGCTAGATTTTTGTTTCCTTAAAGATTTTATAAAAAATAGGAATCTCAAGGAATATGGTAATAAATCGCCAAAAAAGAAAAGGAAGAGAAATAATTTATGAAATGCCACAAATAACATTTAAACAATATAATTAATATTTTTTCGCAATTGCCCTATACTCTACAGTTTTCCCGTGTCCTTCGAACCTCCCGACGTTCCATCTGTTTTTCTTACTCATTCACGGTATCGTTGGTCTCGGCTGATATTCAATTAAAATACATTATTTTGTTCTGATGATTTTTTCCTGACTCTCTGTTGTCTTAAGAGACAAATGCAGGAAACGGACGACCATTGTAGATAAATCTTTTTCTTATTCTTTATGACGTTTTTTCTTCTGCTCAATATCTGCTAGAAAGATAGAGTGGAAGGCATTTTTGGAAATGTACCCATATTAATGACCAGTCACTCAACTGAGGCTGATCAAACACAAACGACGGTTTTATTCGTAATTAAATTAAAGTTTTGTGTAGAAATATGCAATATCTATTCTTAATAAAATTTAATGGAAAACATATAGAAACTGAGTTGTAAACCAAATAAAAAAATGTGATTTAATTTAAAAAACGTCCGATGTACACCCTGTAGTAACATTGCATGGTATTAATCGAAACATTATTTTATACAAAAACATGTATCGGATATGATCTAAAAACTTTTAAAATTTACATTAGTATTTTCCAATCTTTTAGGAGTGTTTATTCTGACACTTCAAGGTATGCGTGATTAACTTAGTTTAGATATTATCACGCGGTATATGCCCCACCTTATTTCCATTTATTGAAAGGGTAGCTAAAAATAAATAAATCTAACAATGGAATTTATCCAACGGTAGATATGTTTATGAATGGAAATACCAAACTGAGAATTTACAGGTTTGACGTAGAGAAGACTGAAAAATACCGGAGAGAAGTTTATTCAAAACGAATATGGAGATGGTTTTTATATACGCTCCTTTATTCGACACTTTATTTGTAATTAACAGCAAATTATTATAGGCTTTCTTTTTTGAGCCATAATTGTTTTGACGTTTTTTAAGAGTCTGACAAATCAGGTTCACTGAAACAATCGCAGATACCCTATTATTAAATAGTTATTTATGTATCAAGGCATTAAAGTTCAACTTTTTAACATGAATGTGGAGTTTAGCTGCCGTGGCAAATAAACCACATGAGTGATAAATAGGAGCTTTAATGCCGAGGTGCATATAAAATTTTTTTTTTTAAATCCAGAAACTGTGAAATTAAGATTAATTAACTCTATTTTTTACATCATTTTCAGTGACAGTAAGAAATGTCATAATTATTTAAAATTTTAAGTGACATTATTAGGAAATGTCATAATTATTTTTAAACGTCAAATCGGAATAATTTTTTGTAAGAAAACCATTATTTTTAGCAATTATAATAGTGATAATTCAATTCTGAATTTAAAAAACTGTATTTATTTACCTTCAATTATTGTCACAAGCAATGAAAAATTTATGTTTACGTTTATTTGTCGCCTGGGCCAACTACAAAAATCGTACAATAATGGATTACTTTAATGACTATTTCTATCACTTTAATGCCGATTTTGGGGTACTTTTGCCGATTTTAGGGTATTTTAATGCCGATTTAAAAAAAATGGTATTTAATATATCAGCGTATCACAAAAATGTAAGAACAATCTGCATACTTTCGACAGAGCAAAAATGGTTCAACTAAATTTGATTATTGTTGCATTGTTCTAATGATATAATAAAATTAAAAAAAGTTGTTTTTACTTAGTTCCAACTTCTTTGTATCTAAATTTTTAATTTAACGTGCTTCACGTCACAGATTCATATATTTAAATTTTACATGAATTTTATAAAGATGAGCATAACAGAGAATCTCTCCACTTATCGACTGGATACTTTTTACTCAAACAAGCAAATAAATAAATAAAAACAAATCATAAACAAATTATTTTAATTTTTGTCAGATTAATCTAAAATATGTATAAAATGTCGGAAAGTTTTTTTTGCATGAATTTTAAATTTTTTCTTGCCAAATTTACTAACTTTTCGACATTATTCATTGCTTCTAACTTTTAGATTCATTTTCTCCAACTCTTGCTATAAGCTGTAAATTAATTTATTTGAAAAACAAAAAGTGCATGTCCATATCCTAAAAGTGCTGCCATCTCGCACCAATTTGCGAAAACACATATGCACCTGCTGCAACCTGCAGTCGCGGCAGTTTCGGTTTGATAATCATCATGTCAAAGTGACCTGTGCGGGGTGTGGTAGAATCGAGACTTGCATCTGATGGACTCTTAAGAAGATTATTTGAACATTTCCGGGTATAAACTAATTTTTAACATGTGGTACTTTTGGATGAAATTTGGTACAGACCCATTTTAGGGGACGTTGAATACAGTGGCGTACTTAGTTTTCATGTAAAAAAATCGCCAACACGATTTATCAAATTTTCGCTCTAAAAAAATTGCAAAGTAAGCTTTGATATTTGTGTTAAAAATTAATTAATTTTCCACAATAATTCATTTTTCATGAGCAACAACCTAAAATAAGTTGATCTAAATCTGACCAAAAATAACCACTTCACCTAATTTCAAATGGGTCACACTGTAAACGTGTGTATGATCAAAAAGGGCAATTATTGAATAGTACAAAACATTTAAATATAAAAATAAACAGAGTTAACATAATAATATTCAATACTCTATTAAACGATATGTTTTATTGTATTTGCTTAAATTGATATTTGACTCTTATGTTCCGGAATTCCTATATGAAATTCCGGAAGGAAATATTAAATATTAAATATTGGCTCACTTCAGTTAAATGCAAAAATATTTAATACACCCTTTATGACAACGAAAGATACAAAATAAATATTGAACGAGTGAATAAAGTCGCAATAGCTTGTATAGAGTAATACTGCAATTCCACCAAGAATTATATTACATGTAACTAAAATACAATTAAAATTACAATTACAAAAATACAATTAAACACCATATTATAATACACTGTTTTCCTAAAGTGACCTTGTTCTGAAGGAGGTACATATATTTAGATAACAAAAACATAATATTCTTCTTATCTTGGGCACAGTGTGTTCTTGTTCCAAAATTGTTGTTGTATTGGAGTGAGTGCTTATTTAAGTGTCCGTCACGCATGCATATAAGCTATAAAGACGCGTAATCGAAATGATTGAAAAACAATGCACCAACTCCAGTAAAAAACTGCACACGCATATATGAAGCTTGTGGAAGAATCGAAATGTCCAGTGGGCATTACCCAATAATAGGTATTACTTACCCTTACCCTTTTAAGGGTATAAATAAGTGTTATTAATACTGTATTAGAAGTTTCGAAGTTGTAATTTAAATATTTATCTTATGATAAAAAATGTTACATATAATTGAAGAAAACGTAATTTCACATTCCGCAGCAAAGCAGTTTTCTTAATTTTAGTATTTAAAAAGTAGAATATTCTCCGGAAAATCCTTCAGAAATCACTTAATATAACGAAAAATAATTAATAATATATATATGTAGCGCAATTCTATGATCCTTTACCACATTAAACTGTGAAGGAACAAATTAAAATTGATCAAGCGGTTTTTTTTTATCCCAATACTTCTGTACCCTTACCAACGAGAATTTTATTATTGATAACTGGTGCCATCTTGCAAATATAAGTAAAATCTATTGTTGGATAACGCCCAATGGACACTTCGACTCTTTCACAAACTTATTTGCGTGTGCAATTTATTACATGAGTTAGTGCATTGTTTTCCAATTATTCTGATTGCGCGTCTCTATAGCTCGTATGCACCCGTGATGGACCTTTAAATGCAATAGAAACTGTAACAATATCCGTGTAGGGTCTCATAATTAATTTTACTTCCACAACCAGGAAGCTTTTGATGAGAGTCAAATGCACTTGCCCCTTGACCATCAGTCAAGTTTATTTATAAAGGTACTTATCAAGGAATTTTTTAGGGTACTTATTAAGCAGAAGAGGACTTGGAAAGTATTCTAGAAATGTGCGTTGATTTTATAGAAACCCTATATATCCTCCAAGTTACCTCATTTCATATTTTCGTATGTAGCTTATTCTATAAATTTTACATCACTTCATAAATTATCTTCCCAGTTTATGTTTGTCATAAATAATTACATTTCCTTCACTTACCAGCGTAAGAATAACAAGGGTGTTCCCAATGACGGCTAGCATAAAGATGATTGCGTATAAGGGGATTTGGATACGTCCAGATTCGTACCAGGGTCGCCAATTTCCGCCGCTTTTTGCAGTGACATTGCCGGCATCCGAATTTGACAGTGTGAAGCTAACATTGGTGTCATTAGGAATAAAAAACGCGGTCACCGTTTCATTCCACTCCATTTTTTGTCAAATGTAGTTCACTGTTCACTGCGTAGACTTTATAGACCCCGTCATATGAAAACAATTTCCATTTTAATGCAACTTTTTCAAATTGATTGATGTCGACGAAGACACTAACGAGTATTTGATTATACGATGGCACCTGAAAAAGAACGGAACGAATTAAGGCAAGTAAATCAAGTAAGAAATTATTTGAATATCAACACCAAAGTATTTTGTAACGTCAGATCAAGATAAGATAGGAACATTTATGATAAATTGTCTACAAAAATGCCGCTTCTGTGAAAATGTTATGAAACTTAATTGTCTTTAGATATAATTATTTTGTGTAAATTAGGCTTGGATTCTCAATAATTTTTAAGATTAGACAACATTTGATCATTTCTGTTTGATATTTTTTTATTTGCATATACAGAGTAAGCCATAAATTTCTTATTTTTTAAGCTACGACCATGTAGGCGCATCAAATTGTTGATATTTTTAAGGCTTTTAAATATGAGACAGAACGAAAAAACCCTATACCTATGAAATGTGTCAATGTTTTCTTATGAAGGTTTCAATTTATGTTATTACGTTTTTTTGAGAACATTTGAAACAAAAGTAAATGAAGAAAAATCAGATTATTGCCCAATTAGTTCAGGAGTACCACAAGGAAGTGTCCTTGGACCACTGTTGTATGTCCTATACACTTTTGACTTACCAATAACACCAAACACAATAATAGGTACGTTTGCTGACTATACAGCTATCCTTTCAAGCCATGAAGACCCCCAAATAGCCTCAGCATATTTGCAAACTCATCTACTTAACGTTCAGCAGTGAATGAAGAAATGGAAAATTAAAGTCAATAAAAACAAATCTGCACATATAACTTTCACCCTCCGAAAACAAACGTGCCCACCAGTTCACATAAACAACGTACGGATACCACAAAACGAGCAAAATATCTAGGAATGCACCTAGACCATAAATTGACATGGAAACAGCATATCATGAAAAAAAAAGAAACAGATAGACATAAAGATAAAAGAATTAAATTGGTTAATAGGAAGAAAATCTCGATTATCAACAGAAATAAAATTCTGGTACACAAAACAGTAATCAAACCAATCTGGTTATATGGAGTCGAACTATGGGGTTGTGCTTCTAAATCCAATATAGCAATTATACAAAGGTCCCAATCAAAAATTCTTCGACAGATCGTGGATGCGCCTTGGTATATTACAAATCACACACTCCATACAGATCTTCAAGTTCCAGTAGTACAAGAAGCCATCCAAGAAAAAGCTACCAAGCATCATGGGACCATAGAAATCCATCCAAACCCATTATTAGAAGAATTATTGGAACCAAGAATCAATAAAAGACTCAAAAAACTGTGGCCAATAGAACTAACCTAAATGTTATCGATTTAATATGTCAGTGTGTATACTAATGTCAAACTAAAAGACTGAAAGTCTGAAATTGCAAAGGTAACATCGTTGGATGTTAACCCCCTCATGTCAGTTAGTAGTTGTTAGTACACCTAACACTTGCCAGCATTTTAGCTTATAGAATGTATTGTAATTCTGATTGCTAAATAAAGATAGAAAAAAAAAAAGTTTTTGTTTGAGTTTAGAGAAAAAAATAAAAAACACTTTTCGATTCCAAACTGAATTCTTTTAAAACAATATTGTATATAATAATTTTATGCTTTATTTGTAAAAGACATATTAATCATAAACAATATTTAAAATATCGACAAAGCAACAAGGAACAAAAGAAAAAAATATTTTTAAAAACTGTTATTAAAATGTGTTAAAGAGGAGATTGCACAATTTTTTTTTTGTTTTTTTTAAATCGCTATTCGCGTGTTTAAAGGCCTTAAAAATATCTACAATTTGATATGCCCAACATGGTCGTCGAAAATATTCAATCCTGATAATCTGCATATGGTTGTACTTTGGTAGGTAAATTTAAATGTAACAGGTCCCAATATAGAGCCTTGGGGAACTCCAGAGCTAATATTGGCTAAATCAGATTATGCATTATCAAAAATAGCTTTTTAAGTGTGGTTACCTATTTGTTTGTTTTTGTTATTAAGTATTATGCTTTTTGTTATTATTATGCTGTATAAAGCCTAAACAAAATTGTGAACAGTACGTATCAAGAAGAGAAAGTAAAATAATTTGTAAATGTACAGATTGGTTATCAAAGTCATAATACGATAATTTAGTGAATAGTAAGTAACTCATGATCCAAAGTATCGAGTGCTTTTGGAGAGTCCAACATAACAAACGTTGCCGCATTTCCATCATTCATTTCTCTAGATATATTATCCAATACGTTTATTAAATTAATGGCAGTAGTATATTCTGTTTGAAATCCTGATTGTAAAGCAGTACCTAATTATAATAATAAACAAAATAATAATGAATTTATTTATCATTTATCGATGGTTGTTATGTTATAAATAATAGGTATTGTCAATGGTAATACAATATGTTTTGCATATAAATTATTCGCCTATATACATATTAAAAATAAAGCTATGTTAACAATAAATAATATAATATGAACACTCCCTATTTATATGTATAATAATCAATTTTTAGTATTTAGAGTAACGGTGAACAGGGAAAGTTGACGTTGTTTGTTTTTCTATGAAAAAAATATCCATCAATAATTAGTCTATTACTTGTTCAAATATTTTGTATAAATATTTATTTCCTTTTCGTATCTTTTTAAATTTACTGTATTTTATTTTTGACGACGCACGACGATGAAAGGTAAACAATTTTGGACCGATGTAATAAATACCTAAATCTTTGTGTATGAGTCTTTCTGCAAAATGGAATCACTATATTTCTATTTACTTCCATAATAGTATGTATGATTTTTTCAAAAAATTATTTTTAATATACTGTTTTGCGTGATTTGCTATTTATATTGATAAGTTTTATACGTGCGTAAATTCAATATCTTATTATGGATTCAACCAAAGAGTTATACAGGGTGGCCCGAATTGTACCTTCGATAATTTGGGAATCAATAGAAAATGTGAAATGAATGTGAGTTTTCTTAGTATACTTATATCGAAAACTTAACCGTTTCAGAAATACATAAAATTTTTTGTATTTTTTTTTATATCTCCCGAAGCACATGGAATTTTTTATTGAAATTTTGTGTGTACATGTTCTTGAATAAGTACCACATTTACTCATTATTTTCATTTCCTACTTCAACCAGAGGCGTAACCACGGGGGGTGTGAATCCCTTTGTTTAAAGAAAAAAGGGACGCCAATGATCGAAATTGTATTTGTTTTAAATTTTTGAAATCTACAGGCAGTTTACGAATAAAAAGTCTTCTTTTAGTTTTTCCTTAAAGCGTACCGTTTCACAGTTAAATTTTAATTGGGATTAATTTTATATTCATAAGAACAAGTATTTCAAACCTTAATAAAACACATGTACTGTATTTTTTTTACATCAGATGAAAATTTGAAATTTGGAGGACGTGAAGTAAATTTTTTTTAGGATAATCTTGATTTTGAAGGTACCATTGATTGGTTCGACCGGAATTGACCAAAACTTTAGATTTTTAAGTGGGACATGCTTTTTTGACATTTTTGAGACCAGCAGATAATACGTATAATAGTTCTTTTCTGGATTTTTTTTTAGAATTTTTTTTTAATTTTTAAAAACAGCATTGGGTGGCTGTGTTGGACATAAATGGCTTTTGTTTTGGTTTGCAATTGTAGTTGTCACCCGGTATAAGAAATAAAATACCAATGAAAAAGATGGACCCTTTTTCGCCATTTTGGATCCGCCATTTTTTAGTTTTAATGCCAAATTCCTATTCACCGACCCCAAAACCCCCCAAATATCTAATAAATATAATTTAAAAAAAAATTAGACATTCGACGCCATTTTGTTTTTAGACCGATTTTGAGGCCAGAATCGTGACACCAAAACCTTTATGTAATAAAATTTCAGGCAATTGTTTAAATAAATAAAAGAGTTATACGTGTATTAAAAAACACTTACTTGTTAATAACAATTGAAATAATAAAAAGCACACATTCGCATCTATGGTGAACTATTTCCAATATTTAAAACAAAATTATCAAAATCGGTTTTGAGTCAACGAAGTTAGAACTCTTTTTCTTTAGTAAATGGAGTTTAAGGATTATTTAACAAAAATGTGATTAAACATAAATATTTCACAAAATAAACTCGAATCGTTGGAGGAGCTGTTCAAAATGCTCACCACCAACTTCAATATATTTCCGACATCTTCGAATTATGGAATTAAAGCCAACTAGAAATAAAATCAGAAAGCACACGTAAAGATAATGAATATGCAATGAATTCTAATTAATATTTAACTGTGAAACGATACGTTTGGTTGTAGAATTCTAAAATGAAAAAAAAATACAATTTCGACCATTGGCGTACCTTTTTTATTTAACCAAAAGGAATCACACCCCGTTGTTACGCCTCTGGTTGAAATAGGAAAATGAAAATAATGATTAAACGTGGTACTTATTCAGGAGCACTTACACACAAAATTTCAATAAGAAATTCCACTAGGTACTTCAGGAGATATAAAAAAAATACAAAGAAAAATTAACTTTTAAAGGGGTTCATACCTCTCTAAATCAAAAATAAAATGCGCTTCCTGACAGTTAAAATAGCAACTATGGGATATCATTGGATACAGAAAATAATGTAGATTTCAAAAATGCAGTAATATACAGGGTGTTCCATTTAAAAAATCTAAAGTTGATTACATTTCCGGTAAAACCGGAAGCGGAAAAAATCTCACATATGTCAGAGAGTGCCTCTTAGTAAGCATATCCAATATCCCAAATTTCAGAAAAATAGCTGGGAATTTAAAGGAGAAAAGGGGGGTACCATGAGTCTGTGTCACCCGGTATATCATTTCAAGGTTATTATTATTATTTCACATTCAAAATAGATAAAATCCAGCTGGTTACATCAGTTCACAGTTTTCAACAGTAGTTCTATTTTAGGGAATTGTTTTACACCTCCTATTAATTTCATGAGTTCGATCGTTTTTCCAAATTAATTAAAATTGAGTCGTATATTTTACTAAATCCAGAAGCTTTTAAAAAAATATATTGTGGCAGTCCGCATGATAACTTGAGAACTCTATTTTGATAAAATTTGATAATTGTATAGATCTGCTTAGTTCGTAGTTGTGCACTAATGGTCAATTAATATGTAGCCTGCGGGAATGGTGAAATTTCCATAACTTTAAAATTATCATCAAAGCTGTAATAACATAAAAGTTTCGCAATATAGAACCAAAATTGTTCTGACAATATATTTGTTTTATGAAACAGGCCGTCCTGGAAACAGATATGTACCTATATATACATTATTCGTTTGTGATCTACCGAGTCTTAAAATCTCTACAAGAAAGTATACCTTACATTGATGCGATAGAACCATTATATGTGACTTGCAGTATCTAGTACCTACTTTTATTTCATGTTACTTAATTAAGTTGATTTTCAGAGCTTCATAAGGAACATGAGCTTATTAAGGTGATGTTTGTCTAGTGGCTGTCATTTCCTTATTGTTAATCTGACAGTGAAATTTTATATTAATTAAGCAATTTCTCTGGGAAGTAATTTACATTTTAGTACATAGTAAAGAATGGTTGTATTCACATAGAAGCATTTATTTCAAATTCATTTAAAACCTTAAACAGTACTACGTTTTGTGGCTTAAAAATAAATTGTTTATTTGTTTAATATTTTGCAGAGCAATAATTGCATAATGCAAAAAACCGATATCCAGTTTCCTTTTTCTATTTTATTAATTTATATTAGAAAATATACTAGTGATTTCTCTTGTTGTTCCAATTCCAGAAAATCTACATTGGTGAAAGAAATTCTACCATAATTTATTTATTGAATGTTGATAAAGATTTTAACTTTGGAAATGTTTTTGATTTCCTAGTGTGGGGTTGAAAATCAGTTTCATGTTGTATATTATGAAGCATGACTTACAGAAGAAACAGTGGCGACAACAGAGTAACCAATTTTTGATTGGTTTTAACGCTGATTTAGTGAAAACGTCATTTGATAGGTAATTGGATGCAAACATTGTTTGAGGCTAGGAAAAGCGACAATAGTTTAATTATATTCAATTTAAATCTAATTGAAAACTAGTTAATTTTGTTACCTAATGCATTTGTGAGAAATACCATGCAAACGAATTTTATTGCTATTTGGAGTTAGGGGCGAAATGCCTCGTTGTGCAGCAGTAAATTGCAGTAACTGCAAAAACGGCTTTTTAATGAAACGCTTCCCCAGAGATCCAGCAAGGAGAAAAGAATGGTTTATCAAAATGAGAAGAGACTTAAACTTAAATTGGAATCACCCTGTAGATTTATTGCAAACACAAATATTTTGATTATTCAAATCCCTCATTTATTGCGTATATAATAATATGATAAATTGGTATCATACCCTGCAAACTACTCGAATATTTGCTTTACAGAGGCACGCAGAATAGTTACATACATGGCATACACAAACGTTAAATATAAATTCATCGTACAGTACACTAATATACTAGATATATACAGTCAACCGACTATAATTGTTTTGGCCTCAACACAACACATAAAAAGTTTAACTGATGAAAAATATAACAAATTATTGCTAATGAACAATGTATTTTATGATATAAACGAATTATAATATAATATAATATATTATAATAATATAGTTCAGTACATCGCACGTACTGAACTGTAAAATTGTGATAATAAAATAAGTTTTTAGTTATTTTATTTATATGTTGCACAACTAGGTAGGTAACTAAATAAGAACTATGATATATTTCTGTAAGCATATAAATTGGTTGTTATATTATTTTTGTCACAAATTGTCTGTCATATGAAGTCATAAAGTATCCGACTACTTAGTGTAAAACATTTATAAGTAGTTAATAACACTAATAAATGACTTGATTTTATTTGTAGTAAACTCATTAAAGTTATGATGTAGTTTTGCAGAAAAATTAGTTATGAAGAAACCTAAATTTTCTTTTTTTCAATCCGGCTAATTGAACCATAGATCATAGATCTGCAAGGTTCAACTGTCTAAAAAGTGGGAGGTGGTCCAAAGTGATTTTTCGCATAGAATCCGGATTTGGCATCAAAATTTACTCATCACATCAGGATTTTGATATATTTGAGGTTAAATGATCAAAATAGGTTTTTTGGCTATATTTGAGGAAATTAAAAAAATATCTACTTTTTTCCGCTGCTTGTATTGTCTAGTACTACATATCTCCTATAAAAAGAGTTTTTGATTGCCCATCTACTGTTTTCTTATCAGAGTTTTTAAAGATGAATAAATTATATTACATAAATTATATGGGAGTTGCTAAATGAATCAGAGATTATAAAGCGACGGCTCTTTGGGTTTTAGCCTTAAATCCAAAATCATGATGACCTAGGGCTAAGCCCTTAACCCGTTAACTTTATGATCGAAACCCAATAATCCAGTTACCCAAATTCTGTAAAGCCTAAATCGATAAACCCAAAGCCTATAAATAAAAAATCGATAAGCCCTTCAACCAAATTAATTCCACATACCGTACGCATACAAACTAACCAAAGCTAAATCTTTAAGCTTTAAACCCATACATTCTGTACCGATATAACCTAAACCCATAAGCTCATCCGTACTTTCAAGTTTATAGGTAGAGAGTTTAGGGCTTACTGCTTATGGATTTTGGATTTTAAATTTAAGAGTTTACGATTTAAGGGTTTCGAGCTCATGAATTTAAGATTTATGTGTTTATGGTTTATGGGCATATGGTTTATGGGTTTAGGGTTTAACTCTGTAGGTTTTATGGATATAGTGTTTTGGGTTTAGGGATTATGGGTTTAGAGGTTTTTTGAATTTAGATTTTCTAGACTGGCCTAAAGTTTATGGGTTTAGGAGTTTAGGGGTTTAGGGTTTAAAAGTTTATGGTTTATAGGTCTAGGATTTATGAGTTACTAGGATATTAGGTTTTAAGTTATTGGCTTAAGGGCTAGTGGGTTCAGGTTAAATGGGTGCACGATTCAGTGGAATTTAAGATTGATTTTTTATTTGTCAAGCAATGAAATAGTTCATGACAATATTTGAGAAACATTTATTTATTTATTTATATGTAATACGCCTACAGTTCATATTTATTAAATAGGTTTAACGCTACACTGTATAGTGTAAAGATTCTTTAACAACAAAATGACTCTTATGTAGCCCTGCCTGGCGCGTTGTTTTCCATTTTGTATGTAACCTTTTATCCTCTTAAGCCGAACCAAAATGTTAAAATGGCATAAATATCGAACAATATTTTACTCGTTCGTGAAAACAACTGACACTTCAAACACTTTTGCAGACAGCTTGCGAAAAGAGCGTTGGTTGGTGTGTTAATAAATTTTGACGAACAAAAAGTTTGTATCTGAATTGCGAGTTTGTTGGGGAACTTTTATTTTCTACCCGGTGAGCTGTAGCATGTCTCTCGTACATAAATCGAAGTATACTGTTGAAAACTGTCTACTGATGATGTTTGAGGTGGCTGTTGGAAGATCTAAAGTAACGAAAATTGTGCGGGAAAATTTACAAGCAGTTTAAACGAGAATGCGATGCAGGCGCCACAGCATGAATTGAACTCACATAGGATAAAAACGCAGTAAAATTCAATAATTACATCTCTAGTTTCAAATTAAGCGACGATTAATTTAACGAATTTGCAAAAGCAGTAAAAGCGAAAGGTCTACGAAGAAATAATTTTCGCTCCAAACAGAAAGTTTTAAGTAATGTGTATAAGAGCTATATTTAAATGAAAACGAATATTATATGTTTTCTAAGATAGAAACTTCAGACTAAACTGAAGAACAGCATCTGGCAAACACATTGCGCTCGGTGCGAATAATGATTTATTTTTTGTGAATTTGAAATTTATTCCGTCTTTAGTTTTTCATTTTGATTCCCTCTGTAAAATCATATTTATAATACAGGTTATAACTATACAAAACTGAACAGAAATTGTAAGGTGAATGGAAGAAAACACATTAGGGGAGAGTAAGATAGAATGAAAGTAATAAATTGGGTCTGTTTTGAATAAACAATATACATAATTATTATAAAGAAACAGAAATTCTTAATAAAATCTCAACACCTGCTCGGTTGCGCCTCTTATGAAATATTTCACTCTACGGTAAGACCTCAGCATGCATTTATGTAAACCAAAAATATTAAGAGGTTAACATAAGGAAAAATAAAAAATTTCTGTACCTAAAGGCAATAAGATCTCAGGATTTATTTAAGCATAACATAAAAATAAATAAATAAAAAGGTTATAAGCAAGAATCATAAATATATTTAATAACAATAAATTGTTTTTAAACATTTTGAATTTTGCAATTTTAATCCAATTCTTGTCATGTAGTTAAAAACTCCAATGGATTTTATATTTGTATGTTTAAAATTGAAACATCAATATAAATATATCAAATTGGATATTTTTGTTATTATTATGCTTGTATGAAACCTAAATAAAATCATTTATAAACTATAAAATGCATTAAAATGTTGACAATTTTATAAAGTATAATGACCATATGCTGCCCTTGTAGAATAATAAATGCATATTTTTTTCCCCTATCCGTAAGTTTATTCTTATTACAGTTAATCTTGTTTTTAAAAAATCTGTTTCCATTTTCATAAAAAAGCAAATTAAATCAAATAAAAGTTACCTAATTTTTTTTGTGGTTAATCCTCTTTATCTCTTGTCTTTATTTTCGTATTTCACCCGAATGGATTAAACGTTTTACATATAGAAATGAACCCTTTTCATGTGAACAGCGCAAAAAGTACCTGAAAATAACGTTACTAGAGGCTTGATTCATGAAAAAAATCTGTTGTGTTTTTGCTGTAAAGATGTCATCGTTTATTACAATAATGGAACACAAAGATAATAAATAACTATTAAACTAACAGTGCTTAGTAAATGACATTTATTACAAATGCAACTATAAATTTATGTAGCAATAAAATATTGTTTAGTGGAATTTATTTTTTAATCAGAGTAATTAATTGCAACAAATATGGTATAATACTAATTGGATATTACAATTAATTATATGTACTACTGTTAATGGTCAGATAATGACAAATGTTATATAGTTGCCTATAATTTGATTATAGAAGTTCAGAATATTTGTTTTTAAAGGATCTTCAATCCTGTGTCGAATTTTATTTTCACTATCAATAAAACTATAGCTAAGCTAAGTGAGATTAGTTTTTTAATGAAATAACATGTCGCATAGAACAAATGTTGATTTTTAATCAACTATAACTTTCAATAACTTATCGACATGAAGTTGTTTCTAAAAACACCCTAGGATACACTCCTTAACATAATTTATTACTAATTAACATGGCTCTATGAGCAAAGTTCTTATTTATAAAATTTACAAAGTCCCGTTACCTACACGGTTGGTTTAACAGTTCGATATAAATCGATGTTCACGCCATCTGGCAGTGAGTTCAAGAAGGCTGAACTGAGTGCATTAAACTTCGCTATTGAAATAAATTAACAAATTTTGGCTATGTAGCAATAAAATTATAAAGGGTTATTTTTCTAAATATATCGGGTGGTCCAAAAAAACCCGAAATATCCATTATATCTTATAACTTTTTTATTTTTTCAGCGATTTTCAACTTTTTGGATTCGTTCGACAGCTAAAAGCTTTCAGCTAAACGATTATCTGTCAGAACAACGATATTATCATCATAAATGTCAAGGCAGACGTATTTAAACTTGAGCAATTTTTAATAACTGCTGGAATTTTGTTGAAATGCCGAATTTACAAGGTCCGTCAAGTTAGCGACTCGCAATTGGAAAAAAAATATTTTTGTTAAACTATAATTTTGTGCTCATTTTGTGCCAATTTGTGCTGTATTTATAAAATTTTGTGCTTTTTTCGTTTTTGTGTAATTCGCCGCACTAGAATGAGTCGCTAACTTGACGCTGCGACTCACATCGATATTAAGATTTTTTATTATGTCAAAATTTTGTGCTCATTTTGTGCCAATTTGTGCTGTTTTTACGAAATTTTGTGCTCTTTTCGTTTTTGTGTAATTCGCCCCACTAGAATGAGTCGCTAACTTGACGCTGCGACTCACAAGTCGATATTTTAATTTTTTATTATGTCAAAATTTTGTGCTCATTTTGTGCCAATTTGTGCTGTATTTACGAAATTTTGTGCTCTTTTCGTTTTTGTGTAATTCGCCGCGCTACAATGAGTCGCTAACTTGACGCTGCGACTCACACGTCGATATTTAGATTTTTTATTATATCAAAATTTTGTGCTCATTTTGTGCCAATTTGTGCTGTATTTACGGAATTTTGTGCTCTTTTCCATTTCTAGAAAATTGTGATAATAGTGGGAGTCGCTTACTCGAGGGCACAGATTTGGACGACGTGTTATGCTTATTATAACCAACTAATCTTCTGCTTAATTTATTTTTGTGTAATTAACCGTAATATAGCAAGTTTTGACCCACACGGTTATATTGCATTTTTTATTGCCAAAATTTTAATTTTTTTGTTGTCATAGTTTAGTGTCTTCTTTTCTTTTTTGGGCCAATCGCAGTCTATAACGAGACGCCTCACTGTTGTTAAAGCAGCTAAAGCTGCATATAATTCAAATTATTTGTTGCATTTAGGCTGACCAACTAATTAAAAAATGAGTTGCAATATATCATAAGCAAACTGTACGTTGCTTATATAACGAAATAATAATACAAGAGATAAGATAATGCCGTAGACCCCAAAAAAGAAACATGATGCAGCTACGGATTTGGGGTCTACGGCATTATCTTATCTCTTGTATTATTTAACCCTATTAAACATCACTCTTTTGTTCGAAATAATAATATTCAAAATAATAAAATAACATAATAATTTATTGAATAATATAAATAAACAATATAAAAAAATAATATAATAAAAACTAAACACATTATCTCAAGAGTTACATCCCATCATGAGAGGGACATAACGTAATATGAGGTAGAGAACGTCAGTGGTAATCAGAACCTCCTACAGAAATGTCTCATTGGGCCTTCATTACGAAGTACAGGGTGTTTTATAATTTTTGGCAAAAAGTACTTTTTGTCATTACTTTGACAGGGAATGGAATAAAATATTCGTATTTGGTACAGCTAATACAGTAACGATCCTTCAGAAGTACATGTAAGACATGAAAGAGAATCCAGGTCCGGAGTCACTAAAATTTTTGTTTCTCTTTTACCTCTAAAAAACATGAACCTATATATATTTTTTTGATATTTCTATATGATATTCACAAAACGCAAAAGAATAGCAAGATGGCCTATTTCATTTTTTTGTTACACATTTGTGATTATGCTGTAAGAATAGGTATGGATTTCAGAACGATATTAAACGAACGTCATGTGAAACAAATAATTTTGTAACTAAAATTTGCGACAATTCTATTGATGCTGGGTGGGGGGTGAATCCTAATTCCGATACGTTCTAAAGATCAATTTTAGTAAACAATGTAGCCCTAATAAGTAATCGGATTTATTGTTTATTATCTGGATGAAAATTATTTTATTTATTTCGCTATTACTTTGTTCTGCATTCCAATTTTTAAGTATGAAATGTTGTTGATTTTCTTGATTAAAATAACTTGTTGCCTATAGGCTTAAAAATAGTTTTATTATCTGTCACTTTGAATAAGCCTACTATGATTGAAATATTTTGTTAATTTATACCCGATTAATTATTAGGGCTACCTGGGCTACATTGTTTACCAAGATTGTTCTTTAAAACGTGCCAGGGTTTAGGATTCACCCGGACCACCTCGTTTCAATAAAATTTTTGCAAATTTTAGTTACCAAATTATTTATTTCATGTGGCTTTCATATAATATCATTCTGAAATCCATATTCCATTTAACACCGTATTTAAATAACCACAAATGTGTAACAAAAAAATGAAATAGGCCACCTTGTTTATTTTTTTGTTTTCTTTTCGAATATCGTATAAAAATTTCAAAAAATATATACAGGGTCATGTTTTCTAGAGGTAAGGAAGAAACATAAATTTTAGTGACTCCGGACCTGGATTTTCTTTCACTACTGAGGGATTGTTATTGTATTAGCTGTACCAAATATGAATCATTTAGTCCATTCCCTGTCAAAGTAATGACAAAAAGTAGTTTTTGTCAAAAATTATAAAACATCCTGTAACTTCGTAATGAAGGCCCAATGAGACATTTCTATAGGAGGTTCTGATTACCACTGATGTTATTTACCTCCTTTTAAGCTATGTCCCTCTCATGATGCAACACCCAAATGAGCATACAAAAAAATTAAAACTTTCTCTCAATTCTCTCACATTATTATTGTATAAGAGGTTGTGAAAAATAAACATACAACATTCAAATAGATAAAAATATGTATATCGTATACAGGGTGGGCCCATTGAAAACGAAACACGCCTGTTTTGGGACACTTAGACTAGTTTCCTGAAAAAACGCTCGGACAGGTCGATTTTTGATTTTTGGGGGACAACTTTTGATGTCAAACTTGACATTGACACATCAACCCCCTAGCCACAGAACTGAAAGGGGTCGCTCGGCCCCTTTCCCTATTAAAATTGTTGAGTTAGGGGTTGCTGGGGCTAGGGGGTTGATCTGTCAATGTCAAGTTTGACATCAAAAGTTGTCTCCCAAAAATCAAAAATCGACCTGTCCGAGCGTTTTTTCAAGAAACTAGTCCAAGTGTCCCAAACCAGGCGTGTTTCGTTTTCAATGGCCCACCCTGTATACATAATAATAAGTAATAAATGTAACACAAATTATATACTATAAATTACCATAAACATGGTAACTTCAGAATTATCACAGAATTTTATAATTTTTTTTGCCATGTCATCGTATTTCTCCCAAGCACTATCATTTCGCCTGCAATACGCAACAAAATGACCCAACGCACCCATTCACATTTTTTTATACTACTTAATGTAAACAAAATTAATCTTAGTAATCTTCATTAAACAAATAACAACTCGACAAATGGCAATCGTTTTGTTAAGTAAAGTTATTTAAAATCACAATAGGATTCGTTATACTTTATCCCATATTTCAATGCGCAAAAAGAGAGGCGGCTATTTTTAACGTTTAAGTACAAAGAAGTCCGAAATTTAACCCCGACGATTTTAAGACATCTGTTACACATATAAATCTAACTGTTAGTAAATGACCGACCCTTCAACCCTTATACCTAAAGGAAAGTTAAAAAATCTTAAAATCTATGTATTTTAGTTACCTACTTGAAAATGTCCGAATGGGATGATACTAGTTGAAATAAAGTGGAAATTTTGTAAAAAACAGTTTTGCCAATTTTTTTATTACAAAATTTTTATATTTACATAATAAAGATAAAGCGGCTTTATAATGCCGCCGCCCCAATTGCCGCTCCGGGCGAACGCCCGGGTTGCCCCCCACAAAACTAATCGGCAAATTTAGGTTCTATGTCAAGATGAGTACTTTCACAATCTGTATAGTTTATACACACATCCACACATCTTATAATATATGCTTTATTAATCTTTCTGTCGATGTGTTGGTTAAAGCTAAAATCGCTAGTGAATATAACTCCTAAGTCATCTATAGTATTAACGCGAGCAAGGTGCATTCCGTCTATGTTGTAATTAAATAATGTCGGAGATTTCTTTTTAGAAACCGTTAACGTTTTGCATTTATTTATCTTTAATTCCATTTTGTTTTTTACACACCAAGATAATATTTTATTTAAATCATTTTGTAATTTTAGACAATCAGAATGATCTTTTAGTTTAATAAATATTTTTAAATCATCCGCAAATAATAGTGCTATGCATTTTACTTCTAATAATATGTTATTAATGAATATTAAAAATAAAGAGTGGATCTAAATGAGACCCCTGAGGGACGCCAGACGATGGACAGAATGGAGTTGAACAATAATTATCTATTTTTACTGTAAGAGTTCCATCACTTAAGTAACTATCTAGTATTATACCAAAGGACTTGGTATATGGGACCTAGTATATGGAACTTGGTAAGTATATTATATGCCATTTAATCCCGAGGTTATATTGTTGCCCGAGCGTTATCATCAACGATTGCAATATTCACACAAGGGATTAAAGGGCACTTTAGCTCAGTGGTATTTACGCTATTTTTTAACAGAGCGGTATTAAAAATAGACTAAAAAGAAAAGAAGAGAGTAAATTTAGCACAAAATAAATTTTGGCAGTAAAAAATGCAATCGTGTGGGTAAAAACTGCTATATTACGGCTAATTACACAAAAATGAATTAAGCAAAAGCTTAGTTGGTTATAATAAGCATAAGATTAACACGTTGTCAAAATCTGTGCCCTCGAATAAGCGGCTCCCACTATTATCGCAATTTTCTAGAAATGGAAAAGAGCACAAAATTCCGTAAATACAGCACAAATTGGCACAAAATGAGCACAAAATTTTGACATAATAAAAAATCTTAATATCGACTTATGAGTCGCAGCGTCAAGTTAGCGACTCATTCTAGCGCGGCGAATTACACAAAAACGAAAAGAGCACAAAATTTCGTAAATACAGCACAAATTGGCACAAAATGAGCACAAAATTTTGACATAATAAAAAATTAAAATATCGACTTGTGAGTCGCAGCGTCAAGTTAGCGACTCATTCTAGTGGGGCGAATTACACAAAAACGAAAAGAGCACAAAATTTCGTAAATACAGCACAAATTGGCACAAAATGAGCACAAAATTATAGTTTAACAAAAATATTTTTTTTCCAATTGCGAGTCGCTAACTTGACGGACCTGAATTTACAAACGGTTTGTTTCATCATCATGACTGGTCTTGTGGCGATATTTTGATGGGTAGTTTGAAAAAATCGGTCAAAGAACTACGGAGCTGTACCAAAAAATGTAGAGGCGTGTTGGCAACATCTCGGCAGCAATGGTAAAAACAGAAATTTTTATTTTCCTTTATAACTTTTTTGATTTCTTACCGATTTTAATTTTTTTTGGATCATATAAAACCCAAAGCCTTCCACTACAATACTGAATGTCAGAAATTGACTGATAACACGCCTCTACATTTTTTGGTACAGCTCCGTAGTTCTTTGACCGATTTTTTAAAACTACCCATCAAAATATTGCCACAAGACCAGCCATGATGATGAAATAAACCGTTTGTTAATTCGGCATTTCAACAAAATTCCAGCAGTTATTAAAAATTGCTCAAGTTTAAATACGTCTGCCTTGACATTTATGATCGTAATATCAACTTCTGACAGAGAATCGTTTAGCTGAAAGCTTTAGCTGTCGAACGAATCCAAAAAATTGAAAATCGCTGAAAAAATAAAAAAGTTATAAGGTAAAATGAAAATTCCGGTTTTTTTTTGGACCACCCGATATAATTGCCAAATTCTGCATCCCTGGAACACATAAACTTTTCTGTATGCGAGAAATAACCTCTGGTTCGCCTTGGTAGTGATTTCAAACTGATTTAGTTCGCATTTACTGAGAATTTTGTTAATTTTTAATTAGCGATATGGAGCTTATTTTACCATCTCGGATATTTTCATTCCACCTTACCGGTTACCTGGCTACCTGATGGAAATTTCTGGATTCTAAAGCTGGCTAGAAAAATTTGTTTTGAAACTATTTGGCTAATATCTTACTTATAGCTTCTCTTTCTGGAAAACCATTTTCATTTTTAGATTCTTTACAAAATTTCCATTCTCTGGATATGCATATGTCGATTTATTCGGATATAGTATAGGTCAGTACATTGATTTGCCATTGGAATAGAGTTGCATCCTAGTTCAAGTATTGTTTTTCTCAGCCTAGTTCCCTTAGTAGTAATCAGTATGGATCCCCAGTAAATGTGTTTGGCATTGTAATCACTACTGACGATAAATCTATCTTTAAGCTGCTGAGAGAAGTTTAGATAATTTCATTTCCTTAAGTTGTGTGTATGGACAATGCAAAGCTCTAACTAGTAATTTGATTTGATTTCATTTCCACTATTGTTAGTTGTATCTCTATTCTATCTCATTTTCGTGTTGTTCCTCGTAGTGAATTTCATTAATTAATAATACAAAAATCTATTTATAACTTTATGGAAACCTTGCATATCGGTGGTAATAGGAATGTGAAGCTATCGTAATTTTAATTTTAATATCACCTTTACGTAAACAATAAAAAAATGTGAGAGAACAAAAGTGCCTGTTGTTGCCACAATTTTATTCCGCTTCGCCCGTTCTCGCTGGCAAATAATTAATATCGCTTTTAAACATTCATTGCGAGAATATTCCCAAGACATGCCTGAATAGATTATTAAATGACAACGTTACCCTGCAATCATTAGTTATGTTACCGCATGTGCATATTTTGAACATTCCATATTGAACTAAAAGTCATTATTCGCTTAAAGTTAAATCGACATTCAAATTAGATTATCTCGTCTCCATTATATTTCATATGAAAAATAAATATTCTGTATAAATCAAAAGAGTTATGGAAAGGTAAATTTCAAACTTTAATACAATCAACTAATAAAGTCTGATAAATTAATGGAGGTGAACGCTTCACAGACGAACGAAAACTTGCTATACAATAGGTAAGTGAGAGTTATTGTTTCTATAAGCAACTGTTAGGTATTAAATACCATATATCTATTTAATGCTTCAAAATATAAATTCTTGAAACAAAAATGATTTCGACTTAAGAATGTGCAGTGTTATTATTTTGTTTGGTACACATTTTAATAAGAATTCGAGAGTTTATTGTAGAAATTAGAAAAAAAGTTTTATTCAAAAAGTACAGGGCTTTTACTAAATTTTTATTTGGCAGTAATAAAAAACAAATGAAAGTCGATTTTTTTAATTAATGTGGTCATAACCTATGTTTTTTTAAATAGAACACCCTATATGTTTTTATTCAGTTAGATTTGTTTTGTAATTTGAGTTTAAACATTTTGCGTTAGCAAAGAGGGCCGTGGGTGAAAACAATGGAAACTGTTCTAGAATTCACGTTTTAATGTGAGTTTGAGTTTATTTTAGAAAACACAAAAAAATATTTTATATATAAGTTGTAGTATATCTTGTGTGGCACTAATATAAAAACTGGATAACAATAATTGTGTATAATTTAATAAATTAATATAATTTAACTAAAAGGCTTCCTCACTCATGTAATTATTTCGTCAGATTTTCAAACAATCGAATCGTTTCGATGGAAATGTACGCTGTGGATATTTTCTTCTATATTTTCTAATAGTAACCGTTCAATTTTTATTGTTCATTAAAATAAATGGGCTCTTACACCTCAATTGAATCAAAGGCCTTTAATAGATCTATGTCAAAGTTGAATACATATTAAATATAATAATGTAATAAATTCCAATAATATATCATTCTTACAGTTGCTTTAAATATTAATAAGTTGTATCAATTTCAAAAGTCCCGCCAGTTTTCCATTAATGACGTCAAAAAACGGACGGTCTTGCTATTGGTTAAATCTCAAACAAATTCGTTTGTGCACGTGATTTCACAATCCTAACCTCAAAAATATGCATTTTTTACGATTTTCGAATATTATGTCGCTTTTATCAAAATTTTCTGCTTAGTTCCTGTACTATCAACTAAAAACTTTGTTCAGTGCATTATTAATGAAGTTTTATTTGCCTTGATCTATTAAAGTAAGATTATTTTTGTTGGTTGGAAATCCAACCTATAATTAGCCGCCTATTTTTAATAATTTACAATATTAAAACTTTATATATCTGCTGTCTGTGAGAGTTTCTAAATCTTATAATGGATCCATGTTAAAACTACAAAAATTAAAATTAAAAATAAATTTACAAAAACAAAACATTTAAGGTTATGTGAGTCATATGATATATACGACCTATACCAATGACTATCCGTTTTTGACGTCACAAAAATTTAATAGATTAATTACTTCCGCTTGAAAAATTTTTTTGACCTTAAATGAAAAATACTAGCGAAAAGAAAAAATACGTCAGAGCTATTTTAAAAAACACTATAGTCTGGTATCATTTGCAAAATTTCGAGGAAGATCCCATTCAAGAATATCATATTTTTCTTCTAAATTGAATCTCATTTTAAAACGTAAGAATTAATCAATTTCATTGTTGATGACGTATAAGTAATGACATTAGTCAAAACATTAACAATTTCTATTGTTTTCATCCACGGCCCTCTCTGCTAACGCAAAATGTTTAAACTCAAATTAAAATACAATCTTTTTGATTTTAATTAATAATTCAAAGCATCCTGAATAAAACTATCAAGTATGCTATATCAGTGTAATAAAAAAAACAAATCTAAAAACATATAGGGTGTTCCATTCAAAAAACATAGGTTATGTCCATATCTGAAAAAATCGACATTCTATTGAAGAAGTAGTAAATTTAGTAAATACCCTGCAACTTTTGTATAAAAAATTTTTTTTTCTAATTTCTACAATAACCTCACAAATTCTGATTAAAATGTGTACCAAACAAAATGATAACACTGCACACTTTTGTTATATGTATTTAAGCATTAGATACCTCAATCGTGGGACAATTGGTTAAAAATGTGATTATTCAAAAATGACTACAGTCAACGTTAAAAAAGAAAGCAAGGGATGAGAAATCAAATCAGAACGTGTTCAGTTAGACTAGTTAGAGTAACTAAACTTGGTAGGAAGCTAATTATAAAAAAATTAGAAGATTTCTTTAAGAGTTGGCCGCCTTGCCATCCTCTGCGCTTATTTTTTTTTAGAAAAAGTTAAGGAAACAATTGTGCCATTGACAGGCAAGTTTAAAGTAAGCCTCTTTTCTGCCTTTCATTATTAACTGTTTACGAAAACTATAGTAAAAAAGAAGACGAAAAACAGAATTGCGCTGAATACAGGGTCGACCTAGCGCGTAGAAGTGCAATATTTTGGTTAATAAAAAATATAAATAGAATTTTTTAAGTTTTATAAAATGGAAATAATGCCGTTATACAGGGTGTTTCATTTCTTCTGGGCAACTTTACACACAGCTACTTTATATTATAAAATTATAAAATCAAGTTTCCTTTGTATTTATTTGAATATAATTTATTTTAGTCGAGCGCACAGACCTTAGACCTTGGACTCTCTTTGGGATTTACTCGAATTAAACAACGTATACGACAGTCATTTGGTGCTCAAAAGGAAAGTTTTGCGGGAGTTTTGATATTTGGCATTTTTATTTATTTTGAGGAGCTCTTTCGAATTATTACTTTGCCACTTCGTATTTTGTCGCTCGCGCCGCCATATTGGAAAAATGACGCCCAAAAAACTTTTTGGCCATATTTCATTTCTGACCGATTTGATGATGAAAATAGTTGTGTGAATTAAAATAGAGAAAATATCCGTGCTAATCTAACATGCGTATTGACAAAAAATATTCTGATGATAACGTGAAAGAGATTTCTAACTGACAAGTTTCGCTCCAGTTCTCAAGACGATGAACTTGCAGAACCTGGTCCATCAGGGACAACGAAGCGAAGGAGAATGCACTAAATCTCATAATTGAATTATGGTGTGGCTCATACGCTGGAACTATTCATTGTACAAAAAAAGAACAGATTAGTACATAAACTAGAGGAAATTTTCTCTAGTTTAATTTATCATATAATTATTCTCATCGTAAAATGAGTCGAAAAGGAGATATTATCAAAAAACTGTATTTACGAGCCATTTTTCCAATATGGCGGCGCGAAAATTCGAAAAGAGCACGTAGAAATCTATAAAATACCAATTTACAAAACTCCCGGAAAAATTTCCTAGTAAAACTACCAAATTACTGGATTAGTAGGTAAAGAAGTTGTAAGAGAATATATTGTCATGTATTTTAAGTCACTAACCCCGAACTAATCAAGTAAAGTAACAAAATATAAATAAAAAGTAAATTCCATTCGAAACAGGTAAAAGTGCATATTCCTTCTGATAAAACTAACACGAGAAACTTACGTAGCATACTCAATTAATTCATAAATGAAAAAAGGATATTAAGTCTTCAATCCAGTCGTTGAATCAGCTGTGCAACGCCTGTTGAATAGAGAGAGGTCAACGATCTTTATGTAAACACAAGGGTCAGCTACGCTGAAACATACAGAAATTAAACAAATCAAACATACCAGTGATATAAATACACTGTGTCACATTGCATTAAAATGATCAATAACCCAATAATTTTGGTGTATTATTTTAAACAAAAGTTTGAACGATTATGAGCTACTATTAAGCACGGATGGACTTAATTTATTAAATATTAACAAAATTGTAAGCAATTAATTTTAATACAAACCTGTAAAACCTCCAGTCCAGTCAAAAGACCAGACTCCATGTAAAGTAGTTCATAAGAAATAAGTGAAGTGATGTGCAACGAGTGTTTGTGAGTCCTAACGGCAAAGGAAAACTTCATATCAGGAATCGTCGACATATGGGTATCCAAGGATTCGTCTTAAAATAAAGAAGCTAAAAATAACATAATATCACTGAAAAATTGCATATTAAAGTGAAAAAAGGCGAAAATGCTAACCTATTTGACATGTCAAAATCCAGAAATCCATGATTTTGTGCATTTTCGGCCGGTCCATAGTGACAAAACAAAATAGGAGAGTTGTTGATAAGCCGTAATAAAAGCAACCCCATGTCCAGATCGCTCCCAAAAGAAACTGAAAAATAGAAGAGAAAAATTAAATTCTTGGGATACAAGCAGAGTATAACGATGGTGCATCATAAGAAAATACTAATTCGACAGCAACTTACCAGAAAATAAGGTAAAAATCATCATAAATTATACGCAGCTTTATGATTGGTGGAAATCCTAGGCGGTTTCCAAGGCCTATTTAGCTTCCCAGAGCGAACAAACTAGGTTCAAATAAACTGTTAACATTCACAACCATATTCGCGTTACAGACGTTATAAATGTCAAAATTCGGACTCGGCACTGCAAATTTTATAGTTAAAGCGGCACGAAACGAAATTGTCCGAAAAACAAAAGTGACCGAAAACGTAATTACCCGAAAATAACAGGACTATATGAAAAATCTTTAATTTTAGAAAAATTGTTGTTCATAAGGACTTTGTCCGCACATGTTATAGGATAAGTTAATTTAAGCTAGAGTAGGGACTTTAATATAAGAATCATTTGCATATAAACCTTTAATTTCTTTGAATAAAAAGCAAATCTTTGTCAATCAGTTCCATCTCTGATTAATACTAGTAACCAAAAATTAATATCGGTGTCGATGCAACAGCAGAGACATCTATCAGTTAAGAGACAAATCTAATCTAAGTGCTAATTCTTAAAGATCTCTATCTATAAAAGATCCATTCAGATTATAGTAGAGTAAAACAGTGTGAAACATAAACAAATCTTTATTCAAGAAGCATACAGTAGTTGAATCAACAGGTAAGGCATTTCTTCAACAGGAGAAGGTAACTCAAAAGCCCTGAAAGAAAAAAAAGAGCTATAGCAAAGCTATAGTAAGTTTCTCAGTTATTTATCCAAGATCATACGCTCTGTCGCTTATAAAATTCAAATTAGAGGAGTATCAAACCCAGTGGCGGGCTGATCGTATGTAGATAAAATAAAATTTAAAATTCAAAAACTAATCAATTTATATACTAGAGCATGCATAAAAACATATGTGCTAAATAATACAAACGTGCAAAAAATTAAATAATAAATATAATAAAGAATATCTTAAATATTAAAATTAAAACTTACCTTGTGCTAAATAATAAAACAAAATCAATAATTTCTGAAGACAAAAATCAAAAATAAAAATTAATAAAAATAATCTCTTAGTATTCTCAAATATAATAACGTAAATAATAGGAACCCAACCTATAATAACATAATTAATTGGCGCTCAACTTATCTCAATAAAAATAATTGATTTACTAACGTGGGCTCAAAATAAAAATAAGGAATCACAAATTTCATAATAAAAAAATAAATAGTCACACGTACCAGAACATTAATAATTGGCGCCCAACGTGGGGCCATCACAACAAATATTAATTGGGCCCCGAAAAGGGACCTCTCATAACATAATAATATTAAGCTTACAAAATTTTCCCATGAACAAAATTGCTGTAATGATAATTTCTTCATGCAATATGAAAGAACTGTAATGGGTAATTTTTTCTCGCTTTTCTTTGGTGGTCTCATCATGAATTGACTAGAAACTAACCAAGGTGTATTTTCCTAGACATTCTTGCCGTGTTTGATACAAAAATCCCCGATTTGAAATAGAAAACTTTGTTTCTCATTTAAATAGTCTCTACATTTCGGTGAAATTTACACATGCAATTGATAATAATGAATACTTCCATTTTTGGATGTAGGTAGGTACTCATATTCGTAATAATGGAATTAGATTAGAATTCGAGTTCCAATATCCCTTTCCATCACTTATTAAACTTTCTACTCAATAAAGAAAGGTTTGTGAAAGAAAAACCATTAATTAAAGGATGTAGCTTCGAGTAATGTGGTTACTCCACAGATTTAGATGGAAAATTAATTGGGAAACGCGATTTTAAGGACACACTTTGAAACTCTATACTTTTCAGAATGACTTTCAAAATGTAAAATATGTATCGATTTTATAATATGAGTCACGGTTTACTCGTAAACTAATTAAAATTTTCAAATAGATGACTGTCGTTCATTCATCGGGACGTAATTTACAACGCATTTTGAGCAATCCAAAAGATAAAATTGGTATAAATAAACGGTCAGGGATTTACGAAATTAACTGTAAAAATTGTAGTCAAAAGTATGTTGGGCGAACGAGATGATCATTTCAAACTAGATTTAAAGAACATGTCTTAAAATGGAGGAACAAATAAATCTAGTGTTGCCCAACACGCTTTTGAGAACAATCACGGAATTGATATTAGGAATCTAATGTGCTGGTGCAGTAAAGTGCGGTAAGGTGCTATATTTATACATTTCATACACGAAATGTGAAAAATTCAACCCCCGTAATTAATAAGACTGGATGGTTTCATCAGAAGCGACTCGATTTTTACAGAATAATTATATTTGAACATACAAGGTATCTTAACCTTTGAAAACTTGCTCTAAGTGGTTGATGCGGACACGAATGGTGCCTGAACACAGCCACCTCGTTGTGGTGAGCTCAGAATCGCTTTGACGAATATTAAAGTGAACTCGTAGCTCTAAAAACTCATTTAAATATTAAGCTCTTATTTTTCCGTGAAACTGCAAACATTAACCGACTAAAACAACACATAATATTGGGGTATACAATATAGGTCAATTTCTCATTTAAACATAACACCTTGTTATTTATCTTGAATGAGACTGAGCACGAAACCAAGTTACCTGCAAGTTATGTATACACCCTTATAGACGTATCATTAATTGTTTGCTTACGATAATCATTAGTATAAGCCAACCCTCATTATATTGTAGCATTCCGTGTTTAGTACTAGTTCTATTATAGCCGAAAGCTCTGTCAAACTTCGTAATGAATAAATAAATCACGTGATTATCAATTAGTGTCACAAACGCGGTATGGAAAATAGGCTCATTGATTACAATTAGGTGGCGGTGAAGGATGTATTTTTAAATATAGGGAGCGCTTAATACACCAATGAACCAGTTTCTGGTTATTTAGATTTCATCAACACACTTATACCTACAAACAATTTAAGTTCTTAAATCCCTTTAAAAACTATATCAGTTTTTCAGTTTTAAACAAATTCGTTTGTTAATAGCTTACTGCATCTAAAGTTACATTAAGGGCTCTGATTTAGCAATTATATCGACATGTGGGTAAATATATGAAGTATTTAATAGGTTATAAATAATGTCATCTAGTCGTTTTTGTTTGCTATAATTAAACACGAAAAATAGCAGAAATATGGTGACCTTTTTGGCAGAAAATTTTCTCCCCTGTTTTGATAATAACGATATTAGTAGTAAGATACACAGGGTGGCCTAACGAAAACGAAACGGAGCTGGTTTTGGGCACGTAAGCTCATTAAAAAGTCGCTCGGACATGTCAATTTCGATTTTGAGGGGGGCATTTTTTAGGCGTATACGCAAACCCCTATCTACAACCCTTTGGGTAGGGCGAAATTCACCCCTAAAATCTTAAATGGAAAGGGGTTTGGAGTGGCACCTCGTTTGAAACGTCTTTCGATTCTCTTTACAAAGATACTGTAACCTTACTGTGTACTGTGACGTCTGAGGGGCGGCGGTGTTTTTTTTTGATGGTGTCTCGGGCGCCAGTTTCTGTTTTAGAGTGTAGAAACACCACTTTACTCTATTAGCAGGATAATAGAGGCTTCAGGTAACTTCAGTGAAGACACGGTTAAGTTAGGGGTCTAATTAACCTATAAACAAAACTCAGAATTCCGGATTGAAAACAGAACAAGCTTTATTCAAGATTTAATACAATACAATAAATTACGGATTACTGGTTAAATAAAGCACAAATATTTACACGCAAAATTTAAAGCAGGCAGGCTAGGTAAAACTAAAAGCGGCAAACTACGGTTAAAAAGCGAAAAAAGGCAAGCAAATAATATGGTGGAAGCGAGAAAGCAAATCTACGGTTAAGCGGTTAAACGGAAAGCGTGCGGCAGGTAAAAACACTATATCCAAGCGGTTACAAGTATGGCTCGGATGTTAATCTAATATGTCTTACTCTCTCCAGCAGCGGAGCGGACTTCTTCTCGGACTGGCGGTCTGGACTGGATCGGGCGCATCGCCAACTGATTTTAAAACGGCCGGTTTGTTAGTTTGATAGCCACTTAGTGACGCGTATCCCTATCTATCTTGCGCTCTGAACGAAAAGCTGACTTCTAACGTCGTATACCTATGTTGACTGGCACTGCAGGCTTGCTGCAGTCCATGCGTTTTCTTGCATAAGGAGTGATCGGATCAACATCGAAATCATTGCATTCGTCGCGGCATAATTTAAAAATGTATAAAAGGAAAAGACGCGGTTCAGAAGGCTTAATTTGAAGTAAACTAATATTAGTTAAATTTTACCTGCCTGTTTTATACATTTATAATTATATTTTAATTAAAAACTAATAATACATCGGAGCTAAAATTCACTTCGTTACAATACCGAGTTTATGACATGACATTTCATTTATGGCACTTATTCAAATTGGAAATTTATTCTAGTGATTAGCAGAATCCGTTTACACAATTAAAAAGGTAACGTTACTTTTGAAGAATCCATTTAAGATCATAGGGGTGAATCTCGCCCTGCCCAAGGTTTGCGTACACGTCTAAAAGTGCCTCCTCAAAAATAAAATTGAATTGTCCGAGCATTTTTTGTAATGAGCTTAAGTGCCCAAAACAAGCGCGTTTCGTTTTTGTTGGGCCACCCTATATATACAGATATAATGTACAGTGTGGCCCATTTGAAATGGGAGCACCTCTGTAAAATACATGTTTTTAACCGATTTGCAAAATTTTTTTTTAATACATAATACAGCATTAAAAAGTCTACTTCAGGGTAAATTTTCATAAATTAATTTTTATTTTCACGGCATTCTCTAATTATTTTTCGATGCCGAAAGTAGCAAAAGTTTATTAGCAATTTTTTTATTGAAAATCTGATTACACCACTAGATTAGGAAGGTCTTGAAATGGTTTTAACCAAAATTTCATTGAAATCTGTTTGATAATAAAAAAGCTATAAGAAAATGAATTTTCAAAAATGCACATTGAATTAGTCCGAAAAATGGCTTCCAGTATGATTACCACGACAACCAAAAATTATCAAATAATTGTTAATTCTAAAAGCCACTAAATAAGAGAGATGGCTCTCCTGTTTACTATGCCATTATTAGACAATGGTTAGATGAAAATTTTGCACACCACTGGATAGGTCGAGGTAGTGAGTTAATTGGTTGGCCACCTAGATCCCCCGATTTAACACCACTTGATATTTTATTTTCCTGTGTACAAAAAACTTATAAAACACGCCTAAGAAATCGACAGGAACTTCGTGCAAGAATACGCCAAGCTGCGCAGAAATTACACCGGAATAATTAAGAAATCCGATAAGAAATGTTCGAAAGCGATATGATAAATGTATTGAAATACATGGGGGTTTGGTGGAAGCAACAACAATTTAAAAACATGTTAGGTGAGATAGTTATGTACCCGAGTTACTTATAGTTATTCGTTAAATTGTTTGGTTTACTGTTTCGTTTTAAAATATGTTTTATACCCATCAAAAATTCATTATTTTAGATATAGCTTTATTATTATTAAACAAATTTCAATGAAATTTTGGTTAAAACCTTTTCAAGACCTTCCTAATCCTGGTGCAGTCAGATTTTTAATAACAAAAAGCTTTGGGTTATGACAAAAGTGCCCAGAATACTTTTTTTATTAAGAAATAATTGCAGTTATTAAAAATGTTAATTTTTTAAATTTATCCAGTGGCGTATCACTATTATTTAACAAGTAAAAATTGAAAAATTGAATACTCTGCCACTGTATAAATTAGCGAGTCGAATTTTTTTACTTGTTACTGTTAATTTGTCAAGTAAGTTTCGTTAAAATACCTCAACTAATTAAGAACATATTTAAAAAAATATTTTTTTTAAATTTAACTTTGACCCCCTGTATATCAGAAACTATGCGGTTTTAGATATAAGTTTATTAAAGAAAGTCCAATTATTTTAACGAACTCTATTAGTTCCCGAAGTTTAATCGGTAAATTCTGAACCACCCTGTGTATTCGATGGCACCATTTGATGAACGCCTCCATTATTTAATTGATATGTTCTTTAACTTTATCAACAACGTACCCTTGGTTTTAGTCGTTCGGTTAGGGTACAGCATTCGCAGTTCGTAAAAAAGATTTTACTGCTTTGTAAATCCTTTTTAATAAGGGGATGATTGTCTCGAAAACGAGTGTCGTGGACACTTGTTTTCTTTTAATAATTGGTTGGGAATTCTATATTTTACGACAAATTGAGCACTTTTAGGATGATAGTGTCCAGCCATTTTGAATTCCTTAGCTGTAGAAAGTCAATAATATCATCGTTATCTTGACAACATTCACATTGATTTAAATAATTTAAGTAAAGCAAATGCCATACTGGAGTATCAATTTTAGCCAGATGGAATAAGAGGAAATTAATTATAAAATAAATTATATATAAATTATATTAAGATATGAAACTCATCAATGTTGATAACTAACATGAAAAAGCCAAAACTTTTATATAAAGCGTTTTAAATGTTATTCATCAGTCATGGCTGTTAATCGTTACTTACTGTAGTAACTACTAGGTATAAAAAAAATTAATAATAACCCTTAATAACAAGTTGTAGACAGTAATTTTAAACCATTCTCCCCAAAGTTTCATAAGTTTCATTAAAAGATTTAATAAACACGACGCTCTCAGGTGACTAATCTCATATTAATAAGTGTATTTCAGCAATGGGTTTATTATTTAAGTTTACAACGTGAATTTTCGGAGTTGAAATGTATCCAAATAATCCGCCACTTTGAAAACATTATATGGATAAGATCAAAAGAGTAGCGAGTGTGTAACTTAAAGATATTTTTCTGACAATCGGAAGTAATTAACATGAAATAAATAACGACTGGATCGGTATCAAATTAAGTAAAATCATTGAGGGATGGAATCGTCCTTTAGTTAACGGTGAAATTTAAAGAGTAAATAGATGATCTCATCGCAGTAAAAATTAAATATCAGAATAAAAACGTGTTTAAAACTAAATTACATTACTTTTTTTCTACAAAATATATAAAAATATAGCGGTTGCTGACTATGATTGATTTTTATGCGGCTACTTAAAAAGCGAATAATTTAAAAGTGTAGGGGGTTTGTCAGATAATCCCTAAACCATTAATATTGTTCGAAAGAAGTTGGTTAATCGATTACAGCGCTGTCAGGATGCACATTATGACCATTTAATTAAGCTTGATTCACTTTTTACTAAAACTTTATCCTTTTTCATGTGCCAAATGGATATGGGGTGTGTCTCTATTGTTCGACTAATCGAAACTAAATGAAATAAGTAACGAAAATCCTTTCGTAGACAGGAGTTAAAAGTGAATTTCACTCACAGATGCCTCTGTCTTTGTATTGTATTGTATTGTATGTAAAATAAGTGTATTGTGAATTAAAAATGACAAATAACTGTCAGTTACACGTATTGATTAGTTCAATAAGAGTATAAACATATATTAAGATCTGTATAATTTATTTATCTAGTTTCTTGTCACTATGTGGTAAATAGGACTTTTGTGTTTTCAAAATACGTAACTTTTGTATTTGTTGACATATATTATCTTTGCGAAATTTGGTACGCATATAAAAAAAGATAAATTTCTTATAATTGTATAATAAAATTGTAGAATTTTTGTTTACCTTTTTCTAATTGAGACATTTAATATTAAACTCAATACCTGTGCCCATCATGTTATAGCCAAATTAAACTATCTAGCAAATACAAAAAATGTGAATGATGTCACTAAATCGTAGAGTTTTTTTTGGGAGGGGGGGGGGGGGTCGTAAAGATGAATGAGAGGACATTGAGGAGAGATATAATGATAATTAACTTATAGAATTTTTCGAAATATGTACAGGGTGATCATTCATATTTTTACACCCCTCTTAACTTTGTTATTTTTGTTTTTGGAAAAAGAAAAAATGTGGAGACAAAAGTTTTAGTTATTTTTACGTAGATTTTAAATACGGTTTCAGAAAAACAATTGAGCAACGCCAAAAAATTGTAACGAAGTGATTTTTTTCCAGTCAAGGAATGTCCGTTTTTGCTTTGAATATTACCGTCTGGGTACACCCTGCCGCCGTTTTTTAGTTAAGTTAGTAATGAGTTGTGAAAAGCCCGCTGGTAAACAAGCAGTCTAGTAATTAATTGATTAATTTTCGACAATCCCCCGTATAAGTAAAATCCGAGAATTACTATAAATAATGACCGAGTCGGAAACAAAAATCATTCGTTACTAAAACAAATTAAAATGTTAAACCTTGCCTGTTTTAATCCGTTTCTTTTTGCAATATAGTCTAGACATTGCAAGTAACTCCGGTTATTGATGGTCCGAATTAATGCTGTTAATTGCATAATGCGCTCGACCTCAGGAAGTAACGTTGTAAGTTCTTCATTTCAAGTCGGTGACCGCCCCTTTAACACGCCATCTAGATACGTCATAAAAGTATTAAAATGCCAGAGGAGCGTTCACTCCGGGTCAGTCCGAGAAAGTCCGCAGCAGTAGATCCGATCTACAGTCAGCAGTTCCAGATCAATCCTAAGTATTCACCGTTTCCGTAACCGCCACCGCTCCGATAAACCTTCTTGAATATAATATTGGTAAGAATACACCGTGGTCCGCTACAGTCCGTAGGTACTGCCTTCAGTTAAGTATAGATATTCAGAGATCTTATTGTTCGTGAGTATCGCTGTATTATGCTACTAAATCAAACTAGAGCTAATTAATAATACCTCTGTTGGTTTTTTCTTTGTTGTTTCATAAATTGTGCATCAATTGGCTAGATTTTCTCGATCGGGTAATCTGCAAAGTTTCAATGCATCTAGGTTACCGGAAAACCTACCTTTAATGAAAATAGTCATTGATAAATAGCTCTACGTTTGTGGCAGTAATTCGCCGTATTTTAAAACATCCAGTATAGACCAAAATATCTATAGCTAACCGATTCATAATATATCCTGTTGGAAATTTCCGTTTGCTTGCCGTATGCAATAATTTCAAGTCGCGAAGATAAATCGCTGTTATCCAAAATTCCGCAATAAAATCATATCCACGCGTAAAGATTCTTGATTGCCAGCTTGTTTATTTATAATCGTTTTAAATTTGTACATACTCGACTATACAGTCGCTGAGATATTAGAGTTAGTTGATTTGTTCATTAATGTGTTGCTAAATAAATACGTTGGTATAAAGAGGTAAAATTCACGAGTTATTATTTCCGTCATTTATTTCTGATTAACCCGTTTGAGCAATGGTCGAAGTCCATTAGACAGATCTTCAGCTTACGACCCCCGGACATTCCGCATCTTCAACTGTTTTGCTACACCGGATTGTTCTCCCAATAGGAGAGCCAAAAAGTGTTGTTCCTTGCACTTAAAAATTAAGGAACTGGCGCCCGAGTTTTCCGTCTAAAAGTTTACGTAAGTATATAGAAAGAGAGCACCATTACAAGTGGCACCATTACAAAAGTTATAATACAAACTTGTGCTTTTTATTTGATAACATGCTGTATGTTTTTGCGAAATATAAAAGACCATGAGAATAGCTTTTCAAAAATACATATATAACACCTGTAGGTACAGGGTAAGTCACGTAAAAGGTCCACCCCATTTATTTGGGTAATTTTGAATATATTTTTGGTTTTCGGGACTCTATCCTATATGAATTTTAACGTAGATTACGATTCTGATAAAACATTTTTAATTCAACCAAACATTACAGGGATTTTAAAAATACGTGTTTTTTTTAAATGACACCCTATATATTTCTACACATTTCTATGCAGCTATTCGAGGGGATTTCGAAAATATATAATACCTGTATGTTTGTATCATAAATAAATAATGTGTAGAAATATATAGGGCGTGCCATTTAAGATAAACACGTATTTTTAAACACCTTGTATATGTTTGGTTGAATAAAAAATGTTTGATCAGAATCGTAATCTACGTTAAAAATCATGTAGTATAGAGTCCCTAAAACCAAAAATATATTCAAAATTACCCAAATAAATGGGGTGGACCTTTTACGTGACTTACCCTGTACCTATATTTATCTTTTGCAGTTTTCAAACTATTTAAGAGTACTATTTCATACAGCATGTTACTGCAAAAAACACAAGTTTGTATTTGAGTGTCTTTAGCGTTACTCAATTGTTTTTCTGATATCATATTTAAAATATACCCAAAATAACTCAAACTTCTGTCTTTACATTTTTTTTCTCTTTCCAAAAACAAAACAAAGTTAAGGGGGTGTGACAATATAAATGATCACACTGCACATTAAATCCTCTATTTTTTTTATTTTAAAGTGAATAGAAAATATTCTGCTTAAAACCAGTAAATTAGTAAAACAATTAACTCTATTTAATGCATCTTATCCAATTTCAATTTTAATTACAATATTGGTTAATACAACAATAAAATATGTTCCACAATTTGCCCTTAGATGCAAAAGAAAGTTAAGGGAATAATAAAAACTATTTCATCTACATACCTACCCTTGCAAGACGGGAACACATTAATATTGAATATTCAATGCAGAGTAGGAATTTTTATTTTTCATAGAAAAAGCAATATAAAAAAAATCGTTTACCTTCATTTACAGCATTAAATTCTGCAATTAAAGAAGAATTAGAGAAGTTCGAGAAAAAATTTCAAATACATTTTTCCAGTGAGTATTATATTATGTTAACTTATTAGTTTTAAAAAGCTACATAGTAGCTATAAAGGTTCAAGTTGTTTTCAGACACTGATTTACCAAAATGGCGAATGCGCCAGTGATAATAACAAATTATTTTTTCTCCTCGTATTGACTACATAATGAAAGAAAAGTGAATCTTCTAGGTCTAACATTATTGCCTCGTACTGGTGAATATTGATAATTAGAAATCAGTTCACATATGGTATTTATGCCCTGTTCGAGGTAGATTCCTATGTCGAACAGACAACTGTCCTGATAACTTTCTGCAATTAATGAATTTATTTGCGTACTGCCTTTATGACTACTTATAATCATCGGTATGCACATTAATGCTAATTTTGGGAGCTGAAATGCTATTCCATTTATGAATTAGAAAAATAGGCTGCGAATTATATTTATTATTAAGTAAAATTCATGATGATGTTTATTTCTTGTTTGATGAAATGATTTTAGCGGAAATTTAGATGTTTTTTTCTGAGAAGGTCGGTTTATGATATTAATTTTTTTCAGTGTATTATTAGTCGTATTATTAGTCGAGATCCAAAATGACAACTTGTTATCCTTTCCGTTTCTATTGTAAATTGTAATTTTGGATGAAACTATTAATAGTAACTAATATGTGGTCAACATTGTTTTAGGAATAGCTGTAATTAAATCACGCATATATCGTTTATAAAAATGTCAAATAAAAGTTAGTTGACGCAAGATATTTTCTTTTAACTCGTGTATTTAATGTAACAAGATTGAGGCAAACACTGTTATCATGCCAAAGGTAAATAGTTTTAAAAAGTCGTCTAGGGAAAGAGTAGCGAAGTCTACAAAAAAGATTTAACTTAAAGGAAGAAAAGTATATAAGTACTATATGTTATTATTGCAGAAAAAAAACTAGCAGGATATAACACGTAGGTTTATGTCCAGTTGCTTATGAAACATTCTGTATTCTTGTATGGTTTGATGTGTATATAAGACATAGAAATATAAATAGATTAATTTCAATAAGTTATAGCAAAAAATTGTTTAAAACCAGCGAAATAACTACAGTTACAAAATAATAAAAATTTAATACAATATTTTTATAAAATACCTATTATAAATGTCATAAATTTGAGCGTAATATTAAATAAGGACTAAGTATTTCTGCGAATATATTTAAATATAAATAGCAAGTTAATCCAATTATCTACATTGATTTACGAATATAATTATTTTTATTAATCTGAGCCCTTTTGAAAATTACTTTAATACGGCACAAAATAAATTCAACTGTCCTAATAATATTTTATTATGGCATTTAAAGTCCTGTTTAGGTGAGCATTCAAATTATCAGGTTCGTATTATTAAAGAAATAAAATTCTGCTGGAAATATAAAGCCTGGTAATCTTAAAATCACCTTAAAATACTCATATTCCCTTACAAATCGCTTTTACTAAAAATATAAATATTTCATGTACCATTTTTCATCATGCATCAAAAAATATGGAGGAAAGTATTGAATACAAACTTTCACAAGCAGAAGTGTCTGTTACTAGTTTGGGAAGTTTTTTAAGCCCAATCCTATTATTCAGATTTACGAGATTTGAATAGCAACTCATTGAAATGTGTGATGGCTCTGGAAAATTCAAATTTTAAGAAGATACCGTTCATAGTGGTTTTAAGCAAAATAATGTTATTTTCTGTGTTAACTAAAAATACACAAAATTCTAGTACTAAAGGTTTCAAGCCCGATTTGAATAAATGAAAAGATACGGTTTAAGTTAATTAAATATATCCAGTGTGTATATCGAATAAATATTGAAGAGCAGAAAAACAAAAAAATAATATTTTTGTAAAATATAGTTTTTTTAATTTTCGTTAAATTTTCCGAAAATTAATTAAAAGTAAAATATTCATCATATTAATATTGTCGATATAAAATCTAAAGTTGCAGAAAAATTATTAAAAATCGATACATTTTTTTCGCTACTATTTCAGTAAATATTATTGATTTATTTTCAAAATTAATAGTAAAACCAACAGGCAACGTAAAATTATTTTTACTATGTCCGATAACTGTCTCTGTTTTCTCATGCATTTCATTAATTTTAACTTCATAATTCGTTAAAGTCCTCGAAGTTTTATTTTATACTGTTAAATTAAAAATTAAATTTTTGCAACATTACTTACTTATTAGTCGGCTAAAATACGAACAAACTATTGCTCTTTCATAAAAAGTCCTTATTAACTAATTTGACAAATTTTCAAATTCGCGCCCGGCGCTTCCCGTTGCACTCAACAGTTTAGAGTAAGCATCAGTTTGGAAGCGAAGAACGTACTGAAACTGAAAGCAGAGAGCCACAGAGACGTCGTGACGTCGAGCGTTTATTTCATTCAGGCACCAACAGTCAGACCATTGAGAGCAGACACTTCTTCCCTGACCTATGCTTGTGGTTTCTTACCATGGTAGGTATGGTTCGCCCAATACTTTGTCTATTTCTGGCCATTGTAATATTGATTTCCCAATTATTCAAATGCACAGCAGCAAAGGGAGTATTGTGGCTGAAAATAAAACCTATTGTTTGTATAGAATAGTAGAAAGAGCCAATTTATGTTTATATCTCTCAAAGGACAATGTATGTATTTTGTGTAAAGAATTTACTTTAAGTTATCACATGTCAGATGAAAGAAAATAAAATACTGTATACATAAGGCAACTTTTCTAGTTTGTCGCTAAAATACAATTTTTATCTTTAATTATATTCGAGTAGGATATGACTCTTTATACAGAGAGAGCGTGAATATTGGTCCTAAAAAGGACCTTTAAAGATAGATTAAAAGTAAAAATTTAAGGATCATGGATAAAGTGACTGGGTAATGAATTCCATAAGTCTGTTGTTTGTGGGAAAGAATATCTGGTAAGTGAACCAATTAAAGTTTATTGGACTAGTGTGTAATTATGTACTGTTAGATGAAATTTTATTGAAATATTTTTTTAAACGCATTGACATTGACATTTCATTTCTCCAAATTAATTTTTAATTAATTAATGGTTGCTATGGTTTTGAATGTTACAATTTGATACATCGTCTCACCAGTGACTTTTTGAATATTCTCTCACTAGTCTGTAATATATTACATTCCATATAGGTATCGCCATAGTAATAGCCACATTACATGCCTCAGTTGGATAAATTTATTCCAATTTGAGTTTATGAAATTATAGTGTGCCTACAAGTCTCACTGCTGAAATCAATAAATGAATTTATTATGATAATAAACATGCCTAATAATTTTACAAATGACGGTCGAGGGGTTTCCTATCGCCCCTAAAAGTATGTCACGAAACGGTTTGAATAAGACGAAATGTAATTTAACGTCGTTTTACCTAGACCCATTCTATATGATTTTAAGCATATATGCGGACTTTACTAAAAGCTTTTGAAAAATCATGCATTAATATTAAATCCTATTTACATTTATTTAATGATGAGTATATATAATTTAGGAAAGGAAAGCAAGCAATTAGCCTTATGATGTCGTTTCAAATGTATTTACTTCGTAAAATGTACAAATACATGCATGGTTCGTGATATTCCGTTCATGATCCAATTAAATTCTTACTAATACTAACTTCTAGTTATTTTCTTCTAAGATTGTCACACGATTTTTTTAGAAATTATAATTATGAGTATATAATTTTGTTGAGAAATCATTTCTTGAAATTGAGAATAGACAAAATCAGCAACAACAGATAATTTTGAGAGAACAACCGGTAACCACAATGACCATTCCATATATTTTTGGCTTTTCTGATAGACTTAGACGACTTGGTAATAAGTTCAATATAAGAACCACTTTTAAAATTTGCAATACCATAAGATCATTCTTAATAAAAACCAAACCTTTTAACAGTGTTCAAAAATCCAAAAATTGTATTTATAGCATTCCATGCGAGTGTGGAAAGCTATATATAGGTGAGACGTCTAGACCATTAGAAGTTAGAATATCTGAACACAAAAATAATGTTAAAAATTACCAAGTTGATAAATCTACACTGGCACAACATGCTTGGAGTAATGGCCTTAGATTTGGTTGGACACAGGCAAAAATAATTCAAACGGAGACACATTGTAATAAACGAAAACTTAAAGAGAGTGCCTGGATTCAACTAAACAGTACCGACTGCGTCTCTACTAGTTCAATGTTACTAGACGAAGTCTGGCTACCGATTCTCCAAAAAGAAGTACGTGACGGAAATATCAAAATAAATTAGAATTCTTTATCTATTGATCTATGCATTAATTACTAATCAGTGTCAAGTGTCAAAGTGATCTTTTTTGACAAATCATTTTTTGTAATCACAGTTGAAAAAGGACCTAGACTTTGGTTCGAAACGTTCTGTTAAGATAAGTTATTGTTTTATAATTGTTTTTTACATATCATATAAATATATATATCTATATATTATATAATATACATTTTGTTATTATATTTTCTAGTGTAAAATACTAGAAAACCACTGATACGAATTTTAGATAACAATATTGTATTTATATTCATTTAGAACTATATGCAGTGGTTTTCTGGGGCAAACTGTTGAGGTTTGCCTTTGATACTACACTTTTATCTTGACATATTTTGGCAATTTTCTTATTTCTATTTATTTTTTAGAATTTGGCGTGATTCCTAGAATTAAGTTTAATGAATACGGACCGCTAGTAGTGGATCATGTTGTAAAGCGGCGTGGCGGCTATTTCGCAGTGATTGACAGGTCCCATTTGAATGCTCCTCGCGCGTTAAAGCTGCGGATTGAATTGAAACGTATGGCTCGTACTAGAGACGTTACTTAGTAGGGTCGAGCGTGTTATGCAATTTACAACAGTTACTCGGAGCATCTGTAAACGGAAATAGGGGTTTCTTGCAATTTTTAGACTATAATGCAAAAATAACAGAATTAAAACAGGACCGGATTAATATTTTAACAGGTTTTAGTAACTAATGTTTTTTACTTCCGACTCGGCGGTCATTATTTATAATAATTCACGGATTTTAGTTATACCGGCGATTGTCGAAAATTAATCAATTAATATACTGCTTGTTTACCAGCGGCTTTTACAACTCAAAGTTAACTTAATTAAATCAGGGCTTAAATATTAACAAAGGGTACAAGGTGTACCCAAGTGCCAAGTGACGGAAATATTACAAAAAAAACAGGCAATCCTTGACGGAAAAAATCACTTCGTTACAATATAGTCGATTTTTTCAAATTGTTGTTATTTTTTAAAATAAAATTCACCTTAAACACCCTAATGAGTAACATTTTGCTAGCGCATATTTAGCACAATCGGTCTATTTTGATATCTAGTATCTCCAGTTGTTTTTTTGGCACATTAGTTTTGGGACACCTTGTACATAATAAGTAAAAGTGGTGGTATATAATAGTAGTAAAAAAATATGCAATTTTTTATTCCCAAAACCATTGTTTAAACAGGAAAAAAGCATGGAAATATTTTGTATAGAAGCAATGGATGCTTTTAATAACTATATATTATTTATAAGGACTAAATTACTAAATAAAGATATGTACAAAAATCCAACGAAGAAATGCTAACTGTACTACCTTATCTTCGGTATCTAATGTATCTACCAATCTCCTTACGAAACGTCCTTGATTATACTATTTTAATATAGATCAGTTTCGACTATAAACAATATAAATACATTGAAAATCTAATTAATGACAGTAGAATCAGGCCCGGACTGGACCTAATTCTGCTACCGGGCAACTTTTTTGACCGGCCCCACCCCAGCCGATTTTTACTGACTAACTATGATGAGATATAACAATAATTTTATTATTTACATATTTTTTCACATACTTTGTATTATACGCGATAGAAAGTGTACTTTATATTAATTTTAATATTTATTTAAAAAAACGGGTTCTCTGCACACAGTGGGACAAAAGTGACTTGCTTTGTTCAAATCAGGCTGCAGGTCTTAATACTTAGCAATCGGAAAGTTTTTTTTTTGAAATTCTCGTTTTTTAATTCCCTATCGATCTGTCGAGGTAGATTTTCAATTTTTGTGTAGGTAAATATAAAACTCTATTTCTTAAGTAATCACAACTTTTTTTTTAAATCTTCGTTTGTTGATTCTCTATTGATCTGTCGAGCTAGATTTTTGATTTTTGTCACTAACTTTTAAAAAATTTTCAATTATTTTTTAAATTTTTAAGAAATTAGGGGCATAAATCGGAAATCCGCCTCAACAGATCGATAGGCAAAAAGCGAAAATTTCAAAAGAAAGCTTTCCGATTGCGTAAAGTATTAAGATCTGCAGATGAATTTGAAAAAAGAAAGTTATATTTTCATCAAAAAACATCTCTTTTTGTGTATTTGTTAAGTAATCACGACAATTTTTTTTTCGGATCTTCGCTTTTTGATTGCTTATCGATCTGTCGAGGTGGATTTTAGATTTTTGCCTTTAATTTTTCAAAAATTTTCAAAGAAATATGAAAATTTTTGAAAAATTTGTGGCAAAAATCGAAAATTTAGCTCGACAGATCGATGGGCTATATCAATCAATAAACGAAGATAAAAAAAATTGTCGTGATTACTTAAGAAAGTGATATTTACACAAAAAGACGTTTTTTGATGAAAATTCAAACTTATGGAAAATTTTTTCAAAATTAGGGGCAAATATCCAAAATCTATCTCGACAGATAGGTAGGCAATTAAAAAACGAAGATTTAAAAAAGCACTTTTCGATTGCTTAAAAGTATTAAGACCTGCACACGGATTTGAACAAAAAAAGTAATTTTTTTACTACTGTGCCCGTAAGGCAGCGGCCCACCGGGCATTTGCCCGGTTGCCCGCCGCTCCAGTCCGGGCCTGAGTAGAATTGAAGTATCATTTTACGAGTACGTATAAAATAACCTGCAAGGTAACTCAAATGAACCAACCATTTAAAAAATATTGTTTTCTAATGTGATTTAGTACATACATCTATTGTATAAATTCCATATAACACATTAACGAAGTTCTACAAAAATTTCCTCCTACAAAAATTTCCTCGATCACTATGTCTTTGTTTTATAACCTCTCTCAAAGTGCTGGTGAATAATCGGGCTTTGTTGACTAGAGCATATCAGTGCTTCTACCCACGCTACAAACGGAGCCTCGATGTTATTTAGATAAGTATGAAGTTCTTCAGTGCCATCTAGATGTTAACCAGTGGCATGTAAACCCTTTCGTATAGTGCTGAGACCCTGAAATTATTCACAGTTGTGGAATCGTGAGCGAGGATACTCTTGAGGAAGTCGAGCGGAAAGATTGTCCACATTTTTCACTTTCCACCATTGCACCCTCATATCTCGGCTATATACTGATCTATTTCATTTAAACTTGATACACTTCTTTTGTTTCGTATTTTCGTTGAATTCAATTTTCACGAAAGGAAATAAAAAAATCAATATTGTAGCGACATACAACAAATACCATTAAATCTCAGATACGAAATGTGTCTGCATCTGACTTTTATATGCCTGTACCCCTAATGTATTTTTTGAGTACTTTATAATGTTACCGGAGAGAAAGTTGGTACTGTCATGTATTTTAAATTAAAAAACCCCACTAATAAATTAATAAAATTAAAAAAATAAATTCAGTTGAAACCAGGGTAAAATGAAATGATCCTCCTAATAAAACTAGAACGAGAAACTTACGAATAGTATATTCATTAGATAAATACAAGTACAAAAAAAGGATATAATATCGTAGAACCATCTGATGAATCAGCTGTAGAACACCTGTTGAGGCGAGAGAGGTTAACGAGCCTTATGTAAACAAAGGGTCAGCTACGCTAAAACAAACCAAAAGTAAACAAATTAAAGCCGTAAATGAAATAAATACATTGTGCTATGTCCTTTAAAATAATCAATAACAGAACAGCTGTCAGTTACATGCTTTAAACCCAGGTTGAACGATTGTCAACTACAGTTAAACAAAGATGGACTTTATTTATGTAAATTTTTATTAAATTTGTAATTAAATAGCATAAGACTAACCTGTAAAACCTCCAGTCTAGTCAAATGACCAGACACAATGTAAATTAGATCCTAAGAAGTGAGTGCAGTGATCTTCGATACGGTTCTGTGATCCCTCGTACGAGTCAACGGCAGATCTAAAATTTATCTCACGTAATATCAACACATGGGTATCCACGGATTCATCTTCAAATAAGGAAGCTAAAAATACCATAATTTCATAGCAAAATTATGTAATAAAGTGAAAAAAGGCGAAAACACCAACCATCATGATTTGCTCACATGCTCCTTAGAAACGAAACAAAAGGGAAGTTGTTATTGGGTCGTAAAAGAAGCAAACCCACGTCGAGATCGCTCCTGAAATAAATAGAAAAATATTCAGTTTAAATTGGAAAATAATATTCCTACTACTTTTGAATGATGGTTCAAGGCCAAATACCATAAGGTACCAGAAAAACAACTTCACTTACCAGGAATAAAGGTAAAATTTATACTAAGTAATAAGCAGCCGGCTGATTGGTCGAAATCCGAATGGGCATCCAAGGCCTATTTAGTTTATGCAAATCCAGTAAATGGAGCACTAAATTGTAGAACAGCCAGCTACCATATATGGACCACAAACCACAAGTGTCAAAACTTAAAACAGGTCTGCCAATTCAAGTGTAAATCACGCGACACGGGAACTTTATTGTGCCGAGAGTACTACGAACTGAAAGTTGAAATCTTAACTTTATTAAATTTGTTATTATTCACAAGGACACCGTCCTATATTTGTTGTAGCAGAGATAATATGTATTTGTCTCTGGTTGTAGGTTAGATTAGTTTAAGTTAGAGCAGGGACATAGTTTAAGAAACATTTTTGCTCTTAATTGTTTCATACATACAATAAACCCGACTTGTTGAGTTCCATCTATGTTTAATTCAAGTAACTAAAGCATTAACATTCATCTTAGCTGAATATCTAAATTACAGCAGAAGCAGAGACATCTAGCTGTCAAATGACAAAATAATATTTATCCTGATAAAGAGCTCTATCTTTTCTAAGTCCTTACTAATCAAATAAGAAATAAAACCTGCACAAAATTCAAATAATCTTTATTCAAAACTTGTACAACGGCAGATTTATAGGTAAGATATTTCTTCGATGGTAGAAGGGAACCCCCAAAGGCCCTGAAAGGTAAAAGAGTAATTATAGTAAACCTACAGTAAGTTTCACGTTAAATTATCTTAAAATCATACGCACTGTCGCTTATTGTTCAAAACATTGGAAAATCCAGCCCAGTGGCGGACTGATCGTATGTTATAAAGTCGATAATTTAAAAACTATATACAACTACTTTAGAAAAATAAATTTAAATTTAAAAAGTAAACAACTTAATTACTAGTGCATGCATAAAAATATATATGAATATAAAACTTAAATATCTAAACGTGCAAATATAAAATTAAAAAATCTTAAATTTAAAAACTTACCTGTAAAACCAAAACTAACAAAAAAATAAAAAATATTAAAATCCCTAAAATTCACCTGCCTTTACAGTACATATCTGATTTTTGTACATTTGCTTGTTATTGTCTTAATAATGTAATTTCAGTTTTGTAGGCATCAGGTATACCAAACACACTCCTGGATATGATTTTAATCATGTCGTATATTATTATCCTTACGTCCTTACACATGAACATTTATTTTAGCATAGCTATTAAGAGCCTAGTAACTGTGTTGATTATCTCCCTCTTACCATTTTATTTGTTCCACATGAGAGAATTGCTACACATCCGAATTAATTAAAATATGAATTGCTGGTAAGCTGGGATATTTTCACGTAAGCGGCACATTCACTTATACGGTCACTATTTATGTGTACACCCAGAGTGATCTATGTAAGAGGCTTAATCGAAATCCAGGCTTAACGGAACACTAAACTGACATTATTGCCTACGTTGGTCCACAAAAAGTCTACACGCATGCATGCAGCATTTACAGGAGGTAAATTGGAAGGTATATTTCAAGGATATCTGAAAATCTTACAGAACAACCTGATACTTGCATGAACTACCTGACAGAATTAATTTGTTTAAAATGGGGTGTGGTTTCAGCAAGATATTTCTCCTCGTGTTATGGAGTTCAAATGAGTAAATATTTAAATTAGGGCTTCCCCAAGATGAATCGGTACACTGGGATCAATAGGATGGGTCCCTTTGATTCCGTTAATAGGATTTGCCTTAATAGAAGGCGTGCGGGAACAGGTCAGAATTTTTGGAAGATAATAATTATAATAATAATATGTTTTCATAAAGCTATGTAAATTGTCGATTACTATAACGCAAGTGTTAAATGTGTGATAATATAATATATGATAATATATGGAATTCATAACAATAAGTTTATTCACAGTACAAAAAATTGGTGTAAGTGAAATTAGAAAAATACAAACTAATTCAAGAAAAATCGACAAATAAATATTGCACGTTGGAGAAAAATGAACGGGCTGAATTTGTACATGTACCTACCTTAGTATTAGGGTTCTTAATAATATGTGAGAATTCTTTATCAATTTAACCGCCGCGGACAGAGGAGGCATCATATGCAAAAATAGTTAAAAAACAATAACTTATATCAGCCACTAAATTGTTTATCAATAGATATATTAAAACAACGGACCTAGGACACTGCCCTGAAGTACACCTGTTCACGCATCTGCGCTTATTATCTGAAAAGTATTTTACCTCATCAAGTTTTTATAACAGCAAATCAAAAACATGTGGTAAATAAAGCAATATACCAGTTAATTTTAATTTTCCGTCAAAATGTTTTTACAAAAGGCGAGAACACCATTATGATGAATTTCTACGTACAGAATCAATACTGCCTTTGTGTTAACAGGTTGTGCTTGTTGAGGAATAAATAAATTTTTATTTCAAAATTTTTTTAACATTTTGGAAAAGCAGATACCAATGCTATCGCTTTATAATTTTCCATGTCACGGAAATCATTGTTCTCCTGTACACTGCTAGTATTGGTGCTGTTTTCAGTTACCCCGGAAAATGACAATTTAGAGAGAAACATTTATGAGCAAAGTTGGCCCATTGCCGTGCTGTGAATAGGGCTCATTAAATTGTCCAATAATTAGCGAAAAACGTATATTTTTACACGCGTTTTGTATTTACATCGTGACAGAGGAAGTATTACATTAACCAACTTAACGTATTATAGTATACTAATCTACAGAAAAGTAATATAACCAATATAACTATGTATCTCATGAAAACAGTAATTTCAACTAGATCAAGTCCTTCTGAATTTAATATCCCAGTGATGATTGCACAAAATATACAAAGAAATATGAATCGATTTACCAGAAACCGAATTTGAATCCAGGGAAGGTAAGAACACATAGAAAACGTGTTATTTCTTAAAATAAAAATTACACAAAGTTAAATAACAGTACCTAAGTTTCCATGTATGTTATTAAATTTTGCAAAACCTTCGTCACTGTCATATGGTGGGATCTTCTAAGATAAATCATATTACCCTAGAGTATAGCTAATAAAATAACAATTATACTTAAAGAACGACGGCATGCAATCCTATCAAGAAAATGTAGCCTGCAACGTTATATTAATAATTTATGAATTACGTAAGTGTATTATATTAATAATATATTAGGTGCGTTAAGTGTAGAAAGATAAACAGTACTTGGGGAGAACTAAAACAAAAGTTCGAGAGATACAAACAATGGAAAAATAAAAATTTATCGGGTTAAATAAGTAATGAAAAAGTATAAATACAATGCAATTTTTTTGATTATTTTATAGCGAATTCCTAACAATAAACAAACCGTTATTAAAGATGAATCAAATTCGTGATTTAAATGAACCATATTTATAAAACGCTTTCCATTTGTTTCTTTTTAACAAAATATTCCTTAGATTGCTAATATTTTCAAAAGTACTGAAAATAAATATCATGTGTGGGGGATCGTCAGAAAGTACTTGTAATACTCTATTTGATTATGAGATAATATAATGTCATGTATTTTAAACTATAAAAGAAATTAAAACCCGATTATTAAATAAATAAAATTAAAAATAAACTCAGATAAAACAAGGATAAAATAAAATAATCCTCATGATAAATCAAATAACGAGAAACTTACGTATGGTATACTGAATAGATAAATACAAGTTTAAAAAAAGGATATCATATCGGAGAACCATCTTCCTAAATCAGCTGTAGAACACCTGATGATGCAAAAGAGGTCAACGAGCCACACATAAACAAAGGGTCAGCTACGCTAAAACAAACCAAACGTAAACAAATTAAATAAAGTAAATGTATTGTACTATGTTTCTTTAAAATAATCAATAACAGAACAGCTGTTAGTTACATGCTTGCACCAAATTTTAAACGACTTTCAACATAAAAGTTAAACAAAGATGCACTTTATTTCTGTAAATCTCTTTAAAAATGTAATTAAATAGTATAAGACTTACCTGTAAAACTTCCAGTCTAGTCAAATGACGAGATACAATGTAAATTAGATCCTAAGAAGTGTTGTGTACTGATATTCGTAAAGGTTCAGTGATCCATCGTCAAAATTTCATCTCACGTAATATCAACAAATGGGTATCCACAAATTCGTCATGAAATAAGGATGTGCTGAGAATGACATAATTTCATAGCAGAAATGTAGAATAAAGCAAAAATAGACAAAAATATCAACCATTAATGACAGATGGCAATCAAGAAGTCCTTGGTCTTGCAAATTTTCTGCATGTTCCTTAGAAACGAAAACCAAATTGAGTTGTTATTGGGCTGTGAAAGAAGCAAACCCCTTGTCCAGATCGATCCTGAAATATATTGGTAAAATTAATGAATAAATTGGAAATTTAAATACCCAGGACTTTCTAAGAGTGAGTTGAGGGCAAATACGAAAAAGTAACGGAAAAGCAACTCCAATTTATAAGGAATTAAGGTAAAAATTATCCTAATTAATAAGCACCCACCTGATTGGTGGAATTCCAAAATTGCATCCAAGGCCTATTTGGTTTAAACAAATCCAGTAAACGGTGCAAGAAATTCTAGAACAATCAGCCATCATTTCTGTACAAGTGTCAAAAGCAGGACTCTGTCACCGAAGAGTGCAAACTTACTCTGAACTGAATTTTAAAACATTAAGTTTATTTAATTGTGTTAACATTCCATAGGACACAGTCCTTAATTTGTCATAGATTTAATTAATTTTAATTAACGCAGGGACTTGGATATAAGGAACGTTATTTATTTTTTGACCATCTGATATTATAATAAAGACGTTAATTTTGAGTGTCATCTATGTTTAATAACCAAAACATTTAAATTCATCTCAGCTGGATATCTAAAATACAGCAGTCTCAGCGACATCTATCTGTCAAATAGTAAAGTGACATTCATTCTAATAAAGATCTCTATATTTCCAAGTCCATAAAAATCTAATAAAATAAACTAGCACGAATTCAAATAACCTTTCTTTAAAAATAGCATAACAGCAGATTTATAGGTAAAATATTTCTTTGACGGTAGAAGGGAACCCCCAAAGGCCCTGAAAAATAAAAGAGTAATTGTAGTAAACCTACAGTAAGTTTTACGTTAAATTATCATAAAATCATACGCACTGTCGCTTATTAATAAAACATTGAAATAATTCTGGCCAGAGTCGGACTGATCGTATGCCATAGGGTCGATAATTCAAAAACTATACACAAGAACTAAAAATATTTCTTTAAAAAAACTATTTACAACTACTTTAGAAAAATAAAATTAAACTTCAAAATTAAATAACTAGTACATGCATTAAAATATAAATTTAAAATGTAAACTTACCTTATAAATAAAAACAAATTACTAAACCGACAATAAAAAACCAAAAAAATAAAAAATCAAAGATAAAAATTCCAAAATCAAAAAATTAAACAATATCCCTAAAATTCACCTATCAAATAACAAAGTTATTGATTTTTATTTTTGAAAGTACATAATCGAAATAAAATTGTGAGAAGTAGTGCAGTTAATGTTAGGTGTGAAAATGTGTTCCTTCTTGTGTAGCTCGCAAAATAGTTGTATCCTTTCTCACAATTGGAAACTCCCGACTCTCCTATGCGACTAAATTTCTTTGAGACATCTTAAAATAAATCAAAATCATCAGCAGATTTTATAATTTCTGTTTATTTCTTTAATGTTAACCGACATCAAAACTTTTTTCTTTCATATTATTTTTGCCAAACGCAACATTTAAATTGATACTATGTATTTAATCACGGATATTTTACGCTAGCTATATTATTTATTATCTGTACTAGTATCTCAACAAAGATTAATAGGCACTAGACGTATCCATGCAGCTCTACTTGTAAGCGATGTGGAAATGTTTCAATGTTTAACCGAAACCGTCGTAATTTAACTTAAAAATAAACCAGTCTACAGAGCTAGAATATTATTCTTCTTCATTGTTTTTATATCCACGCTATACAACTATTTTAACAATAAGACTGATGTAATCTACTTAGTTGGATACAACAAAACAGCACTGGGTTGATTTAAAAGGTATGATTCAATGCATAAATTTCTCAAGAGAAAGGGTGCGCGACGCCTAAATTAAAATTTATTTTAATGAAACTGAGATTTCAACAGCCCCGTTTTCAAACTTCAACATTTGATATTCCTTTAATGAGGAATTATATTAGCTTTCTATGTCACGGAAAAAAATAAAATTGCTCGACAGGGAAAGTTCGAAAAGCTCTCTCATTGAATTGCCTATTACAAACCATTGATTTTTGTTAACGTCAGTTGTATACTTGTACACACCTGTTTCAGCAAATTTTGGTTTAGTCTGTTTAATCAGATTAATCGAAAACGTTGAAATTATTATTTTGAACTGCAACAGGGGATAATTCAACGAATACTCTGTTAGGGTTTTTCCTGAATTAAATATTGTTCCCGTTGCACGTAAAAATTAAACCTGTTAAAGTTAAATTATTATTCCCCCAAATTACTTTAATTTAATTAAATGCCGTATATTAAATTAAATTTTAAGTATTCACAAAAGAGACACGACGCGGAAGGAATTTAATATTTTCTTAGGTATTAGAATTATTATTTGTTTTTGAGGAAAGTAAAATAAAAGGGATGAAAATTTTAAAGGCGTTTAAATTAAACGAGCTGAAATGTAATTAATTGGGGTTCCTCCATTAAGTTATAAAAAGACTTTTTAAAAAATTCCTCACTTTTGTGACAGATCTGAAATAATAAATTTCATAAAATATTCAAAACACTGGAAAGCTTTCGTAATTGCTATGCTTTAATCTGAATATAATTTAATTTTATCTACAATTACCGATGAAATGGTCCCACTTGTAGCACACTTACAACACTCATATAAAATTAATGAATCAAATTAGTAAAAGATAAATATGAATATGAATATAAAGAGATGGAAAATCCAAGGGTGAGGGCACACTTAATATTACAGTAGTTAATAAATACTATAAAGTTTTATATCCTTTAGTTTAAATATTCATTAAATTAGCCACGTGCGTACATATTGTTATGAAAGGAGACTTTAGGGATTTTTGATTTTATAATTTTCAATTTTAATTTTTATTTTTAATTTAATTTTTAATTTATTTTTAAGGTAAGTTTAATTTTTATATTTTAAGCATGCACTATTAAATTTTGAAATTTAATTTTAATTTCTATATTAGTTGTAAATAGTTTTTTCTAAAGAGATATTTTTTATTTTGTTCTTGTATATAGTTTTGAATTATCGACTATATGGTATACGATCTGTCCGTCACTGGGCTGAATTATTTTTATGTTTTATTAATGAGCGACAGTGCGTATGATTTTATGATAATTTAACGTGAAACTTACTGTAGGTTTGCTATAATTACTCTTTTACTTTTCAGGGCCTATGAGGGTTCCCTTCTACCATCGAAGAAATATCTTACCTATAAATCTACTGTTGTGCTATTTTTGAATAAAGGTTATTTGAAATTCGTGATGGTTTATTTAATTAGATTTCTTTGGACTTTGGAAAAATAGAGATGTTTATAAGACTGAATGTCACTTAACTATTTGACAGCTAGATGTCGCTGAGACCGAAGTAAGTTTGATATCCAGCTGAGATGAATTTAAATGCTTTGGTTATCACAATTAAACAGAGATGGCACTCAAAATATAATGTTTTATTATATTATCAGATGATCAAAAAGAAATAACTTTCCTTATATCTAAGTCCCTGCGATAATTAAAACTAATTAAATCCTTATAACAAATTAAGAACAGTGTCCTCTTGGATGTTAACAAAATTAAATAAACTTATGGTAAAAAAAATTTAGTTCAGAGTAAATTCTACACTCTCTGGTTACAGAGTCTTTTTAATTGCGCGTAAATTGGCAGTCCTGCTTTTGACACTTGTGGAGCAGGTATGATGGATGATGAAATTCTTGCAACGTTTACTGGATTTGTTTAAACCATATAGGCCTTGGATGCAATTTTGGAATTCAACCAATCAGATGGGTGCTTACTAATTAGGATAAATTTTACCTTAATTCCTGATAAGTTGGAGTTGCTTTTCCGTTACTTTTTCGTATAAATTTCTAATTTAAATAATAATTTTCTCAATATCTTTCAGGAGCGATCTGGACGAGGGTTTGCTTCTTTGGGCGAGTTGCTTTATTCACCGGTTGATCCACCAGATGTGTTTTATCTCGTTCTAACCTCGGAGATAGAACGAGATAAAACACATCTGATGGATCCACCGGTGAATAAAGCAACTCGCCCTTTCACTACCCAAGAACAACTCAACTTTTGTTTCGTTTCTAAGGAACATGCAGAAATTTTGCAAATCAAGGATTTCTAAATTGCTATCTGTCATTTATGATTTGTATTTTTGCCTATTTTTTCTTTATTCTATATTTTTTCAGTGAAATTATGTTATTTTCAGCATCCTTATTTCATGACGAATCTGTGGATACCCATTTGTTGATATTGCGAGAGATAAAATTTTGACCTGCCGTTGACTTCGACGAAACATCACTGAACCTTTCGAATATCACTACACAAACACTTCTTAGGATCTATTTTACATTGTGTCTCATCATTTGACTAGACTGGAGGTTTTACAGGTAAGTCTTACACTACTTATTTACATTTTTATAGACATTTACAGAAGCAAAGTGCATCTTTGTTTAACTGTTGTGTTGAAAGTCGTTTAAACTTTGTTCCAAGCATGTAAATAACATCTGTTCTGTTATTGATTATTTAAAAAAAAAACATAGTACAATGTATTTACTTTATTCATGTCTTTAATTTGTTTACGTTTGGTTTATTTTAGCGTAGCTGACCCTTGGTTTACGTGTGGCTCGTTGACCCCTCTTACTACAACAGGTGTTCTACAGCTGATTTAGGAAGATTGTTCTCTAATATGATATCCTTTTTTAACTTGTATTTTTCTATTCAGTATACCATACGTAAGTTTCTCGTCATTTGTTTTATTGTGGGGATTATTTTATTTTATCCTTGTTTTATCTGAGTTTATTTTTAATTTTATTTATTTTATAATAGGGTTTTAATTTCTTTTATAGTTTAAAATACATGACAATATAGACACACAATCTTAGGTAATTCTCACACAAATAAGTAAAGGATAGTTAGTTGGTAGCAAAGAGAGCAGTGAAGAATGTACTCTTAATTATATTGGGGGCGTACAGACACCATATGTGGACCGGTTTCTGGCTATTGGCCTTCATCAACGAAGGACATGCGGATGTACATCAAATATAAGCTCACTATTACATGCAAATATAATGGTACAATTTTACTAAATTTGTCAATTAGAAACATTCATCGTTTTCAAAACCTCTTTTTTAACTTGCATGGATTTTGTGGGCACTAGAACGTGCACATATTTAAAACAACCGACAGACAAAATAAGAACTTATGATTTAAATTGTCTCTTTTACAAAACTTCCATTAATGAAAAATCTATTTTAAGTAATTTTAATGCTTTTAGAATTTTATAAATCAGATTGTTATTTTGTTTGCAAGCTATTTTCGTCAGTTTATAGTTCGTTGAATCATACTAAATGCAGTTTCACTTCAGATGCTATTGTTGATTTGCATCAACTCTTAAGATGTAGAAACTGCCCTTGGATGTGGAACAACAGAGGCATTTTAACAGGAATTCCACTATTGTTCTTCAAATCCTATTCAAATTCTTTATATTTCCATCATGTTTGAACTTCATATGTAATATCATATTCGAATTTGGTAATAAATCTCATATATGCAACTACACAATTGTGTGCATTCTGTCTGCGATTCCGAAATTATTTGAAACAAATTTAATATATCTGAATCTGTTAGCATATACAACATTCATGGGCAGCAAGGATTCCCGTGAGGTTGTTCGATTCGCTCTAACTTATTTATGTTTATAACTTCATAATTTAATTTCTGTTAGAAGTATATTCAATGCATATGGATTTCAACAAATCCTTCGATGAGGTGAACAATGGCCACAAATTGTTTAAAATTGGAGTTTGTCCTCATTTACTGTTGTGAAACTAGTCGTTCAAGATTGCCATTGCAGACCATTATACTGTTTAATTTATTCATCACATTGCTAATGTTGATTGTAAATTTTTACTGTTTGCAGACGATCCTAAATATATTTATTATATTTATTTACATTCGTTCTCCAGTTGACTGCTATTTTATATTAATAATATTATTCTTTGGCAATGTTATTTGCCCCTATAGCTGACACTACAAACAAGATTCATAGAGGAAAATCAACAACCATCCCAAACACAACATTCCTATCCTATTGATCTGAAGAACACAAAGATTTTATATTCTATACCAAAACTATCAGAAAATAAACACAAAAGTACTGAAAACCATATTTGCAAACAATCTTCAAAAGAACAACTCCGTAACGACTTGCTTGAGCAGTTTCCAAACTTAAATCTGTAAACATTTGTAAATCAAAAGCCAAATTATAAATTTAAAGCCTATATTTTACAGCCCACGCAACAATTTTTTGTGCTATTCTGTTATTGCAGTAAATTTAATTGAGTTAATTAGCTTCATTAAAATATATAAAAACTATTAGCCTTGGAACAAACGCTACGCTTTGTTAAATGTTTTGATTTTCGAAGAGGTTTTGTGAAACAAACCTTCAATGCACAAAACTCAGTGTCGTGTTTAATGATCGACTAAATATACTAGAAAGAATAGTTTTGTTTAATAAATACTGTAAAAAATAAGAAAAATAATTATTGTAAATTTTACATAGAACACTATTGTACTACATGTCTTTCATATTTTGACAGCAGGTTCATTATTGTAAATAAAATAATCATAATGAGCAAGCAACAATATTTTGCGGTTAATATCACTGGCGCATTCGCCATTTACTCGAAAACTACAAATACTGCATTGTACCTTGTATTCCCATTTTAACACCCCCACCTATGCTTCTTTATACCTATGATATCTCAAAGGCAAGGTTTATGTTGACACTTCAATCACCTTTAATGATTTTAAAATAAAAATTAAGGTTGTTGCTCCACAAATTTTTCAGCATATTCTCCAAAATCGAGTTTCCACACAGTCAAGCTTCCGTTTCGCCAAAAAGTTATTGAATTCCAATTTGACGCTTAATTTGAATATTGTTAAATACCGCTAAGAACTGTGGATACTGAACATCTAAAAATCCTCACAGGATGATATAGGAAATTTGTTTTAAATAATATCATTTGTAGCAATGATACTCACCATTATTTTTTTCAATCTTTAAGGCCGATAATTTTGGATATAATCAATCTGGATCTAAACATTTCTGCTTATAACCAGTTCTTTCCCAAATAAATAAACTTACCTTTTAAAGAAGATTATGAAGAATCATGTCTCGTGCAAGTATGGTAAATGGATAGATACAATATGCACAGGAATGTAATATCTGCAGAGATACTTTTATATCAAAGTTTCAAATAAAACCATCGCATATGTAATATGACATAATCACTTATGCATAGAAAGCCGCTACAAATATGCATATGCATATTCACAATCTTATCTCCAGATTTTTTTCTTCCTGGTAGTTTGTATTACTTCCAAGCTCATGAACAATTATATATAAGTAGCATAATATGTCTCTATCAAGATCTTGCTATGCTATAATTGCTTCACTGAGTAGCTACGGTAATATATTGGACAGCAGTACTAGCACGACGCAAGCGGAGATGTTGATCGTGACTGAAACGATTATTTAACACGTTCGCGACATAAATTCATTTTGTGATCCTAGATTTCAGCAGAAGTGCTCTAGTTTTCATATTGAAATCTTTCAGACGGTGTTCAGCGCGTAAAATTATTCATGAAAAAATCCAACTTAAGCAAAATGAATTATAATTCGTTTTTTCTATTAACACTTTTTAGTAGAAGCAATTCATATACAGTGCGATGTAATTAAAGTCATATTGTTTACAATAAAATAAATGCTGAACTAATTATAACTTCAATGGTAAATTAACACTTTAACAGATTTTATTTGATTTGAATATTTTGAAAGGAAGCCATAATTAAAATATGGAAATATGTAATAAATTCCATGGTAGTACAGTTACTTGGTGATCTCACTTCGAACTAATTCTATAGCTGTTTTAAATTAAAATATTTGGATAATTTGATTCAAAATGGGTCAAATAATAAATATTGAAAAGGGATAAGGGTGCTTTCTCGTTGGGGGTGAGTTTCACCCCAACTCAGGGGTTTCGAAAAAATAAGAAAGTGACTATTGGAACGTGTAGATCGTTGAATTCAACCCCCTCCCTCCCCAAAAAACCCTATACTGTTCTTTTTGCTTTAATACTCGCTGAGTTACAAGGGTTGAAAACATTGATTTTTAAGCAGAAAACACTGATTTTTCAAAGATTTTAAGCAAATTACTCAAACATTTAGTACATCCTTCAGTAATTTTCCATTTTATCTAAGTACATCTGAGCTACTACAGAATTTGTGACATTTTCTTAGTAATAAATTATGATGTATTCAAAGCTAAGAGAGAAAAACATATTAACAAAATATTTAAAAATCTTCAAACGTTGTGCAATTGCATTCACAATCTAAAATCTAGTATCACGAATTGCCCCGTATCCCTGGCAAAGTAAACAACACAAACACATTTCAAATGAAAACTGTACGTACCAACTTCGCAGAATATTATGAATGCGCTTACGGAGATTCGAACAGAAGATGTTTATTTGATCAAGTCGAATACCTTATAATTCAGTCAAATGAAGTGAATCCACCGAAGGCAAGCTAGATTAACGGTGATATGGTGTGTAGACAGGCCGATAAGAACGTTAACTATTCTAATTTTGAAATGTGGCAAGCCGAGGGTATATTTCTCTATAGGGAATTTCCCAGCTGAAATTGATAATCATCTTTAATAGATAACATCAACATCTGTACTAAAAGTTAAGATTTATATAATATTCAAGGGAATTAATGTTATAAAGTTTATATGTAAATAACTTAGCCAGTTTATTACAGAACCAAATTTCAAATCTGAAAAATGATATTAATTTCAATTCGTCCATCATGTTGCGCGTATAGTTAAGATGGCTGCAACAAAGTCTCTAGCTTTCTAAAACGTAAACAAAAAATACCATGTCGTATTTAAAACATATTTAAAGTAGTGCCCAGACGAGCAGAAATGTAAAAAGCAAATCTACATATTATCCATGTCACAACTTTTTCATGTATGTACGCCATGATAAATTCTCTATTGCTGTTGAATAATTTTTGAAAGTTTATAAGTAATATTGTACTGTGTATTATTTTAAAACTCTAAACTTGTTGTTATCAGTAACCAAGGCGAATTGCTTCCAGAGTTATAAAACATTTATTTATTTAACATTGCTTCAGGAACAAGCTCCTAGAATTTGCTCTATTCTTCATGAAACACCCGAAGTAACCTATTAATTCTTACAACAGTAAGAATTCTTACTTAATTATTAACGCTTAATAGCAAACTACAACAAAGAAAATCAAAAGACAGTCAAAAATCAAGTTATATATTGCAAAATATATGATATGATCATAATGTAAGATTGGGACTAACGTGGTTTACGTTACATAGGAAAATATATATCACTAATGGAAACCACATTATTGATCCTTATTGCATCAATCCAAGAAAGCAGTATCGATTAACTTCCTCTGAACATATCAAATTATGTGGGAAAGACATTTGAAAGCAAATAGGTAATATCTAATCGAATTAAAATCTGAAGGTGAGAACTTAATGGATATTAATTAGAATTATCATTTTTGCTGCCATATACCAAACCGAACACAAATTTTAAGTGGGGTGGTGGCTTACTGTAGAGCAAAGGTCATAAATGAGCGAAAGCAGATATCAGTATCATACTCTCACCATGGAGCATACTCTCACCATGACCGAGAGGTTCATGCAATTCAAATGAATTCATATTAAATTTGTTATGGAATGCAGTAGTGCCAGCAGGTGAACTCTATCCTTCAGCAGACAAATTTAATGTTGGGGAAATGCATTATTGTTGAAAATGTCACTTTTATCAAAAACTATAAGAATTTCGAGAACAAACTATTTTTTTGCTTTGAAAAGAACGTGAGTAAAATATTTCAATTAAATTTGACCAGTGGCACATGAAGAAAAGTTATACCTGCATAAAAAATTTTAATAAAAAATTTGTTCATGGGATTTTAAGAAAACAAATTCTCATTCCAACGCCTTCAACACCTACATTTAGAAATCCAGTTCATTCATTATTTCGATATATGTTTATAGGTATGACAAATACTTAGTTCTTAATTCTAGGCGTATTATCCGCGGAATTTCCAGATTTAAATTCGGACCACCTTGTATATTTTCTCTAAATTTATCATTAAATAAAATATGTTTTTTTAATATTCCTAATTTTGATATCATAAAATAGGCAATACTGGCAATAAATAGGTATATAAGTTTTTTCATTGTTTAATATTCAGCCAGCTAAAGACCTTATAAAATTTACAAAATACGCTACAAAATGAAACTAAATTATTACCTTCACTTAATTAAAACTTTTATGATAATTAGAACCATAAAGTACCGTGAATTACTAAAATCGTTTATTCTTACATTTCTTATATTACACCTTAAAAGTTTTGATACAATTTAGCTGTACCATATAATAATAAGCGAAAGCACACCAGTAACTTTATTGCAAACTTACAGTTACTTTACTTTTTTTTAATCCAATTTGTGCAATGTGCCTAACTTTAAACTCCAATAATTGTTTTAGTTGGAGAAAAGTTCACACAAATCTTTTTTTAAGTTTTTGAGAGTGGCTATATATCGTAGAGGTTATGAAGGGTGTCAGCTAACCAAGATTTATCAAATATGTACCAGACCCAGTCGTGCGGAATAATGAAATTATGTTGTGTTATTTACGAGTAATATAATTATATAAGAAAACTTCGTAATGATCTTGAAGAATATATGCACCTGTGGAATATATCATACGAAAAGTATTATTTAGCATAATTTGAAAAAAAAAATCTTCCGAATTTTTTATTAGTATAATTTGCCAGTACATTAATTAGAAGTGTACTTCCAACAAGACATACATTGTAATGGTAGATATATGTTTCAAAGCATATTAAAGAAAAATTCTTAAGTAATAATGAAAACAACACATTAAAATTTTTTCACGAATGTCAGGGTTTACTATACCTCTTAACTCAATTGTTCCAAGCGCTATTTTTTGCGACTGTTAAAAAGAGCAAGACTTGAATTTGTTGCAATATGGAAAATGTCATTCGGTACAATTTTATATACCTATATAACTGTCCATTTGACGTGTTTAAAAGTTACTGCATAATATGTCGTTATTGATTAGGCCACATATTCTTTAAATATAAACATATGCATATATAATATAATCGCCAGGTTATAAAAAATGTTTTAAATCCTCTATTATTATGGTTTAAAGTTTTGGCAACTACTTAGGTCAAATTTTCAGTTTGTAACTTTGATATTTAATCTTTGACACTGAATCTGGGATGACTTATGATAACAGTCCTTGTTTTTGTTGTTAAATTTCGCCTGAATGGCGTATCAACTTTTAATCTATACAATGTTGGTCGAAAGGATTTGTTAGATTACATAATTACGATAATCTTTGTCATTTATATGGGAAAGTGAAGATATGTAATTTTTAATTAAATATTGCTTTTAGCGTAGTAAGTGTATTGGTAATTAAAAATAAAGCATGTTATTCGATAAAATCTGTAACCCTATCACACGAGATTTTTTACATTGTCATGGTCACTCTCCTTAATGCCAATGAAGCCTTATTTGTATTATCTTAGAAAGTTTGAATTTTATGAAGAAGAACATGAATCGTCATTTGCTACTTAATCGTTGAAGATTTTTCCCTTAATTATATCAATAAGATTAGAAGTATAGATTAACAATGGTATAATAACGAGTATTATCGCACCATTTTATGAAAAAAATACATAAACTGGAAAACATTTTTATATTATTTTTTTAAATGTAATGTTTAAAAAGTTAATGTGAAATGTTTGAAATGATTGAAATATTTCTAATGTTTCAAATGTTGAAACATTGAAATGTTGAAATACTGAAATGCCAAAATATCGTGATGCATAAATGCTTAAATGCTTATGACTAAACGTCTAAACGTCCTAACACCCAATCGTCCAAATGTTCAAACGCCGAAAGTCCAATTGTCTAAACATCTAAAAATCTAAACGTCTAAATATCTAAATGGCCTAAATGTCCAAATATCTAAATATCTAAATGTCCAGTTATCCAAAGTGTCCAAATGTCTAATTATCCGAAGTGTTCAAATGTCCAAGTGTCCAATGTCTAAATGAATAAAAGTTCAAATGCCTAAATGCTCTTAAGCCTAAATACCCAAATGTCCTAATTCCCAAATGCTCAAATGCCTAAATGTCTTAAATGTCTAAATGTTCAAATGTTTAAATGTCCAAATGTCCAAATGTACAAATGTACAAATATCCAAATGTCCAAATGCAAAAATGTCTAAATGTTCAAATGTCTAAATGTCTAAATGTCGAAATGTCGAAATGTCAAAATGTCGAAATGTCCAAATATCTAAATATCTAAATGTTTAAACATCTAAATATCTAATTATCCAAAGTATTCAATGTCTAAATAAATAAAAGTTCAAATGCCTAAATGCTCCCAAACCTAGATTCCTATAAATACCCAAATGTTCTAATTTCCATATGCTCAAATGTTCAAATGCCTAAGAGTCTAAATGTGTAAATTTTTAAATGTCCAAATGTACAAATATCCAAATATTCAAATGTCCAAATGTCCAAATGTCCAAATATCTAAACATGGAAATGTCTAAACATCTAAATGTCTAATTATCCAAAGTGTCCAAATGCCCAAGTGTCCAATGTCTAAATGAATAAAAGATCAAATGCTTAAATGCTCTTAAGCCTAAATACCTGAATACCTAAATTCCCAAATCCTCAAATGTTTAAATGTCTAAATTCTTAAATGTCTAAATGTCTAAACGTCTAAACGTCTAAATGTCTAAATGTCTAAATGTCTAAATGTCTAAATGTCTAAATGTCTAAATGCCTAAATGTCTAAATGTCTAAATGTCTAAATGTCTAAATGTCTGAAGGTCTAAATATTAAATTATTTAACCAAGTCCAATTGTCTAAATGTTTAAACGTCTAAACTCATAAACGTCTAAATTTTTAAATGCTTAAATGTCTAAATATTTAAATTTTAAATATTTAACGTCTAAATGTCTAAATGCATAAACCTTCAAATGTTTAAATATGTTTAAAAGTCTAAATACTTAAATATCTAAGCGTCTAAATAATGCCTAAATATTCGAATATCCTAATGACTAAATGCCTAAATACTTAAATGTCCAAATAACTAAATATTTACATGTTAGATGTTTAAATGTCTAAATATTGAAATATTTAATTAAGTTCAAATGTCTAAACGTCTAAACTCCTCTTTTATGTACCATATATCTATTATACAGGGTGTCCCGAATTGTACGGACCAAACCTTACTGTGTGATTGAACTTCACAAAATATGGAAACCTACCTATAAACATGGGTCGGGAAAAGCTTAGTTATCAAACTACAGGGTGTTAAAGAATCATGCAAAAAATAAATTTGGAAACAGAACATACCACGTAATAAATTTGTATTGCTTGAAATACTGAAATCATGGCACACTATTATTGCTGTATAACAAATCGCTGGTAATAGTGAAAAAATTATTAATAATTAAAAAAGTTTAATTAGGGTTTTACTTAAAAATTGACAGTTTTTGAGGAAAAACACAAGAGATCTTTTTTGTGTAAAAAGGCTCGATTTTTTAAATTTTGGTCATAATTTGATAAAAAAGTTGGGGGTAATTATTAATTTTGCCCCCCCCCCCCCTACTCTTACCCGCTCCTGAATGATTTGGGTAGAAAGGAGTTCCTTCAGTTTATGTACCATAAAAATCTGAATTATTGTGCAAAATTTCATTTGTCTATCTTCGGTCCTTTTAAAATTATGAAAAAAAAAACATTTTCAGAAATGTTTCCCGCGTTTCCCGCCTCTTGTTTATAGAAACTTTTTTTATATTTTGTTAAGTTCATAGTTTGGTCCGTACAATTCGGGACCGGAATTGAACATATGGCTGAACTTAATTTCCCAAGTTATAAAATGGGAAAAAATACTACTTCTGAGTAAGTGAAAACTTATAGAATCTCATACATTGTTCAATTTTCTAACATTTTCAAACTATATTGTCTACATTCAGTTATTTCATTTACCAACTTGAGTTTCCTGATAGCATATTAATCAGGAAGCCTTTACGAGTTATGGGTCATAACAAGATTGGTGTGAGTGGTAAAGTAACAATGTGATAACATTACTATAATATTGACTGTAGCAATATTGTAGTAATATACACTATTGGCAAGTTTTAACTTGGAGTGCGAAATCTGTAATGCAACTAAGAGAAAAGGTACATAGGGGCAAAGCCTTCAGTTAACAAGAGACGCCTAAACATTCCTACACTCCTACTAAAGAGGGGATGTGTGTTGATGTGGCGCGAGACGACAGCCAGCGGTTCAGCTTACGGCCGTGCGATATTTTTACGATGTTTTCATTCTTTTATCATGTTTATCGCTGTTGCATTTGACAATACAACGGCGGTTTAAGAGTTGATGTTATTTATTAGCCCTAAACCTAAAATCGAAATAAAAACTTGTATTTTAAAAATAACAGTTTGTACTTCGCAGGAGAAAGGCTTATTGATGAATAATTGTTGGGCGCGACATCGCGGCCGTTCGACACATTTGGCCGATTCCGTCGTCCCCTTCGACCGCGTGTTGTAAAGAATGGAAGGTGGGAGGTAGGGGATAGCGCGTTGTCTGTTTAACTTGTAAATGCTTTAAGTTATCTCCGTCTGATGCATTTATATCGACCACCTAGATTGGACCTTACCAATAGTGTATAGAAATGCCAACAGAGGTTTCCTATTCAATTTATTCTATTTCACTCTATATTTATATATCATATTTGAGTAACAACCTACATGTGTGTTCACGAATATTGTAAAAAAACTGAATACAGGTTTTATAAGTATTTGGTTTGGCTTATAAATGTATCATGTAGGAATGTATTTAATATGTTCTGGAATTTCTAGTGTATGTACATAAAAATAAAAGTAGCCTTTTAATATTCGGTTACCTCCATTCATATCAAACACGTAACAACATTTCTATTCATAAATGTAAACATAATATACAAAGTGAGAGCGTGAAAAATAGTTTCTAAAAAATTTAATGAATTTGAATTATTTATGGAAATATTATTGAATAATGCAATTTAATATGCATTTTTTACACTCACGATTATCATGACTTGTTTTATATACATTCTAAATGCCTTCAATTTTTACCCCGAAGCAAGGAGAGATGTGTTTACGACTGAAATTATAACGAAAACAGATACCTAATGTAAGTTGAAATGAGGAATGAACAACACTCAGTAAGAAACTAGAATATAAACTGAATAATATTATAAAAACGGGAAAAGAAAAATAATTCGTAAAATTAATAACCGTTGTACGTTGCACTGTGAGGTTGCATGGCAAAAGAGCTCCTATTGAGCGAGAATTATCAAAAACCAAAGCTTTAGATCAGACATATTCTCCAAGAAGCATGTGCATAAAATTGCATATTTTGTTATAAAACGAATTGGAAATAACAATAAAAATCAAAATTTGAAAATACTTGATTTAACGAAGTCTCATTTCTTTTAACTTGTTTTAAAATTTACATCGAAAAAACCCTAATAGAATGAAGTAGAAATTACTCGGAAAGGTAAATGTCTATTGAAAAAATATGCCTCTAGACTGCTGTTCACGAGCGACCAAATTCTACAGCAAACGACAAATTTATGGTGTCTCTGTGGTCAGAAAATTGTTTGTTGAATACTTTAAATGGGGTCACAGCATAATTTCAAGTAAGACAACATTGAGGTAGAGGCTGAATGTATTCAGAATATAAATAACTTGGTAGCATATTTTACCAAGATGGAACGTGAAATAGACATCCAAATAAAATAACGCAAGACAAAATTGCAACAATTATTATCAAATCAGATGAAATGAAGTAAACGCTTTGTATATATATATTTATATACAAATTAATAATCCTGATAAACAATTAAACTTATTCTATACCTAAATGAAAAAAGGTGTCAGTTTCAATCTGCTAAACTGTAGAAATCGACTAATTTCGAAATAATATGGAGTGTAATTACAGCAAAATCCTTAATTACTTTCTAAGTGAGATACAAAATGATATGAGATAAAAAAGACATATTTTTTAAATAAGTCAACAACTGAAAATTATTATCTAATATCAAATAACAAACAAGAAGTATTTTTTTAGGGCTTTAGGATTTTTTACTTTTGGAAATGTCCACCTCTTTTCGTTGCCAGTGCCACTCTCCAATTCTGAATTTTTTTATAAATGACTTTATTTAGGTCAATATACAGATAAGTCCAGGATGCTTCGAACACGACAGGGATTGGGACGAATATACGAGTGGCCGACCACTCGCCTCAGTTCGAAATTTGTACATTAGGAGAAGGGAGCGGCAGTGCGCTATGGCCACTCACTGCTCGCTCAGCAGTCAGGTCAGCAGATTGTTGTTGTTGTTGTTAGTATCTCATTAACCATGTTGGGATGTAGAACTCATGTCTGAAAGAAATTTGATTTACGTATTCTGGACCAACGTTTCGAAATTTTTCTAACTTCTATAATTCATCCTAGATAGGATTAGTTATTGTAATTTTAAAAAAATCTCAAAACACATTTAAATATTTCCGACAATATTTCCATTGTTTGTTTTTTCGCAACAAAAATGGGATTCTACAACATAAAATTAAAATTAATTGTCACTGCACCTCGAGTGTTGCAGGTGTAATAAAAATTATTATAAAAGAACCCAAACATTCCAAACAAGGAACAGTAGACGCGAGAGCCATCGGCTGCAGCGCGGAGATCCACGATTCCCACCACTGTGTCCGCTTGCGTACAACGGGCACAAGTAAATCGCGCAAACTAATACCCATGTTCGAACCTCCTCAGTCTTTACTGTATATCAATTTACTCTTTATATCAATTTACTCTTAATATAAAATATTGCACATTCGAAAATCCTCTTGTCAAAGCCCATTTTTATTAATTTACTAAATGGATTTATAATTCGCGTAAACAACTGTGATTCCGCGTGTACTATTGCTTCTGAAGTGATCCTGTTTATAATAAAAAATACTACAGCAAGTTTTTGCTTAGAACATACAACGTGCATAAATCGATAGCAAATTCCTGCTGGTTGCTGTTGTGGCGACATTCTGTGGCCAGTAGATGGAATGAAATAAGGCTTTTTAGTACCTATAATACGAGTGACTGTATAATAGCTGTAAATCACTGTAAAGAAAAATAATATAAAATACATTATTAAAAATTTACATTGTGTTGAAGTTACCAACAAAATAATTAAAATCACATACATAAATTATAAGTATTTAGGGAACTTTGGAAATTGAAACCTGAATTTAATTTAAAATTCACGATGTTGCTTAATTGCCTTAAATACGATATATTTAAATGTAAATTTAAATATTCCAGGCTAACAGGCTAGGAGACGGCCTGTGGAAAGGTGCACAATTCATTTAATTTACTTGACGTTTATAGACAAACTTTTGAAACTTTCCTCAATTATTACGCAAGAAAGTTACTTAATCTCAAATTCAAATACTAATGTTACATAAAAAGTGGCTTAAAAACAACGAGGCAGCTATTAAAATGAAATTATAATTACTAAGATTAATCATATTATTTAAAATCATCATTTGAGACCCGTAACTCAACTCATGTTAGTTACTGGAAATAATAGTAATATTGTTAACAGCTGTTAAATTTTTATCGACCCTCAAGTCAAAATAATATGCAATGTTAAGATAATCTAAGGTCACTTCCTCTAGCATTTCTCGCATCGATAATGGTGCTTCTTTTTTAAAAAGTTTTGGCGTCATCTTCGAAAAACCAAGCCTATCAAATAGAAAATTTCAAAAGGCACGTGGGACTCCAAACACCACATGCATTGCAGGAGACCGCTAATAACTAGATGTTGCCGTGTCGTGGAAGCACTTTTAGGACTAATGTGACACTGATAGTACTTGGTCTAAAGCCTCCATTGCAAATTGATCCAGGTTTTGTGAATTTCAAGACACTAATACCCTTTTATTTATTATTTCTCCTGTCAGCGACTGTTTTGACGGAGAGAAATATATATCCTTTAAACAAGTATATGGACTAATAGCCAATTTTAGTTTATATGAAAATGCGTGAATTGTGACATAATCAGGTAACCTCGTTAAATATTTCGATAAAATCTAATAATGGAATTTAGTGGTCGAGTAGTAACAATAATGTTGGTCAAACTAATCATATTTTATAGCCTACAATGCAATCAACGTTCATTTTCAGTAGAGAATACTAAACCAAAATCTCATTGCAATTTAATGGTTAGTAATTAGTAGCAATTATTAATGAGGTACAATTACCTAGATTTGTTTACATTGTATATGTATAGGTTTTAACTTCAATAACTGATGATTTTATTTCAGAAGTACTCTATAATAATAAAATATCAAATATTGAGGGATATTCTAGAAATTAAATCATCAAACAATAACAATAATAATAATAATAGTATAACAAATAAATCAAAGTTAAATAAGTGAAACAAAAGTCAACAAATAGGTATATTTACTTAGATTATGTAATTTACTGAATCACGCCAAATAAATGAAACGAATTAAAACTTCAATGGTACTGAAAACTCTATGGTATATGAAACTCTGTTTCGCCGATCATAAGGACTATGTTAGGATGATCGAGTCGAATATATTAAATTACTTTTAATTGGACTTATCTTGACTTGATTATAGCTTTTCCATATTTTCTCCTTTTTCGTTAACGGCGGTAAATGGTTATTCATGCTGCAAATAAATCCGAATTAAGTGTCATAATGCTAAGTTAAATTAACTTAATTTTTAAATCTTCAAAGAGCGTCAAAATATCTGCCGAATTAAGAGTTTTTAAAGTAAGGCTTATTTAATATTTCCTTAACTAAAACTTAAAAACATGATAGGGATGGCATAGATATTGTCCAGCCAGCTAGGTACATAATGTCATGTATTTTAAACTACTAAAAGAAAGTGCCCGATTATCAAATAAATAAAATTAAAAATAAATTCAGGTAAAACAAGGATAAAATAAAATAATCCTCACAATAAAACAAATAACGAGAAACTTACGTATGGTATACTGAATAGATAAATACAAGTTAAAGAAAGATATCATATTGGAGAATAATCTTCCTAAATCAGCTGTAGAACACCTGTTGATGCAAAAGAGGTCAACGAGCCACACATAAACAAAGGGTGAGCTACGCTAAAATAGAACAAACGTAAACAAATTTAAGGAGTAAATATACTAAGGCCCGGTCTTTTCATCTTCCCGTTAACTTTATCCGGCCATTAAAGTTGTTGATTTTCATTGTTGTAACAATTGTGTCCTAGGTAAATAACTACTGGATAAAGTTAAGTGGAGGTGAAAAGACCGGCCCTAAATGTATTATACAATATTTTTTTTAAATAATCAATAATAGAACAGCTGTTATTTACATGCTTTGAACAAAGTTTAAACGACTTTCAACACAATGGTTAAACTAAGATGCACTGTTAAGAATATATTGATAGTAATTGTTTATGTAAAAAATCAATGTTGTATTTGTCAATGTAAAAAGTTAGACAGTTTTTGTAAAAATATAAATATAATAAAATAACGTCACTTCTTTATAAAAAAGGGTATTTTTATTAAAAGACGAGAGATCCCTATTCATTTAATTCTCCATATAACATTTTGGCGACCGTGACAGGACATACTGGAGAATTTGAATAAGTTAAAGAAGGAGAGGACACAGTTGAGGCGTATATTTACAAAGATTTGCCGAAATATTGATAATGTTTTCAAAAGCGATCAACCAGACAAGGAGAATGTTGTAACTCAATTAAAACAATTAGAAGATAAAAGTACGAGATTGTCTGTCATCGATGAAAGAATTAAGGACTTATTGTTTTCATCAGAATTTGAAGATGAAGAAATTGAGCAGGAAATGGATACTATTGAATCTTATAGAGAGGAATGGATTTGTTATCGAACAAAATGTGAATCCCTTACCACAAATAAGTCAGCAGATCATGTAGAAGGTATTGAAAATGCACAAAATAGAAGACAATTCAGGTTACCCAAATTAGAATTCAAGAAATTTAATGGTGATGTACGGAATTGGATTGGATTTTGGGGCCAGTTTAAGAAGATTCATGAAGACAAAGGTATCGATCTTGAAGACAAATTTCAGTATTTAATACAAGCCACTGAGCAAGGTTCCGCAGCCAGAGAGTTAGTAGAGAGTTTTCCCCCATCAGGTCAAAATTATGGAAAAGCCATCGATCAGTTACGAACCAGGTTTGCTAGGGACGAATTTCTCATAGAGGTATATGTTAGAGAATTACTGAATTTAGTTCTTCAGCAAGCAACGAAAAATAAATCAAGTATGAGTATATCTAGTCTCTTTGATAAGTTAGAAACACAGTTACGAGCATTAGAATCATTAGGTGTAACTAGCGACAAATATGCTGCTATGCTTTACCCACTAGTCGAATCTGCTTTACCAGAAAATATTTTAATTGCATGGGAGAGGCATCGTAGTACTTATAAAGACGCTAGGAACATCATCGATTCAACTAATCGTTTACAAATGTTATTAGGATTTATAAGAGGAGAAGTTGAAAGTGAAGAAAGAATTCATTTGGCTCGTACAAGTTTTGGTTTGGAAAAAGGACAAGAAAGAAAATGCAGCCGTCAGCGAAAATTAGAAGAACAGGAAGAAATACCCACAGCAGCTACGATATTTTCGGCAGGTATAAAAGGAGGTGAGAAAACCACTTTTAATTGTATTTTTTGCGATAAATCTTCACATTCAAGTCAGGATTGCTTTAAAGCACAAAATTTAACATTAGATGAGAGACGAAATGCAATCAAGAAAAAAAGATGTTGTTTTGGTTGTTTGAAGCCGAATCATAATATAAAAATGTGTAAAGCATTCGTTAAATGTCTTATTTGTGGCAAAAAGCATTATGCGATAATGTGTCCTGACCTGAATATAGCCAAGCATCCAAAATCTGAAAATTGTGGAAAAGTAGTTCCTGAAAATAGAGATGTTGACAATGTTCTAGCTAATAATACGAAAACTAAGACACTATTACAGACACTCATTGTTCGGCTTGTAAATAACAATAAATCAAAAACTGTAAGGGCTCTAATTGATTCGGGTTCACAAAAATCATATATTTTATCAGAATGTGCAAAAGAAATGAAGTATAAAAAAGTTATGGATGAAACTATTGTACAGGGTGTATTTGGAGGATTAGATTCAGCTCCACGTACTCATGGTTTATATGAAATTACAGTAGAAAGTTTGGATAGGTCATTTCGATGTAAAGTACCAGTACTGGATCAAACAAAAATCTGTAATTTTATTCCTCGTATGAGCAATTATGTTTTAATTAATTATATGAAGAGGAAAAATATAGAATTTAGCGATGCTGCTTCTAATATTACAGAAATCACATTATTACTAGGAGCCGATATAATTGGTGAACTGATTACTGGAGAGTTAGAAAAAATTAATAATGATGGACTTGCTGCAATTGAGACGCGATTAGGATGGACGGTTATAGGACCACAAAGTGCAAATAATAATGTGATTAGTTTGTCATGTTTAGATAATATAACCATATCTGATTTGTGGAGTTTAGACGTTTTGGGGATTAAAGATTCAACAGATGTTAAAGCCAAGGAAACATTAGAAGCAGAAGTTCTAGGTCGTTTTAAAGAAACTGTTACTATGAACCAAGATAACAGATATGAAGTTATTCTTCCATGGATTGATGGTCATCCTGAGCTTAAAAGTAATATGGATTTAGCAGAGAAAAGGTTGATAAGCACCACTAAGAAACTCATTTCAATTGGTAAGTTTACAGATTATACTGATGTATTTTGTGACTGGGAGAAATCCGGTATTATTGAAGAGATATCAGTATCAGAAATGCAAAACTATGGTCATTATCTACCTCATCATGCAGTAGTAAAAGAGTCAAGTGCAACCACGAAAATTAGACCCGTTTTTGATGCTTCTGCTAGAGATAGTGAAGGAAATTCTTTGAATGGATGTTTAGAAAAGGGACCAAATTTAATAGAATTGATACCTTCCCTTTTGATAAATTTTAGATTACACCGATATGGCGTAACTGCTGATATTAAGAAGGCCTTTTTACAGATCAGTATATCATTAAACGATAGAGATTTTCTGAGGTTTCTCTGGTGGGAAGACTATGCACGTAACAAAATAAAAGTCTATAGACATTGCAGAGTAGTATTTGGTGTGTCACCTAGTCCATTCTTATTAGCTGCTACCATAGGACATCATTTGGAAAATGTACCACAAAATTATAAAGAGACTGCAATAAAACTGAAAAATTCTTTTTACGTGGACAATTGTGTTACGAGTGTAGATAATAAAATGGATTTAGAAAAGTTTATTAGTGAATCAAAATACTTAATGTCTACTGGAAATTTTGACCTCAGAGGATGGGTGTATAACTCAAGTAAAACAGAAGAGACAGAAGAATCATCTGAAACAAAGGTTATACCTGTGCTAGGTCTGTCATGGAATTTTAGACAGGATTTGCTATATTGCGATTTGAAAGCAATAAGTTGTTTAAATGAAACTCCTACAACCAAAAGAGGTTTACTGTCAGCTGCACAAAGAGTTTTTGATCCTATTGGTTTTACGTGTCCAGTAACATTGATTCCTAAACTTTTACTTCAAGAAACTTGGAAGTTAAAGATTGGTTGGGATACAGAGTTGCCAAAAAATATCATGAATAGGTTTGAAGTATGGTTAAAGCAGATAAATATTTTGAGTTTTTGCATGGTACCTAGGAGATTAAGTAAATTTTCTTTAAAAGAACCAGGGGATTTTACATTGCATGTATTTTGCGATGCCAGTAAACTATCATACGCAGCATGTGTATTTTTGAGAGCTGAAGTGAATGGGACAGTTTCAGTTCAATTAGTTCAAGCTAAGTCACGAATTGCACCTATGAAAGAGATAACATTACCACGACTGGAGTTAATGGCAGCAGTTATAGGGGCTAGATTAAGTCGGACAATAAAATATTCAGAAGAACTAAGCAATACTAAAACTTATTATTGGAGTGACTCTATGGTTGCCTTAACTTGGATTAAGACAAAAGCAGCTTGGAGCACATTTGTAGGGAACAGAGTGAAAGAAATTTGCAAATATACTGAGCCCAGCGATTGGTATCATGTTCCAGGAAATTTGAATGCTGCTGATCTTCCGTCTAGAGGTTGCAGTTCAAAAATGCTTGCAAATATCAAATGGTGGGAAGGTCCAGAGTGGCTAAAAGGCAAGCCAGATTCATGGCCATGTTCAGAGGTAGTTTGTTCAATTGAAGAAATTAAGGTTGAGGAAAAGAAAAATTTTGTATCTATGATAACATGTGAAAATGAGCTAATGAGTCAAGAATTCAAGTATTTTTCTAATTACTCACAAGTTGTAAGAATGATTGGTTGGATTTTACGTTTCTATAAAAATTTACGAGAAAAAAGGAGGAAAGTTCATGGCGAATTATCTTACGATGAAGTTGAAGAAGCTGAAATTAGACTTTTAAAATTAATACAATCAGAGAGTTTTGTCGTTAGTAATTTTAAAACTATTAGAAATTTACAAATTTTTGAAGATGAGAGTGGTCTATTCAGAGTCAAAACTAAATTAGTGTTAGGAGATGACGATAATGGTTTTAAATATCCTATTGTATTGCCTTCAGATCATAGATTGGTTGTTAAATTGATTGAAGAACAACACAGACTTTCTGGGCATGCAGGGGTACAGACACTAATAGGAATCTTAAGAGAAAGATATTGGTTACTAAAAGGCAGAAGGTCTGTGAAAAAGGTAATTTCGAAATGTGTAATATGCATACGGGATAAAAGAAAACCTGTGGAGACACCTTTTGCACCCCTTCCAAGAGATCGCATAAAAAATGCTGCCGCTTTTGAGGTTACAGGAATTGATTTAGCTGGCCCACTATATCTAAAAGAAAAGGAAAAGGCTTGGGTAGTTTTATTTACTTGTGCAGTTTACAGAGCAGTACATTTGGAACTCATAAAGTCTCTATCAACTGATGCTTTCTTAATGGCATTAAGAAGATTTATAGCACGAAGAGGAAGAGTATCTGTTATATATTCAGACAACGGAACAAATTTTGTTGGAACTAGTAATCGTCTTAAAACCCTAAATTGGGACCATATTATATCATACTCTACAGTGCAAAGGATAAAGTGGAAATTTAATCCTCCTACAGCTGCTTGGTGGGGAGGATGGTGGGAGCGTCTTGTTAGACTAGTTAAGGAACTATTGCGTCGAAATTTGGGTAAAGCTTCAGTATATTATGAAGAATTGATCACTATACTGTGCGACTGTGAGGCAATTATTAATTCACGTCCATTAACTTACGTTTCAAGTAACGCAGATGAATTACTTCCTCTAACACCTTCAGATTTTTTACAAGGTATTCCTAGATGTGGAGTGTCGGACCTCGACGAAATTGACAGAATTAGTCTGGTAAAGCGTTATAGATATGTACAAAAATTAAGGGATAGTCTTCGTGAGAGATTTAGGAAGGAGTATCTAGCAGAATTGGTTCACTATGGTAAAAGAAAATTAACTGATATTAAAGCTGGTGATATAGTTTTGGTGGGGTCAGATAATATGAAACGCATAAATTGGCCTATGGGTAAAGTTTTAGAGATATATCCGGGAAAAGACAATTTACCAAGAGTAGCTCGAGTTAGAGTGGTTTCTGGCGAATTGATTAGACCATTTCAACGTCTGTTTCCATTAGAGATTTCATCGTGTGAAAATGATGAAATAAAAATTGCATCAGTTGAACAGAAACAAGATGATGAAGTTGTATCATTTAACAACGAAGATTATTTTTACAAAACCAGAAGAGGACGGGTGGTGAAAAAGCCGGATCGATTTTCATTCAAGGAATAAAGATTTGTTTGCAATTAAAATTGCAAAGGTGGGAGAATGTTAAGAATATATTGATAGTAATTGTTTATGTAAAAAATCAATGTTGTATTTGTCAATGTAAAAAGTTAGACAGTTTTTGTAAAAATATAAATATAATAAAATAACGTCACTTCTTTATAAAAAAGGGTATTTTTATTAAAAGACGAGAGATCCCTATTCATTTAATTCTCCATATAACATGCACTTTATTTCTGTAAAATTCTATGAAAATGAAAATAAATAGCGTAAGACTTACTTGTAAAACCACCAGTCTACTCAAATGACGAGACAATGTAAATTTGATCCTAAGAAGTGCTTGTGTAGTGAAATTCAAAAGGTTCAGTGATGCTTCGTCGAAGTCAACGGCAGGTCAAAATTTCATCTCTCGCAATATAAACAAATGGGTATCCACAGATTCGTCATGAAATAAGGATGCTGAAAATAACATAACAGGAAAAATATAGAATAAAGAAAAAACACGCAAAAATACAAACCATAAATGACAGATAGCAATCTAGAAATCGTTGATTTGCAAATTTTCTGCATGTTCGTTAGAAACGAAACAAAAGTTGAGTTGTTATTGGGTAGTGAAAGAAGCAAACCCTCGTCCAAATCGCTCCTGAAAAATATCGATAAAATTATTATTTAAATTGTAAATTTATATACCCAGGACTTTCCAAGGGTGAGTCAAGGGCAAATACGAAAGAGCAACTCCAACTTACCAGAAATTAAGGTAAAAATTATCCTAATTAGTAAGCACCCACCTGATTGGTCGAATTCCAAAATTGCATCCAAGGCCTATTTGGTTTAATCAAATCCAGTAAATGGTGCAAGAAATTCTAGAACAATCAGCCATAATAACTGCACCACAAGTGTCAAAAGCAGGAATGCCAATTTACGTACAGTTAAAACGACTCTGTAACCAGAGAGTGTAGAACTTACTCTGAACTAAATTTTTAAAACCATAAGTTTATTTAATTTTGTTAACATCGAACAGGACATAGTCCTTAATTTGTTATAGATTTAATTTTTAATTATCGCAGGGATTTAGATATAAGGAACGTTATTTCTTTTTGATAAAGTGTTATAATAAACGTTATATTTTGAGTGCCATCTATGTTTAATTAAACATAGATGGCACTCACTTACAATTGTAATAACCAAAGCATTTAAATTAATCTCAGCTGGATATCAAACATACAGCAGTCTCAGCGACATCTAGCTGTCAAATAGTTAAGTGGCATTCATTTTTATAAAGATCTCTCATTTCCATAGAAATCTAATAAAATAAACCAGCACGAATTTCAAATAACCTTTATTTAAAAATAGCATAACAGCAGATTTATAGGTAAGATATTTCCTCGATGGTAGAAGGGAACCCCCAAAGGCCCTGAGAAGTAAAAGAGTAATTGTAGCAAACCTACAGTAAGTTTCACGTTAAATTATCATAAAATCATACGCACTGTCGCTTATTAATAAAACATTGAAATAATTCAGGCCAGAGGTGGACTGATTGTATACCATAAAGTCGATAATTCAAAAACTATATACAAGAACTAAAATATTTCTCTTAGAAAAACTATTTACAACCACTAAAGGTAAGTTAAAATAAACTTCAAAACTAAAAACTAGTGCATGCATAAAAGATAAAAATTGATATCTAAACATGCACATAAATATATTAAAATTTAAACTTACCTTAAAATAAATTCAAAATTAAAATTTTACAAATCCAATAAAATTTAATAAAATCAAAAATCCCATAACAGTATCTCAAAAATTCCCCCTAACATAACAAATTAATTGGCGCCCAACGTGGGGTCCAGAAAGAAACAAAAGTCAAAAAAAACAACCATCAATAAAATCAAAGACAATAAAAAAATAAGTAAAAATCAATTCTCAAAAATTTCCCCAAAAACATAACAATACAGTGTGTTTCACTTCTCATATTCACTTCTCTGTATCTTCCTTTCAGATCGATCCAATTTTGGTCAATTGTACTACTCCTTAAAATGATTATTGTTACAATTTTTTAATAATTTTACTGGGTCAATATGGGGTCAATATTCTTTACAATTATTAAGTTGATTTAATGCTATGTAACAATATTTTAGGAAATTTTCAATGTTTATTTCCTTAATTTTATTTTTTTAAAGTCAGAAGTCTGTCTTCCTCTTGTGGTTCGTGGCATTGTGTTCTTTATTGTTCATCATTAAAATATATGACAATATACAAATAATTATACTAGAAATGGGAATAAAAACTCTCAGACATGCTTTGCAATTGTATTTAAATAATTACACATTCATACAGATTTACCATCAGTGTCTAAGAGTTTTATCAGTATACAACTTCGATAGTTTTAATTTAGCCAGTAGTTTAGTTTTGCATTTATTAAAATGAATCTCCGAATTTTGCAGTTGTGTGATTGTAGATTATATTGTCTCGCTATCAAATTTACGTGCCACTAAATATTCTTCGTCGACATTAAAGAGAATCATATTATTCTGTACTGGCTTTTGATAAATGTACGTTTTATTTGCCTGCAATACTCGATAACACTGTGTAGACAGAAAATGAGAGTTTCAAAACCTAAAAATAAAAAATTAATTAATATATCTAGTTTTTCTAAAATCTTGTGTTAGTAATTTTAGAAGCTTCCAAATACTTGCACATAGCTATTATTAATTTTAAAATAATAATTTTCTTTATAAAACCATTTTATTCTTATCGGAAAAGCAATTTCAATCTAGCATAACTTGTATGTAATTGTATATGGAATCCTTAATACGTAGGAAAAGCCTTAGAATTAAAATATACTTCTTATTTAATAATAATAATTAGATCGTAGGTACCCCTTTTATGATATAATAGTATCGTATTATATTTTGTAGAAAAGTTTAGGGTTTCTCTTCTGGATCTCTTGTGGCAGTATTCTTTTGAACCGCTTCAGAGAAGATCACAACAAGATGGTAGAAACATCGGACATTTAAAATAATTTTAATGTTAAGAAGGAATCCGGAAACTTTTCTATAAATAAACATTTTTGATAAAGTCTCGGAATCAAAATGACGTTATAATAATACTTCATATTATGTTCAATTACTCAATATAAATACCTGAATGAATGTAGAGTAATTTATTGGAAATACTTTTAGAGCTGTAACTTGCATTGTTACCTGCGACTTTTTTAAAATAATAATTATGTCTTTCTTTAAACCAACAAAATCTGCTTTATACCAAGTACTTCCAAATAATTGGTCTGGTAAAAGCCTCATCTAGAAAAGAGACAGATTAGTTTTATGATTGCAAAAAATCTTAGTTTAGCTCAGACCTGATATTCCAACTCGTTTGAAAAAGCACAATAAAGAAATAATTGGACCAAGTGACCGGATATGTAAATACCTATATTTATTAACTGATCCATGGACGTGTCTTTCTGCAAATAATTAAAGGATATTAGAATTTTTAATCTACATACGTAGACGCAGTTGTAACAGCAAATAACAATTTCTACAGCAATGTAATAGTTTTTAAGTATTAGGCAAACTTGGAATATAAATAGTAATTTCTTTCCTTTTCTTTGTTTGGGATTTATTACCACATTCCTTGAGATTCCTATATATGGAATATAGTAAATTTGATCTTGAATCGTGAAAAAGTTGAAAAATTTTGTGAAGTCAAGAGATATAAACATAAACACACCACAGAAATTAGACTTAGGTATTCTTGCCGAAACCATTTTTTTCTATTTAAAAGAACTGATTCTTAGTCTATTGGTGTGAGGGACGATATTATTTTGTGGTAATCAGAGATACTTCGCAAAATTTAGATTTTTATCAATGAAGGAACGGATCATATCATATTTCGTATCAAGTCAAGTATTGCTCTTCTATTTAATATGAGTGGTTTTCAGACCAATATCTGAATTGATGTTTGTTGCCAATAGTTTTCAAGCAAAAAGCAACCTCGATTGAGAAGACAATCCAATTTCTCTTAAAATCGTATTCATGAATGAGATAAAATACATACGGTTGCGATTTGACTGTTTTCAAAATAATTATTCTCAGCGCTTGTCAAGAATCTGCCTCAAGTAGAATAGCTGAACTGTATCAGCCACATAGCATACTGAGAAGGCAACAATAACAATAACACAGTCTCTTAAGGGGCCTTATTTATCATTCTAGGATTACCTGTATAATCTTCAATTTTTAATCATTGTGTTCTCTCTTGCAAGTAACTTTCTAAAGAATTGAATATTTTACCTCTTGGTGATGCAGAAATGAAAACTATTTCAAACTTGTCTTTAGTTTCAGGAATATTTTGTATTAATTCATCTCATTACTCTTTCACTTCAATAAATTTAAACAACATAGTGAGTAGTTTACCTTTTATAAATTTAAAGATTTAAAATGAAATTGACTTACCCTTGTAAGCAAGAAACTAGATAAGCAAAATGCAACGATGCTAAAACCTAGTTGGAAAGATACATTAAGTTGATATACTTCTGATGTCACTTCAAATACCCTAAAAATAAGGAAATATAATAGTACGCCCCATTCAACTCGTTCAATTAAATATGGCATACACTCTCTGAAAACATTGCACAATTTTGTAAGAACCAGTAAAAATGAGGCTAGTTGTATATATTTTACGGTGGCATTTTACATATTATGTTTATAATTTCCTTGCAGCACATTATATTGCATATAAATATTAAAGTTCACCAGAGAGTATATATAACTTAAATTTTGACGTTTCTCGTGTTCTCTTCTATTATTTAAGCATAGAAACGAAACAAATATTATTAAAAATGTCACTCTGTCGAGCTACTATTATTTTCTTTCTTCAACTCTAAGAATGGTATGATAATACACTCTATAACATCTTAAATATAATTACTATATTTTTCCTCTTGGGATATAAGTGGAATATATAAAAGATAATTCACAGTATAAATTTAAAAGGAACGTGTTTCTATTTGTTACAACAAAATACGATTGTGCCCAGTATTAAATAAAATACACCCACAGGCAAAATAATCGATCCACCCAAATTTTCGACGAATTTTAATCGCAAATAACTTTTTTATTTGATGTTGGATTTAAACGAATTTTGAAGAATATTGTAGACAAATTAATGGAGAATCGCTCACATTTTAAAAATTTACAGAAAAATATACGTACGTTTATAATATACAGGTTTAAACAGAAAGATGTTTTTTACCATAAGTTTAAGACACTCTGTGGAGTGGCGAAACAGTAAATTGTTCTAATAAATTAAGTTTTAATTATCAAGTCACATCTATTCTTAACATTTTTGTTTTTGGTTCACCTCGATATCTTTATTTTTGTGGAAAATATGGATTTTTCAAAAAAACATTGCAATTTCCAATAATTTTTTTGTACGAAGAACTAAGGTTGCTATAGTGGACTGACAGTTTTGTTTACGTCAGGACCCTATTGTGGGATAAAACATATAACATCAAATAAATGACGTCAAAAAAGCTTCAAAAGGTTTTCTGGAATAGTAAAGGTCCAAATTAAAAGGAGATCGTTGCTGAAATGACTGACAACTTTGAACAAATGGAATGTTTGATGAATGACATTTCCTCCACTCTCATTTGGAGCGTCGATATCAAGGAAAGTGGGACGAAAACATGAAGATTGATTATTCCTGGTCACTGAAGAGGGAAAAATCTGCAGAATTAAATTAAATTCTGTATCTATTCGTGGTTGCTGTTTTGTTTAATTGGAAATACGATTGGAACAAAAGACAACAGATCATATACCAAAAGTAATTGGTATTCGATTGTACCCAAAAGAGTAGGTAATTCGTTTAAGATAAGTACAGTTTGGTCACAAATTTTTATAATCTTAGGTTATTTATTTCCAACATTCAGTTATCTTCTTCAATTTTCTTATGAAAATGTCTTAAAGTAAATGGACATCAGTTCCATCAAAAAATGTTCGCACAAAAATTTTCTAAATTCAAAAAATAATAGTTTGCTTGCGTTTCTTAATTTTCAATAAGAAATTAGAATAAACGTGCGTGAAATTTTTTGACTAAGTAAAATACCTTAATACCTCATTAATAACTGATGATGCCTAACACATCTAACTAAGAATTTCTTTTCCTCAGGATATTCTTCCATATTATCATTATTGGGAAGTGCATCCATTTTTCTGTTCAATTTCAACATTTCCTCCGTCCCAAATGTTCGCAATGCTTTTTGCAGTAGCTGATATTGACCCGCTATGTTTATACATATTGCCATAAACAAAATATCTAATCCAGTTACGCTTGTGAACACCATCAATGTATTAGTTACGCTGTGAATGACATACAATATTTCATAAGCTGGACTAGCTCTCCAATCGAAAGGATACTTGGATCTGTAAGGTGTTTCTCTGCTTGGGTTGAAAAGCGGAAAGGTCACAAATGCTGTGGAAAATACTATACCGCTGAAGTATAGCATTGACATGCCTATTGTAAACATGTGAGCAGCGCCTTTTAGGGAGTATTCCATTTCGATACCAAGTAAACTAGATGGCCAAAATTTATGCAGGATATTGTCCACAATCAATTTAATTGAGTTGAAGTAATAGTAAATAACTATTGTTTTCACAATGGCCTAAAAATAGTTACTATTGTATTAATAACTAAAATACTTATTACTTACTTATTTATTTCTGATAATAATAACGAAATAATGAAACTCTTTTAATAACAATTAGATATGGAATGTGTAAAGGAACGTCCCACTTTTAAAAACATCTGTATATTGATGCGAGAAATATATATTTTGTCTACATTACGTACCTGGCAAATTGTTGAAAAATTTGATACAGCAGTAAAACTATTATTATAATCCGTGAAATTTTGCTCAATTAATCCAAATGACCCCCATAAAACTATACCATAGAAACTCATCATAATACAAAACGCAACATTTCGATATAAATTATTGGTATTTTCCTCTGGCCACAGAAATAGTGACTTTATAAGTAATTTTGGAAACCATAAGCAAATTTTTAAATTGTCGTTTGTCTTGACCACTTTCCTTGCAAGGCCTAAAATAAATATTTGTTTCTAAAATATAATTATAAATACTCATTATCAATATCATTATAGTTGTATCTAATGAAAATCTTACTGTTAATCATGTTTTTCGAGAAGGAGACAATACTCGAGTCCGATATAATAAATCGTGTTCAGCAATTTATTATTATAATATACTAAATGAAAAACTTAGATAATTTATATATTTAACAAAATACAAACATAGATTTACTTAATAACATATTAAATTCTATATAGTTTTTTAGTAATAGGAACGTTGGAGGAGTATAAATATTTCTGTAAATTAATTATTTAGACAATACCAAGAAAATTATTTGAATCATTGAAGTAGGAAGTAGAGAAGTAAAATATATGAGACTATAAATCTACGCCATTTTCCCTGGCTGTGATTATGTGAGGCACGATGACGCCTTGAATGTTTTTCAATTTCATCATGATTTTGAAGACAATTCGTTGGATGAAAACTGTCATTATTATTTAATTTTTATTATTAATAAAAAAATTTCTTCTCGCCATCACCTCGCCACCATTAAAAATTTAAACGCTTTCCTAATTTTATCAGGACGTCTCGTAAGATTCTCATTACAGTCAAACCCAGATCGGAGAGATATTTTTTCTAAAACAAGTATTTTGGTGTTAAAATGTGCATGTTTGTTGAAATTCTACTTTCCGCATTATTATTTAAAAACAAGTGAGTTTAAAATAACTTACTCCATGAATTTTTTATTTTTATTTTATCCAAATCAAAGATCAACGAATTTATTAAGCTAACCAAGGAGCAGCAGAGATGCGCAATGAGAAAACTGACAATACACCATATATTATATTAGGTGGCCAGCTGACCAATATAAGGATTACGTACAATCCGGAACGTCTTAATGGTCATGTGGCTTGTGGCTTGCATGCTTCGGAAGATCATTTGTATTGGAACAAATAGCCAAAGTTCCCTTCGACCGTACACTTACCTTTTAGGAAGGAGCGGGTTTAATGGAATAATCAATCTATGGAGTGCAATAAGCTTAAGTTTCCTTATAGGGGGCTTTCATTACCCCAACGCGTAAGAAAAAAGTGAAATCTAATGTCTCCTGATTAGGTTTGCTAAAGCAAATTATAATGGTACGTTGCGTTCGAGGTTGCGTTGTTTCATTTAATAATTTAGGAAATTTCTCTCTACAAAATTATACTACCTATCTTATTGTTCGGACAAACACCAAGTTCACGTCTGTGCTAAATAGCAAATATTCGTTGGAGTAAGTATTTCTTTGCACTTTTAATATAATATGTGTAATTACTAGAACCTCAAAACTAAAACAACAGAAATTTTTTTACCGACTTCGTTTTTTGTTTTTGTCTCCATTTCACTCAGCACATCAATAATTTATTGGGCAGAAATTGTTTGATTTTTGCTTACCAACAGGATTCGTCACCAAAGACCACTCCTTGAACTTAAAAGTTTCTAAACTATGTTTGATAGATTTGTAGAAACTAGCAATGTGTAATATCAACAAAGTGATCATGCACATCACAACTAAGTGACGCTATTTTCTGCAATAATGTTTTGTTCACTGATGTGGCGGCTCTTAATAAAAATTGATTTATTATTTGCTGTCGGAAAATGCTCACCTTTCTAGGCAAGTTGATAATCAGCATAGATGGTCCATAAATGTTTGAGGAAAAATATTAGAGAACATCTAATAGGGCTATGCTTCATTGAAGGAGCTTGGTTGGAGTTACTTATCTTTCTTTTTTGCAGAACTGTCTACCACAATAATTGATGATGATCGGAAACAGGATGTGGAATCAACAAGATGGGAGATAATCCACCAAATTATTTAAATGCAGTAAGGAACCACCGAAATAATATTTATCCACATGTACGGATGGAGATTCCCGATCTCACAAAAAATGTTTTATTTTATGATGATGAAAGAAACTACTTATACCAGTAACAATCCAAAATATGAAAGAAAGGACAACACATACTTTCAGTAGTAACAACTTTTAGAACAGTAAAAACTTCATTTCAAAATTGAGCAAGATGCCACTGTCGACTTCATCTCTCGACTTTAATCGTTAATAATTAAGGGTTGGTGCTCTAGCGTTGAGGCATTTTTAAAAGCTAGCTTTTGGTAATAATATTTGGGTTCCTTCACCTGTCCGTCCTACTACAATGTTCACCAAAAGCACGCTATAATTAATTAGAGAGGCGCGAGCAAGTTTATACAATATGGCCTAATATTTGTATTTGTAAAGAAATAACTATTTAGTACATTGCAACAAATTTTCATTCTTATCACATCCAAAACTTCACAAGGTTTGCGATCTACTTCACTATTTTCAATGTAACCTCCAATTGCATCTTTGCGAAGGACTGTGAGTTTTTTATTTTAATGGCCAGTAAAGCAAGAATTCGCTCCCACTCCTCTATTGTTAATAATAAACAACTTAAATGAGAAAAAGTGCTATTCTGGAATACTCGAGGGGAAGGGGGATCGCAACTTAACCTATCTAGAACTATTTGCATATTTTAAAAATGTTAAATTTACATCATGTATAGTACAGTCGCCATTTTCTTTCTATGAATATCTTCCTTAAAAGCACTCAGTCAAATTTGACCTCACTTTTAATAGACATTTTCCAGGAGCAGGGGATATCTTCCATGTGTATAAATCATATTCACCAATAATTATATTAAATAACTTAATTACATATTTTGATTAATTAATAAATCACGAAGGAAGATATTCCTAATAACATATCCAATTCTATATAAATTTTGTATTAGATTAGTTTAGATGTTGAGGCAGCTAAGATATTCATTTTATTCATCAAAATAGGAATAAGAGAGGCGGATGGTACAAATCTACCAGTACAATGAAAGCAGCTTTACCTCAGTAGCAACAAGGATAATTTAAGGCCAGAATTTTATATACAGCACATTATATAATAATAATAATTGCGATGAGGAAACTGAAGAAGAGTAGCACAAGATATGGCCAGATGGAGAAACATACCAGAGGAAATCAAAACCCACCCAGGGTTATGAAACAGAAGAAGGAAAATTAGAACGAGGGCAACAAAGTAGGTTCACATATTTATGCTACGGCCAAAGTTAAATAAGCAACCTAAGGTAATGAAATGAAACCACAACGTGCTGAGCAAGATGAAAGGTTGCTGATGATGGATAACTCGCGACCGTGATGCATAACTTAAATACAACTCTCCATTCTTTACTATTTACAAAAGGCTTATTTTACATGTTACTTATCGTATAACTGTTACCTAATTTTTTTCTAAGAAGAAAAAGTTCAGGAGGACTAGATCTAAAACTTCCCACCAAATTTAGTTGCTCTGACTTAACTAGTCTTGATTTAATTCCGCATTCTTTGTTTTTCTTTTGCAACTTTGACGGGCTATAACTCTCCAGGGAAACATTTTTGGATAATAAAATATTTTATCAATCATCATGATTTGTACTCAAGAATTCCCAACTCGGATATTTTGAAGCATTAAACAGACACCCTATATTAGTGTGTATTAATTAGTATTCGTTTCATTAAACAAACCTCCCGAGTCGTGACATTTTTAATCCTATTGTGATAATATTTGGGTTCTTTCACATGTCCTTGCTAATACAATGTCCATCAAAAGTACGCCAGAATTAATTAAAGAGGCGCAGAAGATCGCTAGCAAGTTTATACAATATGAGCTAATATTTGTATTTTCTCATTTGTTGCCGAGCGAACGGCCCCTAGCGCAGATAGTATCTTTTTATTTTAATATCCAATAAATCAAGAATTTGCCCTAATTCTTTTACTTTTAATAAAAATCACTTCAATGTGGAAAGGGTACTATTCTGGAACATTCAAGGGGAAAGAGAAGGGATCGCAAACTAACCAACCTAGAACTACTTGCATATTGTAAAAATCAAATCAAATCTTAACCTTACTGTTAATAAATATTTTATATCGAGTGATGAATATATTCCATGAGTTATATTTACCATTACCTATTATATTGTATATTAACTGAACTAATTATATATTTTGATTAATTAATAAATCACGAAAGATGATTTCCTAATAATATATCCAATTCTATGTAAATTTTGTATTAGATCAGTTTAGATGTAGAGGCATTACTAAGATATTCATTTTAACTATCGAAATAGAAATAAAAGAGAAGGATGGTGCGAGCTTGCAAATCTATCAGTACAATGAAAGCAGCTTTGTCTGAGTAGCAACAAGGAGAATTTAAGGCCAGAACTCTTACACAGTAAGCGGCAGCCAAGTACCTTGTACGTAGTACATACGCCCGGGTTTACAGCGATTTAAACGAGCAACCTTGCAGCGCAAGCATATTGACTCAGCAGCGCTCGTGTCCCCACTCCTTAAATAATTGTTGTACAGTCGATCTGTTGCACCCATGGATATGAAATAATATGTATCTATACTCGGGCCAAAAAGAGTAGTCAGTAGAGCCAGGGGCGTACGGATTTACGAAGTTCATAAATTCCATAATTCGAACAAATGAAAGCGGATTGTGTTAATTATGCATGAGTATGAGTTACCATGTCTTAAATTTTAAATAATATGCTTACATCTGGCAACATTATCTCCACGAATTAGGTATAGCAACGCAGTTGAACAATGCACATCCTTTGCGTTGCAGCATATGTGACGCCACTGAATGCGCTATCTAAGCCCTCTCGACGACCTTTCCAATAGCCGAACAAATTATTGGGTATAAGGGCGGCACGTTCAAGCATTTACTGTATTTGATTGACTATACCAATTAAACATAATGACCTAGTTGTGGTTTTCATCTCTGGTAGGCGGAGAAAACTGGATATATTTCTCTGAATTATATGGGATTATATGGTAAAACGAGCTGCCGCTTCTGTATTCCATAACAGCTAAATCCTTTGAAGAATTGCCGGTGAGTTTTTGCTCTACTGACTACTCTTTTTGGCCCGAGTATAGTTACTCATAAGTTCGCACGTGTACGTACTTGGCTTCCGGTTACTGTATACAGCACATTATATTTTGAACATATATTTACTATAAATTATCAACCACTAAGACACAAACTCTTATTGCTATAATAAATACAGGGGGTTTATTTTCATGAGCTTCTTTCTTCAATTTTAATCATAAATCCCCCTACTCTTTTCAATATAATATCGGCCTGTAGCTTAAAGTCTTCCTCTTTCTGTATGGAAATTGTTCTATATTTGCGCAAAACACTTGCAAGAAGGACCTTCAGTTTAAGCATTGCATATTTCCTTCCTAAAATAAGAAATATATACAGTACGGTTCTATCTCTATTATCACATATTTTATAATAATAATTAACAGGTTAAACTCACAAGACATTTACTCAAATAACATAGTAAGAAATTAAACGTAGCATCTTTACCATTTCTTTTTCATATTACAGTCTCTCTCCTAAATTGTAAGAGGCACCTGCATAAAACCGGTAACACTGAGTCTCCTAACGCTGTATTTCTTTTTTTTGAGGTAGCGACGAGGTTTAAAATCACGCATTTCTGGGGGTTTTGAGATTTATTTTTCCTTAAACTCTCAGCAAAAGTTCAGCTTGGTTCAAAATCCAAGGATACTATTTTTGCAACAATCGTATCGTTGAATTCTGGACCAAGTGGTTCTAAGAAATACAACACAATATGAGAAAAGTTTGTCCAGATTCTTTTTACAACTGGAAAATATTGTCGGTTTATACATTTTTTTTTTTCAAGCTTTAAAAAATTTAAGTATAAAAATGTGATTCTCGCGGATGGGTATTCACACACTCTACTAAATTTTAATGATATGGAAATACTTACCAACACAACTTCTTGGGCCAGCACTGAATGGTATATAGGCATAGTATGGTCTGTCCTGGCACCGCTCCGGTAAGAAATTGTCCGGATCAAATTTAGTCGGGTTTGGATAGTATTCTGGATTTCTATGAATGGCAAAAGTACCGATAATCACTGATGTACCAGATGGAAGAACATAATCTCCAGATGCTAAAATGGTTTAATTTGTGTAATCAAGTAGACAACACTCTAGATAAATTGGTTATGAAACAAACAAGATCAAACAACATCAAACGAAAAATAATATTAGATAATATTCCTTAAAAATCACCCTCCCGTTTTAGAGATAAAATTCTAGACTAACGAATATGTAGATACTTCAGAGACTTAGTAGCTAATATAAAATGTTAAATGACTGTGCATGTTTTCTCGGTAAATGAAGATAATAATTACCTAAACTACCATAAATAGAATACGTACCTAATTTTACGTCTTCATTTACTACTCTAGCAATTATTGGCACTGGTGGGTACATCCTGAGCGTTTCCAAAATAACTCTCTCTAAATACTTCATTTGAACAGTATCGTTAAAAGTAATGGGTCTGTAAAGATCATCCTGGAATATATCCTTGAGTTCCTCCAATACTTTCTCTTGAATATCTTGATGTACTCCAAGTATGGAAAGTACAAAACTTGAAGCAGCTGCTGTTGTATCGTGACCCTAAGTTAATGCAATTATTGAAATATCTATCCAAACCAAGATTATTTGTCATACAAGAAAATGACCAGTTGCCTAATAATTAGTGATTCTTATTAAATATTCACTATTTTTTTACTGATCCTATTGAATAGTGTCACAAATATTAAATGTAAATCAAGTTAGCCTTCCGTTCTTATATTATCTTAATACTAGTAGGTAACTAATAATAATTGTATTAGCAAGCATTGTGCTTGATGAATACGCGAATGACTAAACAGAATATTGCAAGATCAGTAACTTACCTCGAACATTATGGTGTTTACTTCGTCCTTAATTTCCTCATCTGTCAATTTATTGCCTTTAGTTTGACTAGCTTCAATCATATAATCCAGGAAAGCTAACCTCTTCTTCTCACCTGCAACATAATTGTTACTTTCTCAAAAATTAACGCATATTATAATAATCCCACAGACCTATATCATTTTCCTCGTCATCTAAGTCATCCCTAATGTAATTGAAATTTACTTCTTCAGTAGTGCCATCTTTCTCATTGAATTTTGTGGCACTAACAGCCTTTTGATATAAACTTTTCTCTCCTTCAGATTCTCTTGCGAAATAGTTTTGTTTTTTACGTGTTATTACCTAAAAATAAATCAAATTGAGAGTGATAATCATTACAAAATATTCAAACGATATACCTGACTTGTTAAACTATGTATAATGTTTAACAAATAACTTTGTTCGCTGTACATCTTTGTGAATTTGAAAATAAAATCAGATCTTAGCCATAATTTGTAGTGCCTGACGTGAAGGATGTTGCACATTCTGAAAAATTAAATAACGTTAACAGGTCTTTGATAATTTTCAGCAAATAATGAGGCCAACTTAAGCAGTTGGGTATTTTTCGAGGAGTGATTGATTGTACAAGTTCTGCTCTCTTTTACGTGATCATTTTGCTGAAAAGTGACCAATCCAGTTTTCCTTGTTTAATTACTAAAAAATATTGAGTGCTCTTACGAGATATTCGATCAGCCGAATTTTCAAAATTATTCCAATTGGTTATCTTAAAAAGATACTTACTTCATTACAGCCATAGCATATTCAAATCCAGTATTATCTTCATCGCTTTTCTGTACACCCATGGCAGTTTCTATAATTATTAAATACAACTGTAGTTTCATGCATGTATCAACAAAATAAAATTATTCTCTTTTTCGATGAACGTAAACTCAAAAAGTTGTATTTTTGACGGTAGTTACTAATATAATTTCTACGTGAAAACAAATTATGTAAAATACTAATTCCATAAGTGTGAAAAATCACTTACCAAGCAGAGTGTCAACAGTAGTACCGCTCATGTAATCATGAACGTCAAAGGTTTTGCCCAATTCGCCCTTAAGGCTTTCTAATAGAGCATTTGCATTTTTATTAAAGACTGGCATGAAAGACTTTAATATGGATGAGTGGAAAGTGGGTGCTATCATTTTTCTGTGGGAGCTCCATTTTTCCCCTTCAGAAGTAGTAAAATATTAATTTACATTTGCAATATATATACTACTACAAAATTTACCTTTACTGATCAGTAATCCCTCACCTAACCATGGTTGAAAGAGAGAATATTCACTGGATTTTTCCAAATGTACGTTGCTGCCCAATATAATCTATAATGAATGTAATCAAATTTATAGGTTAAGTTTTTACTGTTTTGTAGTTTGCTACCTTAGACTTAAATGGATTTGAGGCCAATGATTCTAAATATTGTTCTTCTTTTATCAGCAGAAAAAGTGTTGTTTTCAATATAACAAAACAGTTGTTAAAAACAACAAACTGGCACAACTGTTAGAATCGAATCTCAGTTGCGAATTTTTGAAAGAAGATACTAGTTGCAGGAACTAGTCACCAAAGGAATAATTATTGTTTAATTAACATTTTTACACGTTTCAACTACTAAACAGTTTCTGTAATATATGTATATGATATTTGGTAATTACATCGAATCGTGAAAACAATATGTTGTAAATTAAAAGATTTACCTCAACATCTCTTGCGTCCGCTAATCCAACATAAAGCTTATGTCCCAACCATACTCTTCCTACATTACTTTTTAAATTTTGATACAATTCCAAGACAGTTTTCATCATTCCTAAAAGGTAATAAATACGTTTTAATTGATTAATATATTAACTCCTGTTATTGCAAGTATCGTTCTCTTCAACACATATTGGTCCAGAATTTGGTCAATCTGACCAAAATTAAGGTTAAGGGCGAGGACAATGGGAAGAGTAGAGGTATGAGTGAAAGACTAGCACTATGGGTAAGGGCTAGGGTAAGTTTTTCTTATTATATGTAGTATTAACTCTTACCACCAGGTGTTTGCCCTATGGCTATGTATGCACATCCCACAAGTGGAAGAGACAGCGGGCCTGGAATTTTGTTACCCATTTTGACATATCGTAAATTTCGGAACCAGTACTCGTAGACTATCAGTAGCCCACATGTTGCAATCAGAAATGTTAAAAGTGAATTAGATAGTGTTGAGGGCATGTACTCACTTACCATGGAAACCTGAAACAAATATATTAAACTTCACAGCCTAAATTTGACCGACAAAAAATAGTCGAGATTTTTTCGGGTTTTTGCTTTTTTTTGCCATAGCGCCAATCTAGAGATACCCCCCGTTTTCGAGGTCGCTGAACACGATGGTGGGGGTCTCACAATTTTTTCTCCTAGGCAACCCCTTCAAATTGGCCAAAAACCACCCCCAAATCGCCCTCCCGCTTACAAATGATTTTCGAATCCCTTTTTTGGCCTAGTTAAGACTTCCTAGAGGTTCGGTCTTCCAGGCAGATGAGCCAAATCACCCTCACTCCCTGATTTCCACCCCCCCCCGAAGGGGTGGAAAATGTATTTTTTCATGAAAAAACCTTTTCACTAGTAATTATTAAGGATACCGGCCTCGTGTTTGTATGATTTTTTTTGTATTTTTATATATACCGGGTGTAAACGAATTTTAAAGATATCGGGATAAAATTTTGTATAGTGAAATTAGGTAAGATTTCCAACTCTTTGAGACTGCCATATTTGTCAGTTCCGGTTTCACCGGAAATGACCCCGAGAGTCTTTTCTAAATGGACCACCCTGTATGTTTTTACGTTTTTGAAATAAAGATCACATTTTGGATACATTTATACTATTTTGAACAATTTATACAGGGTTGCACGAAAAATTATTCGAATTTTAGTTGTCAATCTAGATGGCTGCTAAATGTTAAAATTATTTTTGTTTCAATGTAATGTAATTCATATAAAAAATACGAAAACGTCAATATGTCCAATAATACATCATACAGGGTGCTCTAAACTCATTAATATCACATTTTTATGATATGGGCCACCCAGATATTCAGAAAGCTCTATTTAGTAGGGGTTAAACGGTACCAAAAGTTCCGTAATGTGTAATCGTTACCGGCAGGAACGACAATTTTTCTTAAGAAATTTATGATTTATATCATAAAATATTAACACAAATATACAGGGTTGATCAAAATTTAATTGAATTTAGAGATAAATCGTAAATTTCTTAAGAAAAATTGTCATTCCTGCCGGTAACGATTACACATTACGGAACTTTTGGTACTGTTTAACCCCTACTAAATAGAGCTTTCTGAATATCTGGGTGGCCCATATCATAATGTTAAAAAAAAAGAGTTATTTTGAAAAATGTGATTTTAATGAGTTTAGAGCACCCTGTATGATGTATTATTGGACATATTGATGTTTTTGTTTTTTTTTTATGAATTACATTGGAACAAAAATAATTTTAACATATTCGCAGCCATCTAGATTGACAACTAAAATTCAAATTATTTTTCGTGCAATACTGTATAAATTATTCAAAATAGCATAAATGTATCCAAAATGTGATCTTTATTTAAAAAATGTAAAAACATACAGAGTGGTCTATTTAGAAAAGACTATTGGGGTCATTTTCGGTGAAACCGGAAGTGACAAATATGGCGGATAAGCCTGAAAAAGTTGGAAATCTTACCTAATTTCACCATACAAAATTTCATCCCGATACCTTTAAAAACGAGGAAGTTACAGGGGTAACCCACTATTCGTTTACACCCAGTATATACAAAAATACAAAAAAAATCGAACAAACACGAGGCCGGTTTACTTAATAATTACTAGTGAAAAGGTTTTTTCATGAAAAAATACATTTTCCACCCCTTCGGAGGGGGTGGAAATCAGGGCGTGGGGGTGGTTTGGCTCATCTGCCTGGAAGACAAAACCTCTGTACTCGAGGAAGTCTTAACCAGGCCAAAAAAGGGATTCGAAAATTATTTGCAAACGGGAGGGCGATTTGGGGGTGGTTTTTGGCCAATTTGAAGGGGTTGCCGAGGAAAAAAAATTATGCGACCCCCATCATCTTGTTCAGCGACCTCGAAAACGGGGGAGGGTCTCTAGATTGGCGCTCTGGCAAAAAAAGGTACCCTTCCGACTCCTGACCTCGCCTAAAACGAAAAGAATTAAACTAGAAAATTCTGACAGTACACATGAGAGCAGCATTGTGCAAATATATACCAAAACCCCTATTTTCTCATCATGTATTACTGTCCGCGTTACATACGCAGTAATTTATCAACTCAATCAATAGAGTTAGTAATATATCTTTTTGTTAATATCTATAGGCTGGAGAGATTCACTATTTAATTAAATATCACTGGTATTCTTTTCACTTGAAAATATAGGGAAGCAACAGGGTATATGAGAGTACTATTTCAAATTTAAAAACAACAAACACACACAATATTCGAGTATACTCGTATTGTTTCTAGTGTTTGGGAATCTCAAAAAATGTACTTTCAAACGCGCTTTTAGCAACTGTCAGTATTTGCGTGTATGCGCTCAAAATGGATTGATAAAATTGGTTTGAGTACCTATAAGAAGAGATAATATATTTTAAATGGTTGATATAATCGTTTTGAACAAAAAAATTTTGCAATGTAAATAACCTTACGATATGTTAATGCTAATGTCAAATCTTCAAATAAAAAATAACTATGAAATGTGTTCGAAACTATTGGATTTAGGTTAAAATGGAAAAATTTCGAAGTTTTCTCTGGTAATTTTTTCAAATTTGACATAACGCGTAGTTTCTGAGTAATTTTAAAAAGATTTAAAGTTTGTATTCTTATATCCTTTATTGCTTTATTCATAATTTCTACGTTTTGAAAATACACCTTAAAATGATAAAAAAAAATTTTCGTCGCCTGTTACCGAGATCAGATCAAAAACTTTTGTTTTGCTGATTTGAATTTCCGTTGACTATGTGGTTTTTAAAGATATATTACATCACATTTTATTATGGCATGGAGAAATCATATTTTTGATCACACGGATCACACTCACAAAAATTAGTTTTGTGAATAATAAGGTTTATGATAAGTAATTAAATTCACGTGGATAGTTTAAAAAATTGGATACAATAGTGAGAATCTTTAGAAAATCGAGTAAAATTTTATTTCAACTTTCACAGGTTTTCCAGAGAGCAACTCGACTTTTACTGACCTTCATTTTCCCATTACTTGTTATTCAATATAATGTGCTCTTCACGATATAATATTATTAAAAATAACATACCACTTGTGGGTGAGACATAGTCACTATGCAACAAGAAACAACACATGAAACAATCAGAATATGACTAGCAATTTTAAATTATATACCTATAAGAATTTATTATTTGTTAAATATGACATATTAATATTTATTATTATGATTTGCATGACTTAGTGAATAATATTAATTTTGTATACATATATTAAATTCTTGATAAACAATCAATGAAAATTGCATTGTCCCTAGTATTCGTGGAACATAACTTTTTGATAAATCACTTAATTTGTTGCCGCTGTTTTAATAAAGCTAGTTTGATTTAATTTTCAATTATATAGGACGTTCTTGAAAATGGAATTTGGATGGATTTAAAATTCGACAATTACGAGCAAATAATGGTTTATCTTCAAAATAACTGATTATATAAAATTTCATAAATTGTTGACAAAATATCTTGTTTTTGCTTGCAAGCAAGATAACGTTTCAATCATACTTAATATTATGTTCAATTATTCAATATAAATACCTGATTTTAATGTATAGAGTAATTTATTGGAAATACTTTCAATGCTGTAATTTGCGTTGTTACCTGCCTGCCTACCTGTCTTTCTTTAAACCAACAAAATCTGCTTTATACCAAGTATTATCAAATAATTGGTCTGGTAAAAGCCTCATCTAAAAAAGAGACTGGTTATATGGTTGGAGAAATTTAGCTCAGACCTGATATTCCAGCTCCTTTGAAAAAGCACGGTAAAGAAATAATTATTGAAACAAGTGACCGGATATGTAAATGCTTATATTTATTAACTGGTCCATGGACGTGTCTTTCTGAAAATAATTAAAGGGTATTAGAATTTTTAATCTACAATGTAGACGCAGTTGTAACTAGCAAATTACAATTTCTACATAATGTAATGTTTTCTAACGTATTAGGCAAACCTGGGATATGGTAAATTTGATCTATGATTGTTGTTCATTCATTCATTGTTATTTATTCTAGCATTGTTACGATATACTAAAAATAGTTGGCATGTTATATATAAAAAAAATGTTTTTGTAATAATTATTGATAGCAACATATAAAAATATATATATATCAATCATAAAAGCAATCATCACGCATTTTTAATCTGAAGAACACTCGAAAAGAGAAAAATCACGTAACATTGGTCCTTCTACGAGCCGGATAATAAAAATTTCATAGCAATGTGGAAGTTAAAGCTGACATATAGGAAGTACCTAGTCGGCAGTTTTTTCGCAATATCAGGAATACTCACGACACTATTCATCCAATACGCGAGACAAGTAGTCTCCATTATTAATTACACCCCTCTATTCATATTATATTTATAGTCTCTTTTTGTTTATACAGGGTGGGGCAATAGTGCGTCGGACCTCGATATCTCGAGTTCTACGATAGCTAGAAATTTTTAAAAAAATTGCAAGTAAAGTAGATAAAAAAGTCTATAACTGGAAATTACTTTCGAACATACAGGGCGAGCCAAGACGAAATTACAGGACCAAGTGGTTTTTTTTTTAAAGAAATGCTATGTATATCTACATTTTTTGAAGCCTCTTTCTAAGCTCTATTTATTCCTATATTAACATTGAATATCTCCCAACCACTTCGATGTAATGAATTTTTTTGTTGAAATAATCCCATCTGCAGATGGATATTAAAAAAATCACCACAGTCACAATTATGGGTTTTAAGAAAAACTTCTGTGAATACTAGTTACGAGACATATAATTAATGTTTTTGAATCATTTTCATTTCCTAAAACTGTACAGGGTGGCCAAAAATTATTTTTCAATTAAGAACTTTTTAAATTGAATTTTCTCAATGATTTACGAAATACTCCTGTTTTCTACATGAACAGGCAGAAACCGGCTGAATGACTAGATATATATAAAACAGCTTAACTAAAAAAGAAAACGCTAAATTGTGAATCTAGTAACGTCGTTGAGGAGCCTTTAGTTGATTCAGCGAAAATTCTTCTCCTACCTTTTCACATTAATATCGGCCTGCAGTTTGTCAAAGCTATGAATAAGGCAGATTTGTCCTTTAATATTTCAGACGCTAAACCAAAGGGTGGATTTTTCAACAGTCGTCATATTAATACCCTATTGTGGGATAAAACATTAATGATTGATATAAATGACGTCAAGAAAAGTGCTGGTTTAGCTTCCAAAAATTTTTCTGGAATAGTAAAGGTCCAAAGTACAAGCACTTCGTTGCTGAAATGACTGACAACTTTGAACAAGTGGAATGTTTGTTAAATCTCAAAATGCATGTCCTCTTATTTTGACTTTTTACTGAAAATCCTTGAACATTACAAGACGAACGGTTCCACCAAAATAAAGGAGCGTCGCTATCACGGAAGGTAAGATAAAAAATATGATGATTGATTACTGCTGGTCACTCATAAGGGACAAACCTGCAGAATGAAATTAAATTCTACATCTATTCGTAGTTGCTGTTTTTTATTTGGGAAGACACTTGGAAAGAAGTCTGCAGATCATATGGTGCCAAATTTAATCAGTACCCCTAACAGTGGGTAAGACGTTTAAGATAAGCATAGCTGGTCACAAATTTCCTAATCTTAGGCTACTTATTTTCAATATTTGGTTATCTTCATCGATTCTCGTATGAAAATGTCTAGACGTTCCACCAAAAAGTGTACTCATCAAAATTGTCTAAAATTCAGAAAATAATAGTTCTAAACTTCGGCATTATACATGTTACACACACAGAAAATAAGTAGCATCATTTGCCTGATAGTCCAATGTTGCAAATTGTTATAGTATATAGTATAGTTATAAGACTGATGCTGTAAGAGGAATTTTTCCATTATACACGGATATTGGATGTGTGTCCCTTGTCTTTAAATGTGTAGCCCCCTCCCGCACAAGGCTCTTCTAGAGCCTTCTGGGATAAAGGTGGTCGTAATTACATGTGGTGTATTTATTATAGATGAACAGAAATCGATGAAATATGCATGTTTGTTTTAACAAGTGTTTTGGCCCTAAAATATGCATGTTTATTGAAATTTTACTTTCCTAATTCTTATTTATGGATGAGTGAACTTAAGAACTTACTCCATAGATTATTTGTTTTTATTTCATCCACATCAAAGACCAACGAGTTTCTGAAGCTAACCAAAAAACAGAAGAGATACGCAATGAGAAAACTGACAGGACACCATAGATGGCCAACTGACCAATTTAAGGATTAGGTATAAGTCTTAATAGTTATGATGCTTGCACGTTTCGGAAGATCATTTGTATCGAAACAAATAGCCAAAGTTCCCTTCGACCGTACACTTACATTTTAGGAAGGATCGGATTTAATGAAATAATCAATCTATGGAGTGCAATAAGTTCAAGTTTAATTACAGGAAGCTTTCATTACCACAACTGTAATAAAAAAGTAAGATTTAATATTCTTTGATTAGGTTTGCCAAGCAAATTATAATGGTACGTTATTTTGTTTAATAATTTAGGAAATTTTTATTTACAAAATTATATTGTCATATTGTTCGGACAAGCATCAAGTTTACGTCTGTGTAAAGCAAATTTTTTTTAAGTTTTAATAAATTGAGTGGTTGGTGATCATAAAAAGTTTAATAACTTTATTTAGTGTAAGTTTTTATGTACAGAACTTAATAATTATGTCATAAATTGATAGATAAGTAGTATGAAATAAATAATGATTTTGTTTGAAATATACAAAAATAAAAAGCATACGTTTATGAACAAGTAAAATTATAACAGAACCATTACTTATAAATTTAATTTTAGTTTAATAATTTGTGATAGGTTAAACATAAGGCTGATTTGGACTTACATTTTAGACAAATATCTTTACTCTTGTACCACAGTACAGAATAGCTCTACCTACTTGTATGTGCAAGGTTAGTTTTATTAATGTAAACCCCCCATTTTTATTTTTATATTTGACCGATTCAAAAAATAAAAAAACTGGCCTTACACGGTTTTTTACGTAGATTTCACTTCTGCTAACGGATTGACAATAGCGTTTTAAATATACAGGGTACGCAAAAAAATTAGATTTTTTAAATGGAACACCCTGTATATTTTGACAAATTTGAATGCCTCCAATCATTCTGATTACAAATATATATACACATATTGTATAATCGCTTTACTGCTTTTTGAGTTATTTTCACTTTATTGTGGATATGTGGATACAAAAGCGTTATTTTATAAATTCATATAATAAATCAATAAATGGAATAAATCAAAAACAAAACAAAATATATGAAATATTAAAACTAATTACGTAACATTTTCAACATAACCACCATTAACTTCGATACATTTAAACAACGTTTAATAAAATTCGAACGGAGTCCAGACTTGAATCCATTATTTTCTTTGGGGAACGCTCAAAGAAAAAATTTACAGTAAGTCGGTGTAAAATTTTAAACAACAAAAAAAATCTAATCGTAAAAAATATAACTGCTAAATTTGGATACAGCACTTTTTCGAAAAATTCGTTCGAATTCTATTAAACGTGGTTTGAAATGTATCGAAGTTAATGGCGGTTGATTATGTTGAAAATGTTATATAATTTGTTTTAATAATTTATATATTTTGTTTTGTTTGTAGATTTACTTCATTTATTGATTTATTATACAGGTTTAAAAAATGACGCTTTTATTTTCGATATATCCATAAAGTAAAAATAACTCAAAAACCAGTAACCCGATTATACAATAGGTGCATATATTTGTAATCAGAATGATTGTAGGAATTCAAATTTGTCAAAATATACAGGATGTTCCATTTAAAAAAACCTAACTCTTTTGCGTGCAGGAGTGCAGGAGTGGAATCTACATAAAAAACCGTGTAAGGCCGGTTTTTTAATTTTTGGAATCGGTCAAAGATAAAAATAAAAATGGGGGGTTTATATTAATAAAACTAACCCTGTACATTATTTTTTAATTAAAGAGTACATAATTTCAATCATCGTGTTTTTAATTCTGTATTGGTATGCAACACCATATACACCAGTTGATTGAATAGAACAGAACAAATAAATTACAAAATTATTAAATTAGTATTCTATTCCTTGAATCCTAAAAATGGCCCTGAAGAGAGTTAATTAAAAAAAAAAGAATAAAAAAAGGTAAGCTTTTTTGAATAAAATATAATAAAATAATATTTCTATTTTCTAACTTAAATCTAAATAAAGATAACATTTAAAAGTAAATAAGAAAAGAACATGACAGCACCTAGTTATTAAATTTGGTGATTAAAAGTCAAATTCGTATTTTTCGAATATTCTTTATGCCATTTATGATCATGATCATCAAGTATGCGTAAAAATTTATCAAAATACATAATTTATACGTAATCAGAATTTTCAAAGGATACTAAAAATGCAACAACATACAGAGTGTTCCATTTAAAAATCATGAATTAATGTCACTTTCAGCTAAACTGGATTTCCGAAAAATTGTTCTAATACGTCAAAATGTGACATTTTACGATTAACTAGTCTTAGTTTTATTTTGATATCCGGTATAACATTTTGTCACCACCAATTTTACATTTTATTTGATTTAGTAGATAAATCTTCAAATAATATTGAATAAAATCCTTCAATCGATTAAGGGTTAGTGCGCCAGCGTTGAAGCATTTTAAATGCTCGTAGGAATTATGTTTGTGTCTCTCCACCTATCCATCCTAAGATAATGTCCACATAGTCCACCTAAAGTACTCCACAATTAATTAAAGAGAAACAGAAGATTGCTAGCAATATGGGGTAATATTTATATTATCTTATTTGGTGTTGAAGGAATGGTTTCTCAGCACAGCCCAAAGCATAGATAGTATTTTTTGGCCAATGAAGCAAGAATTTGCCCTCACTCCTTTACTTTTAATAAAAAAAATTTAATTGAGCAAAAGGTGCTATTCTGGAATACTCGAGGGCAAAGAGTGGGATCGCAGCTTAACCCACCTAGAGCTACTTGCATATTGTAAAAATGTTAAATTTACATCATGTTTAGTACAATCGCTATATTTTTTCTATAAATTTGAACCTTAGTGGTAATAAACATTTTCTAGGGAGCGGGGAATATCTTCCATATATATGAGCAGGGCCACCCTATCTATAGGCCACCCTATTAGGGCGGCAATTTTGATTGCTTATGAAGAGGGGCATCCCACGGGCATCAAATATCTTAGGACGGCCCTGTGTGTGAGTCATATTTACCAATATATTGTATATTACATAACCTAATTAAATATTTTGATTAATTAATAAATCATGAAAGAAGATTTTCCTAATAACATATTTAATTCTAGAGAAATTTTGTATTAGATCAGTTTAGATGTTGAGGCATTACTAAAGATATTCATTTTAATCATCGAAATAGAAATAAGAGAAGAGGATATTACAAATCTACCAGACCAATGAAAGCTGTGCCTCAGTAGCAATAAGGATAATTTAAGGACAGAACTCCATACACAAATTATACTTTTAATATATATTATAAATTTTTAACCACTACGACACTAATAATTCTTATTGCTACTATAAATACAGGAGGTTTATTTTCATGCGCTTCTTTCTTCAATTTTAATCATAAATCCATCTACTCGTTTCAATATAATATCGGCCTGTAGTTTAAAGTCTTCCTCTTTCTGTATGGAAATCGTTCTGTATTTGCGCAACACACTTGCAAGAAGGACCTTCAGTTTGAGCATCGCATATTTCCTTCCTAGAATAAGAAATGTAAATATATACAGAACGGTCTTGTCTCAAATATTACATATTTTTTAATACACTAATTAACAGCTTTAATTCACAAGACATTTATACATAGCATGGTGAGAAATTAAATGTAGCATCTTTAACGTTGTTATTTTTATACATAGAATTTTTCTCCTAAATTATAAAAGTCATCTTCAGAAAACCGGTAGCACTGAGTCTCTTCACGCTGTACCATTTATTTTTTTTGAGTTGGCAGCGAAGTCTATAATTAAACGTTTTCAGTTTTGAGACTTAGTTTTTCCTTAGACTTCCGTCTCTTAATTTGCAAAAGCTTCAAAGGGAAAGAAGCTATAAATTATTACATACTAAATTTACTTATACTTTGAGTCTATCAAAATTTTATTACGGTTAAGAAATAAGTACAACACAATAGGAGAAAAATGTTGCCTAGACTCTTTTTACAACAGGAAAGTATTGACTCCTTATAAAAATGTGATTCTGATGGAAGCATATTAGCACTGAGTCATAACACATTCATTAATGAAATGGAAATACGTACCAACACAACTCCTTGGACCAGCACTGAATGGTATATAGGCATAGTATGGTCTGTCCTGGCACCGCTCCGGTAAGAAATTATCCGGATCGAATTTAGTCGGGTTCGGATAGTATTTCGGGTTTCTATGAATGGCAAAGGTACCGATAATCACTGATGTACCAGATGGGATAACATAATCTCCAGATGCTAAAATTTTGAAATAATATAATTTGTGCAATCAAAAAACTGATATAATTATTAATAGTAGATAGATAAGTAAGGTGTCAGTAATAACGTCAAATATGTGGAGCATTACAATTGTTATACTACGAGCAGGAATAAATAACATTCACGTTATTCTATTAATTTATATCATTTTAAATAGTTCTCATTAGAGGAAAGTAATCAGCAGAAGGATTTCAGTACATAATATATTCAGACGTCTAAAACGGATTTTGTCTTTTATTTTTACTATAAACAACACTCTTCGTAAATTGATTATGCAGCAAACAAGATCAAGCAACAGCAATGAAAAATAATATTAGATAATACTTCTTAAAAATCACCCTGCTGACCTAGTAGCTAACATATGAGTTAAATGACTGTATTATATTCTCTCGGTAAATGAACTAAACTACCATACTTTTATTTCATACGTACCTAACTTTACGTCTTCATTTACTACTCTAGCTATTATTGGCACTGGTGGGTACATCCTAAGCGTCTCTAAAATAACTCGTTCCAAGTACTTCATTTGAACGGTATCGTTAAAAGTTATAGGTCTGTAAAGGTCGTCTTGGAATATTTCCTTAAGTTCCTCCAATACTTTCTCTTGGATATCTTGATGTACTCCAAGTACGGAAAGTACAAAGCTTGAAGCAGCTGCTGTTGTATCGTGACCCTAAGATGATGCAGTTATTGAAATATTTATCCAAATCAAGGTTATTTATCATACAAGGAAATGACCAATTGACCAATAAATTAATGATTGTTATTAAATATTCACCAAATTCTTATTGATCAACAGACTAGTGTCACAAATATTAAATACATGAAGCAAATAGGTGTTAGCCTTCAGTTCTTGTATTTAATTACTAGTAACTAATAATAATTGTATATTACTATTTGATACCGCTTTGGCCAGCTTTGTGCTTGAATACGTGAATAAATAAAGATAATATTGCAACTTACCTCAAACATTATGGTGTCTACTTCTTCCTTAATTTCTTCATCTGTCAATTTATTGCCTTTAGTTTGACTAGCTTCAATCATATAGTCCAGGAAAGCTAATCTTTTCTTCTCACCTGCAACGTAATTGCTACTTTCTGAAAAATTAACACGTATTATAAATCCCACAGACCTATATCATTTTCCTCGTTCTCATCTAAGTCGTCCTTAATGTAATTGAAATTAACTTCTTCAGTAGTGCCATCTTTTTCATTGAATTTTGTGGTGCTAACAGCCTTCTGATATAAACTTTTCTCCCCTTTAGATTCTCTTGCGAAATAGTTTTGTTTTTTACGCCTTATTACCTAAAAATAAATCAATTTGGTAGTGATAATCACTACAAAATATTCAAATGATGTACCTGACTAGTTAAACTATGTATAATGTTTAACAAATAATTTTGTTCACTGCACATCTTTGTGAATTTGAAAATAAAATCAGGTCTTAGCCATAACTTGTAGTGTCTGACGTGGAGGATGTTGCACATTCTAAAAAAAATAACGTTAGGAAGTGTTTAAGTTTCGTTAGTAATTTTCAGCAAATATGAGACCAACGTTAACAGTTGGGTATTTTTGGAGGAGTGATCGATTGTACAAATTCTGTTGTAGATCCGTTTTACGTGGTCATTTTGCTGAAAAATCACCAATCCAGTTTTCAATTGATATGGTAACGAACGAAACAGGTAAGACAATTCCTTGTTTAATCGAAAAATTAAAAATATGGAGTGCTATGACATGTTTACAAGATTTCTGAACAATTCAATTTTCAAAACTATGCACATGCTTATCTGATAAATATACTTACTTCATTACAGCCATAGCATATTCAAATCCAGTATTATCTTCATCGCTTTTCTCTACACCCATGGCAGTTTCTATAATTATTAAAACATTATAATATAAAAATTTTATTTTTCGATGAACGTAAACTCAAAAAGTTGCATGAATGGAAAAATCACTTACCAAGTAGAGTGTCAACAGTAGTACCACTCATGTAATCATGAACGTCAAAAGTTTTGCCCAATTCGCTCTTAAGACTAGCTAATAGAGCGTTTGCATTTTTATTAAAGACTGGCATGAAAGACTTTAATATGGACGAGTGGAAAGTGGGTGCTATCATTTTTCTGTGGGAACTCCATTTTTCTCCTTGAGAAGTAGTAAAATATGAATTTATGTTTGACATATATTACTACGAAATTTACCTTTACTGATGAGTAATCCCTCACCTAACCATGGTTGAAAGAGTGAATATTCACTGGATTTTTCCAGGTGCACGTTGCTGCCCAATATAATCTAAAATAATTGGAAACAAATTTACCTTTAGTGACGTGTTAATTTAGACTTAAATAGGATTGAGGCCAATAATACTAAATATGTTTCTTCATCAGCCGGACAACTTAAAATGTGTTGCTGATTTCAATATAGTAAAGTAGTTGTTAAAAACATTAAACTGGCACGGCTGTTAGAATAGAATCTCAGTTGTGTACTCTCGAAAGAAGATACCAGTTGCAGGACTAGCCATCAAAGGAATAATGATATTAAGTTAATATTTTTACACGTGGAATGATTCTTTCATCAACTGTTGAACATCTTCTGTATTATAGATTATATTATTTGATTATTGCATCGAATCTTAAAAACAATACATTGTAAATGAAACGATTTACCTCAACATCTCGTGCGTCCGTTAATCCAACAAAAAGCTTTTGTCCCAACCATATTCTTACTACATTGCTCTTTAAATTTTGATATAATTCCAAGGCAGTTTTCATCATTCCTAAAACGTAATAAATACATTTTAATTCATTAATGGGCAATTGGAAAGGCATGGGTAAAGCTAGTGCTATGGGTGAGGACTAGGGCTAGGGCAAGCTTCTTTATTACATGTATTGTTAATTCTTACCACCAGGTGTTTGCCCTATTGCCACGTATGCACATCCCACAAGTGGAAGAGATAGCGGGCCTGGCATTTTGTTACCCATTTTGACATATCGTAAATTTCGGAACCAGTACTCGTAGACTATCAGTAGCCCACATGTTGCAATCAGAAGTGTTAAAACTGAATTGGATATAGTTGCGGGCAGGTACTCTCTTACCATGGAAACCTGGAATAATTACATTAAACTTCATAGCCTAAATTTGACAGTCATTTTATGATAGTGAATTGTACAGGGTGATATGTTTACACCCCCCTTAACTTTGTTATTTTTGGAAAAGGAAGAAAGTGTAAACACAAAAGTTTTAGTTATTTTACGAAGATTTTAAATACGATATCAGAAAAACAATTGAGTAACGCTAAAAACACTTATAATACAAACTTGTGTGTTTTGTATAGTAACACACTGTACGAAAAAGTAAATAGTTCAAAAACCGCAACAGATAAATATACAGTGTTACATATTTTTGGAAAGCTATTTTCATGCTCTTTTATATTCCGTAAAAACATATAGCATCATTATCAAACAAAAAACACAAGTTTGTATTATAACTTTTTTTGGCGTTACTCAATTGTTTTTCTGATATCGTATTTAAAATCTACGTAAAAATAACTAAAACATTTGTCTCTACACTTTTTTTCTTTTTCCAAAAATAACAAAGTTAAGGGGAGGCGTAAAAATATAATGATCACCCTGTACTTCCAGGTTTAAAAAATTTTGACTCTACGTGTACACATGAAAGCAGCATTGTGCAAGTCTATATCAAAATCCCCATTTTTACTACTTTTTTCTGAATCTAACTTTATTTCTTTTTTGGGAACCAATTGTTTATTAATGCCAGATAATGCTGTTGCTATTCCGCTGATGGGATGGTCACCTCTCAGTCCCGATTTAAATCCCATAGATTTTTAAAGAAAGGTCCGAAATTTAATCTCCAATATGCCAAGGCGTATGAATGCGGTAATTCAGAGTAGAGGAGGGCATAGACAATATTAATTAAATTTAAATATTGTAAATAAAGTAAGTTTAATAAAGTATTAATTTATCAAAACAAATATAAAAAGAGTAATTTATTGATAAAAACATATTGGGCTGGAATACGGGCGTGTCTCCTGTAATAACAGGGACAATGATGTGAACCAAAATGGAAATGTTAAGGAAAGAAGTTTGATTTCAACTGCGATATGTTCTGGTTGTTAGTATATACCTACCCCACAGAGTGTTAAGAATTTTCGAAGAGAAACATAACATTTTTTATTACACCCGGTATAAAACAAAAATCAACTTTTTATCAAATATAATGAGCACAGTGAATTTTTCAAAGAATGCATCTATATGGCAAAAAAGCTCATTCAAATCGGACTATCATAGGTTCAGAAAAAAGTTGCATTCATTTGTGACAAATTTATTGTGGAGCTTTAATTTTGTCCGGAAGTTTATTATTAAAAATTTTAAAATTCATTGGATTTAATACGACAACAAATGGTGGTTTTTAAAAACAAGTATTCTAACTTTGCAATTATTTTTTGTGGATGGAATGTCACAATGGTCTGTGCTGAGATTAATTTTATTTACAATTTATGCCTTCCTCAATTTTTAAATAATTATACAAGCATAATAACAAAAAACATATCAAATTTGATATACTCACATTGATATTTCATCTCTAAACATACAATTATTAAGTTTATTGGACATTCTTTAATGCATGATGAAAATTGGATTAAAAATTACAAAATTCAAAACGTCTAAAAATAAATTATTGAAATTATTTTTTTTTTAACTCACCTGACGAGCTAAAATAAAGGCGAAAGAACATGTACATCTTCTTGGGGACATCGTTTTTAATTGGTGACCATAATGAATGAATTTTGTGGTGAGTTAAAGAAAAAAATTTTTTTTCAATCATTTATTTTTAGACGTTTTGAATTTTGTAATGTTTAATCCAATTTTTGTCATGCATTAAAGAAGGTCCAATAAACTTAATAATTGTATGTTTAGAGATGAAACATCAATGTGAGTAAGTATATCAAATTGGATATGTTTTTTGTTATTATGCTTGTATAAAGCCTAAATAAAATCATTTATAAACAATGCATATCAAGCAAAGAAAGAGAATTGAAAATGATAAAAACAATATATTTTCTTCGCTGTTACCGAGATCAGATTAAAAACTTTTGTTCTTATGGCCGCTGTCCGTTTTGAATATTACCATTACGTTGACTATGTGACATTTAAATATATCACATTTTATTATCGGGCAATAAAACCTCTAAAACCAATTTTCAGTTGACATTTGGTATCACATTCTTTAAATTTATTGAAAAAGTAGTTTTGTATACATATATTAAGGTATGATAGGTAATTCAATTTACGCCAATATTTAAAAAAATGATTTCAATAGCAAGGATCTTTAGAAAATTGAGCAAAATTTTATTTCATACTTTTCACAGGTTTTCTGGAAAGCGATTTAACTTTTACTGGAATTATTTTCCAATTACCTAATGTTCAATATAATGTTATTTTTACTATATTATTTTAAAGTAAATAATTCACTTGAACACATTAGTATTTATTTAATATTATTAAAAATAACATACCACTTGTGGATGAGACATATTTACCATGCAGCAGGTAACAGCACATAAGAATCATTAGAATATGACTAGCATTTTAAATTGTATGTAAGAATTTATTATTTGTTAAATATGAAATATTAATATTTATATTATTATGATTTGAATCACCTAATGCATAATATTAATTTTGTATACGTTGAATTCCTGATAAATAGACAATGAAACTTACACTATGTTTGTCAAACAGCAAAAATATATTTAAGATCCGGAAATTACAAGCAAATAATGATTTATCTTCAAAATAACTGATTGTAGAAAATTTCATAGATTGTTACAAAATGGTTTTATAATACGAAACATTTATTTTATTACAACAATGACGATATTTGAGAAATTTTGCCACCGCCACTTCTCTAGCTGCCACAATAATTGTTTATTACATTACAATTAAAAACTTACCAGATCAATAGAAATCAAAGAATTTTCAAATTATCATAATAATTGTACAAACCCACAGATATTAAAAACACTTTTTAAATTAAGTAAGGACTAGACATTAATTCCGTTAGAGTCTCAGAGCCTATTTACTTCACAATCACAACAAAACCTTTAAATAATTTGATTAAATAGGAAGTAAAGGTATCTCTCCAATTTAAACAAACTATATAAAATAGCGAAATTTCAATCAATGCACATCACATATTTTTCTATTTATGATAAATGTAACGTACCCCTTGTGCCGTCGACATATTTGATGGTACACTGTTCAGTAACACCCTTAAAGGTTCCTATTAATATATTAACTTTAATATATTCATACGTCAATTCTAAACATTTCTAAGTGATTCGTTCATATTGTAAATTATGGATGTGTTTGTTATACCTATGTTTGATTTAAAAATGTAAAATAACACACGCAAACGTCGGTCATATCTCCATACGGTGCGTGTGTTCACGCACGGATAGGTAGAAATGGTCAAACATTTCAAGTTGGGTGTACATATTTTTTATTTAAAAGATTTATGATTGTACAATGTACATATAATATTTCATTAATAAAGTCGAATTATAAAAGTTTGCAAGGTTTGTCTTAAAATTCTCTAAATGGTGAAATAATTTATGTATACTATGGCACTTTTAGTCAATATTTCAGTAAATATACCCATATAGCATATTATGATATAAAGTGAACATTCAAAAGTGGTTGTATACATTTAAACGATATTCAGAACATGTTTTACATATATCTACAATATTCGGCCTACAATATACATATGTTAACATACGTAGAATATTGCAAATAAATTGTACGACATTCTTACATGTTATTGTGATGTACAAGAAGTGATGTTGATTTTGAAATATTCATTGAATATTGTACGAATCCACCCAAAATTTTACTGGTCGTCAAATATTATTTGGATATACAATAGACTATATTTATATCCCTTGCTAAAATCAATATTTTTTATAATTTCCAAGTGGAATATTTCCACAACATGATATTATTGTATATACTGGTGACATACACAAAGTGATATTCATTTTTAATAATATAGAGAACATTGCAGGAATAATTTCGATCAATTACTATCTTTTTCAAATATTACATAAATATTCAATTGAGAATATTGTTTCTATGTTATAGACGTATATATTTATAATGTCCAAATGAAATGTTTTGACATTGACATTTATTTTAAAATATACAGGGAATATTGCAGGAATGTTTTTTTATATTTTGTATTTTCTTTTTAAATAATTGCTCGGACAGGTCGATTTTAATTTTATATTAGGACTATTTTAAAATAATTTTATTCTACAGGGTGTCCCAAAAAAGCTGGGCTGTGATTATCAACGTTTAATAACTAAACTAATTTGTTAAGGCTGTGTCAACGTTAGTTAACCATTCGTTATAACCAGTGATAGTGGGAGGGAACGACCGATATTCGATTAAGTCAACCAACCGCTGTCACCACATCTGATTTAACTCTTGGCCGTTGAATTCAACGCAGGTCGTGGCAAACCCTTAATATATCGAAGTCTCGAAATCGATAGATTAACGGCAACTGTCGACAATGAATGCTTCCTCGTATACAGGCTTCGCAACTTCCTGAACTAAAGATACAACACTAGCTAAACACTTTGTACAATACACAATTCACTTCTGACACCTGCCCAGACAGGTCTTGCTCGTTCACTCTTCTTTGGCTGCAGCCGAATGGTCAAACCGACGCAATTGCGAGGGTCGTTAGCTATGGGGTCAACACAGATACTAGACTATTACTCGAACGCAATAAGAAGACATGGATAATAAATAAGTGTATATATTAAACAATCATCATAGTACATATAGAGCCTCACCTAGCAAGGTCTGCCACCATAACCACGATACCCCCACAAGGGGTCAGCGACCGCGACGGTCGCGCTTAAAGACGAGTGATCGATTGCCGAAAGAGAATTATTACATGGACGTGACTGGCAATTTAGTGAGTGGGTTTTATAGATATACTGTTAGAATTATACTAAAAATTTAAGGTAATATTCTCCAAAAAGGGGTATATGCCGTTAGACGTCTGTGGATATTTCAGAAAGGGGAAATCTCTTCGAATGCTATCTCACAAGGCGGTCACCTGGTAATAATGGGGAAGTGCCCCGGTACCCGTGCGTACCGCACTGAGGCTTATCCTGGCTTGATTTGATCAAAAATGGCGGATTTCCATTTTGCGAGATCATCGGGAGGTCTCCCACTATATATATGGAAATGACCCGAGACCGCTTCAAGTCGCCACGTGGCGTCGCAAAATTCCGCTATTTCCAAATTTTATTCAGTTCCTAATATTTTCAAAATGGTGCTGGCAGACACGATCCCGGTAGAGACGATGACCAATGGGTAGGCGAGGCCAGCTCAACCATCCTTGGAAGCCGTAGGTCACGGACTCACTAGGAATTCCAGAACGCGAGGGTAGAGTGAACCTATGGGTCCGTAGATCAGTGCGACCACGAAGGTGGATCAGTCTATGGTAGATCAGATCAAGAGCTACCGATCTACGGTAGATTCACTCTCGCGCCTTTGTGGAGTATTCCTGTGATCTGTTAGACCGGCTTGTGAAGATGATTACCTGCGCTGTAATCATCATAATTAAAACCCCAGTCCGTCCATAGAGGATTCGGCACTGGCAGAGGATAATGCATATCCTTGGTCGTCTCTACATGCTGCATCGTGCCTGGATGCGTTCGTTCAAACATGAGATATGGGCCGAAAAAGATAAAGGGAATTTTGGAAACTGTACTGAAAATCGTCTTAAAAATTTTATAAAAAATCCTGATATGCATGGATTCACGCATATCAGGCAAAAATGAAGGAATTTTGGGTTTAGGAACTGACTTGAATTTCGACATATTTTTGATAAAAAAATGGTGTACATGGAACAGATGTTCCACATACACCATTCAAGCCTTAGCTTGTGTGCTTATGTCTAATTGGGATCTTTTACTTAAAACTACTTTCACAGCATCTCCTGGGTTCTATAACACTCCCCTCCTTTTGAAAATTCGTCTTTCGGAATCGATCACTATTACACTTCGTCACTGCTTAAGATTACTTAATAATATTTTTAAAATTAATTACTTCCATCAGGAAATAAATAAAAGAAATGGATATATGGATCATAGGCTTTATTAACAACTCTTGTGGGAATATGGTGGTGGTGGTATGGTTAACATTGATAGATAGAACACAATACAATTTATACAATTCTTGGCCGAAAGGTAGTTGGACATTATCATTAAGAATTTATAATAATTATTGGCCTCATAGGTTTAAAAGTAGAATGGATCATAACATTGGTAATTTATAGAATTATTGGTCAAAAGTGGACTTAACATATTTATCGAATGAACATATTTGGAAAACATGATAGTGTCTTTATGCACTGTTTTCTGAATCTTCTGTCTTGCTCTTCGATCTTCGTCTTCTGTCTTCGTCTTCGTCTTATGTCTTGGGAGTCCATCCTCTTGGAGAATGCTGCACTCCACTGCTTGGCTCGTTCGTCTGGAATCTGCCAACATACCATTGGGACTGGTGGATCATTGCATTGGGAATTTATGGTTAGGATCTCAGGATGGGATCTGCATGCATCTATTTATGTTCAGGCTGTGAACATAAATCAGTACGTATTAGTTAAAACTGAAACAAAGGATACCGCAGTATCCGACTGTAAATTTGGACTTTAAAATTTCTGGACATAATCTCATCATTCTTATTTTCTCCTCGCGTGTGGACAGCGAAAGGAGAGACTTCTCTACGGAACGTCTTTAGAAATACAACTTAAATTTGGTAGTTTAACATTTGTCAAAGGAATTATGAGTCTTCGCTCTCTCTCGAGATTGAAAGGATTACAGGAATTTTGTGGAATATTTTCAGAAAGGATATTTGCTTCAGAGGAGCCCTCTGTAAGCGGAATAGTCTGGTCAGTGGTTTGCTTGGAATCATTGGTTCGAATTGAATTTTGGTCATGTACTAGTGTGGAAGGATCTGGATCATGAATGGAAATATCAGCATGCGAAGCTGCTTGCGAACTGGTTTCCGGCCCTTCGGAAACGCTACCCTTTGTCTGCTTCGACGCAGGTTGCCTTCTTACATTCGAGACAGCTACGCTGGCTGTATTAGGGGTATGAATTTGGACTTGGACGGAAATTGGATCATTGGAATGCTCTGGTCCATCGTGCGGATCGCCCATTGAAGAGTCATCGGAATCGTCTTCACTGGATGCGAATCCTACTTCCTCCGTTGGTTTCACAAGCCTCAGATCGTTCACATGTAATCGGGATAGATGTTGGTCTTTCTGGATAATATAAACCTCATTTGACACTTTCTCTGTCACCCTATGTGGCCCAGTCCACGAAGGTATAAATGCCTGTTTATCTTTACGCATATTTTTAGCCATAACTCTGTCTCCAACTTTTAAAACGATAGGAGTGACTGCTTCCTTAGGGGCGTATTTTTGTCTATACTGTTGTGAATTTTGACTTATGTTTTGCACGATAGCTGGTCTGGTTAATGTGGGTTGCCTTTCTTGAAAATAGCTTTCTATCTGCCAGTCGCCTGCTTCTGCTAGTTCGTAGCCTAGAACTGCAAAGCTTGGGGTATATCCTGTGGAAGCGTTCTTTCTAGTTCTTAGGTTGTAAAGCATTTGTACAATGTACATATCCCATGTGTCTGTTGCCTGATTGAACATAAGAGATTTTAAAATTTTCTTGGCTTCTTGCACCTGCCTTTCTATTGGATTTGCTTGTTGATGATAAATGGGCGTATAAAAATTTTGAATATGGTTGCGTTTACTAAACTGAGTATACCATCCACTTTGGAAATGTCCTCCTTGATCTGATATGATAGTCTTCGGCAAGCCAAACCGAGATATCCAGTGCTCCTCCAGAAATCGGACTAAAGTTTCACCATTCACCTTTACGAAAGCTTGCGCTTCGGTCCACTTAGTAAATAGATCGACCGTCATGACTATAAATCGATTACCAGTGTCCTTAGCGCGTTTGTATGGTCCCAAGATATCCATACTAATCACCTCAAAAGGGTATTGAGGTTCATGACACCGTAATGGGGCTTCCGGCTGCACTTGTCGTCCTTTAACAGATTTGCACACTAAACAATTTTGAATATATTGGCCTACTAGCCTGGACATGTTGTTAAAATAATAGGTTCTAGATATGGTCCGAAAGGTTTCATCTCTTCCTGGATGGCCGACACCAGTCTTGTCGTGAAAATGTGATATGCTCTCTTTGATCTTACGCTTAGGTACCACTAAATAAATTTTGTCTGAAATCAATCTCATAAGTATGCCATTTCTCACTTGATGAGTTGAGTAAAATTTCTGGTCTTTAACCGATCTCTCATTTATAGTTCGTTGACTGAGTTCAATCCAACGACTAACTTTCTCCCTGATGTTCGTAGAATCCTGTTGACTTTCTATAATTGATTGATAAAGTTCCAAATGGGTGATAGCCAAAATATTTTCTTTTGATTTGAATTTAGGCGGAAACATTCGCTCTTCATCGAGATGCTCCAAACTTGAATTTTGAGGATTCCTACTGAGATAATCGGCCAAAAGATTCTCTTTGCCTGGACAGTGTTCAATTTTGAAAGAATATTCTTGCAACAACAACGACCATCTTGTAAACTTCGTTTTCTCATCTCGGTGCTTATCCAACCACAGGAGAGCCCTATTATCAGTTCGGACGATGAAAGGTTTGTCTGCTAAGTAAATCTTATATCGCTTAACGTAAGTAACCACACTTAGGCATTCTAGCTCGTTTATGTGATATTTTCTCTCTGTAGGAGACAAGGTATGACTTGCATAAGATATGATATGTCTTTCACCTCCATCGCCGAACTGATATAAAACTGCTGCCATGCCTAGTAGACTAGCATCCGTCTGAAGAATAAAAGTTTTATCCAAATCTGGTCTATGAAGCTCCAAGGGTTCTGCTAAGATCTGCTTAATATTCATAAATGCGTTCTGGGCCTCCTTTGTCCATTTATATCGGACGTCATTCGAGAGTAGTCTGGTTAGCGGCTTGGTAATGAGGGCTGCATTAGGGATGTATTCTCTTACCCAGTTGCATAGACCGAGAAAACTCTGAAGTTGTCGTTTATTGTTAGGAACAGGATAGTTCTGAAGCTGCAATTTATGTTTATCAAGTGGTCTAGTGGTATCTAAAGTAATCTGATGCCCAAGATAGGTAATCTCATTAGTAGCGATTACACACTTATCCGGAGAAACCTTCAAGTTATGTAGCCGTAGTCGTTCAAATATCAACCTGAGGTGCTCCACATGTCCTTCCAAATCTTCACTATAAATGATGATGTCGTCTAAATAGACTTTACAGAAATGGTGCAAATATCCTGTTAGTACATCTTTGGCCATGAATTTTTGGAATGTGCACGGGGCAGTCTTCAAGCCGAATGGCATAACATTGAATTGATAGGCAGCTCCATCATGAGTAGTAAACGCTGTGTAAATTTTGGATGAATCATCTAAAGGAATTTGCCAATATCCGCTCTTCAAATCAAGTACAGTAAATACTGTAGCTTTCCCCAGGTCCTTGATACTTTCATAGATTTTTGGTAAAACAGAGGCTTCGTCAAGCGTGACTTCGTTTAATCTACGATAGTCGATACAGAAACGCGGTTTCTTATCTTGTCTCTCAATGATGACTGGGGGTGAACTATATGGTGATGTGCTTGATTCAATAACACCGGCTTTTAACATTTCCTCTATTTGATCATACATGATCTTCTTTTTGCTAGGCGACATGGGATATGGCTTTACATTGAATGGACGATGGTCCTTAACGATAATTTTGTGTTTAACACTTACGGTGGTTGCTTGAGTCAATTCCACCGTAAATAGATCAGAAAATTCTTTGAAAAGTGAATTGAAAATGGAGTTAGAAATTTTTAGGGTTTCCGGCAATTCTTCATTAGATGCTCTATCGGTTGCCTGATTCCAGAACACGGTTATACGTCTGTCTATTCCCACATACACACATTTCCTATGATAGTCAAATACGACATGTTGAGAATAAAGGAATGGAGCTCCTAATATGATTCCTTCGTTCAGTTCTTCTATAACTTGAAATGGTACATGGAAACGAACATCCGATATAAAGATGTCTAGAGAAGTAGTGCCTTGCGAATCAATAACTTGATCGCCACAAGCAAGAGCGAAAGTTTGAGGATCTGATAGATTATTCATCGATGAGAGAAATTGCGGATGAATGATATTCCTTGTAGCACCGGTATCAAGAAGTGCGAACACAAGTTTATTATTAACGATAATTTTGATTCGAGGCAAAGGATAAAAATTTGATAAATGGTTAATGGCTTCTGATAGGATTATAGGTTGAAAGTTGGCAGGGTCTTTGGCATATTCTGGGTATTCTGACGTCAGGTCAGGTAAGTGGTCAAATGGGTTTATAGTTTGGGATTGGTCTATTGACGACGAGGCGTACTCGTAGGGCCGACTGGAGGTGGATTGCGGGAATTGCCCTGTTCCCGAACCCCCGAGAAGTTTCCCTGTTGTCGTCTCTTATAAGGATTGTTTGGACAATCGGAATGGTAGTGCCATTGGACATCAGGACAAAATCGACATGGAGTAGGTGGAATTTTCTGATTGTTGGAATTTGGACGGTTTTGATTGCTAGAGGTTGCCTGCTCTTGGAAATGGACTTGTCGGTTCCTGACGTCTTGAGTGTCTCTATTGTTATTCTCACTTTGGGGAGTATGCCAAACACGGCCATTATAGGAGTTGCCAGAAGATGGTTGATTATAATTTTGATTTGATTTTGCTTTAGATTTGGTTTCGATTGAACGTGCCGCAGATCCTTCATCAGCTATATCTCGCTCTACCCTAGATGCTATCGATACAAGTGACTCAGTGTTAAAAATATGTGTTCCGCGTAAGCGAGAACGTATCTCCGGTCTGAGTTGGTCCAGTATGATACTGGCCTTCAGAGCTTCCGGTTTGAAGGGGTCGACCCTATTAAAAAGACATATTTTCTTGGTAATGAATACCGCTGATGAATCACCTGCATGCTGCATCTCTCCATAAAGTTTTGTGATTGCCTGGGTGTAGATATCGCCTGAATCAAATCTATTGCGGAAACGTTCAATGAATACTTCGTACGAAGTAATGAGAGTTCGATATTGATCAAACCATTTTCGGGCTTCTCCTTTTAGTTGTTCAGTTATTAAATGGAATCGGTCTGTACTGTTATTAATTCTTGCTCTGTGGCAATAGTCTTCGAAATTTCTGATGAAAGTTTCGGGACTCTCATGGTCTAAGCCATGATATTCCACGTTAGGACTACGTGGTCGGTCATAGATAGAAGTTGTGCACTGTGCTGCGTCTTGCATAGCGTTTACAAAAGTTTGTGCCATCTTGGCGAATAGATCTTCCATTGATGGAGGATTTTCAGGGGACCTCAACGAGGGAGAAACATTACTGATCAGTTCCGGCTGCCGCTCCGGCACTACGGAGGAATCTTCCATCAACCCGGTCTCTTGCTCGTAGAAGCCACTAGGGGTCAAAGATATCAAAGGATTGTCGTTCATGACTACGATTCATGCAAGAGATGAGGTCAACCGAAGCACAGCCCCACGTTGGGCGCCATATCAACGTTTAATAACTAAACTAATTTGTTAAGGCTGTGTCAACGTTAGTTAACCATTCGTTATAACCAGTGATAGTGGGAGGGAACGACCGATATTCGATTAAGTCAACCAACCGCTGTCACCACATCTGATTTAACTCTTGGCCGTTGAATTCAACGCAGGTCGTGGCAAACCCTTAATATATCGAAGTCTCGAAATCGATAGATTAACGGCAACTGTCGACAATGAATGCTTCCTCGTATACAGGCTTCGCAACTTCCTGAACTAAAGATACAACACTAGCTAAACACTTTGTACAATACACAATTCACTTCTGACACCTGCCCAGACAGGTCTTGCTCGTTCACTCTTCTTTGGCTGCAGCCGAATGGTCAAACCGACGCAATTGCGAGGGTCGTTAGCTATGGGGTCAACACAGATACTAGACTATTACTAGAACGCAATAAGAAGACATGGATAATAAATAAGTGTATATATTAAACAATCATCATAGTACATATAGAGCCTCACCTAGCAAGGTCTGCCACCATAACCACGATACCCCCACAAGGGGTCAGCGACCGCGACGGTCGCGCTTAAAGACGAGTGATCGATTGCCGAAAGAGAATTATTACATGGACGTGACTGGCAATTTAGTGAGTGGGTTTTATAGATATACTGTTAGAATTATACTAAAAATTTAAGGTAATATTCTCCAAAAAGGGGTATATGCCGTTAGACGTCTGTGGATATTTCAGAAAGGGGAAATCTCTTCGAATGCTATCTCACAAGGCGGTCACCTGGTAATAATGGGGAAGTGCCCCGGTACCCGTGCGTACCGCACTGAGGCTTATCCTGGCTTGATTTGATCAAAAATGGCGGATTTCCATTTTGCGAGATCATCGGGAGGTCTCCCACTATATATATGGAAATGACCCGAGACCGCTTCAAGTCGCCACGTGGCGTCGCAAAATTCCGCTATTTCCAAATTTTATTCAGTTCCTAATATTTTCAAAATGGTGCTGGCAGACACGATCCCGGTAGAGACGATGACCAATGGGTAGGCGAGGCCAGCTCAACCATCCTTGGAAGCCGTAGGTCACGGACTCACTAGGAATTCCAGAACGCGAGGGTAGAGTGAACCTATGGGTCCGTAGATCAGTGCGACCACGAAGGTGGATCAGTCTATGGTAGATCAGATCAAGAGCTACCGATCTACGGTAGATTCACTCTCGCGCCTTTGTGGAGTATTCCTGTGATCTGTTAGACCGGCTTGTGAAGATGATTACCTGCGCTGTAATCATCATAATTAAAACCCCAGTCCGTCCATAGAGGATTCGGCACTGGCAGAGGATAATGCATATCCTTGGTCGTCTCTACATGCTGCATCGTGCCTGGATGCGTTCGTTCAAACATGAGATATGGGCCGAAAAAGATAAAGGGAATTTTGGAAACTGTACTGAAAATCGTCTTAAAAATTTTATAAAAAATCCTGATATGCATGGATTCACGCATATCAGGCAAAAATGAAGGAATTTTGGGTTTAGGAACTGACTTGAATTTCGACATATTTTTGATAAAAAAATGGTGTACATGGAACAGATGTTCCACATACACCATTCAAGCCTTAGCTTGTGTGCTTATGTCTAATTGGGATCTTTTACTTAAAACTACTTTCACAGCATCTCCTGGGTTCTATAACATGATCAACATTGATTTTACAAATGGCAACCCTCAATTTTTCTTGCAATTTCGAATTTCATAAAAAATGTTTAGAATTTTACAAGGAATTTGAAACTATAGAAAAATTGGGGGCTGCCATTTAAAAAATTTTAGTTGATCACAGCCTAGCGTTTTTTGGAACACCTTGTAGAATAAAATTAATTTTTAAAATAGACCTATTAATTATAAAATCAAAATCGACCTGTTTGAGCAATTTTTTCAAACCTTAGGCGTTTTGAAGATTTTCGGTTAGTTAAGATTTTTTTAATAATGCGCAGATGTGTCACAACTATAAAGCCTATGTAAAAATGGTAGATATAAATACAGTAGGTATTATTATTTAAGAGTATGAAAGTAATGAATTAAAATTGGTTTACAGTTGGCATTAAATACAGAAATATATTTCTGTTCAACGTACGATACGGGAACTTTGACATATGATACATATTTTTGTTTTCTTTTACAATATTTATTCGAATACTCTATCCAATGGCAACTGAGTATGATATTCATTTTGTAAACACATAATTAATATATTCCTGTAGGCTTCCTTACGACAACTAATATCGAATTTTAAATGACTTGTTAATTTACCGTTTTCATTAATATTTAATTAATACTGACAATGACACTGAATGTTCTTTAATACGTTGGTATTATATTACTAACCCAGATTTCGAGTGACCATCGCCGAATGTCCCACTCGGATTTTAATTCAGATCAAATGCTTGTACGAATTCCAGTTTATGATTTTGGCAGAACATGAGTCTTTTCGTTATTACATATCTGACAGTTAAATTTATATTGATTATTACACTGACTTCACAAGTAGTGGGGTCGGTTAGCTGAAAATTATACCAAAATATTTCACATCTGGCAACCAATGCGCCCCTTTGGATTCTGATAGTATATGGATAGACGAGTCTAAAAAGCCCGGGACACAAATTTTCCTGGCCCTCGAGCGGTGGTTATGACGTAATCAATATGGCCGCCAAAGTTTTGCGACACGCTTCTACATTTCCCTGTATAATTTGGGTTTGTATTTTGATATTGAACTATATTATTGGTGATTATTAATGAGGAGAAAACGCGCTTTCCAATGGTATATTTGACATCATTGTTTAGATTCATAATACCAGAAATATTTGTAACTTTATTAAAATGTTTGTTTTTATTTTGATTTTTTCGAAACATTTTACTAAATAACTTGGAATCCGTTACATGTAGCTGAAAACGTGTCCTACATTTTTTTGTTCCTCAGAAATATACCTATGGAACGGTATATATGACTTCTATTTTATCACAAACAGTTGCTGAAAATTTGCCTAAACAATGTAGCGTTGCACAGCGAGTCGTTATGGCAATAATGTAATTTATATGAGGTCCGAAAAGAAATAGAGCGGCTTTATAACTGTTTAAGTAGCAAATGTAATTATCGTAATTTTTTATGTATATGTAAATAAATTCTAGCTTTATAGGGGGCATTTTTTAATCGAAATTTAAATTTTGGGGGGCAACTTCAAATATGTAATAATAAATAAAATAGATTAAATAAATAAGATTCCATTCAGTAATATATACTAAATGTGTGATTCTTTTTCAGGCAGACGTTGTGTGAGGAACTTCACCGAGTAAAGAAGATATTGCTTTCGTCTACCTCATAGAAAGACAGAAATTACTCAATCATGTCAACGAAGAGGAAAGATGAATTGGTTGATGCTACGACTGACCGGAGGCTCCGTTTTTATAGGACCTGTGTTTGTTATGCCAGAAGCATTCAAAAGAGCATTTAATCATTCCGAAGTAGGAAGGTTATTTAACAAGGGCGAAGAATCTTGCAATTTTTGCTGAACATGGTGAACTTCCAAGTGCTATAAGAAATTTGGATCAGTTGGACGATGGAAGTGGTCTTTTACAAACATTAGTAGCCCATGCAGCAAAATATCACAAATCTTGCAAGAACAAATATGACAGTCAAAAGACTGAAAGACTATCTGGTGAAAAGAAACAGAAAGGACAACCCCATTGCTCGGACAAGACTCCATCCACATCAAAATTAACAAGATCATTATTATTTTGTTCAGATGTGAAAAAGGTGTGTGTTTTGTGATGACGGAGAATGTAGGGACAAACTTGTGACTGCATCCACGCTGGGTATTGGGCCTACAAATTATAGTCATGCTGTACAATTACAAGATGAAAAACTGTTGAAGAAGTTATCGTCAACATATTTCGTAGCATTAGAAGCCAAATACCACAAACTAGGCTATACTCGCTTTCTAACACGTGCAAGAGTTGCTGAACGTTCTCGAAGAGAAGATTACCATAATCCCGAAGAAATTGTTTATGGTACAGTTATAACGAAATTGGTTGAATACATACAGGATTTGTACTCATCTATAGCAGTACTTCTCCAGTGTTTAAACTTTCCTAAGTACCTTATGTTCCTTGAGACGTATTCTATTGATATTATTTTCATTGGTTTGTATTCATATGTCAATCATGCGTTGAGACACTAATTTTGTAAGATTCTCCAGTGTTTAAACTTTCTTAGCTTACAAAATTAGTGTCTCAATGCATGACTGACATGGAAATACAAACCGACGAAAAGAATATCAATAGAACACGTCTCAAGGAACGTAAGATAAGAAAGTTTAAACACTGGAGAAGTACTGCTAGATGAGTACAAATCCTACATGTATTCAACCAATTCCGTTATAACTGTACCATAAACAACTTTTTCGGGATTATGATAATCTTCTCTTCGAGAACGTTCAGTAACTCTTGCACGTGTTAGAAAGCGAGTATAGCATAGTTTGTGGTATTTGACTTCTAATGCTACCAAATCTGTTGACGATAACTTCTTCAACAGTTTTTTATAATTGTACAGCGTGACTATAAATTGTAGGCCCAATACCCAGCGTGGATGCAGTCACAAGTTTGTCTCTGCCTTCTCCTTCATCACAAAATAGACACACCTTTTTCACATCTGAACAAAATAATAATGATCTTGTTAATTTTGATGTGGATGGAGTCTTGTCCGAGCAATGGGGTTGTCCTTTCTGTTTCTTTTCACCAGAAAGTCTGTTTCTTTTCACCAGATAGTCTTTCAGTCTTTTGAGTGTCATATTTGTTCTTGCAAGATTTGTGATATTTTGCTGCATGGGCTACTAATGTTTGTGAAAGACCACTTCCATCGTCCAACTGACCCAATTTCTTATAGCACTTGGAAGTTCACCATGTTCAGCAAAAATTGCAAGATTCTTCGCCATTGTTAAACAACCTTCCTACTTCGGAATGATTAAATGCTCTTTTGAATGCTTCTGGCATAACAAACACAGGTGCTATAAAAACGGAGCCACCGGTCAGTCGTAGCATCAACCAATTCATCTTTCCTCTTCGTTGACATGATTGAGAATTTCTGTCTTTCTATGAGGTAGACGAAAGCAATATCTTCTTTACTCGGTGAAGTTCCTCACACAACATGTGCCTGAAAAAGAATCACACATTTAGTATATATTACTGAAAGGAATCTTATTTATTTAATCTATTTTATTTATTATTACATTTTTGAAGTTGCCCCCCAAAATTTAAATTTCGATTAAAAAATGCCCCCTATAAAGCTAGAATTTATTTACATATACATAAAAAATTACAATAATTACATTTGCTACTTAAACAGTTATAAAGCCGCTCTATTTCTTTTCGGACCTCATATAAATTACATTATTGCCATAACGACTCGCTGTGCAACGCTACATTGTTTAGGCAAATTTTCAGCAACTGTTTGTGATAAAATAGAAGTCATATATACCGTTCCATAGGTATATTTCTGACGAACAAAAAAGTGTAGGACACGTTTTCAGCTACATGTAACGGATTCCAAGTTATGTAGCAAAACGTTTAGAAAAATCAAAATAAAAACAAACATTTTAATAAAGTTACAAATATTTCTGGTATTATGAACCTAAACAATGATGTCAAATATACCGTTGGAAAGCGCGTTTTCTCCTCATTAATAATCACCAATAATATAGGTCAATATCAAAATACAAACCCGAATTATACAGGGAAATGTAGAAGCGTGTCGCAAAACTTTGGCGGCCATATTGATTACGTCATAACCACCGCTCGAGGGCCAGGAAAATTTGTGTCCCGGGCTTTTTAGACTCGTCTACCCATGTACTATGTGAATCCAAAGGGGCGCATTGGTTGCCAGATGTGAAGTTTTTTTCAGCTATCCGACCCCACTAAAGGGACTAGCTAACAGAACTTCCAAGTTCTTCAAAATCACCAGGAATTATGATAAAGCCGTTCTGCCTATGGAGAAATAATCATAGAGATTCTCATTTGGAATTTGAATGAAAAAGAATCAGATTTTGTTAAATAGTTATTGTTACCATAGAAGTTTATTGATTTTTTAATTTCAGCGCCCGTTTAGAGAGCAAGTATAGAAATGTCGTAATCTTTATTAGTGAGACAAAAGAGCCTCTCCAGTAGAGAAGAAACTAGAATATACTAACATCAATAGGACCTTCCTGTATCATAGGCGCTTATAGTAGATTGTCTTAGATCTACCACACAACACCTAGATCTACCACAAGATATTGCATTGTAGAAACTGCCAGTAGACGTTAAGCACTCATTGTTTTATGGCTTCAAGAGCAAAACATCATACAGTTTGTGACTCGATAAACCATTAATATCTACAACGAATAAGGTTGGTAGACGAACACTGCCAACGGAGTAAATAATGACATACTTGTGTGTTCTGATAAATGTCTACTCAACATTTATCAACCTGATGGGTGCCATATACCATAAAGCAAATATTTTCAAGAGTATACTCAGACGATGGCAGTGTTAAATTCGAGAAGAAAATACTGGGTACGTGTTTTCTGTGGTGCAGTGTAGTTGTAACACAATGTAGATAAATGTCATTGTAAATAATGTGATGCACATATTATTGTTTCATTCGGTACCTACTCAAAGGTTAAGTTCATTTTCATTAAAATGCCATTGAAAATTTCCATTACTATTCCTACGATATCAATTTATTTTCAGAAATAAAAATTATATAATAACAGTATTTACTGTGGTGGTAAATAAATGAATTGCATTTTTATTTATTTTAATTGGTTAACTTATGTTTGTTTGCTTGGCCCCACGTTGGGCGCCAAATTATTTTTAGTGATAGGGAAGATTTGTTATATTTTTATTTTATTTTATTTAGTTGATTCTTTTTGTCTCTCTGTCCCCCCGTTGTATGCCAATTTATTTGTTATGGTAGGGGAAATATTGGTGTATATTTAATTTTTTATTTATTTTATTTATTGAATTATAATTTGTTTGCTGATTTGATTATTTTAAAATATTGAAAATGGTAGGTGGTATTTATTAATTTAATATTTATGTTAGTTTTAAGAATATTTTTAATAGCATATGTATTTAGTATTAATTTTATTTAAGAAATCTAGTGACTTAATTTGGTTTTAGAATTTCTTTTTTATTTTATTAGAATTGTGACCTTTTTGACTTGGTCCCACCGTACTACGGATGCAAAATACTAATACTTGCGCCTGCTACACAGCGACCAGTCTACTGCGTTAATAAACGACCGTGTGTACTGCGCGTAGCGAATAACTTACTTTCAGGTGTCTGTAATTCCTGTTTTCTTTTTCATGGGCTCCTTGGGATCTTTCTTATGAAGAAACTTACCTTTTGAATTCTTTAGCTTATGTAAATTTTATTTAATAAATGAAAATTAAGTTCTTATAAGTTTTGTATTATTTTAAAGTGATTCTAATTAAAAGTTGGTATTGCATGAAGTGCAGGGACCTGTAATTATTGAATTTTGAATTGGTTATGCCTCAATCGTGCAGTTCTTTAGCAAGACTCGCAGATGTCGCCTTCACTAAAGCACGGATACTGTATATAATATTAGAATGAGCAGAATCTGTTGTTTTATCAAACTAGACGTATGTAGATTTCAATTTAACAACATTTAATCATTTCTATCAACAAATTTGGTGAAAAATACTTAAGCTAGAAGCCTGCGATAACTTATCTCTATATTAAAAATTGTTTAAAAGAAAAAAATGTGTCCCATTTCTTGTCATATCAGGGGTGACCAGTCTATTGGATTTTATATTTAATGGATTTTAACGAATTTCTAAACCAACGGCCTTCACTAAAGTTCATTGACCGTGGTAAAATGGCTGTATTATTTGATATTATGTGCTTTTCCCCAATTAATCAAGACTATTTACTGTGATTAAGTTCTCAATTATATACTATGTAAGTACTTGATTTTTCTTTCTTCTGTTTATTGAATTCTGGTGTAGCCAGGATATTATCTCGTTCAACTTTTATTAAATTATTTATTTTAGCTGGTAAGTAGGGAATCACCTCTACTTTTGCTCGTTTTTAACACAATTTTCTAATTTATTTTCAGGAACGACTTCAATTACGTGACGCCTCTCTGGAGCTGGTTTTTCAACAACTTAATTTTTGTTCCTGTATCCTTGGTGATCCTGAATTATTTTTTCTTTGAGGATACTAGATGCCAAACTATTATTTTGGGTTTGTATTTTTGGAAATATTTTTCTTACATGTAATTTTGCTGTGGAAATCACATCATTTTTGAACTCTGGGTCTCATGACCGATCTATACATATCCAATATGTCACATTTCGTTAAAACACAATTTCACTTGCCGTACTTGGCTACGATGAAGCACTATATTTTAAGATTTCACTTCACTATACATATTTACAATTTTAAGTTACAATGTGTCTATCCTGGTGGCATAGACGATCAGTTTTACATAAAATTTAATCTTAATTAACATCAAATATTAATATTACGGCTTTCTACGTTAGTCTTTTCGCTAGATAAAACTACAACCTTGCTCATTCGTTATTAATTGTTGCTTGTTTGACACTAGAGATTTTATTTATCATTTTTGTGGTTTTAATTTACTGTTTTAGGTGGTACGAGCCACATCTGGTGGACCGTCTCACTGCTATCCCGTAACAGGTGTTTCTGCAACGAAGATGAGTTTCCTCGGAGTGGTATCCTTTAACTATGTGTTTAAACCTTTTTTTTATTTATTTAAAGTAAGTTATTTGCTGTTTTTATTCAGGGTGAAGTTCTATATGAACAATTTTGAATTTTCATTTTTCTTTTTTTAAAAGTATTGAATTTAATTTTTTTTTTTAATTAAAATACTCGGTGGTGCAGTGGACTAGGGCATGAGTGACAGTCATGGCTCTGGCTACACTGCCTATCGCGTCCGGGTTCGAAGCCCGGCACCGGCAGATAGCAATGTCGGTGAGTATGGATGTCTGTCTACGTTTTTTCTAATTTCTGTGGTGTGTTTTTTTTTTACTTACTCATATAGCAAGCAACAATTCAATAATATTAGTAATCTGAAATATAAATAATACATAATAGTTAATAAATACGTAAAAACTTGTTTTGGGAAGTATAATATATATTATATTAATTATTATACTAGGAAGAACATAAAATTTACGAATTTGACCAATAAGTATATTTACGGGTCAAAATAATGGTTTAAGATTATTCAAGGATGGGAACTTCTGTCTGGAACATTTTTCTCTAAAATGCTTTATTTTCAAGTTATTCGCAATTGTCAACTTAAATGCCGCACCCTGTACTATAAGCGTTGTAGCTTATAAATAATTAGAAATACACCCATAGTGTTATACAAAAAATTATTCAAGATTGATGGATCTTTCAAAAAATGTTTAAAATTTGGGTGTTGGTGGAAAAAAATTAATACGAGCGTCGCGGCGCCTAGCGTCGATGCGATAAAATTTTTCAGTTGACTTCAACGTGCAGTCTTTATAATAAGTTATGTTTGATCGCCGATAACAATTTGTGCATAACCTCTACAGTTTCCGAGAAATTATGGGAGGCGAATGTGAATCACCCTGTACAGACTGTGTGTTTTCATGTTAATTGTTATAATTTAGTGTAGTGGTTCATACTTGTGATTTGTTTAGTGCATTTATAACATAATTTATGATTTTTCATATTCCTAATGAATTATTGAACTTGGTCCCAGATTAATCGTCAATATTTAGTAATATTTGAAGCCAGCCCTGTCCCATTCTCGAATTGGCCGGAGCTGGAAGGTTTTTTGAGTGTTTTTTTCAACCCACTATGTCGCTGAGGATATAGGTTATTATTATATTATATTATTAAAAAAGAAACATGATGCAGCTACGGCCGGTCAGCGTAGCGCAGCTTAAATAATGGATCTGTGTGAACCAGATCAGAAACAATAACTAGTAAAGGTTTTTTTTTTATGGCTTTCGGTCAAGGACCATACAGCCAAGGCCACTATTAAAGGTTAAGAGATAATTCTTTATCGGATTATCTGACCCTAGTTAACTTCTTTTTAACACGCTTTTATTTTTTTTAATTAATTTAGTTATTTTTATTTTTTTATTTTATTTTATTATTTTTTTGTATTAATTTTTGTTTTTTTTTTGTTTTATTTATTAACACGCTATTTTATTTTATTTTTTATTTTATTTTTGTTTGTTTATTTCTTTTTTATTTTTCATTATATTATTTTTATTATTTTTTTTTTTTATTTTTATTATTTATTATTAGCTTCACCTGTACGTATGTAACGGAATCTTTCAACGAGATTTTCACCCACTTCAAAACGTCGGATTAAACTGAAACTTTGCACAGTTATCAGGATCGATGACAATACAATAATTGAAAAAAAATTTGATTTAAAAAATGTTGAAAAAAATTGTTTTCAAAAATTTTGAAAAAAAAAAATTATTTTAACAATTACCAAATAAATTTGAATTGAAAAATTTCGAAAAAAAAATTGAATAGAAAAATTTTTTTTGAAAATTTAAAAAAAAATTCGATTTCAAAAATTTTGAAAAAATGCCTTTTACTAAGTTTAAAATAATAATAAATTGATTGACAAAAAATAATTTTATAGTAAAAAAGCGTGGGGTGCTAACTCTACTTTAATCAATAGCTACCAATAAAATATCTATAACAATAATTGATATCATGCACCCCACGCTTTTTTACAATAAAATAATTTTTTCTACTACCGATTGTAAAGTACTAACTTTCCGCACGCTGTAGAGTGCGTAAAGTTAAACTTTACGCACTAGTGATTTGTTCCGGCTCCACTACACCTCTGCTGTTGAACAAAATCTTAATAGATAAACATTAGTTTTTACTTTTTAGTTCGGCTTCCCTTTAAAGCGCGTTTTTTAGCTTTTTTTATTATTTAAACTCGCTAAACATATTTTTTTTATTCATATTAGTAACTGAATGAAAAATAACTTAGTTAATGAAGTAACTTATTTTGTGCAATATAAAAGTAGCCTTTAAAATCAGTTTTAAACCAAGAATAAGGAATAATATAAAGAGGGACAAGGCGTCACCGAGGAGGCTTCGAGGTTTTAGTATTGTTTTATTTTTGCCAATAACTTCAGGATTGTCGTCAAATTTTAGGACTATGCAACCAAATTACAAACACCTTCCCGTAGCACTAAAAATTGATGACAATCGAAGCTGTTTTCTATTGGCACCTCTTTATATTATACCTTTACTCAATGGTACAGCATAGGTGATACGTGATTTTTGATTGTAATACTCCATATAATATTATACAATAATCGCCAGTATTAAATACAATGTAATGATAATTTGTGTTAATTTATGAGCATAAATAAATAAATAAATATTGTATTGTCTTATTGGTTTTAATAGTTAAAAATAACATTTCTCTCTCATTTAATAGTAACAAAAATGTTAAATAGATTGTCAGTCTATTTAACATTCACTAATAGTCAGTAACGTGATTTTAAGTTGTTAAATCACGCATTACCGTGAAAATCTGAAAATCAAGTCTGGATTTAGTTAGTAGTGGCATCATAACTATGAGGAAACTAAGTCCAAATTTAATTTTCATTTTTGACTGAATGTAAAATTAAAAAATCAAGTTTTATTCCTCACAAAATTAGGAATCATGCTATCTTTTCAGTTTCTTTGCTGGGATGGGAACTCAAAAAGAAAAATCATGGACTTTCCATTTAAAGTATAAGCGATTGCGCGTCTTCTTATTAGAAGTATATTTGACTTATGTAAACCCACCGGGTATTGGCATAAATAAATTATTATTATTATTATAGAAAACTACTATAAATCATAATTTTCTAAAACTTTTTTTCGTAAAAAAATCTATTTAAATTTTATTTCAATTCATACAGTATTAATATCAAATAATCTTTTGAAAAATGTACCTACATATAATGTAATGATTGAGATGGTTTAATGGTAAATATGTTTGTTTAAAATAAATAATTATGTTTAATTTTAGAAATTTAAGTTAAAAATATATAGGAACGTAATTTAATTACTATATAACTGGCTTGCTATTAAAAGTAATTCACTGTTAAATGTAAAATATAAAAACAACTAAAGAACAGTAAATTATTCCATTATATCGCGCATGTATTTTTTATGTAAATATATTTAAATATTTTTTATTTTTGGAAACATCCGTTAGCATTGTTCTATTAAGTCGAAAGATTTGACACTAACAACAAGTTCATTATCGGTATTGAAACATTGCGTTTAGGTATATTCCGTAGTCGATATTAATTCGCAATTAGACACTGGTAAATTTTATGGCAAATTTTTCTCCGAAATTTTCCAAAGAGAATTATTGATAAAACTTACTTATATGTTTTATACGCGCGAGTTATATAGGAAACTTTGATATAATAATAATAAACCATTTATTTCCCAAAGTAAAACATTTTTGACATTATAATGATCAGAAGAGATTACAAATTTTACAATGTCTTATTTAAGGCGTAGGGAAAGAAGAAAAAATAAATAAGAAATAATAAAAAATGAGTAACATAATTATTACATAGGTAATTATTATACAAATTATTATATACACCACATCACATGTAATTACGACCTCCTCTATCCCAGAAGGCTCTAGAAGAGCCTTGTGCGGGAGGGGGCTACACATTTAAAGACAAGGGACGCACATCCAATATCCGTGTATAATGGAAAAAATCCCTCTCACAGTATTTTCCATTGCCACTTTTGGGGGAGAGGCAGGTACGCTACCATCTCGACCATCAGCCATCTAGTGGACTGAAATTCTGATAAACTGTAGAATGTGTGTTGCTGTAAAAATGCCTTTAATGATTTTTTAAAAGATATTAGGGAATTTTGTTTTGTTACGGTGTAAGGGAGATTATAAAAAATTTTTATTCCATAGTAAAGCGGGCCTTTTCTATTTGTTTCATAATTATAATTAAGTAGTAGTGGAATATTTTTATTTCTAGTACTGTATGAGTGGTAATTTGCCGGTGTTGAAAAAGTATGCCGTCTGTTATAAATCATTATGGACAATTTATATATATAAAGATTAATTATTGTGAAAATTTTTAACTGGTTAAAACGAGGTCTACATGTTTCCGTTTGTTTGATTTGACAAATTCTGCGTATAGCTCTTTTTGTGTTAATAGTATGATTTCGATTAACCTTGATGATCCCCAAAATTCAATTCCATACTGCGCCATGCCTTGAAAATATGCAAAATATACATTTAAAGCTGCCCTATGGCCAAGCTCTCTTCTAATTACAGAAATAGCGAAAACGGATTTACATCATTTTTTATTTAGTTCTGCAATGTGATAATAATGTCATATTTGATATTTACTGTTATTATTTAATAAATTTTCGAAATTGTAAAGATGCTATCAAATGTTATGACATTAGTTACACATTGATCCATTGTCATTTTAAATGTTTACTAACATTTTCCAATAAATGATATACAGGGTGTTGTTCGGGGCGCTGAAAGCAACATAAAAAATAAGTTCGATCCTGGAATATTTCCCAAATAAATTATGCTTTTGATTGGTAAGAGAGTAATAAAGTAATATTTGTACCAAATTTTATCCCCATATGTGTGGTCGTTCCGAAAATATGACGGTCTGAATAATTAATTGGTCAAGAACTATAAAACACCCCGTACCTCGAAAACCATTCACTTTCAAGGGTAAGTGTGGGGGTGTTTTGAACTCGGCATAGTGTGCTTTATCTCCCATTTCACTATGTCCGTTTAGATTTGGGACACCCTTTATGTTAGATACTTTAATATGCGACAAAGTACAAAAAAAAAAAGAAATTAGGTACCTATATGAATTTATTATTCATGATGGACACGTTTAAACAAAGTGTACAAGATTTGCAACTATATTATGATAAGTTTTAGTTTAGCGTCTGATTATATAGGCAACAACATATTTTACGAGAAAGTGAACTTTTGGTTACATTCCCAAATCTCAAGCTCTGCGATAGGCAGCACATTATACCGGTTCTTGTATTTAGGGTCACACGAATTCACAACTTCAACTATTACATAAAAGATGACGCCATCTATACCTATTGGATGGTGCTGCTATCTGTATGTCCACCTGGTAAACTAATTAGCTTTAAGCCATTGAATTATATTATATTTTTATATTTTCATTATCTGCATCTCGGCGAATTGCGAATATAAATAAATATTACAGAAGCATATAAATCGTAGTTGAGAACTGGTAATATTTAAAAATTTACTTTCAATTTGTTCAATAAGCAAAAAAATAATAGTAAGTTAGAGGCTAATCCTATATACCTATGAGTAATTGTTCATATTGTGGAAAAAAGAATAATACTTATAAAATTCCTTTATTATCTAATAAAGGAATTTTATGAGCATTATTCTTTTTTCCACAATATGAAAAATAATATTAATTTTTATGTTGATCAATTAGGTACCTACCTACCTACCAGTGATTTTGTATGTAGATAGGTTGTCACATCGCAATCATAACTTCTACATTATTTGGCACGAGCAGGTCCGCTTGTATCAGATCAACAAATTGATTTCCATACGTGGAAAAATGTACGTGTTACTGCCCTACATCATTTATTTGTTAAAAATGACTCGAAAAATGATAAATACATTATACTGTTGTTTACTTAATACAGAGTGTTGCGAAATAAAGTATTTGCAACATATTTAGAGAGCATTTTATATTGAAGAAGAAAATTTATTTGAACAAAAAAATTAATATGATAAAAAATAACAGACGTGACGGATTTCAATACCATCTACTGATAGCTAAAACTTTATAATATAAGTGCAATTTTGAGAGTGACATATGAAAGTCTGAAATGTTTAAATAAAAGCGTCAGATTGAATGTTTGCATTGAGTCTGTTTTGATTTTGTAATGTTCTCTAATATTCTCTAACGTCATTGACACATACGTCTTCCTGCGACACCCTATGATATTACCGAATTTTTTATCGTTACAAAAACTGACGAAAATATACGTTAACGATATTAGCTGAAAACTCTTAGATGAAACTAGTAGTTTTAGTAAACTCAAGAGTTATAGAATTATTATTTTGTAATAATTACAAAATAATAGTATATACTTATGGTCACTAAACACTACAGTACATCAAATTCTGCACTTCTGACTCTACTAGTACTAGATTGTATATATAACGTTTATTTTTGTTCCATATGTGAAATTAGCTTCCGAATTTTAAAAACGCCTTTTGTATATAAAGACATTTAAACGGTTGTGTAGTAATTTTGATGGATGAAACGAGAGTGGTGAGAATGGCGGAGGCGGCGAAATTACCTTTTTCAAAAATAATGTCAACCTGTTGTAATGGATGCCTGCTTTTTTAGTCCAGATACTTACGTAATCTTTTATACGGAAATCTCGGGCGCCAGTACTTTAACTTTTGAGTGCAAAGAACAGCAGTTTTTGGCTTTCCTATTTGGGAAAGCAATCCGGGGTAGCTAACAGTTGAAGATACGGAAAATGCCAGCGGGTCGTAAGCTGGGGGTCTGTCTAAAGGACTTCGACCCCTACTCAAACGGGTTAATCAGACATTGGTGACAGAAATAATGACTCGTGAATTTTACCTCTTTAAAATAACGGATTTATTCAGTGATAATAATGAACAAATTAGTTTACTCTAAAAACCTCCACGACTGTACAGTCGAGTGTGTATAAAAATATTTCAAAAGGATTAAAAACAAGTCTAGCTGGCAATCAAGAATCTTTACGTGATTTTACGTCTGAATTTTCGGATACATGGGATTAATGAATTCTTATGTACGACAAGCAAACGGACCTTTCCACTAGGATGTATTATGCACGGCGGGCAATCGATTAGCTATAGATATTGTAGGCTATACGGAATTTTTAAGTACACGGCAAACTACTGCCACAAACGTAGAGCTATTTGTTAATGCTTATGTTAATGAACGTAAGTTGCACGAGCCAACTCTATGCAGATCACCTATTTGGATGGCCCTAGCGAGCAAATCCGCCCAGTTGATGCATATAATGACTATTTGGTTTATCGTAGGTTTTCCGGTAACCTATTATGCAGGGAGGCGTTTGAGGTGGCCCCAGCGAACAAACCTCAGCAGCTGCTGCATATATTAGCAAACAAAAGACCAACGGAGGTATTATTAATTAGCTCTGGTTTGATTGGGTAGTATAATACAGCAATACGTACGAACACAAAGACCTTTTAATATCTATACTTAACTGAAAGCAGTACCTGCAAAATGCAGTGGACTACGGTGTCTTCTTACCAAAATTATTTTCAAATAACGTTCTGACGGAATTTACTATTTAACTCCGAGCGGCGGCGCGAAACTGTGTACGGCTTTGGTTTGATCTGGCACTTCTGAAGGTGGATCGGATCTGATGATCACTCGAGGGCGATTTTTCCTTTTTATTACCTCTCTGACGTATCCATATGTCGTGTTAAGAGGGGCGTACTGATTTGACACGATGGGACCGTATGCTCAACACGACGTTCGTTGCAGAGTGCAAGCGGATTATGCAATTAGGAGCATCCATTCAGAGCGTCAAAAACCGGAAATGCGTTACTTGCAATTTCTATACTATATTGCAAAAAGAAACGGATTAAAACGGGCAAGGATTAACATTTTTAGTAACGAATGATCTTTATTTCCGACTCGGCCATTATTTATAATATTTCTCGGATTTTACTTATACGAGGTATTGTCGAAAATTAATCAATTAATTACTTGATTGCTTGTTTACCAGCGGACTTTTTAATAACTCATTAATAACCAGGACTTACTTACTAAAACAGCGGCAGAGTGTACCCAAGTGACAGTAATATTTAAAGCAAAAATGAACATTCCTTGATTGGAAAAAATCACTTCGTTACACCGTTTAGGGCAAAACATTTTTGTTTTTATTTTTTCCTTTACAAAATAAGCGATTTCGGTTACATTCTAATTTACTGCCACGTTTTACAGAATTATTATATTGGTTATTATTGGTTTATTCAAATATACAGGGTGTTCTTAACGGATATTGCTTTAATATTATATTTTTTCTCTACCTACTTTTTCTAATAGTGTAGTTATTTTCAAAATACTTCTTAAAAATCAGGGTCGTAATTTTTTTCGTTACAAATTCCGCAAAAGCTAGGATCGGCCTTGCATGTATGATTAGAAATACGAGAAAACAGAAGTATTTATAATTATAGTCATTTGTTATTGTTTTTAAAAATATGTTTGACTTTATAGAAATAAGAAAATATAATTGTTATTCTACGTCCAGATTTATAATGTATTAATGTTGGTAAAATTTTAATAGGTATAACCTGCAAGATATATTATTCTAAGATTTCTATACACTAGATATTAAAAACCGTAAATATACAGTCAATTTTCCAGCTCACATTTCAAGTTGATCCTAATCCAACTTTGTGCTTTTTAATTTTACGTTCACCAGGACGTATCATGTTCTATCTATTATGTAAAGTAATAAGAGCTCGAATGTTAGATTTTTAATCGTGATGGGGTGGCTTAACCTTATTTGTTATTCGCACAAAGCAGATTAAAGCCAAATGTTCGATTCCCATATGATATTTTAACGGTTTTTCCCATGTTGTGGGCGGGGGGAATGCACAGAATAATAATTCTTAGTTATTATAGCATTATCATCTAATGAATGCTTAAAGTTCCGACAATCTTTCTTTTAATAAATTTCTTGGAAGATTGCCTATGAAATGCTATTCCACTTTTGTTTAATCGTACGCTAAGATGCTGCTGATTTTACTCAAACGTGTTTAGAAAAATAATAATGGCGATTTTCTATCAAAATAAATACTAAGGTAGGCATTATTTTTTATAGCATTTGCGATGAATTATTTGTCAGAAAATTTCGTTTAGTTATTATGAAAATAAAGTTTAAATAATTGGATTCGAGATTGGATTGGAAGTATTAACAAACCTGAAATTAATATAATTTAAAATAAGAACACTATTAACTAGGTGTAGGTCTGTTATGAATATTGTGAATATCCCTTTCAATTGGCAGCTTCACACATTGAAATCATTGATTTCCAAATTTTGGTAATGATCACATTAATAAAGGGGAAGTCTGTTTAAGAAATTATGTTGAATTTACAGATATTCATATTATATCCTGGATTTCGACAAAACTCCAAAAATTCCGAAAATCCCAGCTATCACAATGCTGATACCAGGGTGATTGAAGGATTAATTTATTCTAATCTGAGTGTCCTCAGAAAAGTAGTGGTCAAGATGGAGTAGGTAATATTTCATACTAGTAGCTATAAGTAGCTCGTGGCAGCATCAGCTTTGCAATTCCTGTTGAGCAGACTCCACTAAAATAATTAGGAAATATACCATCAAGACTGATTAATTAGGCTTGTGTTTAATAATCCAATCTAATAAAATAACGTGACTTCGGCCGATTTATGGTATAAGTACATATTTATTTTTTATTTATTTTTTAAATAATCCAGATATTTTTCAGATTATCTGGGTAATGTTCAGAAGTGTGGCCGTAAATCCCAAATAAGAACAGAAAGAAAATACAGAAAGATGCCACAAATAACTTTTAGACAATATTCACATACTCAGTCAATAAAAAATATATCTATTTATCCAATTGCTTAATTGAAACTTAATATTTATTACCGAGTTAAGCAGCAATCGCTTTTTTATAGTAACACTCTTAATGACAATCTTTCTTTAAAGCAGCGCTATAATTCTGCTTTAGAAACCCGGTACAGTTAAAGGTTAAGTTTAAGCATGACATAAAATATCGAAACGAGTGGCTAATAAGACAACCTGAGAGTTTTTATCTAAGATTTTAACAATACAAGAAGTAGTCATTTGCAAAAATGAAAGCTTCCTACGTATTTAAAATACTTCATGCCCAATAAATGAAAATTTACAACTGCATTTACGATGTTTAATAGTTTTTTAGTTAAAACACTTTAAAAGGCGATAAAATTCACTTGGGATAATTATTTTATTTAATGACTAACAGGGTAAATGATTTCCTCGACTCGACCAGTTTATTTCGAGGTTTTTACCGTAATGAGAATATATTAAGAGTAATTGTTATATGTCCTTAGCTGTGAAAAGAAAGAAAACAGCTCTTTTATCTGGCAACATAATTGACATGCCAACAATTAGCACAAACCATTCTCACGAAATACTTTTGGTCGCAATTCTTATCCTCTCTAAATTATAACACATCCATTCATGACATAAGTTTTCTGGAATGTCTCGATGCATGTACATTTATTCAATTTTGTGTCCAGCCTCAATGGTAGACGTTTATTTGAATTAATTAATTTATTTTGTTTGTACCACTTTAGGTCATTCATGCAATGACTGAGTTTTTAATTACTGTTAATAGCCTTGTTACATTACTACAATATTACACTTTTATTGCTTTTCTCTGCGTTACGTTCTTTAATCTTGTAATATACTTTTTTTAAGTCAAATGCTGCCAAGAATGCTTTCCAAGGGAATGAGAATTTATTTGTGGTTTCCGGCAAATATGAAATTAAATGTAGTAATTGTATCCATTAAAATGAAAAAACTGAATTAAATGTAAATGCATTAGTGCTCTTGGAATTGAAGTAAGTAGACAGACGGTCTGCAAAGACATTTTTTAAATAATGTGGTCTTAATTATATGAGCACGATAATTTTTATTGAATAAGGTTAGATGGATAGTATTTTTGAAAAGATTATTGAAACTTCTTGTTTTAAAGAATTATTAGGTTTCTGTTAGTAAATCTATTGCCTATAAATGCTCCAATGTTCATCAAAATGACAACATTTCCTTGCTGCTATAAATTAACTAGGTTATGTCTTACACCATATCAAAATGGATTCATGGAAAATGGACTTGGTGCCTCCAATTAATTCAGGATAAATTCGTACTGAATGTGCTAAAGGTCTTTGATTGCATTGATGATGAAATAGAAGAATATGCAATGTACATACTTCTGATATCATTTAAAATTGGACACGGTAGCCGAGTGGGAAAAAAAAATTGATACGTATTCACTTCGTAGAGGATTTAGTTGTTCGCATCCATCTGCATCTCGAGGCAATTAAAAATGTATTTCTGATTTTTCCTTCGGAATTAAATGGAAAGGGAACTGTCGATGCCCTAGATATGGTTCGGACTCCACAACATCTAACACAAAATCCTAGAATTTTCCGAGGGTTATAACTTTGAGGGGCGGTTAAGAAAGCATTTTAAGAAAAACAGTTTTTAATAGCATCCTCGAAGGTACCTCAAGGTTTAAGTTCAAAAGGTATTGAAATGCCCGGCAAGGATAATTAAGATAACATACACTTTCATAAAGTATGTGATGAGAAATGACAAAACTCGTTAGTAAAAACTTTACTGTAATTTGTCTCCATCGAAGACCACCAGGGACGAAAGGCCTTTTAAGGCTCTTATTGGTGACTTACGTTTAATTAGTAACCACCGACTACAATTTATTAACGAAGAATTAAGAATGTGATTAATCATTGCAGTAAAATTCTATATCTTAAAGGGGTTTCTGTCTTACTTACCTTGTAATTAACGTACATCATAAGATAAAACGAACATTGTAAGTGCAAACAAGATTGCTTGAATACAAATTTAAAGAAATTGTTTGCCGCAGATATACACTAGCACATTTCTTAATATTGTTTCTAATGCTCTAATATCTATTACATTGATAAATAAGTTCTAAAATAAATTGTTTTGTACATTATTCTTAAGAGTAACAGTTTCGGATATAATTCAGTTGTCAATAATTACCTATAAGTAATGAGGTAAGAATATGTTAAAAATATTTGGAAATGTAGGTAACATTACTTTCTTTTAGTCGCTTCTAATAAGAGAATGGCCAACAAAATTTATATAAAGACTATCTATTAATCATTTTAGTAAATAAAGAAGTTACTTTTCAAATCCATATGAGCAACGTGCAATTTTTTGAAAAAAAATATATATGCAAACTGTTCGATAATAGTCTACTGGAATACAAAACATAATGTTTGGACATACCTTTTCTCGATCGATGCAATGTCTTGGTGAAATCTTTCTTCATGCTCATCTGATACTGCTCCTACATTTTCGGCGAGAAATCCAAATAAGAATGGAAAAAATGGAGTTATAAGCCGGTCAAAGTAGACAAAGAAATAGTGGTAAGTGTATAATAATTCGCATAGAGCTGAATATTGGTACAAGACCTAGGTACATTATTACAAATAAAATATAAAAAAATCTCCACGGATTCTACGTCTGTTAAAAAATTTATTCATTTTGTTAACGTGGTAGAATTACTCCACGAGTCCACGATCTATTGTGATTCAGTTTCATTAAATAATATTCTATTAACTAAAAAATTGTACTATTCAAAATTATTAAAGTGGCACGAATTGTTGTTGACTGATAATCTTTAAATGCTACTTCAACAATAATGTCTTCTTCGCTTTCTTCTTCTTTTTCCCCTTCTTGCTGGATATCTGTAGATTGTTCTAAGAAAGGTGCATCAGTTGTCTCCTCATCGATATCATAAAATCCTCATCTGCTGTATTTGATTCAACATTGGAGCAAGACTGGCCTTGACAATTGGTAGGTACATGCTGGTGAACAAAATAATCCGACATTTTTACAGCCACAGTTTGCACTACAACCATTTTTGCAATTGCAAAAAAATGGCGTTAAGCAGTTTTTCTGGAGCAGGTAGAAGTAAAGTTTGAATTGGCTACAAAGTAGTATCTATTAATTTCCAACCCCAGTCGCCTGGGTCCAGTTGATTGCCTAGCCACACTTTTTTTTTTAACTTCGGGGCAATTTCTGTTTTACATATAAGAAAGAAAGAAAGCATCTCCTCCTTTAATCAGTACCTTTTCTATCTTTTCCTTCTGAACCAATGCTTTTCGTGCCACATTTTTAACACCAAGCTCAGTTTTTTGCTTAGATGCCAACATTTAATTTTATAATGTTTATCTTTTGCACGGCTGTTCCACTTGTGGTCTTAGTACTTTATACACCTGAGTAATGTCTTAAAATTGTCACATGTCTCTTTTATTTTTGCTGAGTGACCTATGATAACTGATAAAAATTCGTTGCCTTAAAAATTAAAACAGCTTTCAAAATTGTTTGGGACGAATCTAAAAATAGCCCTCATTGATCTGGTGTATATGGCAAGCTAAGTTCCATCATTACGCCGTGTACATCGTGACAAAACACCAGTTCACCTCCCATTGCAAAGAAAATGGTAATGTTGCTTGTCTTTTCCTGTATATGGATAACTTAACTCCTTTTCCTAAAAGGTTCCATTTTTCAGACGGGATCCAAGAAGTTACAAGAATCATCAGAACTAAGGTTGTAGCTTGGTCGAGCTTCTGGTGGAGATTCTTCAGATTCCGATTCCGAATCAAGAGTGTAAGTTTCAGGACGCTGAGGAATGAGTAACGAATGCTGCGCTTGGTTTTGCTAGAAATTCTTTTGACATTCATCATGTAAAAATAACGGTTATCCACG